>JAOWBC010000458.1:6599105-6611319 GCA_028566105.1 Hypoplectrus providencianus
TGTGTGTGTGTGTGTGTGTGTGTGTGTGTGTGTGTGTGTGTGCGTGTGTGTGCAGCTGCAGAGACTAAAGCGCTCCCTGTCCTTCAAGACCATCATGCGCAGCAAAAGTGTGGAGAACTTCTTCCAGAGGTCCTACAGCGACGCCCGCCTGCCCGCCGACTTCATCACCGACCCGCCGCCGCCCTCCCCCCCTCTGCTGCCGGGCTCTCCTCTCGTCGGCGAACGCTCTCCGTCCAACTCGCCGTCGCTCAGCCCCAACCTCTCCATCTCCTCCCACTCCCCCTCTCTCAGCCTGTCTCCATCACTGCCCACCAAGCCCCTCCGGCCACAGATCACCCACTGTTTCCAGGACCATGTCTTTCGCAAGCCAACCAACTGCCAGCACTGCAAGCACATGATCGTGGGTAAGGCCCTCCGTCTGAGGCTGCAGTCTGACAGGATTTATTGGCTTTGTCTTTGTTTAAGCAACCCAGTTTCCAGAATAAATCACAACCAATGTGGGATTTTGGGGAACCGTGCCGGTACTAATTTTAGAGGGGGAAAACTAATCAAACTAGTAATTTTTTGAGCTGGAATGGAAACAGATTTTTTTTTTATGTGGCTTGTGCAGCAATTTTGCACCACTCTGAAAATGTACCTGAAGATCTACCTTGTCAACAAGATCTACTAAAATTTGATTGACTAATGTTATCACACATGTTGTATTACACTGCCAGCCAAATCCATAATAACTCAATGTGATAACTGAAAAAATAAAGAATAAAAATAGGAATTAAATGAATAGCGTTAACTATATATAGACATTGTTACTGTTCATTTTCAGTCAATTGCTGAAAAAGTAATAAAGAAAATCAAAACTTCTAAATCAACCAAGGAACATTTCAGCATTATATATTATGTAAAAAAAAAAGCACATATTGGGCAGCATACTTACCAATATGCCTGTAATAGGCTGGTATCAGATACCAGTAGTGTTTCCACTTAAAATGGCAAAATAATGAGAAATCTGCCAAAAATAGCTGGAAAAGCAAGTTTCCCAAAGGATTTCAATAAACAATGTATTTATCCAGTTGCCAAACTGTGGAGCAGCATTTAAATGTCTATTTGAACTTCAGATATGAAGCTTTAAACTATCTGGTCCAGCCATAAATCCCATGTAGTGCCTAAATGAAGAGAGCATCACACATCGAGCTAAACATTTAACATTATTCCACAGGGAGAATCACTAGAGGAGGGTCTAGGAGCAAAAGTTTGACCTTTTTTTTTTTTTTAGCAAATTCTCTCCAAGCAGAGTTAGATGAGAAGATTACCTCATCTAAAGCCTCCACCAGGAAGCCAAGATAATATTCAAATCTCCCAGAATGTCAGACTCTTCCTCCAGGTGTGGTAGCGTGAACGTAATAGTGTCGCTTGTGTCAAAGCGAAATCCTCTGAAACAGACGACTTTTTAAATTACCTCACCTCAGTGGCTTGTTTCTTTTTATCTACTCCATTTCAGGAAAATTAGATTCCGACTTTATGTCTTTAATGCAGCTCGCTCAGTGTTTATATCCGTGAAGAAAGCGCTGGATTGCTAAAAGGGATTGCTGCGTGCAGATGCGAGTGCTCTCATCTGTAATTTGCCGCTTCTATGAACTACAAGTATTTCTGCTAAATCTACTTCCTGTCGCTTTGATTGATTACAGCCTCAGACCTGCTCCTCTGCTTTTGCAGCTTTTTTTTTTGTTTTTTTTTGCATGCATCGTGAGTTTATTTATGTAATACATCACCTCTTGCTTGCTGTACTCCTGCAGTCCCTTAACACAGTCCAGCCTCTGTCTGCTCGCTAAGCTGGAGAAGTAGAATATGTTCTCTTCAAAGTAAAAGCACTGGTTTTTATAAATATATATTTTTGAGCCATCCAATTTGTTTGATTGTGCTTTCTGCTCCATAATAGCCCCGTTGATGTCATAGCTATCTAAAACGAATACTTCTTATTTGTAGAATTAGATATGACTCAGGCCTTTTAATCAGTAAAAATACTCAACAAAGGGTTTTACATTACCTAACAAAAAATTGGAAAACCTCTCAGGCTTTTATTACAGAACCACTTGAAGATGAAAAACAAGATGCCAAATCGATAATGATTGAAATATCTCCAGCTGGTTTTCAATCTCCAGGTTGTTCTGGAAGACGAGCTGTTGATTATGAAGCTGTTGGTGTCAGTGCGGCCTGAAAAAAGTGGGACGAGTCTTGATTACAGCCTCTACCTGAGCGGAGGGGAACCTTGAGATCTGAAGGCCACTCCGGCGTGTTAGGACGTTCTGCCGCTTGCAGATCTGCGGCCCGCTGTGCGTTTTCTTTTTCCGGCTGCTGTCACTCTCTCATCTCTGTCCCTGTCTCTACAGGAAACTCCAAACAGGCTCTGCGGTGTAAAACATGCAAGATGGCTGCTCACCTGTGGTGCACGTCAGAGCTGTCGCAGCAGCTCTGCCACAGGAAGGTGCGAACACACACAGAATTTGGATTATTTTATTTGAAGCCTGAATATAAAGCACTGGTAGTTTTTTGTCTTCCTGGTCTCAGACTGGATGTCTTCCTTGCTCAGAATGTAATATTTTATTTAGTGACATCTTTGGTGCTAAACAGTCACTGCTGTGGTGTTTCTGCAGAGTATTTCACTTGAAACTGGGCGATAATTTGTTCTTTATTTTTCTGTTTGTGAAGTTTTTAGTTTTTCTTTGTTCAGCCCTGGTGGCTGCAACTACTCTGATCCTCCTCTTATATTTAATACAATTTTGAAGCATATAAAAGTGTCTTAGTTGACTACATCAAGAAAAATAACTTCATTAAGTGCTGATTCAAGTACCAAATACACTTATTTGTCAGGAGCACGCTGGCGTGATCATGTCACCTGATTTCTTTATGACGTCACAAAGTAAAATCAAAGAATATTTGAGCATGTGTTCACATTTCTAACAATTAAAATTCTTCATGAGCATGGCTGTGTTTGAAAGAAAATAATATAATTCTATATTTATCTATAATTAATTATAGTTTTATACAGAGCTGTAAACTGTATAGAATGGCGTATGTTTACTATATCACACATCTTCAAATTGTACTTAAGTACAGTTCTGGAGTAAATGTACTTAGTTACATTCCATCGCTCATATTTAATGTGACATGAGAGCAGTTAAGGTAGTAAACTACAGTTTAGTCAACAAAGAACAGTTTAATTTGTTGTAAAAAAGTCCAATATGGGAAAACACATTAGAAATCTCCAGCTGCAACTCATCTCAATAACATGAAATGTGTGAAAACATCTAAACTTACTTTCTATTCGTCTCCCCTCCATCCATCCATCCTAACTCCAGCCTCCACCTCCTCTGGTTTTTATCAGCCAGATTATAATAAACCTGCAACAATAACGCTGGATTTGCATGATCATGATTCGAACAACCTGAGCAGAAACACTGTTACCATGGCAACTTTACCATGAACCCCAGACTGCTGCATCATGCAGAATAGTTTAAATTCATACATTATGTTATACAGTGTTTTAAATTTAAAAAAAGGGAGCATCTTCAGGGGAAAAAACTGGACATTTGAAGCTGCAACACTTGACCTGCAGAGTGTTAGTGCAGCAAAGTGGGAGAGACTCCAGACAGCCTTTGTGTTTATCCCCCGGTGCAGGGCAGAGGACATTAGCATGCAGCAGGAGGCGAAACCTTCTGAGAGCCACTCGGAAAATTTTAAGAGCTCTGTGTTCAAAACGGCTCGGTGCAGTTAGATGGAAGAGCACAGAGACAGAGAGGGGGGGATGATGGGGGTAAAATAGCATCAGACCCAACGAGATCAACTCAGGAGCTAAAGTGTTTCTCTCCTGTCAACATAATACGACAAACCGAGCGGCTCATTTGCAAGTCAAGGCGAAGACAAACTGATATCTCAGCTGAAACACTTACTGAGCTTAATTCAGTGTGAAATTGCACCCATGCACGCAGATTCACATGTCCACGCCGGTGTGTAAGCCACGTGCTTAGTAGTAAGTGAATTTATTGTTCTTAATTAGCAGCAAAGAGAGATACATGTTCCACGCCTCGATCTCCTGCAGCTCAGTGTCCGTCCTGATTCAGTCTTTTCCACATAACTCCATTCATGTGCTCAATTCACTACATGGAGCCAGTTTCTCTTCCACTTAGCCTCTAAACAAAAAGAAAAAATCTCATTCTCTCTGTTTTCCTCCATTAGTCCGGGGCATTCAAGCGAAACTTCAGCTCGCCGATGCTCGTCAACGACCAATTGTCCGTCGTAAAGGAAGTTCAACCGAGCCAAGGTGAGACACCTGAATGGCCCTGTGTGTGTGTGTGTGTGTGTGTGTGTGTGTGTGTGTGTTTGTGATTATGAGTGAATGCACATTGTTGCGTATGCGTCCCCTTGTGCTTTCGTTTTGTGATGTTGCTCTCGTCTGGCCTTTTTTGGTTTGTTTGTAGGTTTTCGTGTGCTTGTGCATGCACTGTAATAAAGCAAAAAAAAAAAAAAAAAAATTGTCTCCATGTCACCTGACGGCCGACGAGCGTGAAGTGAGGAAAATATAAAGAGGAAGAACAAATTCAGCTTCTGTTGGAGGCTGAAGGACGGTCTGCACCCTGAAAGTATGTGAATAAATATTCATAATGTTTTTTTTTTATATATTCCTGTTTATGCTTACATGCTGTGGAGAGATGGAGGCTATTATTATTTATTGTCTGGCGCTTCAGTTTTAAAGTTTCATCAACATGGAAATATGCTGAAATATTTCTGATTGGTCCATGCCATAACGAGCTTCATATCATCCACCTCTATGTGAAAAAAGACTAATATTAAAGTCGAAATCACACTTTAACTAACAATCCCAGAACCAAATGAATCCCCTTTGTGTCTCCTTGTGAAGACTGTTTTGTCCTTAAAGCACCTGAGTTTGTTCTTCCTCCCATCATCCCCTCTGAGTGACAGCTTGTTTGTCTTTGTCGTAGCTTTTGGATGAACATCTGTGCAGGTGATGCGGTCCTTCATGTCTCATGCCGTGTGCCTCGCTGAATCAGGGTTAGCGCCTCATGCTGTCACTTCCTTGCACTATCTACGAATCAGGGGCTCAATTAACCTGCAGCTCCGTCACCAACCCCAGCAGAGCGCCATGACGCCTGGGACGCTGCCAGGGCCAGCTGAGACTGCAGCCTGCCAGACTGCCAGTCACACATCCCAAAGTGTCCTCATAATTACGCTAAACTAAAAGCGTGGTGAAACGCCGCGCTCATGTTTACACACTTTAATATTAAATGGCCTTTTTTTTCCTTTTTTTTTTAATATGAAAGGATGTATTCACGCAGCCTGTAATTTTCCGTCAAATGCCTTTTGGCAGAGCGGTTTATTGTGTCGTATTAAAGCTCATTTATGAGGGTGAGAGTCAAATAGCTGCAGGAGTGAAGTACTTAACAGTTAATGCGCTCAGTTGCAATCTTTCAATGACAATTAAAATCTGATTAGCCACCAACTGAAATGTATGCACAGGGTTTGCTTCTCTATTTAGACCAGAACGACAGCTGCGTGAGGTTAAAGGGACAGTTCACCCAAAAAATAAATGAATGTGTCGCTGCTCACCTGTCAGGCTGCTCATCAGTCTGGATGGTTTTGGTGTGAGATGTCCTGCTTTAGACAGGAACATCCAGGATACGTTTTTAAACCTGTTTGGCAGTTGAGTTATATTAATTCTGCAGCAGTTTCTCTGCACATTTTGATGATATGCATGAGTAAAGTATGATGGAAACATGATTAAACAGGAAAAGGAAACACTTTCCTTAAATTCTGACATTGCAAACATTTAGCAAACAATGACAAGTTGCCCATCTCAATCCAGTTTCTTAAACCCTCTCAGTTTTCTCTTGTGAGCGGCCAAATTAGAAACCTCTGTTTTTGTTTTCTCTCTCTTTCACAATCTCAAATTCTTCTCTTGTTCACTGACGAAGTAGCCTACAACAATACATAAACATATTGATAATAAAAAGTGCAATAAAGCCACTTTATTTATAAGTACATTACATTTGTTTGTGTTAATTACATTTGTGTTGCATACTTTTGTCTAACTAAAAGGAATGCCCTGATATTTCAGGGCCCTTAGCTGCTGTGTGCACTGACTACGGTAATCTGGCATGTAGTCACACATTTATTTTAATGAAAGCTCAGTTCATTATATGAAACAGAACCACATAAACTTCCCCTCACCTCTCCTCTGTGCTCGCTCATTAGTTCTGCATACTTTTTACATATTTACTTAAAAAAATTTGATCTTCTCTTTCGCACATAACCACCTTTTTCTTCTGTCAGTAGTTAGAGTAAAAGTAGTTTTCTTTTAAAATGGTTTCTGTATGGACTATCATGACAGCTTTGTATTTAAAAGCCTTGGTGTTTTAAAATTAAACATGCATTTTGATATTCAGGGCAATATTAGTGGAAATTTGAACTTAATCAAATTAATAGGAGATTTTTTTTTTGGTCTGCATTTCTTCACCTAAGGGGGGATTCATTGAGTCACGTCTTGCTGTAGGAAATATTATTTATTATATCCTTTATAATCAAAATGATGAACAAACATGTTTTTCTTTTTGGGGTAGAGTCTAAAACACTGAAGCTCTTTTGGAGATTTGTGCCTTTTTACGGATTTGGAACTAATTTCCTTTTACTTCCATTAAATTCAAGGTAAAGCTCTACAGCTAATAACTCCAACGCTTCAACTCTCACCAATAAAAAATCTACATCAATAACCAGGTGAAAGGGGAAATATGTATTTTTATTATGAAGCAAACAGAAGGAAAACTTCCAGCTCAGACAGACGGACTTGGAATTAGTTGAAATTACCTTGTGTTAATAATTCATTTGTCACTGATCAAACTGCGGCTGTTATCGAGTGATTTAGAGTTTGTCAGGGTAATTTCAACGTGCAGCAGGTTCATAAATGCGCTGATGGTGACAGACATAAAGCTTCATCATTTAAAGAATCCCTCCTGCGCTGAAGAGAGATGAAGGTCAGAGACTCCACAATAATTATTTGTATAGAGTCTCTCTGCACGACTTTGCACTGTTTACTCTCTTCCCTCACAGTTAATTGCTTTCTTGCAGAAATACCTCCTTCACTGAAAATGCTGCAGTCAATTTAAAGAACACAGGAGCGCTGTCGCCTCGAAAGACTCACAGCAGTCACACTAAACACATTCCTGCTGAAGAATTTCTGTCAGCGCTCCCGTTTAATTTATCACCTATTTTGGCAAATGCACGGAGGCGCTGACTTCAATATGAAACGGAATATCATCACGACTCCATCCTGCACACACACACACACACACACACACACACACACACACACACACACACGCTGCCTATGGCCCTGCAGTAGAAACTCATCCTGCCCTCCGTTCAACTCGTGTTGAGCTGGATTGAAAAAGAGGCAGAAAATTTAATTCCTAACTTCAGAAATACTCCGATGGCGCCGAGCACCGCCATCAACGTGAAATGTAGCAGCTTTCGCAGGATTTCCATATTTTAAATCTCATCTCATATTCCCTTTCTAGTCCACTACAGCTCCAGATATATTACAGCTATTAAAACTGAGACGCATCTCCTGCCAATAAGTAAATGTATAAATAAATCAAAGCATGTAGAATTATTGGAAAGTCTTGATGTCTCCTTAAGTCTTGGCTGCGGTCCTCTGTCAGATCTAAAGTGGGTCACTTTGGCCCAGGACTCACTGTGTACTACAGTTATATTTAGACCTCCTGGTTCCTCCAGATTGGCACAATAATAATGATGTACAGTGTAATCTCAGTGTGGGGGACAAACTGTGCGTGTGGGGTCGAATCATGTCCACGTGTGTTAGTAAATAAAGTGAATATAAGAGTGTGCGTGAGTTTTATGGAAGTGTGTGTGTGTGTGTGTGTGTGTGTGTGTGTGGTTTCAGAGGCTGCACGGATGCGTGTAGACCCTGTGTATGCCGCCTTGCGCTACGGGACGTCCTTGGCACAGATGAGCCGCTCCAGTTTTGGCAGTTTGTCAGAGTCACCAACACGCAGCCTGGTATGAAATCATCACCCTGTGGTGGGGGGTCGAGGACAGTACGATCAGTGTGATTAAGACAAAGTTTTTATGACACTGGTCTGCTGGTCAGCTCTCTGCTCAAGTGTTGACGCCGCAGATTCTGCAGAGCTCTGACGTGTACGCTCACTAGTTCAGAGTGTTACCAGATTTTCTAAATCAGGGCAAAGAAGTACACATATTTGCAAGAACTGACTTAAGATGAGTAAGGATTGAGCTTTAAAGTTATAGCTTGACACTTTGGGAGATACATAGATTCACTTTCTGGTGGAGAATTAGATGAGATGATTGATATCACAGTCATTTTCCCCCGGTTGGTAAAGTTGTTTGTTTCTACATAGAGATCAAGATCTAAATACCATATTCCTTAACAATACAATACATGATTTGTTTTGGTTCTACTTCAGTTTGGTTGAAGATTATGGTTTGGGATAAAATAAGATATCTTTTTTTACTTAAATGACATATGTTTTGTTAGTTAAATGGTTAGTTAATGTAGACAATTGCACAGGATGCAACCAGAGAAAAGTCTATTCTTAAAAACCTTTCTCATCTCTATACAGGGACTTTATCCCTCTTTATACTTTGTCACCTGTTCTCCTTTTATGCTCAGTCAAAATAAAAAAAAAACCCACTGGAGGTAATTTTCTAACAATAAATGTAGAAGGAGATCGTGAACAACCAGAAATCGTTAGCTTCGCCTAGCTTAGCTTAGCTTAGCTTAGCTTAGCACAAAGACAGAACAAAGCAGCAAAAGCGAGCCTGGCTCTATCTGAATTAGTGTTTTCACAATACTCAAACTTTATTTAAATGTCCCATATTCACCAATCTCTGTCCTTTGACCCTCAGATCAGACAGGGAAAAACTCGCTAACAGGTGGAGGGAAAAAACAACCTATACTGAGTAAAGTGTTTGATGGCATGTCCAATACCACAGGGAAAATCTGACCACAAAAAAAACTAAATTATTATACTTAACCTGAGTGTATGTGATGAGAATGAAAGTGCAGCTGGTACCTGTTTATAGATAATGTGGAAAATGAATATTTCAACTAAATTGGTATGCAGTAATACTTAGATATTTTTGATGCATAGGCTAATTTTCACTGTCTTTGCCAATTAAATTCCAAGTTATTACAACAAGTTTCACACTTTTTTTCTTATTATTAATCTGTATTTTTGTTATTGTAGATCAACAACACCATAATGTCTGATACAAAAACATTTGAAACAGGGTCAAATTTATCCCAAAGACAATAGGAAGGTTAATGAAATCCTCCTACAAACACCTCTCAAAATGCTACTAATTAACACGTCGACTCTTGTTTGTTTAATCCATACAAAAACCAAGGCCTAAAACAACAATTTGCCATATTTTGGGGCTTTGTGCCAGACTGTTTCTTGGATTTCCAGCCTTTGTGCTAAGCTAACTGGCTGCTAGACAAATGCAGAAGGGAGCTATCAATGTTCTAATCTAACAAAGATAAGAAAGCAATTTGGGCAACACAATGTCAAACTTTTCCCTGAAAGTTATTTTCATAGCTTCTCAAAAGTTCCCTCTCTTCATGCTATTCCCCTATTACAGTAAATCCAGCTCGGCATATGGTGAAGCGTCCTAATTAAACACCAGGGCTTCATCTACGAGGAGCATAATGGCTAACGCTGGTCTCTGTGTTCTCCTCATTAAACATGTAGTGTGCAAATCTCCTTAAATCCCCCAAAACTTGTTTTATACATGGCCTAACATTAAGTATGTCATGTACGCAGATCATTTGAGGAATACTGATCTGTGCAGTGCCTCCTGAATAATTCACAGCAGAGAAAAGTGTTTCTCCCACTGTCAATTGCATCCATTTATTATTTTTTCCCTCTCTATTTCCTTCTTTGATAAGGGGGAGGGAGGTGAGGAGGTGCAGCAGAGACAGTGCAGCATGGAGGAAGAGATAACCCAGGAGACAGGGGGTAAACACTGTGCTGTGTGTCTGTGGATAGGCACCTGTGCTGTACGTCCACGCCTCTGTGTGTCCATGCATATGTTGTGTGCATGTTTCTGTGTGTGTGTGAGAGGGATTCTGCTGTGACTGGTTGCGTATGTGTGGGTGTGAGCGTGCCCGTCACCTTCTAAAAAAAACTGTCTCGCCTCCCTCAGACGACCCTGTCCCAGACGCCGAGGTCGAGAAGGAGGAAGACGAGAGCGGCGGCCAGGCTCCGGCTCCTGCAGAAGCTCCGGCACCTGCAGAAGCTCCGACTCCTGCAGAGGAGAGCAGCGTGAGTGTGCCGCTCTATTTAATCCTCCTGTTCGCACTGCCAAACCCTTGTTTTCCTCCTCGAGCATGTGTTTCTGTCTCACTGCCTCCCCCGTGTCCCTGCGTCTCTGTGTGTCCAGGTGCCCAAGCGTATTGAAGTTCACTCCCTCCACACCTATGTAGCGCTCTACAAGTTTCTGCCTCAGGAACAGAATGACCTGGAACTTCAGTGAGTATCTGCCGGCCTGTCTGCACACTGCAGCCCTTTTCATGCGTGCCTGTGTGGCATTGTTTTTCTGCTTTTGTGTGAGGGTGCATTTGCTTTGTCTGTGTTTTTGCCCCGACTGACGTTCCTGCAGGATGGAAACGTCCCCACCATCTGCAGAGGACGGTGCCGGGGCGCCCTTAAGGACGACTAATTATAAACTTGAAGCCCATCACTGTCCCCTTACAGAGCTAGCGCCTGAGCTGTGTTCCCAGCAGGAGAGGAAGGATAAGGACACTGAGCGACTGAGAGATGAAAGGGAAGGCTTATATACAGGGAGATGGCATGAAACTGAAGATTATCAGAGAGGGAGGGGGAGAAAAAGGTGGTGAAAGCAAAGTTCAAATATAGAAGGACAAGCTCTTTTAGATACAAAAGGATGGGGAGAAAAGAAGGGAAGGACAGAGCAGTTAAATCAGGGCAGGATGTGTATGTTTGCTGAACAGAGGTAGATCCACTGGCCTCTTAAAAGCCATCTGAGCTCGATAAATGTGAACTAATGATATTATAATGTGTCCCTGTGCTTCTGTCGGGGTTTGAAGAACAGACGGCCTTTGTGCTCTTAAAAGAGGAACTTTAAAGTTAATGATCTTCACTTGAAAAAGTAAAAAAAACATATTTTTTCCATATTTTCAAAGGTTGGGATCAATCTGGATACATTAATTAAAGAACTGCATATCATGAAAGATAAAAACAGGGCTATCCATGTAGGAAAAGGGGTTTTTTTTAATTGGTGCTACATGACAGGAGAAAAAATACCCACAAAACCTGTAACCTGAATGAACAAGGCTGCTCCTATTGTTCAAACCAGAGCTCACGCCATGGCTCTGGTTGTTTTTCCAGTTTCCTTTCGTCAGCGCTCCCCTGTCCATATGTAACTCAAACCTTTGGTAATACAATGTAAAGTAAATTGAAAATCAGCAAAGTTTCCCTTTAACAGCAAAACCACAGAACTGAAAAATCCACAGAAAATATGACCACTTCATTTGTTCAAATTTAAAAGCCCCACACTCCCACAAAGGTGATTTCATTTATTCTCATAGATTTAATGGAGCTATACTGGTAATTATGGACACCAAATCTCCATGACTGTGTCAGAAAAATCACTCTTTATTTGCTCTGCATTGCATAACATTTACACTCTGCCTTTGTATCCCAGTGGAGGAATCGTGTGTGTGTGGGAAATGTATGCACAAGAGTGTCCTTTAGTCCAACCAAACACTGAACAGCACTTTTTAAAATCAATTTTAATGAAATGAAAACATACCGAAAGAGTAAAAGTTCTCAGACAAAAACACACAGTAGGCCCTGGTAGCGAACTGTCAATTATAACGCTGCCATGCACACAAAAAATATCCTACTTCATCATCTATTTTACTCTAAATTTGGACAAAATTTGCTATATTAATATCATGTTGTGTTAAAGAAGTCTTGAAACTACAATTTTGAGACATTAAACTCATTATGAGAATGTTTACCAAGGTAATAAATCAAGAGAAGTCAGGTAATTTTCTCATTTCTTACTTAATCAGACTTCTTTTTGCAACCTGTGGAGTCGCCCTCTGCTGGTCATTAAAAAGAATGCAGCTTTAAGGCAC
>JAOWBC010000458.1:6628951-6666374 GCA_028566105.1 Hypoplectrus providencianus
ATCTCAGTCTGAGGACTCTTTTCCTTGGCCCCTTTCTTTTCTACATTCATGTGTTACAAATAGACCACATACTCCATTTTTACCAAGATGACACAAAGCTTTATTTCTCCTTTTACCTCACTAGTAACTGCCAACCAATCACTTTCAAGGCCTGCCTAAAAGAGAGTTTAATGCTGGCTCTCAAACAAATTCCTTCGGCTAAATGCAGAAACTCCAAAATCAGAGACCCTGACATCAGACTAGTAATCACAGCACAGTTTGGTTCATTCTCCAGCTCTACATGCAGGGTTATGCTTTCTCTTTTTATAATAATCAGTCAAGTTTTAACAGCATATTAAAATAGCTCCAATTTGTTCCTACCCAGTTACGCAGACTGTCAGAGACCAGCGGGCTCATGTATAAACCCTGCTTACGCACACAAAGATCGCTGACGCTGTTTGTCAGGCAGCACCACGTGAACAAAAAAAAAATTAACTTGACGTGAGAATGCATGGAGGCACTGCAAACTCAGTAGAAATTGCAGCCTCTTATGCTTTACTTGAAATGTTTTTCCCATTATGTCGCAAATGAAGTAAACTAAACAACAGTAAACCCATCTGAAAACTGACAGCCAAATGTTTTGTTAAATCTCCAAACTTTATAAGGACAGTTTCATAGGACAGAATAAAACAAAGCCACAAGTTACCTCATGCACATGAAAAGCATGTCCACTGCACAAAGTAGTAACTTTTGGCTTCCTTATATTTATTTATTTTTTCCCTATATCCCTTAGAGGCTCTGTACTTTCTTTACAATTAGTACAACAACATGTCCCTGTGATTTAAGGAGCATGACTTGGATCTATCTCTTCAGCCACCTCTGTGCAAGAAATGGATAATTTCACAAAATGTTTCTTTAAATTGTGGAGTTTGATGGTTTATTGTTGACACTGGTGTTGTTTTGGCAGATATTTATTCAGATTGATTGATCTCTTCTGTGGTAAAATCCCATCTGACCACCTATTTTTCTATTAACAACATATTTAAACCATGCCATACCCATAATAAAGGGAAAGCCTACTCAAAAATCTGTGTAGTTCATATTTTTATGCAAAAGCTTCTGCATGAAATGTGTCACAACAAAGTCAGTGGATTATCTGGAAAAACTGGGTCATGATTTCTGGAAAGAGACATTGAATTTCCTGGGGGCTCTTTGAATACCACAAGCAAAGTGCCTTATAGTTTCATTTTATTTGAGAGAGCGGCAGAAATCTCCACTGCCTATATCTCCAACACTTGTCAACTTATATAAAAACAGGCTAGATTAATAACTAGTACTACAGGTGAAAGGTTTGGGGTTGAACTGTGTCTTTAAAAAACAACACAGACTCCATTTGCTGCACAGAAGCGTCAGGTCCTAAAAATAGCTTTATCATCCCCAAAAGTACAATCTGAAATAAGGTCACTGCATTTACCACTTTCAAACAGTTACAAGCTGCTATTTCATGTTTTCCTAGTGCTCCTATTCTCCTGTTCTGTGCTTAACTTCCACTTCATTTGATCCCGGCAGAATTACTTTTGCTACTAGGATGACTCAATTGCCCCAAAGGGATCAATAAAGTTTCTCTCATGCAAAACTGCATATAAAGCAGGCTTCTCTCCGAGCGCTGGTTCATGTTATTGTAGCATTTTCCTCTCCTCACGCCGCCGAGCTCATGTAAAATAATCACTCAGGATTACATGGCTGGTAATTGAGTGCTGGCCCACCCGCTGCTCCGTGTGCATTTTCCTTTACGACGATGGAACGGCGGGTTAAAATCAATCAGTGACTCTTCTCACGTCTCACGCAGTCAGACGCAAAGACAACTTCAGCTAATGAAAAATGAATATAACCAGGGGAGAGATAGGGTCTGCATCAAGGTCGATTTAATCATGATCTCACTATTCTCCAGCTTTGATAAATGATTATAACGGGCGGATTTTTTTGTCCAGTCATTTGAAAATGTTATAAAACAAGATATCTGTCACATCTCCTGATTGCTCCCGTGCTGCACTTTTAATTACTGGTGCGGCTTGACTGGAGCACGCAGCACTTACCGGAAGCCAAATCTTGATTGATGAGCGCGGTGAATGTGAGGAAATAAGGGCAACATTGGATGCTGTGATGTCAACAAAAGGAAGTGCAATCAACCCTAAATTGTTGTCTCTGGTAATCATGTCTCATCTGTGGAAACACAGATCAGTGGCTAAGAAAATCACATCTAATCTGATCAAAATGACTCTGATAGTCTGCCAGGATAAATCATGTCAGTGTCTCATCTTCGGAGACTCTTTTTGCGCGCGTGACTTTATTATGCAAATGTTTGTCACAGCGGAGGAACAAAAGTCTTCTTAACCTGCAACATCAATCCGCTGTCAGCCCGTGGACATGTGACTCACTGCAAATCAGTTTGACTTTAATCCCTTGCTGCAGAGCTACAAAGTACACTATGTAATCTGCACCATACCAAGACAAGAAGCCATTTGTTATTCAAAAAAAGACAAATAACCATTGTCACTGTCTCTGGCTGAGACAGAGAAATACGCTCACCTTATTACGCACTCTTCATGGCGTTGTGTTTGCACAATTTTTCATAGGGACAGGAAAGGAAGCTGCGAGGATTACAAATTGCAGAAGCAGACAAAGGCAGCAGTAGCAAAAAAAAAAGTACTTATGCTAATTTGCCATTAAGAGCAGCAAAGGAGACCTCTGATATATAATGTGGCTGGATTTAATGATCGAGAAAAGATGACAAACGGCCTTCTGCTAATGGTGGGTCACTGAGGGGCGTGTACAATAAAAGGATGAGAGGAAAAACAAGATCTCCTCCGTCAGGCCAAAGACAAAATGTACCGGGCAAAGTAGTCAATTATGACGTTGTCCAGCCGAGGGAAAGGTTTTTTTCTGAATTCACAGCTTCCAACCCAACGTCAAAGGACTCCTAATACGCACACTATCAATCTATGCTTTTTCTGAATGACTTTCAGCGTCCCGGACACTGCTGGGCCTGCTCCAGTTTCCTAGGAACTGGGACCTCCTGCTTGGATGGTGTGTCTTGTGAACTAAATGTGTTAGCAAATTTAGCCCGCATAGATAAAGATAAACTGGACCACAACCCTTTGCCCGTCTGAAGTCTCTCTCTCTGCTGCTTTTTGTTAATAGCTAATGTGTATGGCTGTCACGGATTAACAGCATCATTAACTTTGACTGAAGGCAGAAAACCTACAAAGCGGGGGGCGAAACTGTTCAAACATTCATGACGGAAAATACAACCCTCTGGAGGAAACGCTCAGTGAGGTAAGAGGCATGATTGCTTGAGCACACTCATGCGCTAAGTGTGCCCAAAGGTCAGCGATGAGGACTGAGGCGAGTACGGGGTTAATTTGAAGCACAGTAAGGTCATGTTGGTCCTGGGGAGCGGATGTTCTTATAGATAGGAAGAATGCAACAGGTGGTATGTTTTTAGTGCTGATACTCACCAGATTCATTTCACACTTCAAATAAAACTGGACTTCAGGTGACTCATCTGTATGTGAGTAAAAGCTTCAGGGGTTAAAAGCTGATTTTCTTTTTAGCTGTGCTTGCAGTGTGGCTGGGGGGTTGGTTGGTTGGTTGGTCCGTCTACCACTTTGCTTCAGACTGAAATATCTCGATGGCGATTAGAGGCACTGCCATGAAATTTCGTGCAGGCAGTTCTGTACCCCTCAGGAAGAATTGTAGTAACTTTGATGATCCTCTGACATTTATAAGGTTTGTCCAGTAGCTTCCAAACTTAATAGCATTCCCATCACCCTCAGCTTTGAATGGATTAGCATGCAATGTCACTGTGAGCATGTTAAAATGGAAATGTATGCTCGGAGCACTGCTCTTCAAATCCCTGCATTCATGTTGTAATAATGATAATGGCTTCATTGCTAAATAACAGATCAGGTGGTTTCCCATTGAGAGCAAAAATGACCATGGAACTAGTTTTTAGGTTTAGTCAGAAGACTATTAATTCATCATTGTAGCAAAGGCTTCCAGTGCTACAAAAACAAGTTGCTCATTTGATTTTTGGTTTTAAAAGATTGTTTTTGCCATTTTCAAGTTTTCCCTGGCCTTGCTAACATCCAGCCAGACCAATTAAACTGTTATCAAGGTGACTTATATGTTAAAAAAAACCACCATAATTATCTTTAATTTTATGTTAATGATCCACTGACAACATTACACATAGTGATGCATCCGATCTGTCGTTTGGTTTATTTTTAGCAACCGTTTTGTTTTTTTAAGCTTTCTTACGTTGCTGAGCTGCAGTGCCGCACTCTGATGCAAGCAGACGAGCTGAGCATGTATACACCTTTGCAGAGGGCTCCCTATCTTATGCTTATTTGTTAATCCTGTCAGAGGCATGCAGTTGTGTTACAGTTCTGAAAATCTCTCTTCAAACAGGGCCATGGGAAAAGGGAAGAAAAGGGAGGGCAGAAGAGGTTTTGGGTCATCTATTCTGGAGGAAGCTGGCTAAATCAGGGCATGACGACTGTATGGTTAACCTACTTTGATTTATCTCCTTGTTTCGGGATTTTCTCAAGCAAGGTTTTTCTCCTTCTGTGACTGCCTAAATTTTTTCTGGTATATCCTGTGAATGAGACTGGAAAAGAAAAAATGTGGGTTACAGCTAAAATTAGAAACGTGTTCCAAGTGGAAGAAGAGATAAGACTTTATTAATAAAAGGGTGCCGAAACAGGAACACAGAGAGACTTTCATTAGCTCCTAAAACCTCTAAGGATATAGTAATTATTGCAGTGCTACTGAAACATGTCCTCTAAGTTGTTTGTTGGGAGGTCGATGCCGTTTCTTGACAACACATTTGCACAGAAAGGTCAATGCAATGCAGGATTTATTATTTATGACTGGATCACAAGAAAAAGAACGGACCACATACACTGTTTCCTGGCAGATCTATAAAAATGTGACACAAATGGAGCTCCAGTGTCACTATTTGTTGCGTTAGGGGTAAAAGCAAAAAGTGCTGTTATTTACTGTAGAGTAGACATTAGTTGAGTCATTTTGTTGCTTGTCGAGCCACTCAGTGCACTCGTTCCTGTAGGTCAAGGCAATTTTTATTGAGAAGCTGTCGTCACCAGGATGAAAAAGAAACAAAGAGTCACAGCATAATGAAGGTGATTCAAGTGTTTTATTTGTGCATTTTTGTCCTTGTGAGGGAAAAAAACATTGGGAATACAGCTTCAATTGTAGCAGCAAAGATGAGATTTATGTTAAAGGAGCTTAAGTGTTTTTTTAACAGGGTGGATGAAAAAGACAAGTGTCCCCTCTCCACAGTTGCTCTCTAATTGTTCAAACG
The DNA here is from genome assembly GCA_028566105.1 of Hypoplectrus providencianus. Lineage (NCBI taxonomy): Eukaryota > Metazoa > Chordata > Actinopteri > Perciformes > Serranidae > Hypoplectrus > Hypoplectrus providencianus. Next base: position 6,634,314 of record JAOWBC010000458.1, read on the forward strand.
TAATCACTTTGCTTTTAATGCTTTTAGGAGCCACAAGCAGAATAAAACAAAATGTGACCTTTTAGGACTGAACTCACACAGGAAAACGCCCCTATAAGTTGCTTGTACAAGCAGCTTTTTACGACCCACATTTGTGTTGTAATTAAGTGACCTCTAGTGCTCCTAATAGTTATGACAGGCAGAAAGAAGGAGAGGAACTGAGGTGACTCCTATAGGGTAACTTACGTACCATTGATATTCCTAATTTAATGTATATTAATGCCTCCTATGCAATGTATGTAATATAGGTTAACATGTTTTTCTGCCACTGTCGGGCATACATTTTGGAAAAACTTGTCACAATCAATAATTACAACAGAGCAGAACCACCTATGTTGTCATGGGTTGAAAGACCTGTTGGACAGCAAGATTTAATCACAAACTGTATTTAAATTGAGTTTTTTTTTTTTTCTTCATTCTGCTTAAAAATTAAAAATTTAGTTTGAATTAAACACTAAATTAGACAAAACTTCACGGAATACTGCTTAATGTTATATTGCTTTGTCTTTTGACAAAATAAAACAACCTTTGAGATCATCATATCTGCGATTTGCAGCAGTGTAAAACACAAACATTTTTAGCTGGCAGCTGAAAGCTTTGAAAGTCTGTAGCCCCCCATTATTGCAGCTTTGCCTTTATTTTAGAAACTAATTATCAATGCCTGCAGATAAACTGCCAACATCAGCAGCCAAAAGCCCCTTTGTAGCCTTGGCATCAAAGAGCTCCATTGTTGATTTACAAGGCAGCTTGAGATTTGTACTGAACTCTTCAGCTATGACGAACTTAGTCGCAGTCATTAGGAGAGTCTATAATACTGATGCCAACTAAACAGCTTGCAGTTGATTGGGAATGATAGATTTGTTTGGTTATTTTTCTCATATGTGAGACTAATAAATTGCCATCATTATAACGCAGCACAAAAAAGGACAACAACTATAAGTACAGAAATGTCTGGAATAAGGCGAATTAGATGTCACTGAATACATTGTGTATCTTACATGTCGAGAAAATATTTTTTTTTCTCCAATTGTCTGACTTTCTCCTTCTCTTTGTGTTATTTAATGGCAAAATTAAAATTCCCTCATTTATCTATTGAGCTAATCAGGCAATGCTGAATGTGAAATGAGTGTCCCATGCTGTGACGGTATTGTGACTTTTCCTTTGTGCTGATCTGTGATGCACATGTTGCAAAAATCAAGCTGGGCATGTTACACCAAAGGTCATGCTCACTATGTGGATAATTGGCATGGCCTTTCCAGAGAGTCAGAGGGTGGTGGTGAGGTTGTGGTTAACTGTGCGTGATTCAGTTTGATCGTGTTGCTGGTACAAGCTCAGCCGCTATGACACCAGCCAGCGTCATCACCACTCATATGGGACTTTGTGGTGGCAGTGAAAAACAACTCTGTAGTCAACAAGGAACATCTAATCACTCGAGTGCTTTCCACACCTGCTGTACACCTGCAATCACAGCCCCATTTATTCTAAAAAAAACAAACAAAACAAAACACTGACAAGTCAAGGAACAGAACAAAGATTTGAGAAAACCTTGTTTACTGTGTTTTATCACCATAGCAACAAGACCATCCTCTTAGATTCCTGCCGAGAAGTGTCGACTTTGAGAGCTGAGCTACACATCCAACGCAATGTCATGATCCGAGGAGGCACTCAATGTCTGATTGATGCTTTTATGTGTGCTTTTGACATTTTACAAAGGAATGAGATATAACCACAGGAAAGATAATTATGGGTGTAACAGACACTGACAACTGTCGAGGCATGTGTTTCTGCTGTGTGTGTGGACCCTTCAGTTCCACAGAGCTCACAGGTCAGCTGCTGTTGTACAGAACATAAAGACGCAGGGCAGCAGCTAGTGAAGGAAATAAGGAAGGAAGGAATTAAGGAAGGGAGCCTGAGACTGCAAAGCCAAGAGAATGACCTTTGGCAGAGCAAAGGAAAACAGCAGTGAAGATACTGTCCGTACTCAAACTGACAAGCTGTAACAAAGCTGATCCAAGCCTTTGAAATGGACTCTGCCTCGCTCCACTGGACCAGAAAAAATGAATTGCTTAACACAAAAAGGAGCCATTTAACACAACCTTTGTAACAAAGAAGAAACTTTCACATTCAGAAAAACCTTTAATTTAAAAATCAACGTGTATTTATTTACAGTAAATGAATACCAAGGACTGCATTAATATAAGTTCTCTTGTTTCCGCCCTTTAAATTTTGTGTACATTGTTCTATTTTAAATGTCGAGGGCCATTATTTCAACAAATCTTTTTTTTTTTTTTTTTTTCAACCCAGGATTTAAAGTCCTTCTTTTGCATGTTTCTGACCTACCTAATCAACAGAAAAATGTGACATATACAGCTTTTTTCTTGGAAGCTTGTTTGATACATTCATACAACTGTTTTTTAGAAGCCCCAGCCTTGTTTTGGGCAAGGTCTTGGGCAAGAAGATTCAAGTTGAAGACAGTAGTTCCTCAATGTCTTCTTCTACGATTTCACTGTGGATTCCATTTGACCTCTTCACCTCAGCGTGCCCAGAAAATCGATAGACGAAGAAGAAAAGTGGGCGTCGTCATTTAAATACGTCCTGTCATCTTAAATGCAGTGTTATTATTCCATTTAAATGTTTGATTTTTTGTTCTCCTTATTATCATCGTTATGCTCGCCGTTTGGACGGTTTCCAGCTGTAGATACTCAGACGTTAGCGTGAAGTGTGTGCCATTTTTTATAATCAACGTCTAAAGTCGCTAGCTTAAAACCTAATAGTAAGCTAACGTTAAGTTAGCACCAACGCTAGGAGGTTCTCCTTTATCTGTCATGTCAGGTAAGTTTTATCAAAACATCAGTTTGTTTTCCATGTCCAATATTTTTTTTTTTACGAGGGTTAGTATTGAACTCCAATACATAAGTAAAAGTATTGATTGCACACGTCGAAAATACTTCTTTACAAGTAAAACTCCTGAATTCAAACTCAATTTAATTAAAGTACGTAGTACGTATAAAAGTATGTAGAGATATGGCTTACTTTAACTCATTAAGATACTGTAATCAGAGATTAATCCATTCCGCTTCTGTCTACTACACTATTAAAATGGAAGGGGTGTGTTATAGAGCTCTGACAGATCCATTATTTCCTGCATATTGACTACTTTAATACTTAAGTATCAATGAAATGTACAAAGTACAGTTCTTACATGCAGGGACTTTCACATACAGGAGAGTTTACTAAGTGGTAGGCCTATTGGTACATGTAAAATATATAAGCACCTTCTTCAACGCTGCCTGCCAAAAAAGCCCACTATTATAGATTTAATGATAAGAGAAAATGGATATTTGTTTATGAAAATGGATTCAGCTCTACTGCAAACTCAGAGAGCTCATTATACTTTTTTAAGTGGTTAAATGTACTCCAATTACACAGAAGCACCACCATTCCCTTTCGTGTAAGTGTTTGATGCTAGAATCTATAATGCAACAGTTTAACTGCAGATTTGACAGCTGATACTTGTCTACTTTGTATTCAAAAGTCCCTTCCACCCCCAAGAGTGACACGCTTTCTATGACTCAGCTCTTACTCATGTGAAAGTGCCCTTTTCTCCATACTTAATAAGCGCCAACATGCGCCCTTTCATGGATTAGCATTCAAACTGATCCATGAAAGGGCCGATGTGGCTGTGGTTTTTTGCTCCAACCAAGAAGTAGCACACCTCAATCAACTCATTTAATAACCTAAACTGTCATCACTCAGTAATTTGTTTCAGGTGTGCTTCTGCATTGAACAAAAACTCTCAGCCACATGACTCTTATGTGGTTGTTTGTCTCCGACTGCCCATATAAGTGATGTGAATACCTTTTTCCACAACTACCAAACAGTAAATATTTTATGGTGGTAAGGTACAAGTGAGCATAAAAATACATGCAATTGTGTTTCAAAATTAAAAAGCCCATTCAGCCTAACTGGTTAAGTTTACTCAAAAATACAAGCACAATTCCCTGTCATGTATTCATGAGATCTGAATCTTTACTGCAACAGCTTAACCTCAGTTGAATAGATTTGATAGCTGATACGTGTCTATTATGTGTTTAAAAGTCTCATCTCCCAAAAGAGGTACATTCTCTATGACTCAGCTCTTACTCATGTGCAAGTCCCTTTGTCCATACTTAATGAGCTCCAACATGTTCAGCAAATGTCATCCAATATGTGAAAGCAAAAGCGAGCACAAAAGATAGACGCTGGAGGAGAACAGCTGTCAGAGTGCCAACAATGAGATGCTCTTTCCATTGCAATGAAATGAGACTGAGCAAACAAATCTTAGTATTGGAGATGGTTCCTCTCCAGCAGCTGCTACTTATGGGCAGACCTCCAGCGCTGTTTATCTAAACACTAAAATGAAGGTGCAATATCAAATAAAATGCCAAGTTTGATCAAAATGTAACTCATTTTATTGGGTCAACACATGTCATGTTACAAAATAAGCATTTCATTAAGACGTGTTGTCTTCATTACCTAGAATTTAATCTTAAATTCACAAAAGCTTGACATCTCATCAGTGTCAAGTGGAAGTCAAATAAGTCATATTTAATGTATATCAGCTACATTACCAAAAATAAATAAAGAGACCCAATTTCTCAAAAAATTACAAAAAAGCAGTCCAACCTAAAAACCTGCATAGATAAAGTATAAACTTAAGTCACAATGTGCGGCTTGTTTGAGTGGATCTTTATTTAACCTTCGAGTGGCTCAACCTGAGGCTTCTCCACAAAAGGTCTTTTGATGCCAAACAGATTGCGCAGGTTAACCTCCGGGTCCACATAATGTGGGATCTTGCGTTCGTTGAAGAGGCCTGCGAGGTTGGTTTCCACTTTGGCACGTCGGGAGATCCGCATGCGCAGGGCAAAGAGGCCACGCAGGTTTTCCTCCACAAGCGGCAGATGGTGTCCATCCAGACGCTTCTGCCAGGCCTTCCTCGGCCGCAGGCGTTTCTGTTGGAAGAAAGACCATTTAGGAGAGTTTAAGTTAATTTAAGTTTTGCAATATGTAATTTTGCAATTTGAAGCCACCAGTTGTTGGAAAACACTTGAAGAAATTTGATATGCAAGCGCATGAATCATGTAACCCCCCAGTCCCTCCCTAGTTTTAGTTTGCCAGAAGCTCAGAGGAGCTGGATTTCAGGAGGTTTTAAAAGAAATCCAAAATCAATAGTCCCCTGGCCAGATTGCTTTACTGCTCACCACTGTATGAGCTTTAGTTCTCACCTCTGTTGGATTGACGTCAGACTTACTTTCAGAATGGTGGCGCTCGGGTCATGGCGGAGCAGGTGCCTGGTCAGACTCTCCTGTGTAACAAAACATCTACTTAAAACACAAGTTGAATCATTGTTCAATGTCTAATATTTGCTGAAATAATTCAACCCATCTCAATTTGAATTGCTTTAAAATGGGAAAATATTTGAATGGAAAAATTATGCAAGATACTCTTACCCGCATAGCAAATGTGCGTGGGCAGTCAGGGAAGGAGCATTTGTATTTGAGGAGCTTGAGGTGCACCTTGCGGATGTGGTGCTGCAGGTTGAAGGTTGTGGAGAAGTAGGCCTGGCAGTCTTCCCTGGGGCAAACCAGCACAGGCTTATGGGAAGCGTGGATCCGTTTGTGTCTTCTCAGGGCATCTGCTTTCTTAAACACCTTCTTGCATGTTTGGCATGTGAATGTGGCTGCAACACATTTTAAAAGAAGTTAAAAACTATTTTGTCTTGGATATCAGGACTTTCATATTAATAACTACAACATATTTACCTGGATGTTTGGCCATATGCTTCTGAAGTTTGCTCCAGGTGTTTTCAAACACTTGGCAGTTAGCATGACGGCAGCGGTAACCTGCAGGGATCAAATACAGCCAGTCAATGGCCAGAAACCAGAATCAGGACCAATTGACTCCCCACTGGCTCCCCTTTGAGGAACCATACACCATACATGTAATAAGGAAAGAATGAACTTTCATGTAAGAAAAGGTTACATGCAAAAGCAGCCACAGCCTTATTTTAATTAAAGAATTTTACAGGGACTGAAGATGAAAGGACCCCGACTAAGATTGAAATAGACCAACCTGTGTGCTTTTTCTCATGGGCTTTACGGGCAATATGGGACTCGAACTTGGCAGCACATCCGTCCTTCGCACAGCTAAGTACCCCGCCAGGGACAGGCAGAGATAAAAATATATTTAACTAGTCAACTGGGGCCACACCCACTCTGCCTTTAACCATTCATTTATCTCTGCCAGCCCGAAGACAGCAGGCTTCAAAGATCTGATTAATTATTCTCGAACAGGCTGATCAGCTCAGACATTTCATTACCTAAGCAGACAAAGCTATGAGTCTGGTTTTACATCAAAACATTTTAAATACAGTAAAATCTGTTTTTGAGATTGAACATAGTACAAACTTACGTGAACTTTGCAGGCAAGTTATGGTCCTTTAAATGCAGTTTATACAGTCTGCGTTTTTTGAAGGTCAAAGGGCATTTTGGCTGGTTACACTACGGAGAGGAAAACACTTAAGTGGTTAAAATAACCCAAAAGTCTTGAAAACAGGCCAGTAACATCTGAAGCAGTGACCATCAGCCAATGTTTTATGTTGCCCTTCGGCGCCATCTCATGGATACATTGGGGAACAATACAAACCTTGAAATACTTATTTTTGTCTCCGTGGATGTAGCGCACGTGTCTCTTCAGTTTTCCTGCGTGGAAAAAACTCTTGGGGCAGTTTGCAAATTTACACCTGCAAGAAAAAAAAAGTAAAAATGAGGTCGCATGTTGTGTTTTTTGGGAACGACATATAAATGTGACTTACTTGAATTGTTTCACCCCACTGTGCTGCACCATGTGGCGGCTCAGGTGGGATTTCCTCGAGAAACGACGACCACAGCCGGCAATGGTGCAGAGACACGGGCGCTGTGGACATTTAGCAAAAGGCTTACGGTCTTATCCACTTTGTAAGCTGTTAATATAAAGGTAGCATTGACATTTGGAACATCCTTCCTCACCGCTCCGGTGTGAGCCGTCTCGTGCTCCTTCTGTCTCCACTGCCGGGTGAAAGTCGCCCCACAGTCCGCGTGGGGGCAGTTGAAGAGCTGCAGCGGCGGCCGGCCGGCAGGTTTCTCGCTGGGTAAACTGTTCATCTTCTCATCAATATCACAACACTTCTCCTGAGGAAAATCTGTAATGGGGAGGCCGCCGCGTCTGTCAGCGTGTCTTATAGCCTCTTGAAGGAGCCTAATTGGTTAATTGGTCGCTCAGGGTCGCGAGCGGTGTTCGCTGATTTAACTCTCTGCAACCCTCAAGAAGTTAAGCTGGATCTAATTAACTTAATTGCTCTGCTAAGATCAGATGTGTGCAAACAAACGTAAATTACGGGCAAGCCAACACAAGAACCAGACGCTGTTTCAGGCACTGGATTATGAGACTGGAGCATCTGTTTTGGTTTGATAATATTCTGTGAACTGGGTCAGTATTGCAATGTTTTTGGGTTATTTGTACTTCACTTGAGTATTACTTTTCAAGGAAATATTGTACTTTTTACTCCGCTATATTTTGCCGCCAGCTTTGGTTACTTTTCAGGTCAAGATTTAACATGAAGTATAAAATGATTATGCTTTTTATAATAAATTAGCCACACTTTGACTACAACAAAAGGCTGCTGACATAAATGCAGGAAAAATAATAATCTAATAGCTGGAATATTTAAATTAACATGAATATAGCTATTCTACATAAGGAATACTTTTACTTTTTATACTTTAAGTACATCTTGATCCTGATGCTTAAACTTAGAGTAAGTTAAGTAAAGTTTTAAATGCAGTACTTTTGCTTGTGGTGGAGTATTTTATGCGGTGTGATATTTTCAAGTTTTCTTAGGAAAAGGGTCTGAATATGTATTTCATTACAGATAAGGTTCTTTACAGAAGAAAGAAAAACAGCATGATATTCAAAACATGAAAATTCAATATAAAATGGGAGCAATATATATTAATAGTCAACACTTCCAGTTAAAATGTAAGCATACAACTCTTCCAAAGATTAGATTGTATCAACAAATGTCCAGCCCTAATAACACATCACACTGGAATTACTGTATGGAAGCCATATTCCCCAGTCTTAATACAAATCAAACTTGTACTAAAGATGTGCAGTGGAAAGTTAATTTACTAAATAAAAAATCAGATTTGTCCTGATTCTGATTGATTATTGCAAATATCTTTTTGTTGGCTTAATTGTGCTACAGCTATGTTTCCAGTAGAGGGCGGTGTGTCTCTGTCTCTCAGGGCTCTCACAGTGATTGGCTACTGTTCACATTTGTTTTATATCACTGTGCCTCCTCTCACTCTGCAACCTGTGACAGTGTCTGTTTGTATTTACCTTTACCTTTACCAAGTACGTATTGTTTAGGATTCGGTTTGTTTGACCGCCAGCAGGGTTGTAGAAAAACTACTGGCAGCATTTTCATTTGACTTTGTGGAATGTATGGGACAGAGCAGAACTTAATCCATATTGGAGTGGATCTCAATCAGATTAAATTAATTTTCATGTTCATTTACATTGGAAAACAGGGCATGTGGCTATGGCAGAGGTCTGTGCTCTAGTAATTTTAAATACAGGATTGAGGAGAGACATGGTTGAGACTTCCCTCATGTGAAATCAAACATGGTCAGACCTCTGTTTTCAGAAAGTATTCCCAAAGAAAGAACATCTGAGAATCCCTCCTGACAGAAGCTCTCTAAATGGAGACTGTTAGTTGAATTAAATAGTCATTCTAATGGGTTACATTCCTCTTTTTAATCTCCGTCAGGGCCCCGCTGAATTCCTTAGACACTTGTAACAGTGCTAATATAAAAATAAATCACCTGTGCACACAAAATGTTTTATTTTTTCCTTTAATTCTGGTTGGTGGCTTTGTAGATTCACTGCTGGAGTTAATGTTTCTAACAGCCACATGTTGAGGTCCAGCTGATTTAACTTTTCTGTTTCAACTGTGTAGCTTTAGCTTAAATATCTGATTGTGAATCTGTTTTTTTCCACAGCTTCAGTACTGTCTCAAAGGTATAATGTATGGATATTTCTTCAATGAAACATACAGAATTATCTCAGCTTTTGACATCCTTATTAAATACTTACTCTATCATGTCCATAAATCACAGCCTGCATGCTCTGTCCTGCCTCGAGTCTTCATGCTGCTGCAGTTTTGTGTTACTCAGCTCTACAAATGCTGAATACATAATTGACAGCTTCATCACTGATCAAATGTTTATCTGATGAAAGCCAGTTAAAGAGAAGGTGCTGATGTTAATTGTAATGTTGTTTGAAACAGAAAAGCCACTCTGAACTGATCTGATGCCAGTTTTCAGTCTGAGGACTAACATTTCTCAGCAGTCTCCCTATTTTTTGGGAGGAGCACACATTTGGCCCTTGGTGCTGCACTCCTCCTGCTGCTCTCTCTTCCATTTTTTTTCTCCACTATCTCTTGATCCCAGTTAGTCTCAAAGGGGGGTAGATGAAATATTCAGAGGGGGCTGTCAGTGCACAATGTGCCTCCATTAGCGGGATGTGTTGCAGGGTTTCTGCAGGAAGACTTGAACTGCATCAAGGAAGCAAATCCTGCAAGCCACAGGGCTGAGGCAGCAGCACAGTGCACTGCAGGTTTCCACTTTCAGTGTTTGAGATTGTTCTGTATTTGTGGATCCTATCATGATTCCAGTATTAGACATTCAACATAGATGATTAAATTCATACATCATTGTCATGTTTATCTAAATGTAAATGTGTTGCCGGAGCAGATCTACACAGTAATATTGATCATTTGTGATATTTACATTTTTTTTAACGTTCTTTCAGGAGTTTTACAGGGTTTTGATAAAATGCTCATTTTGTTCAGTAACATACTGATATTTTTCATTTTACTGAATTGTGACCACATTTCAGGGACTTTATCTGATGTGCTGAAATGGTTTGTTTTGTTTCATAGGAAAGTGTTATCTGCTCCAAACCTTCACTGCTTTGTGAGCTAAGAAATCTCCACTCCTGTATCTGAATTCACTCAGAGAGAGGAGCATTCATTCAGTAGCTAACAGGTAGCATATACTCTTGTTGCTTGGCTTTTTTATACTGTTTGTAGCTCCTTACAGAGGCAGTTTATGGCAAAATAAAAAAGACCTATTTTCCCTCCTGTCTGCCATTAATCATTCCAGATTGTTCTAGTTGCAGGGTTTTGCAGATATTTGCCTATTGCTGAATATAATGGGACTAGATGGAACATCGCAGGTGGTTCTAAAAGTGCCAAAAATACTTAATAAACAACTATTATTTTGCATAAACAGTATACTGCAATGCCTGTGAATTATCTCGAGGAACCAGTTCATGATTTCTGAAAAGAGACATTACTGTTTAAAATTGTAATACAGGCATTTTTTTGCCATTTAAGCATGACAAACACAGTGCCATCTTGTCCCATTATATTCAAGAGAAGGCAGACATTTCTGCTGCCATTATGCCCAACCATTCTGCTCCTCACACCAACATAATCTAGACAAATAAATATAACGAAAGTAAGAGAAAAAAATTGATTTGGGCTGTACTGTCCCTTTAAAAGCTTTCATGCGATATAAGATAAATGCCACACTGTTGCCTCAAGTGAATAAAATATTTTTCTAGATTTCAAAACCTCTCTTTGTTGGTCCTGTTTTCGTTAGGAATTGTCTTTCTCAATATCAGATTATCATGTTATAATTTAATATAAGTGCTACTTCAGCATCACCAAGTTTTATTTTATTGTAGGAAATAAAGTTAAACTACAATTCTTATTTCAGGTTTCAGGTCTTCTGGCTTTATTTTCTGTGTTGCAGCAGAGAGTGACAACAGCAGACTTATAGTTTTATTGCAGAAATATGAATGACAAAAATATCTCTTAACTGTTTGAGTTGGTTACCATAGAAACAGCAGGAACATGAGACTACATGATGATCAGTCCTCTGATAGTCAACATGTTTTTGCTGTGATGTCTCTGCTTGGTTGGGGGACTCAAGACATTTACTCATCCTCTGCAGACCTGCAGTCTCCACCAGTCTTCCATTCACACCTGTGCATTGGGAAATGAATTTTGCCTCCCTAACCCTCTTTATGTTTTTTTTTTCCTTTTCTTTCGTGCACCCCGGCATCAACCCGGGTTGTCGCATCCTCTCCCTGGCAACTGGAGGAGGAGGCTGCTCGGGATGAGGGAGGGTACCACGGTCCCACGTGTCCTCCTCACCGCAGACCCAACGCATTTCTCTCCGCTTTCCCCATCCCTTTCGTTTCCGCATACCGCAGATTCGCATATACACGTACCGCCTCATCCATACACCCAGACGCACCCGCGCAGCCTTGCGGAGCAATGCATCCACGGTGCGCACTCTCCCGTCCCTCACCATTTCCTCACTGATCACTCCACAGGCCTGTATCGATCATCTCCGCCATAGGGCCGAGGTTATGATTCATCTTTCATCACTCTGATATGCTAATTTAAAATTCTCAATAGCGGTGTGTTGCCGGAGCTGAGAGGGCGAAAGAGAGAGAGAGAGCGAGAGAGAGAGACGTAGAGAGGGGGAGAGATGAGAGGACGCGCATCATCAGATGTTTAGCAGATCCAGTCCTCGCCATCATTCCTGCTGCACGCTTTTTGGTCTTCTTCCTCCCCTCCGTCGGCCGGGCTCGTGACATTTTTGCGGCTCTCGATGTTGTAATCCGGGGGAATATGTGAAGATCATGCTGGCGGTGTGGTGCTTCATGGTCTTTGCTGCAGTGGGCGAGAGGCTTGCGGTCTCAGGTAAGAGAGAGAGAGAGAGATAGAGAGGAGCGCGAGAGAGAGAGGGGGTCTGGATAAAGAGCGGGAGCACCCTTTTCGTTTCCTTTGCATCCACATTTTTTTCCCTTGCACCAGCACTTTTCTTTCCCCGGTGTAGGCTGTGATTTTATTGTAGCGGGAGATCGGTGCCAAGCAGCTCGCTGGCCTGAAAGCAGTCCCCGATGCGGTGGAAATGCTGCATCAACATATTTCCATCGCAGCCCCCATCGCCTATATACCACATACTCCTGACCATTTCCAGCTGTGTTTGACCCAATAAACATCTTAAAACACCATGATAGGACTTGTCAGTCACATAGGCAGCGTGTTTTACAGCCTGATTGATGATTGCTGAGATTTAAAGCTACATAGGCCCTGTGTATGTCGATATGGGCGTCAGTCTATTATAGAGCCTGTATTCATTATTTTTCCATTAAAACCTAATTATGTCCACTTCATTTCTAAGACTAGAGCAGTGACTGATTAAACGATATTAACTGCCCAGTGTGTTAAATTAGGTCACCTAACACTGATCTGAATTCTCCCACTGTGATAAGAAATGTGTCACTTTAAATCAATTTGCTTTGCACCCCTGCCAGTCCTAATTTAGCAAGACTGAGGTGTGTCCCTACCTGGCCAAGCCCAGTGCACTCATGAGCCTTTAGTGAGAGTGTCTCTGTTGTACTCCCTTGCAGGTGAAGAAAGAAAACCGGTGCAGGATGGAAGCATCTGGGACTGGTTTACCCCGGCAGGGCAGCCGGACAGCGGGGACACTGCCACCAAGATCACCTATCCAAAGAGGCTGGTGCAGCAGATCGAGTCGGAGGAGGAAATGGCTCACGGCTTCTTGGATACCAGGGTGAAGAACAGCAGCGGGAACACCATGGTAGGTTGTAGCAGGAAACCCACGCTGTCTGCCAATTCAAGATCCTCAAGTCTGTTAACTGTCACCGCAGTGGTTTTAATTTCGTTGCCAGTTACACCCAGAGGTCCTTTACATGGATTCAGGAATCTCCCAGCAAAACAAGGGAAAAGATTAATCTTGCTGTAATTGAATTAAAAAGACAGTGCCCCAGTTGGGCAGTGTATGAGAACAGCTTTTTAAGAAGCTTTATAAGATTCATTATTACCTCATGAATTACAGGTTTACTGGACCAAGATCAGATGAAATAAGGGCCTCCAGCTTAATTTGCAGATCAATAAGTTCAGGAAACCGTTGAGAATTTTAATTGCTCAGCATGCATCCTCACAAAAGAAGATTCACTCTTTGTATAAAGCCTGTGTGGACATATATGGGTGTGACAGCACCAAGAAAGACTGCTGTTCTGTTGATGAGAACCTCGTTTTTCCAGTGTGTGTAACAGTGCAGCACGTAGCTCTCTGCTGCTCACGCAGCTCCTGCTACACAAGCATGACAGCGCAGGGTGGTGTCTTGCAGCAGTCTCTGCTCCTCGACATGATTTTGACCCAGTTAGTCGCTGAAAATCCCTGTGAATGTCCACGGAGAGCTGCTGAGATGTTTCCAAGACAGACAAATTGTTGTTTCCTGGCCATTTATTACTTCCTAAACTCAAGCTGCAACATCTGGCAACAAGTTTTAAACCCTTCTGACCTGCTTTGTGCACAAGCCTTGTAGTAAATGAACAGTTTATGAAAAAGCTTTTTAAATGTTTGCGAGTGTGTTCGTAGTGGCCCTCATCCCTACATGACAAAGCTGAGCCCATCCTGAAATATTCAGTCATTATGTCCGGTAATACAGCTGCCGTGCTGAGCTCCTGACTTCTTCATTATTCAGTGGTATGTTGAAGGATGTCCCCATTAATTATGAAGCAAGCCTGTGTGAGAAGTGCTGCATGGTCCAAGGGAGTTGAGCACTCCCCATCCCCGCCCCCCACCCCCACCCCTTCTCTCTGTGTGTCATGCTGATATGATGTAGTTCATATAGCTGGTATGAGAAAGAAGGCTCCTTACACACACACACACACACACACACACACACACACACATTCACATGTGACTGTAGTTAAGATGAATGCTGTTGCCCCTCGAGGAGAAGAACCAAGGCAGATTATATATCAATAAAAACAACAACAGGGACCTAATATACGACATAATATACATTTAGAAGATACAAATGATCACAGTGTTAGAGCAGAGAAGGTTTCAGAAGGCCCTGTTTCAGCCCCTGTACTGTCTAGACCTGCTGTGTTTTGTTTTTTGAAATATTTAAGATGCTGGGAATGAGGGACATGATAAATTTAGAAGCAGCAGGGGATGAGCTGAACTTTTTCTTTCGTTTCTGTCACATCACGCCGCGTTGAAAATTGGCGAGGCAGCATTTTTGGCTCACCGGTTTGTTTGTTTTTTATCTTTTGTCATGATTTAGTTGTTTTGGGTTGACACTAAAAGGCACATTACAAGATTATTTTTTTTAATGTTTTTGCATGAAGACTACATTTTGTTTCAGCACAGATGGTCGTGCAGTTATTTTAAGATTTCATGCTGAGGTTTTTATGCTGAACCAGGTAATTTCTTTTAATGCTTGGCAGGTGGGTATCCTGTCTGAAATTAATTTTATTACTTAATTAATGGCCTATTTTTCCTCATGTCGTGAAAAACAGTAATTTTAAGAATAAATCCATGAAAAGAAGCACACTGTGAGACAAATCCCACATTAATGAAGCAGTAATGAAGACGCCAGCCACATCTTTTGGTGTTACTATGATTATGTAAAACGAATATTGATTTAATACAAAATAATCAGTTATTTGGTTAGTTAAAAAAGGTCTGTTGAAAGATGGATCTGTCAGGAAGGAAAAGGGTGATAAAGCTCCAGAGCAGCTGCTAAGAGGACCTTGTGGGGAGATTAGTTTGTCAAGGATGACATCTCAATCTCAGCTTTTGTACCAACACGGCTGAGACCCAAAAACTGTAATTTTGAACATTGTTTCAAACCATTTAAATCAGGAGCTCCCACTGACGATGATAGTGTTATTCCTCAGCTCAGGAAATAGTACCAAACGATACTTGAGATGAAAATGTTTTGTCAGACACTAACTCTAACAGCGATCATACACCACGATGTAAACACAAACGTGACTAATGTAAAGCTGTGGAACAACATTTTACTGTACAGAGTCAGAGCACTGATGGACGCCATGCTTCGGTAGTACAAAATCTGTTGTCCATACTCACTGAAGGGAATAATTCCTGGATAGTGATGCGTTTTATTGTAAAAGCCCGGTGATTCACTGCAGCCTGGTTCCTCCAGACTGAGATCAAAGCCACGCTGGCACAGTCAGAGCTGCTGAGGAGACACACTGTTTAGTCTGCAGTAAAGCTCTCTCTCCGTGCCCTGCTGTCTCCTCACCTCCTCAGCTCTGGCAGCTGTCCATCAGGGGCATTGGCACAGCATTGCTGCACACACCGGTAAAGTTTTCCCCTCCTTCCACCTCCTCCCTCCCCATCCATCTCCATCACCAAATTAGCTCTTCAACGACCATAGCTCTCCGCAGTCACCCCGCCTGGATGTTGGCAGCCGCTGTCGATCAATGGAGACTTTATCAATCATAATATTTCAGCTGCCGGGTTGCTTTTAGAGCGTACACACTATTGATTCCGTTGAATTATTCATGGGACTTTTTCACCATCACTCTGTGGCTTTAAACAGAGTGGCACACTTAACCACAATTGTTTTGTTACACTTTGATTTATCAACTTTGTGATCTGTCTCTGTCACTGTCGGTTCTTTTTTTCCAGCCTGTTCACTTGGCCCAGAGCTGTTTTCAAGTGGAAGCCTTTGGACACACCTTTACCCTGGACCTGGAGCTAAATCAGTTAGTATTTCGCAACAAAAATCATCAGATCGGCCCTTTTTGTTCACACTTGTATCAGTGGGTGCTCTTAATTCACTGCAGCTGTTCTCATTAGCATTTCCCAGCACTTAAGCAAATGCACTTAGCGCCTCTATTATGTTACATGACAAGATGGGGAATACCAATGTGGCAACCACACAGACACACACTGCTGAATGTTTGTGAGCTTCCACCGATTTTATTAAAACCGCATGTTAATATGTTCGCTTATTCTCCGTGAAATGCAATTGAGTGGAGAGCAAGAGGTGGGAAATGCCCCTGATGAAACAATTTTGATAGCACGGTGATAGAGACAGTGGTGTTCATGGCTTCTCTCCTCTCTTTGCAGTCACCTCCTGTCTTCAGAATATGTGGAGCGGCACTTCAACCAGGACGGCAGACCCTCGCAGTCAGTGGTAAGACTGTTGGCGTGGGGTGCGGATGTGTTCTGACAGGATTCTAGTGAGTGAACTTGTCTTTTGGCACAAAGATGGCAGCATATTAATGAGATGACCAGAGTGGCGGATCAGCATTCAGTTCTTTGGCTGCAGAAACTGAGACTTTGTCACATTTTACACTGGCGCTGCTGCCAGTGAATCTTAGAATACATTTAAAGTTTTGTTTGTCAGATGCAGTTTGTCACTAAAGCTCATTATGTAACACGATGTGACTAAGGAAGGTGCTTTCTCTTAAATGTCTTTAAATTTTCTGATACAAAAAAATAAGGAAAGTCAACTACAGATGCTCCAAACAGTCTTAACAATTTAAATCTGCTCCAACCTAGGTATGCTGAATATTGAGTCCCCTTTAATTATAATTGGTTACTAGCATACAACAGGTTACGCCCCAAAGGAAATGAAATGGCAGCTGCTGTGTTTATTGTAAATATATTTAGCCCAAAATAGGGTTTTAGAAGAACTACAGAGAATATTATTGGCATACAATAATATGGATCAAAGTGTTAACATTTAATAATTTTATATAAAAATAAAAAATCCAGAATATATACCATACATATGTGTTTTTTCTTTATTCATTTGAATTATTTAACATGTTTGAAAAAATAAAGGTTTCAGGCTGTAGGGTGCTTGAAAGGTAGAGAAAGAGAGATCGAGACTGAAGTCATGAAAAAACTGGAAGATCTAAGGAATCCATCAGTAATAGCAATGTCATGAAATATAATGCTCCAAAGTTAAGCTAGGTAGCTTTTAGTCTCCCCATTAAAGACAAATATTCATTATTACATGTTCTTAAAACTTCATCACAAAACTATGATTATTTAATATCAACAAATTAAAAGCTCATATTCTAATAATCCCAAATGTGTTTCCTTTTGCTGTACAAACAAAAGAAGAAAACATTGAAAAATCCCAGAAATTAATGGATGTAATGAAATCAAATCAAACCAAAAGAGGAAATGTCTTTCCTTTACTGTATTTTAAGGTCGTCTGATGCAGTTCAGTCTGATTATAGTCTCATTTTAGAAACTAAACACATGCTCTTTCTTTAATCTTTTAAGGTCGATCTTTTTAAGGGATTTTGATGTTTTTTTTAAGTTTCCACTGTTTGATCTCATCCTTACGCTTTATCTATTTATAGAAGGAGCATTGTGTGCTCTGTGCTTCAAAAGTAGGCTGCCATGTAACTGTTCAGATGATCTACGTTAGCGTGCTCTGCATACGTGGGTTTTTCCTGTCAGCAGCGTGCACGCGTGCCTCTCTGCTGTGGCCTTCCTCAGACAGTCGAGAATAAAGGCAGCGGGCGCGTGTGATGCAAAGGCACGAGCTCGGAGGAAGAATTAAGAGATAAGAGGAAAATGGATGAAAGCGTTGACATCTAATGTGAAGCACGCTGGTCAGGGCCGACCGGAGGAATGCCACTGCATTCCGCTAGCCAGGAGGGACAGCTAATGTTTTTTTTTTTCTCTATAAATGTGCCACTCACTGCCCCCAAGAGCAGTCACCCACCCACCCAGCACTCCACGTCCCCACCCACAATCGTTCCAAACTCTCCCTCGGTCCTCCTGACCAATCATAGGCCTGTTTCCATAGCAACCAGTTAGCTCAGCGGTGTCATTAAGTTCTTGGCAGCCGAGAGAATGAAAGAAGAGCGAGAGGGAGGGAAGAGCGGAGCCGGCGAGGAGGTGGAGGAGGGAAAATGAGGAGTAAAATGCCAGTTAATACAAAGGAAAGATGAGCTTTGGAACCAGGGGGAGTAATTTTGGGGGTGTATGTGTGTTCATAGACAATTGGTTTGTTCCCAGAGCAGCGGGAGAGAGAGGAGGCACACAGTGGCGGGGATGGAGACCTGTAGTCAGGCCAGATTGTGGCTCAGCAGGGCCGAGGCCTCTGGTGCTGCTGCAGGACATGGGAAGGTGTGATGCGTTCAGGGCAGCGCGTCACCAGACCGAGCTCTGTTGCCACAATGCTTTTGTTTTCCCCTCAAAGCAATGAAGGCGTTGTTGGGCTGAGCTGTTGTGGCAAGGCTGAGACACCCTGCTGAACTCAATCTGACCCAGGTGAACCAGTGCTTCTCACCTCTCTCACCTTGTCCTGGTGATTAATTTTCACTGCCATGACCTCAAAAGCAGTTTCCAGCTTTCAAGGGAGTGTTAGCCACAGAAAAAGAGGCCAGGGCTCTGTTATAGTGCTCAACATTGTTTTGAGTATAACATTTTTTAACCTTATCTTGTGTTTTTTAGTATCAGCCTGCCTACTGTTCCATGCTAAATCCTCAGATCTAAATGTGTGGGCAACAAGAGTGTTGATTTATTGAAGAGATCCTTGTCAAGGGTCTACCTTCACCTCTATTGTCAGTGAAGCAGAATAGAGTGGATTAGAGCACAGGGCCCAAGTAGGTCACAAACTGTGCCATAAATGCGATAGTGGGGAAAGTGTGAGAGGGGAGTCACATATGCAGAGGTTGTGAGAGGTTTTTCCTCAGAGCTGACCTATTATGAAACCCAATGAAGTATAACAGAGAGCCTTTAAAGCCTGAAGTGTGTCAGTAGAGGCTGCTTTATGAAACACTGGTGTTTTGCATCCACAGGGAGGGGAGCACTGCTACTACCAGGGGAGGTTAAGAGGTTTACCAGACTCCTGGGCAGCTCTGTCCACCTGCCATGGCTTGTGGTGAGCCTGGTTTATGTTTTTGCACCTATATTTGCTTAATTGTTGGGCCCTCATCTCTCTCTGCTCTGCATCTCACTGTCTCTGGTTTTTGGTCCTCAGCGGCATGTTTTCTGACGGCTTCTTCTCTTATGGGATTGAGCCCCTACACAATGGGAGTAATCAGGTAAATACTCACAGGATAACTAATTCATTATTTCAAGTTGGGATGCTGTTTTTGTTGTGTGTCTAATCCCAACTGGATGTTTTCAATTTCTATCAAAGGACGATGGAGCTCACTTGATCCGCAGGATGCCTGATATTAGACTTTCTCCACACTGTCCAGGTACATAAGTGCATTTAAAGTCCCTCATTTATATTTGGCTAGGAAAAGGATAGGAATTCTTCTCAACAGTGAGAGAGGACAAGTCAGGAAAAAAAGTGAATGTGGTAATTTGAATTTTTAGTCATATCTGACAAGGTGATAATTACAATCACAGCTTTTTGGATTGGGAACTGTAATGTTTTGACTGAAATTGATTAACTTTTGCACAGCACAAGTAAGTAGTGATCTTGCTCTAAGTGCCTGCAGCTTTGCCTCTCTGTGCACAGACTGTACAGAGGACAGTGAGTGGGATGGCAGAGGAGGTGATGGTGATGACGACAGACCGGACCAAATGAGTGAGCAGCAGGTGCCTGGGGGCCTGAGGCGATCCAAGAGATACGTTCGCAAGCCCTCTGTCCAGACTGAGACCAAATATATTGAGTTGATGGTGGTCAACGACAACGATATGGTGAGTTAAGTCATTTATTTGCTGCTAATTATGTGGGAATTTTGTTTGTATGTGTTATTTTGTAGCTTTGGTGAATCTGAACTAACCCTTTTAAACACCAAAGTCACACAATAATACAAACAGACTAAATGTCTGAGAAATCAATTTTCAATTTCTTTGCTCTGAGATGTAAATTTGCTGTTTTGTCAAAGGACTTTGTTGGCTTTTGACAAGACAATAGAGCAGCTGTTTGGCTGCAGAAAAGTAAACTGTATATGATACAGCAACTCTTCTAAGTACTAATGTGCAGATGTTGATATGTCAATCGAGTGTAGATGAAATAAAGCAGAGACAAAGCAAAGATTTGAAACTAGATACAAATTCTTACCTGTGAAAATAAATCAGTAAACATTCCTAGAAAATCTAAGCCTTATGCCAGGATCCGTACAAGTATAGAGGTATAAACTTGTATGTGTGTGTCTGTGTATGAGAGAGCGAACGTGATCCGTGTCTTACACCATCTGTGTATCTCTGTGTCTCCACAGTTTGTACAGCTGCGTCGCTCTAGCAGCCAAACCAAGAACTTTGCCAAAGCAGTGGTCAACATGGCAGATGCGGTAAGAGCTTTGTTTGAAGGATTATAATCCTCCTACTGCTAAACTCTGCAAACACTCCACCACCTGTCAAAGAAGTGGGTGTGCTTATTTCCACATTCGCAAACGATTTATCCAAGATAACACTCAGAGTTGTGTTCACAGCACAGGTGTCACACCAAAGAAGCGGTAAAACTGATGGGCGTTTTTTTGGTCCCCAGATCTACAAGGAACAGTTGAATACGAGGATTGTGCTGGTTGCAATGGAGACCTGGACCTCTAAAAACATGATGCCGGTGGTGGAGGATCCCTTGATAACACTGCAGAACTTCATGAAGTACAGGAAGGACAACATCAAGGATCAGAGTGATGTCGTCCATCTTTTCTCGTAAGAGGACGCAAATCTAATATCATGAGAGTTATTTGACATTTGTTTGCTTGTTGAGGTTGTATCTTTTTGTTTATGGTGTGTTTTCTGTGCTCTTCAGAGGGCGGACCTTTCACAGTAGCCGCAGTGGGACGGCCTACACAGGAGGGGTGTGTTCTCTAACAAGGGGAGGAGGCATCAACGAGGTGAGGAAAATCTAAAAATATTTCATTTTCCATGGCACCAACAGGCTTTTAAAGGCATACTGCACTCTTAGAATGGCCATTCATATGTCACTTACTCAGCCAGTGTTACCTTGAATTCTTGAAGAAAACTTTGCTTTTCTCACATCACAGTAACACAGAATTGGCCAAAAATCCTAAATTAATACAAGTAAAATCGGGACTTAATGCATTTCTTACACAATTAATGCATGCTATACAGATTGTATCGAAATCCAACTAACTTTTCTGGCTGTGTCCAAATGTAAAAAAAATCCCTCTGGCAGCACCTTACTGGTCCCAGCCAAGAAACAGTCTGGCGCGTAACTCCCTGGTGATAGAGTGGTTTGTTGTTTTTTTGCCGACTAAAGAGCTTTAGATGTGCTGTGTATATTGTTAGTGTGTATTGTTGCCTTTTTGACAGAACCAGACGAGCTGCTTCCCCCTGCTTCCAGTGTTGTAGCCTTATATTTAGTATAGGAGAGTGGTATTGATGTTCTCATCTAACTCTTGGCAACAATAATAAGCCTATTTCTCACTATTGCTTTAATCCTGGTGTGCATCCTGTTTGCTGTGAGTCAAGTTACCTGTAGCATTTTATCCAAATGTCCCCATCTCACATTAAAGCTTCCCTGTGATTCTGTGTTGCAGTATGGGAATGTAGGAGCGATGGCAGTCACTTTGTGCCAGAGTCTGGGCCAGAACATCGGCATGAGGTGGAACAACATACGCAACTCTGCAGGTAAAAGAAAAAATCGAGTCCTTATAATGCAGAGGCAAGGATAGAAAGATCTATAGACTGAATAAATGATCAAAGCAATAGAGCAAGACCAGTGTGGGAGAGATGGAGGCAGGGAGGGACGGGATTGGGGGGTGGGGTTGGGTGTTGGTATCCCTGTCCAGTGGTTCTTTTCTGTAATTAGACTTCTCCATTAGATGATTAGTCACCTGCGTCCAAGGAAAAGGAGCTGGTGGTTAGAGCATTGCTGCCATTGAACAATGGGCTCAGTGATTAATGCTGAAGAGCCATCAGGTCCATTATTCAATGCCAGGACAGGAGCTCAGCACACACTATAGGCTCTCCATACCTCTGCCGCTATGTAGCAGCTCCATGGAAAGTCTATTCTTCTGTGTTCATTATAAATCTTGCTGCAGCACATTAAGTGTCACACCTTGGGTTGTAAATGCTGATCAACATGTTTTTTCTTACTCATTGTCTTCACAGGAGACTGCAGGTGTCCAGACGCCTGGCTGGGCTGCATCATGGAAGACACGGGGTAAAGATCCACATGATGGCATACTGCAGCGAATGACAAAAAACACCTGTAAAATAAACCTCTTCTCTGTTTGTTGTCACGATTAAACAGCAGGGCTGTTTTCTTGTCGCGCTCCCTCTAAGCTGCGATTTGTTCCGTTCATTTCACTCAATTAGACAATTAAACACCTGGAACAGAGGGATGCTTTGACTTTTACTCAGTCTGCAATGAGTCAAGCCTGCGATGATCACAGCTTGTATTTGGTGCGTTGAGGAAATTTGTTAAACATGAGACATCAGCGTGCCAACATCCTTGTTAAAAGAAAATTACAAATTGAATTTAAAGTATTTACGATACAGTATGCGTGATTTGGATTTGGCTCTCCTGACCAGATGGAACAATAAAGATTTCAATTCCTCATTTGAGTACTATCCTACTACAGATGGTAACATTTCTGTCAGATTGCAAAGTGATGGCACAGACACCCACAGTAGACCTGGCATGCCTTACTGGCAGGAAAGCATTGTTCTGTTTTTGATTTTATTTTATTTATTTATTTTGCCTTGTCCTGGTCTCGATCTTTGTGTGTGTTTATGTGTGTGTGTGTGTTTTTGTGTGTGTGTGTGTGTGTGATTGTGAAAACAGATACTATCTGCCGAGAAAGTTTTCTCGCTGCAGTGTCGATGAGTACATCCAGTTCTTGCTCCAGGGGGGCGGGAGCTGCCTCTTCAACAAACCAAACAAGGTGAGGGCCACGTGGGGATGTAGGATGCTGTGAGAGCATCGTTTTTATAGATTAATTTTTCATATAACTGATTTTAGTGGAGAACACATACTTCAGGACCATAGAGTAGCTTGATTTATTTCCTTTAGATAAAGCATATAAGTATCGCTATACTTCCAGCCAACAATCTCCTATATCACTCACACATTTCAGCTCTCATCCATCTGTCTCCCACTTATATATGTACTCATATATGTCCATTTCTGTCTCTGTCAGCTGTTGGACCCTCCAGAGTGTGGGAATGGCTTTGTGGAGCCAGGGGAAGAGTGTGACTGTGGATCCCAGGTGGTGAGTATGCAGTTGGACATCGGCTCTTCAGCTGCTTTCTGGAGCAGAACTGAAAATTTGTTTTCTCGGTTCCTGTGGCTGCAGGAGTGTGCTCGTAGCGGAGGAGCCTGCTGTAAGAAGTGCACTCTTACCCACGATGCCATGTGCAGTAATGGTCTCTGCTGCAGTGCCTGCAAGGTGAGAGCGCACCTATATAACAAAGCGAGAAAAAAAGTGAACTAAATGCATAATTATCTTTTTATTAGACACAGAAATCATTTAACAAATGAGGTGTAATGTTCAGTGAGTGGGTCATTATTGAAAAAAGGAAGCCCTTCATTTCACAATAAAGAAATCAATAATTTCATACAAAATATTGATTCTCAAATGTTAAATGTAGTTATTTATTTTTTTTATGAGATCCTGTTTTCTGATTTTGCTCATCAACCTATTGTGTAATAGGACACACATTGAAAAAATTAAGGCAATTTTGGGTATGTTATCCAGCATAAAGTACTCATTATCAATTATAGATCATAAGAACAGTTGAGTTCAATTTCATGCAATTAAACAGCAAAAGAAAAGCTTTATGAAATGCTACTTATCCCTCCCATGTGTACGTGTACTCTAATTATTTATCCAGCATTCACCCGATCTCTTTATGCTTTGACCTAGTATGAGCTGAGAGGCGTGGTGTGTCGAGAGGCTGTGAATGACTGTGACATCCCAGAGACCTGCACTGGAGACTCCAGCCAGGTAGAGTTGACTCTGGAAAAACAAACTGTAACATCAACCAGAGTGTCCAAAAACATGAAATTCTTCTCTTCTCTTGCAGTGCCCTCATAATGTGCACAAACTGGACGGCTACATGTGTGATACAAGTCAGGTAAGGGCTGGTTTCTGTCATGTTATCGTTGTCTGCCAACTCGTGTTTACATATACTTGATTGTTGTTGTCTCTCTTTTCTTCAGGGCCGCTGTTATGGTGGGCGGTGCAGGACTCGTGATGGACAGTGTAGAGGACTGTGGGGTTACAGTAAGTGCAGAACACATTTACCCTGCAAATGGAAAGAATGGCTTTGTGTGGTATATCTCTATATGTTGAACAATGTGATTGATATTAGTGTTTATATTCTGTAGTAGGGGGTAATTTCCTTATTTATTAAATCATATAAGATTCGAGGAACGGCATAGCAGGAAATTAGGGAACCATGGCCATGCCAAAACAGTGTCTGCAATTCCCAGAACAAGATAAAATGAGGTGTAACTGTCGGTTATATCAGCTTTTAACCTGATGCAATGATTAAACTGCTCCTCAAATGTAACATGTTCCATTTTCTGTACTTGGAGTCAATTTATGACTCTCTCATTCTCAAGAGTCAAATCTTTGTTTGTTCTCCCAGATTCAGCGGACAGGTTTTGCTATGAGAAGCTGAACGCTGAGGGGACAGAGAAAGGCAACTGTGGCCCGGGTCCTGAAGGCCAGGGCTGGCTGCAGTGCAACAAGCCGTGAGTCATCCTGATTCCTCTGGCTCATAATCTCAAAATAAACAAGAGTGTTTCACACTTTTTTGTTTTGAACATGAGCACCACCTTAATTGTATTGTGTGCAGACATTTTACTGAGCAGGTTTTGATGTTTGCCGTGTTCAAATACTATCTTTATTTTAACATATTCCACACATATAAAAAGACCAAAACCAACAATTATATGCATGTCGGTATTGAATTTGGCTGAATATTGGAAGACTAAAGAAACCTTTGTGGCATAAAACCCTGAAACATTTTGTTAAAAATGGATCACCACTAAATCTTTAAATCACCTCTTCTTTACTTGAAGGATAAACTTCATTTCATCTATTAGAAAACAGAAAGAAGTGAAATATTGCATGCATTGTTTTGTAACGATTACCTTTTCTTGTTTAGCGACGTCTTATGTGGCTTCTTGTTCTGTGCCAACGTGACGATGAAGCCAAAGTTTGGAGACCTGCAGGGGGAAGTGACCAGCTTCACTCTCTACCACCAGAACAAGTACCTGGACTGCAGGTAAGCAGGTCTCATCAGATGCAACTAGCTGAGGGTGAAAACTAGAATATCATCTCTCTGGATGTCTCAGTGTTCTTCCCTACCTCTCTCACCTTTCTGACATATTTCATACTCCACTCAGAGGCGGCCATGCTCTGCTGGAGGACGGCTCAGACCTGGGCTATGTGGAGGACGGCACTCCTTGTGGCCCCAACATGATGTGTTTGGAGCGACGCTGCCTCCCAGTGGCGGCGTTCAACCTCAGCAGCTGTTCAGGATCCAACTATGGCCGCATCTGCTCTGACCACGGGGTAAAACACTCAGAATTAATATGGTGATTTGCAGGTCAAAACATATCTAAACATTAAAAAGTTACATTCACTATGTGGCCACTTAATCAGACACCTGTGCACACTGATGCAGTTCAATAAAACTGGTTTAACATCCGACTTTATAAAGCTGAAAATGTTATGACTATTATAATTCAGTGAAAGGCGGTGTTCTTCATTCAAGTGATTTTGAATTTGATTAATTTATTTTGTTTACTTTTTTTCACCGCATCCCAATTTTTGTGGAATGAGGTTTTTATATTTGTAGCATGTCTTTTACTTAAGGTGCCTTATATTTTATTAATGTTGCCTCAGTTGTTTACTCCTCATTAGAGCATGATTTTGTTTGAACTGTTTTAATCTTGCTCCCTAACTCATGTTGGGTTGCTAGACTGGAGGAAATGTGGTGTCTAGGTTAAGTTTAACTGTATAATTTTACATTGTTTTGGACCATTATGTTAACTACCATATCTGCACAAAAATAAAGAAAAGCTAGAACAGAGAATACACATACAACAAGCTTGAAGATGAAATTTGCTAAAAGAGTTTACTAAGATCAAATACAATCTTTACATCTGGAACAACTAATTTAGTTTGTTTTGATGCTCTTTTTTTACATTGATTTTCATAATAATTTGGCTTCTCAGGTGGTTCTACCCTTATAGCATGGGTGCAACACCAGAGTCGTATAATTGGAGGGAAAACCTGGTATTTTGTCCTACAAATCACAAAATCCATACTTACTGGGTGTTACACGTTTCTCTGCTTGTGTCTTCATATTAGCAGCTATTGCACTTGATTTCATCCCTCTTTCTCTCTCTTGCAGACCTGCAGTAATGAGGTGAAGTGTATCTGTGACAGAGACTACACAGGGAAGGACTGCAGCGTCTTTGATCCCATCCCGGAGCCAACAGTCCCGACGGGCCCAGAGAAGAAAGGTCCTTAGCTCCTCTCAACCTGCCTGTGTCTCTCTTTCTGTCTGCCTCTCATATCCCCCTCATAGTCTCCCCCCTCATCACTGTAGCTTCTCTATGTACTGACGCGGAGAACAGCACCTCAAACACAGAGCACCTGGTTTTTGTGAGAGAGTAAACGTCAATGTTAAGGCCACGCAGTGTTTCTCTTCCTGCTGCGTTTTTGTTTTAATGTTGGAAGTGTGTGGGTGTGTGTTGAGACACGTTTATCCATTAGAGCATATGTGCATGTGCAGTGTGTTAGTGTGTTAGCGTGTGTGTGTGTGTATGTGTGTGTGGTGGTAATGTATGTCTTGCAGGCACTGTCGTCTTCAAGTGTCTTCCTTACTTTCTTGCAGTCTGCCAATGACACAGAGCAATTGAGCAGCTGCTCTCATAGGGGCTAAAAAGCCACCCTGAGCAGGAGGGTGTCCAGCTGAAAGAGCAGGAGAGGGGAAATGAGCACAAAGTAATAAAACTCTCTCCTTTGTTTTGTTTTGTTACTGTTGTCTCCCTGACCTCCCCTCGCTCACCCGCCCCTTCTCCCACCTCCACCCCACGTGCTGGTCTCCTCCTCCTTCCCTTCATCTCTCTTTCTGTCTGCAGGTCTGCCTTTCTCTCTCTCTCTCTCTCTAGTTGTTGTTGTTGATGTACAGTGTTGATGCTGTCCTCTGACGTGTGTTTTTTAGTGGTGTTGTTTTGTTTCTGCCCCTCCTCCTCCTCCTCCTCTTCCTCCTCCGCACCCTTCCTCCCTCCTCCTTCCTCTGCGCAGGTCCCAGTGGCACCAATATCATAATAGGGTCCATCGCAGGTGCTATTCTCCTGGCAGCTATAGTCCTAGGGGGAACAGGATGGGGATTTAAGTAAGAGTTCTGGCATGCCTTTGTGTACCTGTCTGCTTCTACCTAAAGGAACCCCCGCTCCTCCCACTCTCACCCCTCTGAAATAGATGCCCGTTTGCAACTCATCGCTCAACAGGGGGGGAGGGGAAAATGGGGGTTCGAGTCCGAGCTCAACCGTGCAAATGCTTGAACTGCTTTTGGCGTCAAAATCTGTATGAAACATCACACACACGGTTGTTTTCTTTAATCAACCCTGAAATCCATCCTGCACCTCTCTGTCCCTTTTATTAGGAAATGATAAGGCAGGACCGAGACATTACTCTGCCAGGAACCGCTGCAGCCTCCACTAGATTTATTCGCCTTTTATGAGAAAATCTAATGCTTACAGTGGATTGTCATAAACACCCTTTTCTAATAACCTTGGTGCTTTTTTAGCCTGCATTATCCAGTTTTTCTCCTACAGACAGCATCCTAACCCCAGTGCCCTCGCTGCTGTGCTCCTTCTGCACTGTTCCACCTGTGCATGCTTGCTATTGTTTACTCCTTATCCTCTGACCTAAAAGGACCGCTCCTACTTTACTCACATTTAAATTCATAAGATAATCATGGCAGATAATGAGCCCTGCAAATTAGAGCAAATTGAATAACTTGCAGCAGTCCTTTCAGGGCCAGAGGTAAGTGTCTGTGCATGTGTGCATGAGCTGTAAGCAGGAAGCTCTCGGACCTCTGGCTGAGGGTGGGTGTACAGTAGTAGTTTCTGGTAGCGTCCTGTCAGACTCAGCTGGGCTGAGAGGGTCATTGCCATGACTACTGTAGACCTGCTGCATGTGATATCATCACTATAATCTGGCAGGAAAGATTTTGGAGAGGACTTTTGGATGAATAATGGATTGAATAACAAACTGAGTCATTGTTTGATCTGGTTTTGTTATAAAATCTGACAGTTTTATGTTAAAATCTCAACAGAGTAATGCCAGTTTTAAAAAAAAGAGTCAACTATTGATTCAGATTTTAGGTCACTAAAGCCTGTTAATGCTAGGTCAAAAAGTGAATATATCTGCAGTTTGTTTCACAGTGGAAAACAGTGAGGGGGAGGTGTGCCACTGACATAGATTTATGCTCTAAATGTTGTATATAGCACCTTTAAATTTCATATAATGCAAATAATCAGCTAAACACCACGCTTACATTTTTTTAGCCTGGCAGTCATTATATTGCCATATTTCCTGGTGTTTTTTAAATGTATTGACACTTGTCTTTTCTCTTGATCTGTGCTCATGGGATGCAGGAACATTCGGCGAGGAAGGTAAAACTCCATCTCATCTTATCCTGAATTCCCTCTGCATGCTTCTTACTCCTCTATTCACCCTCTGAAGTTCATCACGTAGATCATTACGAAAACAAATTTTAAAAACATGATTCCCAAACTACTCATTTCATCATTTTAAGGCAGAATGGCCTTGTCCGTTTCTGAAGCATCTTCACCTTCTGGATTCTTTCTTTAAACTATCTCTGTCTTCACTTCTCTTTCAGATCTGGTGGAGGATAAGATGTCTGTCTGTCTTTCTGTCTCTGTCCTGTCTACTCCTGTCTTCCTCCTCGCACTGTGTCGTTTCCACATCAGAGAAGAGGGGAACAAAAAAAAAAAAAGTCTTCCACTCCTGTCCCCAAATTTCTCCAAATCTCTTCCGATTACCGTCTCCTCCACGTCCCTCGTCTGCTCCTGTCGTCTATCTGCCTGCCTGGCTCCGTCCACCTCTGGACCCGTGGAGCTCCTCTCACCATACCAGCCAAATCATTCTCGTGTGGCTGCTTCCAGCAGGCCGCTGAGGACTGTGTCCTGGCCACGTCTAGAGCGAGCAGGTGGCTCTCCCAGTGGGAGACACCGGGGTCTTCCTCCAGTCTGGTGGCTCTAAGAATGTGATTCGGTGTCTGTGTACCTCCTTTTGTCACATTTTGAACAGTCTGATGAAGAACATATCAACGGTGGACCAATTTAATATGAGACATGTCTTTCCAATGCCTGCCTGCCTGCATACAAACAAAGTGGCCACCGACCGAGAACACACAGACTGGTCATCTAATATACTGAAAACATGTAACAGGAGCTGAATAGTTTCCTTTTTTCTCAAAGGAGAAGGACATGAGGCACAATTCCTCCAAGGCCAGGCCTTGACATCTCAAAGTGGAAAAATTATCTGTTTTAATCTGCAAATTATGGCGACATGGACATAACCGAAAGGAAACCGAACATCGGACTATTGTTAGCATGTTTTCCAAAGAGAGTCTGAGGAAGAACTGATGATCATACAATCAAAAGAAACAGTCGCCGTTAGCCAGAGCCCAGACTGATAACTGAGTTTATGTTCACTGTTCTTTGTTCTTCTAACTTGAGGCGTCCTACCTGCCCACACACAAGTTTTCAGGTACAAAAAGGGAAGCTAGGTGTTATGGTTTTGGGATCATTTTAAACGGATAATTTTGGATTTTTTAAATGGGGTTGTAAGAGGTACATATCTATCCACAGTGTATTCCCTAAAATAGATGGCAGTCGGCATATCTCCAGGTTGGAGAAGCAGGCAGGAGGACAGGCTCAGAAGTGATGCACTGCAGGAAACTATTCAGACAGTATCGTTTCAGTGTATGCTAAACTAATAATATTTTCCCTGCTCTACTTTGCCATGAGAATGCTCCTATTAAGTTTACATGAAGGAAAATGAAACTGTGATCAATTTTCTCTTCAAAGCCACCAGATTCCTTTGGAATAAATGTATTTTTACCTTGACGTTTACAGGAGTTTTTTAATGATGCCTTGGTTGGTTAGTTAATTTTTGCTACTGTGTGACTCAGTCGTTTTTCACCAAATGGGCACAATAGACCAATCGATTTTAGGCTGTGTCACACCAGTACCTCCTATCATCTGCAAGGTATAATAATTAGTATTTCAAAGGATTCTGGTGTCCGTGAAGAGATAAATAAATATAACAGCTTCAGTTACCAGATAGAAATGCCTGTCTGACTGCAAAATAAAGTATGTATCTCCAAACTGGGGCCCTGCTGACCGCCAGCTACTGTAGCTAATACACTGATTTTAAATAAGTACCTCATTCAGCCCCACCTGAAAAACTCTGAAGTACCCCTTTAAACCACTGAACTTCGAAGCAGCAGAGACCATAACTTAGTGTTTTCAACCACAGACTGACCAACATACATTCCACGATTTGTCCGTGCGCGTGCTCACCACTTTCAGGCCCAAAGTTTGTACGCTTAGGAGGTTTATTGTGTGTCTGTTCACGGGTGAATGTACGCATGTAAGAGATTTTTAAAAGAAGGAAGAATGTATGCGTGTTTACATTAGTGTTAGGGGCAGTTGTGTCAATGTACACCTTAACACTCCTCCTATCACAAGTAGATAGGCAGGTTTTTACCTCTAGAATATCATCTCTTTCTACAAACTGTTGTGCGCTGCAGCCATGGCACCACAAAGGCAGCGCGTTAATAAAGAAGTCAGCAGTTTATATGTCATGTATCTACAGAAAAAACAAGCACTAGCCAACTGTATGCACACCTATTTGTAAATATGTGCAAGATATACGGAATGTTAAATGCACTGTATGAAGATTTATTTAAAAGCTATGTTAAAATAATGAGTTGTATCTGCTTCGAACATTCGTCTTTTGACAAGACCCGCATCTGCAAATCTCTCCTCCTGTAGTCGACACTGTCCATGCATCTTTAAATGTGGCGTAAAAGCAAAACTAGCTCACGTCTCTCTTATCATTCCAGCTATCACTTAAATGTCATGAATCTTTGTACATTTGTTGATAGCCCAGAGCCCTGGGTGAACGCCTCAGCCCGGAGGCTTTGTGACGACCCCCGCTATAAATGAGATTAAGCAGATCTAGCCCGGGGTCCAGGAGGCAGCTTGTCTGAAACTGTATGCGTGTATGAGGTCAGTTTGGTTCATTTGAGCTTTGCACTATGGCAGATGCACTATTGTTATTATTACAATATGTACAGAGTTGGTATCAAATACAGTCTGTTTGATTTAAAGTTGTGTGTGGGGGGGGGGAAGAGAAAATATGATGCATCCTATCCCATATTTTTAAACACTATCTTTTATGAATTGAGACAAAAAGAGAGAAACTAAGGCTTGTAGTTGATTTGAAATGGAAGGAAAATAAAATCCTAAAACATGAAACTGCACCTCCTATTCACACATCTCACTGCCTTGCTGTTAGGAGATTTAGATTTTATGATTTTAATTGAGGGGTAGACTTTTTAGAGACATTTTAAATATCATCTTTTTTTTTTTTTAATTACAGTGAGCCTCAGCCAGCAATCAAGTGTAAAATAGTGTTAAACTATAAATCTTTTTGTTATGTATTTATATCCCGCGCTCTAACAGTTATCAGTAGCTGCTACCGCGCACAGGTGTAGAGTTCAGGTCCAAATGTGGGCTGAATTTGAGATGGATGCTGGAAATAGGGGAATAATAATGTAGAATTGTGGCTAGTTTGATCCCATTTCAAGGTGTTATCTTGTTTTTTATTATCAATAAATTTTTTGGTTAAATTATAAACAACATATAAGCAAAATATCCCCAAATGTTCACCATTAAAATTACTATCTAATAAATCATTAAACAATTAATTGAATAGTCTTAATAATAATTGTGTATATATTTAAAAAATATTATTTATAATTAATTTAGCACTACTGCAGTGACACTGGTTGTTGCATTTTTTACTAATTGATTGACAACAATAAAAGAAGTT
>JAOWBC010000458.1:6714254-6731592 GCA_028566105.1 Hypoplectrus providencianus
TTTAGTATACATAATCTTAAGTAGGGTCATTAGAAGCAAATACACTTCAGCATACTGCATGCAAACTGGTGCATAATCATGACTGTTTCTTTTTTAAAGGTATACCTGTATTACACTACTTTTATTTTACTTTTTATATATTTATTTATACATTGTGGTATTGGCACTTTTAAATCAGGGCTTCCTGAAGTCTGTCTTCCTGAAACAAAACTTTGCAAAATAATGTTATGTTGCACAAATGCATTTTAAAGTAAATTTGAATTTATGAATTAAAAAATGGGGTTCCTTTTTTCCTGTATCCGTGGTGTGATGTGGAGATTACAGGTGAGCACTTGCTCCATCATAGGCTGCAGTCTGGGCCGTTATCACATCCTGGCAGTGATACTGTCTGGGATCTTTTGATAAGTGTTTTTACTGATTCAGATTTTTTATGAAGGGCAAACTGAAGGGATATTACACAAAGGGGGCAATCAATCTGTGTGGCACAATGTTTGAAAATACAGTATTTGAGTAGTCCTGAGGGTATTATCACTGTTGAAACATTTCTGATGAAATGAACAAGGTTAGTAGAGTTTAAATAAAGAATATAGCGCACAGTGGAGGTGTTGTCCTGCTCTGCACACAATGAGCGCCATCTGCTGGTATGTCTGGTCACCTACAACAGCATGCCTTGAGAAAGTCAGAAAGAGCAGATAAAGTCAGTTATCATGCTGCATCACGTGCAAGTCACCAAACCACAAAGTGTTTTACTGGAGCAAAGCATGTTCTTTTTTATTAAGTGTACAAAACAAGTGCAAAAATAGTGATTCATAAGAGCTACACAAAGTAGGAATTACCCTTCAAAAAATTACAGTCACAGAGGATACAAATCGAAATGCCATACATGAAGTGCTGTTCAAAGAGAATAAAAGGTATCATGGTGCAGTCTTGCGCAGTAGAAAAGATTGCAAAACATTGGATTCACAGCATTTGATAGGTACTAAGTGCAAGCTGCTGAAATTAATTCCAAATTCATCAGCATTCTCCCTTTCAAACTATGCACAGTGCAAAGATTTTACAAAGGAAGGTCCTCTAGAAATGACGTTTATTCTAATACACTTAATCAAATACATAACTTTGGCCCATATGCTATTGTAACATTTACTTCCTAGGCAGCGCACACTTGCACAAAATGACAGCTATTCTTTTTTAAACTTGCATCTAAGCCAAACAAAACACCAGACAAATTCTGTTGAAGCGACAGGTTCTTTTAGCAGAATGTGTATCTATATGGATGCCTGGGATGCATGCAATGAAAGTACCTAATTCTTCACATCTGAATACTGAGAGACATGTATTGAAGAGTAAATCTAAAGTCTGGATAACTGTGGAGCTGTGGGGAGGAGGCTATACTACCTTAGTCTAAATCTGCAGCTAACATGTCAGCGTATAACCAGGTCCTGCAACTCTGGCACTGATATGTGAAACGAGATACTGAACAACGTTGACGACAAGCCTAACTGGGTTGAAGGCATCTTGGGTTGTGGTGCAAATCAACAGTAAAAGGCACACAGCTTGTGGATTTAGGGTGGCTATAAGTGAAACCCTAAACGCTGCACAAACACACAAACCTTGCACGGAGTAAGCCTAAGTTTTAATTCACCAGTCATCCCGGCCACGCATCCCCATGTCTGCCATTTACAGTATGGTGCACTTCTGCTTCTTTTTCTTCTCTGCTTCCTTTTTGGCTGGCTGTTGCTCCTTGCGCCCGTAGAAGCTGGAGAAGCAGGCGGGGGTGCAGATGGGCTCTCTGAGAGCGAGCAGCCACCTTCCGTCACCGTAGTAGGTCAGCGAGCCGAGCTCCATCTCCTCGATAGGCTCCCCCTGCTGGCCCTCCTGCTGCAGGGCCAGGATTTCCAGCAGATCCAGTCCTGTTTGAACTGGCTCGACGCCCTCGGCACATCCCAGAGTAACATGGGCGCGGCTTCCCAGCGGCAGGGAGGTGGACCCTGCCTCCTTTTCGGAATCAGCTGGCCACAGCTGAAGCTGCTCCTCGGTGAGGGACACTCGGGCACCGACGGTGCGAGGAGTCACGAACAGAGCAGTCAGCGACAGCTCGAACGCAGAGCCGTAGAAATCTTTAACAGCCTGGAGAGCAGAAAACGGAAAGGAAATACCAGTAGATTAACTTTTTAATGTATTCAGGCATTACTATTCAAGGATGTGGCTCTTTGAAACTAAATGCAAAAGTAATAAATTAAAGGTGCAGAACACGACATTCAGAGCACACGTATGGCCCCGGAGTCTGAGCAGGGATCGCCTCCACATGGATCTTGTTCTTATTCCCAACCCGTCACATGTGGAAACCTCTTGGCATAACTTTTGATGCACTCACACGCACACACAGACCAGCTACCACATCAACAAACAGAAGAGCTCAAATTACAACACACATCAGACGGGCGAGGACGCCCTTACTCAATCATCTCTTTACACAGCAAATATTTGTTTTATATTGTGTACAGCACCTTTCACATGCATAAACACGTAGCCATCACATTTGTAGAAAGTCCATCTCTTGCTGCAATGAGGAAGGGAAAACTTTATCAGGAAAATAACTGATTTCTTACTTGCTTCTGTGCATACTCTTTGGCCCCTTCCGCTTTTCCATAGTCACAGAATTTTGTAGTGCAATGGAGGGCTCCTTTTGCTTGAAAGTACTGCTCCAAATCCACCTCCTTCTCAGCTTTCCCTGTGACTGTTAACACAAGGCGAGATCAGTTGCAGCTTAGTCAAGCTAAAGCTTTTAGAAAACAATCAGCTTTAAACACACTTACAGTCAATCAAGTGTTTCTTGAAGGCCTCCAAGGTGTCCAGCGTTTTCAGGAAGTCCATTGATGTGCACCGGACCTTTTCCTGAATGGAGGACAGCAGAAACCAGCCAAAGTAAAGAGGAAGAGACATTTCCTCCAGTGGACCCCTCATGGCTTCCAGTTTGGCCTCGTCCAGTCCACGCTTGGTCTTCTTGCTCAGCTGTGCCGGATCTCTGCTCCATTCAGTGCGCGGCTCCAGGAAGATCGCCACGAGGTGGTGCTGCTCGGCAATCTCCCCCAGGCGGGCCAGCCGATCCTGGGTGTGGTTGGTGTCATCCACGACCACCATCAGTGTGGAGGAGGCTGCCCCGGCGCTGCAGCAGGCCACCACAGCATCGTCCAGAGCCTTGTATCCTTCCACAGATGACTCGGGACTCTCCGGCTTTATACCGTGGTCATCGGCACTGATGACGGAGCAGTGGTCTTTGTAGGCGTCTGTGATGGCCCGCGCCAGGAAGCTCTTACCGCTTCCTGGAAGGCCCCTGAGGATGACAAGGGTACGACAGGATCGCAGGGCGTCTTTGGTTTGATCTTGCTCCAGGAGGGCGAAGGACAGGGAGCCGGGTGCAGGGGCCACGTCCTCTTCTTTTTCAGCATCATTTGTCTCGGTTTTTACTTCACCTTCGGCTGCTGCTTCAGGCTCTTTTTCTGGTTCAGCTTCCTTCTTTTCCTCTGCAGGTTTCACATTTTCTGGTGCCTCCTCCTTTAATGTCACAGCTTCTGTTGGTTTATCCGAGGAAGCTTCTGTCACCATCACAGTCTCTGCTGCTTTTTCTGCCTCCTTCACCGGCTCAGCGGCAACATCTTTTTCTGCCACCTCTTCTTTGGCAATGACTTCTTCCTTCGTATCCATTGTAGTCTGCAACTCGGCCTCTTTTTCCACTTGTTCTGACACTTTCTCCTCTTGCCTGGGCGGCTGTGTATCCACTGGCAGCGGCACCGGCGTTGGTTCAGGTAATGTTTGCTCTTGTAGCGCAGCTTGTGGAACTGATTCTGCCGGTTTCTCTGGCTCTGGTTCAGGGGCACTCTCGGCCACAGGCGTTTGTACAGGCAAAGGTTCTGGGTCATTCTCTGGCACTGGCTGGATGTTTTCTGGTTCTGTCTCTAAAGCTGCAACTGGGTCAGAGATCTTTTCAGATGACTCATCTGGTTCTGGTGGTGCCACCGCGCCAACCTCTGCCTCCATTTCAGATTTCTCTGTCGGCAAGCTTTCCTCAATCTCCATTTCTGTCTTCTCCTCAGACAGCGTTACAGTTTCTGTCACAATCAACTCCTCTGTTTCTTTGCCGTTTATCTCTTCTGTGTCATGACCGTTCACTGCCAGCTGCTCGGCCTCTTCATCGGCAGCTGGTGGCTTCTCAGGCTCTGTGAAATCCAGTGCCTCCAGTTTTGACACAACCTCTTTTTCCATTTCAGTCTCCTCTTGCTGTGGAGTCTCTGACACATCTAAAATTTCGCCACTCTTCTCTGTGTCCATGTCTGGCCTTAAAGTCTGACTTCACACACCACCATGTACCTTTAAAACATGATTAAAAGAAAGAGAAATTCTCAATTCAGCCACTTTACCACAATGCACAAGAAACCTTTAAACATATACAATTTTAAGCAACTTTTACCCTATCTTCTACCCCATCATAGTTCAACATTGAATCTGACCTATATTATTCTATTTATAATAGCCATAGCATTTTGGGCTCAGAATGATCCATTTAATGTAAATGTCTGGCATAAAAGGGGTTATTTAACAATCAATACTTTAACTATCCAGATGTGGAGGTGGTATAAACTGTGTGTAAAAAGTTAAATGATTGTTGGAAAAAGTTTTTATTTTAAATGAGGAAAAACTCACTGCTCTCACTTCTGACTGCATTTTCCAATGATGTGCCCTTTTAGAGGCCAAAATCAAAGTTTTATAAGGATTGCGGTGGTTTTGTCTCAAAAGGGAAGTTACTCAATATCCTAGATTTCAGATAGAAAATAGAGATGTAAGGCGGTGGAATTTTTTTAATAAAAATTTTCAACAATTTCTTTGTCATAATATCAGAAATAATCTGATGCAATCCATTCCAGTGACTCTGCAAGAGCCTTAGCCAGTAGTGCCAGTCTCTAATACACACAATAGGGGTGGTGGCATCTTATTTTTTTTTATTTCCTTTTTGTTAGAAACCCAAAGACAGCCTGCCAGGAGTATGGGCTAAACCATGGCTGCAACATACTGCATCCAAACCTCGCTTTGCTACATTAATTTCGCCAAACCCTGCCAGGAAACAGAGACAAAGGAGAGTGAAGAAAACGGGGCATCGCGGAAAAAGTCTGATTACTTCGCAGTATTGCGACCTCCACCGTGTGGCAGCTTATTTTAAAACAGTCAGTGCAAGAAATGACACTTAAGGCTGGATTAAAAAACAGATGTGTGAAACCATCGAGTCATGAGACTGAAGGGGAAGCTCTCACAACTCAACGCAATGTAGCAATAAAAAATATGTACAGGATTATACGGCTGATTAGGGGGCACACAATAATCGAAAGCAAAATGATGGAAATAAATAAATACTTGAGCATGCATTTAACTTTATCTTATTCGGTATAAGGGTAAAATGAGTACAGGAGCAGTAAATGGCGCAGTGGGTGAGAGGGTCTTTTTGTTTCAAGCAAGTTTGGCGACACATTTACGCACAAAGAATATATGTTTTCAAATTTAAATGTCTGAGTGCGTCCAAATTGTGTGGTTTTTAACGTTACAGAAATCGATATTTCTTGAGCTTTACAATTTATTAAGTGCACAATGTGGCCAGGCGGGGAGTGGCGTGCACCTAACGCTAGCACGCCAGACAAAAACAATTTAGCCTGGCAGGCAGTGGATTTGGCTACAATATCACCAGCGACAGCGCCACGTCTGAGCAACTCTCATGTTTTTTCTCGCCTTTAAAAATCACTGTATGCTACAGGAGCAACTTAGTTCAGGCTCTTTGTGCAAAAAAACTCAAATGTACGGAAGAGATGTGGCGTCGTGCATGAACGGCTTTTGTTTCCCAAAATGCCAGCTTACCAGTTCGGCTGCAGTGGAGCTGTCGGTGGTGCCGCTGACCACGCGTTTCTCTCTGGATACAATGACAAGGCAATCCTTGGCACACACATGCACCCGCTTCACTCTTCAAGGAGGAAAACGGAAATTCCCGGGAACGCGCAACTGGGCGGGGCCACGGACACGCCCCTGAAGACCGGAAAGACGCCACGGGAGAAAAGAAGAAAAAAGAATAATAACGAGAAAAACACTTATGTTGAAGGTGAAAATAAACCGTCATGTTCCATTGTTAACTTTATAATCTATCTATATAAATCTATTTTGTTACATTTATATTTTTTTATATTGAAATTAAATATTTTGAGTTTCTTACCTGCTATTTTTTTACATTTCTGTCTGATGTGGCTAATATTGTTCTTTCTGCAGGCATGCATGTAAATAAAATAACAATGACAACAACAATAATAATATGCTCCTGCATAAAACGTTAGCTTTTTTATTTATCATTTTAAGCAATTATAATATTTTCATTATTATTATCACTAACTAGCAGGAAGCAGTCGTCTCTGTGTAAACACAGCATGTGTGCATAGAGACGGATGTAGAGAAAGTAACACTCTGTATGGGGAACTGTATCAAAATGCAAAAAGGTTGGGAGGTTGTGGTTTGCATGTCGGTGTGATAAGACTGCTTAGTCTCTTGTGAACACCGGACATGTTTATATAAACAAAAAGGCAGCCTCACAAATAGATCTGGACTGAAAAAGTATTGTCAGAACTGAAGATAATATCATTTGTTATTTAGAAGCAAATCTGTAAAAAAAGAGCCACCGGATGTATGCCAGTTATTGAGCTTACCATATGCATTTTTACTTCAGAGAACAGTGTAAATTAGCATTCACTACTTTCACTACTGCCCATAACATATTCAGACCCTTGCTCCTAATATGAATTTGAAAGTATGATCATAGAAAGACAGCAACATCCAGTTCCTGTTTTATATTTGTGTTTCCTACTGGACTGTCTTCTGTTTTGAGGACTTATTAAGATCAAGACCTTTGAGCCAATAAAGGTTCTTAATTCTCAGCGGTGTCCCAATTGATCTATGTTAAAAACCAGTTTAAGCAGTTTTAGCAGTTGAAAAACTCGAACATCTCAGTTGCATGTTTGAGGAAGATGACTTTTATTCTTTTATATTGTGCCAACAACTTTTGCTTGATGACTGTTGTCTTCAGTAGCACTCTGAAGCATCACGGCTCAGTACATTCTCGCTGTGGAAGGTGTTGCTTTGCTTCATCAAGGTGTTGTTTTGCTTCATCAAGGGCCTGAAAGCAGAATGATAAATGTCAGCGACTAAAACGGTCTTAAAATGGGATAAACAAAGATGTCGCAGGGAAGCACTGGACAATGAGAGGAAACCTTCTGAATGACAATCGCGGCAGAGTCGTCTTCTTGCAGTTTGGCCTTAGTCAATGCTTGCTCAAAGTGGGAGACACAGGATTCAAAGTTTCCTAATTTCACTGAGAAGAAACAGAAGGACCGAGAGATCAGAGATGAGGTCTGCAGTATCATGTTAACAACACTGAAGCATTCAAATGTTACATAAGTTACATCATGCAAATAAGCCAACATGTTACTGTGCATATATTGCTTACTTTCAGATTGTGCCACCAACACATTGGCGTTTATCTGCCATTTCTCATCAGCAATTTCCTCAGCTGCATGAACTGAACGGAGGCCATAGTCTCTGGCTTCTTCGTGGTAACTGAGCTCCAGGTAACACCAGCCGATCTCATGAAACAGCCAGGTCTTCTCCAAACCGCCACGGACCAGGGGAATCTTCTTCTCCCAGCTGAAGTGAAAACATTGCAGAGAAAGAAAAATGAAATAACCAAAAAGTGAATCCTCAGTAGCCATACCATGATTACTATCAAAATAACATGTTGTGCAAAGGCTTGCAATATTATGTTATTGTTATTATTTACTTACAACTCAATGGCCTGGCAGAACTGTCCAATTTGTGCATAAACTCGCCCAATGTTGTCCAGAGCCCTCGACATTGCCTCTGGGAGTTTGCTGTTGATAAGAAAAATCCCTGAACATTTGATCTATTGTTGTAAAACCCCTTCACTTCTAGTGAGTGTTTTTTTTTTTTTTTAATTCTCACCACTGTTTGGCCAGCTCCAAGTCTTTCTGATGATGGCTCAAAGCTTTGTCCATGTCTCCAAGGTCAATCAAGGCATTCCCAATACAACTGTGCAGGCTGCCCAAAACCTCTTTCTTATGAGGGACGTCCTTCTCTGACCAGCTCTTCACAATCTTCATCACTTCTTTTGCTTTCTTAAGACTCCCTTCTGCATTTCCAGATGTCAACGCTGCAACGATAAACATGCAGTAAGTATGTTTATGGCTTTAAAAAGAGAGCAGTTGAGCCAGAAGCCGACCTCACCTGAATCTATTTCATCCAGGCTCTTCAGCAGAAACTGAGCAGGCTCAGAGGGCTTCCCACATTTCTGCTGCTTGAACTTAGGCTCCTTATCCTGTGTACAGATTGGTTTCTCCTGGTTCCAGAACTCAGTGCAAGTGTCAAGGTACGTGAGGCATCCCTGAATGACGTCCTGCAGTGGCTCCCCACTTTTTGTCCTACCTTTTACCAAATCTGCAGATCATCATGGAGTGTCTTTTTAGTCAACATTTGTACTTCCGGTGAATTAAAAATGCATAAAAATAAAAGCATCGTAAAGTGCTGACACAACCTGGAAGCAAAATACCCAAAAATATTATATGGTCAAGTGAAATACCACAGTACCTTCATCTTTAAGAAGGGTTTCTAGATATTTCTTGTCGCTGTAAAACTCCCCTAGCAGTTGTTTGGTTGTTTTCTCACTCTTAGGGATCTTCTGGGTCAGCTGTTTTTTCTTAGTTGTCAGATGTTGAATAGCAGCAATCGGCGGAGCCCCCTTTACCGGTCAGTCATTCAGAAACATGGGATTGTAAGTGAAGTCGTCCTACATTTTCCAAGTTAAATGTTGGGTATAAAGAGGAAACCAAAAGAGAATTACCTCCTCATCTTTTTGAAGAAATGACAGG
The DNA here is from genome assembly GCA_028566105.1 of Hypoplectrus providencianus. Classification (NCBI taxonomy): domain Eukaryota; kingdom Metazoa; phylum Chordata; class Actinopteri; order Perciformes; family Serranidae; genus Hypoplectrus; species Hypoplectrus providencianus. The sequence goes on from JAOWBC010000458.1 coordinate 6,723,221, forward strand.
TCTCCCTTAATCTCCAGTTTCACAGAAGATGGACCTATAGAGTGCCAGAGAAGAACGATTTTTTTTCAATGTGAGAAGGAATTCATATGCTTCGACTACAATTTCATTGCAGCCAAAAAAAAAATAGTGCTGAATTATTTACTGCCAACAGCGTTTTCTATGGCCTCGTGGGCTTTCTGGATTCCCAGCCTGAACTCCTGTATTTGTGGACGCAGCTTTTGGCCTCTGTGGTAAAACACCAGCGCAAATTCAAATTCTCCCATGTAGTACAAGGCCTCTGCCTTCTGGTACAATCCCTAAAAGAATTATGATGAAATAAATGCTTTCAGGGTTAACTTTAACATATCTTCCATATTTACATCAGGGCTGTCATTTAGGTGATGGAGACAACAACTTTTATTGTATTTTTTTGTGTGGAGAATGAAAGGGAAACATTTCTGTAACCTGTAGCTTACTTCAAAAAATGATGTGTCTTCTTTGAGGGAGGCTTCTGCATCTTTTAAAGCGTTAACAGATTGACCAATCTTCAGGTAACATTTAGATCGGCCAACCAAGCAGGTCTTATCATCAGGCTTTAAAGTCAGTGCCTAAACAAAAATGAGAAGCAAAACACACCACTGACTGATTACATGAACACGACATGTTACAGTACTATATATAAATACATGGAGGAGTGGAGGAAGTACTCTTTTGTGTCCAGCTATGTCGTTTATAATGTTTCCCATGAACATCAAAATTATATTTGTAGTTATGATGTTAAATTGACAGCAGGGTCAAAACTTGTCTATGTGTACCCTACTTAGCCAATAAATCTTATTATACTGAAGTTTCACTTAAAACCTTTGATAAGTGAAGTTTCTTACTATCATTTTACGTTACTTGGGTGTAGTTAAAGTTTGCTAATTTAGCCGTTAACTTGCTAACGTTAAGTAACAATCAAACGTAAGCTACCGTTACTTACCGTTGTGTAGCTCTCTATCGCCTTTTTATACTCTCCTTTAATGTAAAGCCAGTCCCCATCCGCCATTAAAGTGGAAAAAACGCCCTTTGGCTTCTGCCGATCGTGATCTAGATCCGTGTCTGACATTTTCAGGCAAACTTTTGTGTCATAATGCTCGACTACAACTTAAAATTTACGGTTTCCCTAAACCTATTGGTATCTCCAGCCAACCGGTCTCCTAGTAACCACACTAACAGAAATGCGGAAAGGGAAACAGCGCCATCTTCCGTTCAACGCTTAGTCCAAGTCACTTTTATACATTTAATATCTTTTAATTATTTTCATTTTATTTTCTACCTTTGAGATTAAAGGCCATCAGGGGTATGATGGAACACAATAGGAATTAAACAAAAAAAGAGGAAATATTTTGGATTCTTCAGAGTTGCCATATTTTGTGTGAAACACATTAAGAAGACTTTCGTTACAGAATACTGCCTGCAAAGTGTCATACTTTGACTAGTTATGTAATTTTAGTACCTTAATATTTATTCACGGTTTCATCAGAAACATGTCTGTACATGCCCCTGAGACCAAATGGCTCTGAGCTGGGGGTGTTCATTATAAGCTTGTGCAACAGGAAATAATGAAAAACATCCTGAGGGCTGGATCTGGCTCCCAGTTTACACATGGTTGATGCTGATAAAAACAGATTTTCATACCCACATTAATACTAATACTTAGCCACTAAAACAAAATAAAACAAACACTTTAGGGGAAACCCAGAGGAGGCCAACTTTATTGACATGGCTGGTACTTTTCAAGGATAAAGAGAGGATGGTTTCACCACAAGGGCAAAAACAATGTGAGCGAAGATGAGGACGCTTTCCTTCCTTAAGTGCACCCATAGCACAACAACCTCATAACTAGTAACTCAACATTACCAGGTAATCAGTTACCACTCACTACTTTCTTTTGCACTGTAGCATACACAGCATATTCTCTTCTTTATGCCCTTCAAGTTGCATTCAGTAAAATAAGACAGCTTGCATCACAATCAAATTAGTACACAGAACTTAACATATTCCTGCATCATGTTGCATGCAGCAAAACATTCATCTTCCTTTATGTGTGTCAAAGGGGCGTTCATTATCTTTAATCCAGCAGAAAAAAGTGTCCTCATCTTCCACTGATGGTTCTATCAGACAGCAAATTTACAATAAATATACATATCAAAATAAAAAAAATGGAAAAAACTATCATCACAAATCAACACTTTACATTCCAGTAAAATGTACAATGCAGCAATCTGTGAATGGCAACATCAAACATAAAACCTGTGACAACGAGAGGGAGGGGGACTTCGCTGGCAACACAGCCAGCACAGCTGTCTCCGCTGCCATCTTTCTAATGTGCTTCAGCTGTACTGTGAGTGGAGGTCTAGGCTCCAGCTGTCAATTTAAAAAAAATGCTCAAGTGCTCCTATTGGCTTATGACAAGGAGGCAGTTTTCAGTGCGAATTCGTAGCAGCCAAGTGTCTGACAGATTGTTCAAAAGGGGGAGGCGCCGCTTGCTAATTGATTTTCTTCAGAAATCATTAAGCAAGTTATTACCTTTCATGCAGAGAATGCCCCCTCAGCAGTAAGTTGAGACGAGTCTGATAATAGCTTGCTCAATGCTCAGTTGCATCTCAAGAGTTTCCCCCATGATGTCACTTCCTGCATGGATCCCTAAAAGCTCAGATACAATAGCTGCACAACCTCTGCTACCTCAAAAATCCAGAAAATATTTGGACCAGTGTTGCTAGCCATTACTGACTTTAAAGGCATTTTTCATTCGGAGGAGAAAAAAATCAAATCCCCAAAAAATCAGTAACGCTATCAACTGAGTCTGTGCCATCTTAGTGTCCTTGCAATACGGGCTTTAATTCATTTGTTGCATGTGGTCATTGGGATGCATTCATTCAGTCAATGGCATAGACAGGAAACTGACTTGCAATCAGTCAGTCATTAAATATGGATGGTGGATTGGGGTTGACATTGTTGAAAAGTCCTGATGTAGTAACTGTTTGGGTACACGGATCCTTCAGTTAACCAAACTGGAAGAAGAAATTTCCTGGTCCAGATGCTGAAACAATAAAACAATCAATCAAATATATTATAAGAATTTACAGTAGAGAGTCATCACTTCTCACAGTATTTTGTTTGCACACATACCTTCAAAACTAAAACCCCCTGGGCCTCCGAAGAATGCCTTGAAAATGTTGTTGGCATCAAAATCTGGTGGAGACAAATGCAATAAAGAATCATCAACTTCCCAGAAGGATTATAAACAAATCCTATATTGGCAAAGAGGACTGACTATATGCATCTGGACCAGGCACATTTAATCAGTTAAGTTTTATTTGAGCCCAAAATGACATGACTTTGCTTTATACCATGATAGCTGAGTGGAGTTACTTTATTTTCTAAAAAATTAATGATAAAAAAAAGAGGGATCGCTTGCTCTTCCACCTTTTTTATTTATTAAATGTGTTTGAAATGAAATGTGAAATGTTTCTCTATTCATCTTTGCTTTTCATGCCTTTAACACTTCACAATCTTTTAGCCTATTCTGTATATCAATCATCCAAAAGCGGATAATAAATGCTATGAAATATGTCTTATTATATAAGAAGAAAAAGATAAAAATGATAGGTAATAAAATATTATTACAGAAGTTTTATGACCTGTCAGAATAATTGACAAAAATTTATTTTTGGGGGTTCAGAAACACATTTTGGATCCTGTAAAAACTTCTGCTGTTCACGCATGAGGCCCAGCTTCTTACCTCCCATGTTCATGCCATCATCCTCCAGATCCTGACCGCTGTCGTAGCGAGACTTCTTCTTTGGGTCTGAAAGCACACTGAAAGCCTCCCCCACCTCCTTAAACTTCTTCTCCTCCTCCTTCTGCAACTCAGGACTCGCGCCGCTGTGACGGTCTGATGGGCAATAAAGGAGGAAAAAATTAAAAAAGGAGGCAATACAGCTGTATACAGTGTTACACTGAATTGCAGCGTGATTGCTTCAGATTGTCTGCTCAGTTAAGCACCTGGGTGATGTAAAAGCGCCCGCTTGCGGTAAGCTTTCTTGATCTCATCTTCTGTGGCGTCCTTATTCACCCCAAGCACTTTGTAATAATCTTTCCGCTTGCTTTTCTTTAACTCCAGCTGGGCGTTTTTCAGAAGGTGCTTATGTTCTGGGGAATAAATAAAACACACAGGACAGGTTAACATACAGAGGCAGAAAAAGGAGGAAATGTCTGTGTCGGCAGTCTTGAGTCTTACCTTTTGTCTTCTCTGTCTGGTAAACCTTCTCATAGTCTCTCACTGCCTCTTCATACTGCTCTGTGTCCATGTAGCTGAAGCACAGTACGCACAAGTCTGTTATTGCTCCTTTTACCCAGTTTTTACCCAACAAAATATCAGAAGCGCAAATAATGATCCTGCTCAACTTGTCCAGATCTGTCTGAGAGCCAAATACAACAGAACGTACTGTCTCTAAGTTAGAAAACTTGGGACATACCACTGTGCTCTCCGCAAATAGGCCTTGATGTAGGTCTCATCCAGTTTAATGGCCTTTGTGCAGTCTTCAATGGCCTGTTCTAGTTTCTTCAGCTTTCAAAGAAAAAGGAACAAAGTGTGACCATGCGAGAGAGACACAGGGAGAAAAGTAGTGGCCTACTTCTTTCTTATATGACAGAAGAAATAACAGTAAGGCAAAGATACCAAAAACATGTCAGACAGATAATGAGGACTTTGCAAAATCTGTGCCTGTCCGAACCTATGAATAAATAAACAAGGGTGTGTTATGCATGTGGTATTACTTGTAATACACCCAATACATCACTGTATGTCTGAATCAACTTCATCAAGATTAATTCACAAGTTTTAGTTTTGTTTGATTGCGTTCGTGTTCATCTCACAGACTCAATTCACTTTTTCCCTTTCCTCTTTCCATTTCTGAATCTTAGCCTCCTTTGCAATATTAACTCATCCTACTTACTAATTTATAAGTGCATGTTTCTCAGCTTGAATACTGACTAACACATTAGCCCTTTTAGAAACTAGCTACCGGGGATGTTAAGATTAATTTTACAGCAGAAAACAACTTGATTTTGATGTAATCAGTGGTGTCTCCTGTGTATGCTCCTTACCTTGGATCCAACAGTGGCCCTATTACAGTACAGCTTGGCATTAGTCTTGATGTTGTTGGGGTCTATTGTTAATGCCTCGGAGTAGAGCTCATAGGCTGCTTCAAAGTTTCCCTCCTTGAACGCCTTGTTTCCTTCTTCCTTCTTGGCTTTTAGTGCTTTGGCATTCTGAAAATACAATATAAAGGACAACCTTAAAAGCCACTCTGGGTTACTTTTACTGTAAGTAAACATCTGGTTTTGGGGTAAAAATGATTTCCAATTAAAAGTTCATATGTGTAAAAATTTGATTTGATTAAATTATTACTGAATCACTGACTCACTCTGCATGCGAGCCGAGCCTTGTCATGATCAGGAGCCATGCGCAGGGCCTGGACAAAGAACTGGACCGCCTTGTCGATGCAGTCCTCATAGTACAGACAGAGACCACGCACGTACAGTGCATCTGCATTGGTGGAGTCCATCCGCAGGATATCACTTATGAGGAAGAAATAACAAATGTTAACACAAAAAAGCATGAAAAAAATGCATACAAATTTTGCATTTTGTGTAGTCATCTGAAAAGGTTTAGTTTATAGCTGAAATCTGCTGATGGTGCGTGCTATGGCACACACCATACCCCGGTGTCCTATTCTGCTTTCAACCTTCAGTCAATGTGACAAATTCCAATCATGTAAATTAAATAAAAGAGTCATCAAGTATTTTTCAAATATGCTGACGTACCTGGCGACAGACTGAGCCTCAGGGTAGCGTCCCAGCAGGGCTAAGCACTCTGCCTTCAGTATCTTGAACCTGTGACAGGCTGCAGCAGACTCCAAGGCACGGTCCATGCAAAAAACAACCTAGAGACAAGCACAGCACACCTGCAGGCAGCGTCGCTCAATGTGTCTGTTAGACAAATAAGTGATTGCAAATAAGGTGCAATTTACCATCCGGAAGTCTCTCTTCTCAAACCCAATCTCTGCCATCCTTTCATACTCAAGGATGGATTCTGCATTCTTCACCTGAAAGGAATTTGTGATATTAAGTGACATTGAGAAAGACCTGTAGATGAATTACAGCCACCACTGGCCTGTCATCTGTTTCCTACGTAGCACTTGTAAAACCAAGTCAATACAAGCGGCAGTACTTTGCTGAGAACCCTAAAAAGTTTCCCCCATGGCCTTCTCATGGTGAATTAACAGTAAATCTCTTCTTAAGGCGCTAAGTAGTCGACCTTTTCCTCTCTATTTACACTAGCCTGGCCAAAGCTTATCTGATAGTGGATAATCATGTCCAAGTTGTCAGTTCGTGCTCTGGCACACCGAGGCCAGCTCACCTCCTGTTGGGCCTGGCTGTTGTCAGGCTCCAGCTCCAGAACCCTCTGGAAACAGCGGCTGGCAGCCATAGCGTTGCCAAGGGACAGGTGGCACTTGCCCTCTCGCAGATGGCCCTGTGGGTGAAAGACAGACAGTTTACAAACTAAAGTCAGTCTATCTATCAAGTGAAGTGACAACGTCCCTCAACACTGTTACCACTGTAGCTCTTTTTTATTTACAAATTTGTTAAAGACACACCCCTTCTACTTACAGAAATTGATGATTCTAGTTACTCAGTGAATTACTATATGAGCTATAGCTTTTATATTTAGGAACAAAGCTCTGTTAGTATATTGTTATAAATAATTACACTCAAAGTTCAAGGTTGGGACTTTCAATGGGCTTTCTGAATCACCTCACAAGTTAATTTTACTCTATTATGTAGTGAATGTTATTTTTAGAGTGGTTCTGATACAATTTCTTCCTACTAGCCCTGTATGGATGTGATGTGATTGCTATCATTGTTGTACCGCCTGCATCAAGTTTAACCATTTATCAAACATAAAAACATTCACAGAATAAATGCTATATACATTTTTATTATTATCCATCTTTTACAGTCAGTCATACCTGAAAAGGACAGAAATAAATAAAATAACAGTTATTTAAACAAAACTCTCTCTTGGCACCTGTTGGTGCATATGCAACTTTCAACAAAGATGAGAAAGAAGTAATAACTTTGCAAAGCATTCGTGGGAGAAGAGGGAGGCTGACTTAATTTGAATACAATGAAACAAAAAGCCATACAAGAGTAGATTTTCCCTGTAATAGAGTGTAACAACTAGTTTCCCATAACTGACCTTCATGAAATCGTTATCTAGCCGTACTGCTTGCTGGGAATCCTCTAAAGCCTCTCGGTACCGACACAGCATCATTAGCGTGGCTGCCCGGTTTCCGTAGTAACTTGCATTCTTCGGACACATGTCTATATAAATTAAAAAAAAAAGTTATTAACATCATATCAAGGACGGAAAGAATTACAGCGTTTTTTTTCTCATCCAAAAAGAAAATTAGCATAATCCCATCCACTAACAAATTATTTAGAGATAATTACCTATGGCCTTGGTGTAATAATTGAATGCTTCTGCGTAATCCTTCTTGATATAAAAGGCATTGCCTTGTTCTTTGAAGCCCTCTGCTTCCCTGCGAACAAGCAGGCAGAAAGAGAGAAAACTCAGATGATTGTTGTCTGGGCAGAACAATGAAAACAGCTGTGTGGGAATACCAGGTTTAACAAAATATTGATACATTTAAGTATTGGGATGTTCTAAAAAAAAAAACACTATAAATATTTAAATAATATGTTAATACAAAGATTGGTAGCTGACTGTTTGCACAAATAAGAAATCCACGATTCTGGATTTTACAGGGACTGGAATTGCAGATTGTGCTGTTCTGATTGATATTAAAAAAAGTAAACTTTTTTTCCATAGATTTTATTCATATGGTTGAGTGTTTTTATACTATGCCAGTTTATCACAATATCAGAGTGAAAAAAACAATATATTGCCTTGCCTACAGTATAGGTTATGTAACATATTGATTTGTAACGTCTGGATCATGATGTGATTGTATCACCAGTTCGCCAGTTTCTAATATCAAGCCCCAGAGGTTGTCATTTAGCTATATTTATTTCAATAATTACTGATCTAGTTGACTGGTAAATTTCCTTCACTCACCAGCAAACAAACAGTGTAAATCTAGGGAATGCCATGTAAAGTTTTTAATATTCAATGGCAATTTGGCAAAAGACAAACAATATTTTTGTACCCTGAGCATCTCATCTATAATTCAGTTTTCTTCGCAATACACAAAACCCAGTGTTTTTAAGATGGGTGTATATTTATAGGATTATTTATCTAGTTGTCTGCATAGATATATATT
>JAOWBC010000458.1:6796838-6816211 GCA_028566105.1 Hypoplectrus providencianus
GCAGATAAAAAAAAGGAGTGGGAGAGGAAGAATGGCACCCACTCCCAGAGGGACAGGCCTATAATCAGCCCTCCCACAGCCCCACAACCTGTCTCCTGCCTGGGGGGACAGTGGGGGGTCGTGGATGGATGGGCGAAGCGAGGCTCAGCCCCCCACCACCAGCAGCGCTCTTTTCGTCAACAACCCAAGTCAACATAAATCGGAACAGCCTATTAAAGGCAGCAACAGCGTGAATAATCATGGCCGCCGTCAAGTGTCGGCTGTTATCTGGTGCTGAGAAGAAGCCGATGCAGCTCCCCTGTGACCCACCGAGGGGCTTTTTAAGACGACATAAAGGACGAGCTGAAATCAGCACTGGACAAAGGCCTGAGTAGTTAGGCGTCCACTTGAATGTAGAGCTGCACTTTTATGAGCTGAGTAAAAAGGGGCGACAGGGAGAGCCAACGTTTCAGTCAAACACCTCAACGCTGAAGGCTTTGGTGCATCCATCGGCGCCGGCGGAGGGATTTAGGAGGTGGCGTTTGGGAGGAGAAGTAAATATCTGGAGAAATGCTAATGTGGCATCCATTTGCATGAGTCACTGGCCCATGCACCGAAGCCATTTTAAGAGCACCGAGATCTCAAAGCACCCCACAATCTCACTCATAGCTGGATCCATCACATCCAGAGGCCTGGTGAACCTGCCTGCATGTGCGTGAGTGTATAAGCATTACATCCGAATCTGTACACAACACTACCGGCGTATTCCCTTAAGATATTTATAATAATCTCATCCTTTTCACTCCCACATTCTCGCCCGTCTTCCATTTCTTTGTGTCTGAAATGCAAGAAAAAAGGCTCCAAACCGCTGATATGTAAGAATAATAGTATTTTACAGGAGGAAGAAAGGGAAGATTGAGTCGTGGCAATAAATCAGAGCTCCAGGTTAAGCACAGCACTGCAGGTCCGTCCCTCTGCTCAGCCCACACAAAAGAAACACACACCTTCATTCTCTGATATAATCAGAGATGAGATGGCGTTCATTATGCAAATGAAGAAAAGAAGTTCTCTATTCTGGATATAGTGGGTTTTTTTGTCATTGGCAGCTCAGCCAAATATTAAATCCAATCAAAAGTATTAAACATCGTAAAAAATAAAATAAATAATAATAAAAAAAATTACAAAACCTTATGTCTTTAATTAGTCAATACATGGTGGAGCATTTATTAATAAGCACAAATGAACTAATTATCTAAAGCCTCTCTAGGAAATGCAAAAATAATTGTTTATTGATTATTCTCGAGGCATAATATCAAGCAAACATGCAGAAATATTCAGAGGGGGGGAAAAATCATTAGAGAGCGCTGTTCACTCATCATATGCACATAACCTCCGGTAACCCTGCTTCAAACCCTCAAATCCATTCTGCCCCAGAAATAGCCAATAATAATAAGCAAAAATCACTTTTAAACGAAAATGCATCTCTTATGATTAGCTGATGGAGGTTTGGGAGGCTGGTGATGGTGTCAGGCAGGTCAGATTCCTGCAGGCCGGTAGAGCAGAGCAGATAACTTTAACACATCTTTATCAACGATGTCTTTTATTTTCTCCAATATCGGAGTAAAGTTATGGAGGTGATGAGGTGGTGTCCTCATCTCCGCACCTGTGAGGACTCACACATTTCAGGCTCTATTCTGAGCCCCCAAATAACTTGATCGATACAGTTTAAAATCTGCAGCGAGCGTTACAACAGCGTGCGAACATGCGCGAGAGCCTATTGATGAATTTCACGCGGAATTCGATCACAAAACGGCTCCCAGCGTGCGCGAGCGATTAATTACTCCACCAGCATGTCTATCATTAATGACAGCGACTTTCAGCCCGTCTGATCCTCTCAGTAATGTGCCCTGAGTGTCACAGACTTTGTTTTGAGTGCCAGGATAAGACACTTTAAGGAATGTTACGGCGATGCTGTTAGGAATAAAACGATCCTTTAACATCCACATGGACCCAGAGCCGTGACATGACTGCTTCCCTACATACATCTCTCACGCGGACAGTCAGCGCAGCCACATCACCACCGCTGAAGAGTGGAGAGCTGAAGGTGTTTGACACTTACCGATCAGCATCGTGCGCCCAAGACCGTGTCCGCGTCTCTCCAGCTCGGCGTGTCACCGTGCGTAAAGACGGTTTCAAAAAAAATTACGCACTTTTATCCCCGGAGAGAGAGGACATGCACGACGCACAGGTGCGAACCGGAGTTGTAAAGAGCCTCGGGAATCTTCCGGAGCTGATTCACTTGTTCTCCTCTCTTGTCTCTGTAACAACTATTTCTTTACGACACTGTATCCTTTAAAAAAAAAAACACTCCGTCTTTGGTGAGCAATCCCCGAGAAATCTCAGATCCTATTGATGCGTTATCCTCAGTTAAATCCTATTGCTCGTGCTGCTGCTCCGCTTGGCCTGAAGGAGGCGAGGAATGGGGCTGTTGGGAGAGGGGCTGGGTGTAATTGCCTGTTCCTTCTCTCTCTCCCTCTCCCTCCCTCTCCCTCTCTTCTCTCGGCTCTCTCTCTCTCTAGTCCTACCTCCTTCTCTCTCCACTCAGTGAGCACCTTTGTCAGGAATGCACAGATGGGGAAATTAGCTGCTTTTTTTCCCCACAGTCTTCATACCTGTACAACTTGGCACCACATTAGCCCTCTTGTCAAACTTACTGTCTTACAGGTCAGCACCATAACTGAGGTTTGAGTCATATGCATGCCCTGTAATGCAGCCAGAGAAGAGAAGAAGAGTGGAAAAAGCAAAAACAAAAAAAAACAAAAAAAACACCAGGTGCAGTGGGAAGCAGTGAAAGCCTTCAGGTGGCAGGAGCATGTAAGGAACACTGTAAACATTAAGGGAAAGAAAAGAGTATTTTTTGTGACAGGTCTCTCTTCGTGCTCTCGTAAGGATGATTTGTGTGCACTTGTCAAGGCAGCTGCCTCGTGTGCGCGGCAGTGTGTGTGAGTGAGAGCGACGGGAGAGTGACTGCAAGTGATGGTTTCTCACAGCCATCTCTCTTGCCAGTCTGCTCCTCCTTTGTGTCTCTTCTTGTCGATGCATAATTTGGTGAAGCTGACACATATTCTGGGATTCGGAATTGGCTCGAGAGCACAGAGAGCCTGCTCGTATTCAATTTCTGTTTGTTCCAATGGTGTGTGTGTGTGTGCGTCTGTGTGCGAGAGTGTGTGTGGAAACATAGACAGTGGGTTGAAGAGCCTTGGTGCAATGCTAAGCTGTCCTGGAGCTACGCCAAAGCACATCTCCCAGGGTGCTATCAGGAACTTAATTACAGCATTAAATTGCTCCCTCTCTGCCTCTCGCCCGCTCTTAGTTCACTTCCCCTTCTTCTTTTCCCTTGCTCCGCTCTCTCTCCTCTCCCCAAACTGTGTATCCATCTAATCTTACACTTAGCTCCCTTTCTTCCTCTGCCTTCATCTCTTGTTGCTCTTTTTCGCCCCTCTTGCACTTCAGAAATTGTGCCTGACATCTAATGCGCAGCCAGAAATAATAAATGTTCATCTGCTGTCTCGATCGTGCATTAAAATGTTCTAATTTCCAATATAAACAACCCACTCATGCTGCTGTTTATCAGTCAGTTTATTATGGTGCAGTTAGAGCGCTGTTCCACAAGGTTACACTGCAAGTGTGAGAGTGGAGCGAGGCAGCAGCGAGCGGTGGAACGGATCAGGTTGCTGATGGAGAGTTCCCCTTAAACATGAAATATTGCCTCTGACAGAGTGTTATGCACGGTGCGAGCTACCTTTCCCCTCCGATCCAGGTTTGTGTTTCTCGCCGTTCACCGACGCAGCAGTGGACCCAGGAAGTCTCCCCTGGGGCAGAGTGGAGGACACGGGGGCAGCTGGGCCGCCCTGCTGCCTCATGCCAACCATCGGCCTGCTGGCTGGCACGCCAGAGCCGGGGCTAATTAGAAACACGGGAATGGCTCCGAGCTTTACATCAGTCAGCCTCTGCCAAGATGATTTGTTCTAACCTATTTGTTCTGTATGTTAAAAGACTGTCGCTCTTCTTTGTTTTCATACATGGTTGAATTTGTGTGCCATATAACCTTTGCAACACTGGTCATTTTTACAGCCCTGTCTCCTACAAATAAGATTTCTATACCCCGGCTACTAATTCACACCAGCAGATATGTTCTGAGTATAAACACAAAGAGGAAATGCTGATAATCAACGGTTATGCCACATTTTAAATATATCAGAAAAAGCTTCACATTCACTCCCATCTTTCTTGACAATATTAGCTTTTACAGGGCAAATAAAAAATTATAAAGCTTATAGGGGTTAAATGATATGTTGATCTGTCAAAATATATAAATTCAACAATTAATGATCCCATATTATGGATACAAAGTGAAAATATAGATAGATCTTTAACATTTGCCCAATTTATATTCATTTAGTATATTAAAAATACTAGATTGATTGTCATTTAAATGTCTGAGAAACCTTCGAAATAAGTATTATTGTAACTGCTTTTTGTGAGTTGCTATAAATGTCACTGATACACACAGCACACTTTGTCATACAAGTATTGTTGTTTGAAAAAAAATGTGATAAACTCATTATGGTTATGTTTTGGAACCAACAGCACCTGGTTAGGGTTGGGAAAATCCTGCTGTCTGGTTTAAAAACTGACACAACATAGATACTGTATTAACATTTAAGCAAATATAAGATGCAAGAAACATAATCCAGACATAAAGGGTGTACCAAGTTATACAATAAAGCAAGATAATGTATTTAAAATAGTTTAAATGAGTGCTCTGGATGCAGTTTGAAGAGATTCGCCCCACTGGAGAGATTTTGTTTTTGGTTCAGTTTGTCAGCAGGACTACAGAAAAACCTCTCACCTGATGTTTATGAACCTTGGTGGAGAGATGTAGCCTGGGCCACAGATACATAAATTATTTTTCACTTCCCTAACACCGTGAGGTCGACTCGGCCTTGGTGGAGGTCTTCGATCTCAGACTGCCCTTTTAGGTAGTTTTCCATAAACAGATCGGTTTTTCAAAAAGTGCAACAATGTATGTGAATGTGCAGTGCATATTAATAGTAAATGGTCTTAATGGTAAAGGAAAAACAAGCAGGAATGTGTTTTTCTGCTGGAAATAAACTTTAAGACATCAACAACTAAAATGAAACGTAACGTCATGTATTCACTTGATTTTAAAAATAACACACTGACGGTAATCCAACACATATGGCAAATGTCCCATGAGAGATGCTTTAAAAACTGTCTCCTGGTAAATATATAATAATCATACTTTTTCCTTCAAAGCCGCCATGCTGTAAGCACTGTAATGTATTTCAGGTCAACACAAGTATTAAACAACATGAGCGTTTTTTCTTCATAGTCGAATGGAATATACTAAAATGAAACTTAATGGCATGTATTTCATTTCAATAATAACCAACACTGATAGTAACGCAGCATATACAGCAAATGTCACAACTGTCTCATGGTAAATATCTGATAATCATACTTTTTCTGTTCAAACCACCACGCTGTAAGCACTGTGCTGCATGTCAGGTCAGCACAAATGATGCCCAACATGAGCGTTTCTTCTTCATGAGTGGGGGGGACAGTGAAACTGCAATTAACACTGAAGGACTTTGCTGATACTTATGGTATTTACAGAGTTGCCGAGAGCCGAGTATCTATGGTGATGAGTGACGGACCCCGGAGAGAAGAGAAGGTCAAGCTGTCACACTCAAGTCTTAGCAAATTGTGTTGTCTTTCCACAACTTTCCTGCCAGGCTGAAGCCACTTTTACTGCAGGATTCCACGCTGGATATAGAAATGTTAAAAGTGCATTTATGCCAGTTTTTCACACGCTGTATGAGGACGGGAATGTAAGGCAGAGGCTACAGGAGAGGTGAGCGGCTCGTAATTATCATGCGGTGTGTGTTTGCCGTAGCGTGCCGGCGCTGTCACCACCGTGGGCCGGGCTGGTTCGGGGTGGATGGGCTGTTGGGGGGGCAGCGTGACAGCGAGGGGGACGAGACCTGAGGGGACGGACGGAAGAGGAAGCGTGAAATATGGAGATAGCTGCTGTCACCTGAGAAGATGACAGCGCCGTGCCAGCCTAATACCATGTGACATCTTTTTAGCGGTGGCATCTGGGCATCTCTACCACCTCCACCCATCTCCCCCTCCCATCCCTCTTTTGTCTACATTCGCCGCACATATCCCAACTTGCATTAGTCATTAACAGATGGCAACAAATCCCCAGAAAGCGTCTCTCTTGTTGATGTGAAGTTCATCTAGCTGTCTCTCAGGAGCAGCCTGATCAATACCTGTCATGGCGTGACAGCCTCGTAATGTCTGCCTTTTTGTTTTCCAATATGCGGCAGGAAAGCGAGAGGGTGATGAGAGTGACACAGCTGTTTTTGATGAGCTGGTGTGTACAAGAGTGTGGGAATGTGGGTTTTGGAGCTGCGTGGCTTACTGAAAGAGACACATGCTGTCTGCGCTCCTCTGGGTTAATGGATATTGATGCAAAGCTGTAGATTATCTCCTTCAGGCCGCTGGCAACATCTTTCTTTCAAAAGGTGGATGTGTCGCACAAACGGCAACATTTACACCACAGGGGCGGGGTTTGTGTCCGATGAGAAAACATGAGTTAATGACTTTTTACGTACTACAACTTCAGTTTGTTAATAAGTTGTTTTTTTTTACTTTCCTGGCTAGCCTTATGACGACTTAAATGCAAGTCGTTACATACATGTATTTATTAAATGCTCCTTTTAAACGGCTAACCAGGTGTTGCTTGTCAGTGATTTTTTTTGTCCTAAATTCAATGAAAATGCATCCCTTTTTTACAGCTGCACACCTTGTGTTAATGTATTGAGACGTGCTATGTTTTAGAAAGCTCGACTTTACTGTGAGCCACGAAACGCTCATATGTGTCATTATCAACCTGATTTTTAGTTGTAAAAAAGGCTGCAGTTTTGGGTGAATTTAATCGACAAAATCACTGAGGAAAAACTTCCTGTAGAGGGTTAAATAGACGATAAAAGTAAATAATTAAACTGTAAATGCTGGAAGTGATGCGAGATTGAAATTAAATTAAAAATATGTAAATATGTAAAATAAAAATGCAATTCACATGCCACGTTAAAAAACTTTATATTAGGTTAAAAATGGTTTACTTTTGTTTCCTGTTCTGCTGGGTAAGCATTTTCCATTTGTTCCACCCAAACAAACATCCTTCCCTCCCACCCCGAGTGCAGCAGTCACTATGTAACCAACCCATTGCCTTCGTTGATTATTACCATATCACCGCTTTTTTAATCTGAGAAGACATGTGCAGAGTATTAAAATGTATTTAACCCACGTTATATCTTGCCAACACGTAAACACAAGTGATTATTTCATGTAACTTTGTGAGATCAGGCTGGTTGTCACACACCATTCTGTCACTAAGGTTGGAGACCTTGTTGCTTCCTGCAGCTTACACGTGTCAAATATTCCTCCTGCACACAGCCAGGCTTTATGAGCTTCTGCTTCATTGTATGGGAACTTGTGACAAATGCAAATGTGTCTGGAAATGGTGTTTTCTGATCCCAACCGCATGCCAGGACGTAATGAGTGACAGGCTAATTTATGAACAAGCAAAGAGGCGAGCTAGCCCTGCCTCTTTCTCTGCTGTTCCGAGCCACCGGCCTCCTCAATTAGAGCTGGCGCTGCCAACCTGCCGCTGAGGCCTGACTAGGTAATGACTGGCAGCAGCACACGAGGCAAACAGCCATCTATCTTTCTCTCTGACTCTCTCTCTCTTTCTCTCTAAACCAACAATTTTCCTCTCTCTCTCGCTCTCTCAGTTTTAGACTAACAGCTTTCATTCTCCCCCCTTTTCCCTCTAAACCATCAGCTCTCTCTCTGTAACATCTTTGTCTAAAGTCAACTCTGGACATCCTTCTCTTCCTCACTCTCTTTTTTGAACATCTGACACTAAGCTCTCGCTCTGTAAATTGACATTTCTCCCTCTCTCTCTCAG
Organism: Hypoplectrus providencianus; assembly: GCA_028566105.1. Lineage (NCBI taxonomy): Eukaryota > Metazoa > Chordata > Actinopteri > Perciformes > Serranidae > Hypoplectrus > Hypoplectrus providencianus. Next base: position 6,804,880 of record JAOWBC010000458.1, read on the forward strand.
TCCCTCCAGCAATTTGCTTACTTCATTGGCATATTTTTTTTCCACTTCACTATCTCTCTCTCTCTCTAGGCTAAAATCTCACTCTCTCACCGCACTTCTCTCACCATCTCTCTCAGAAAAACAAACAAATGAATCGAAGAGCATTGGGAGGGAACGCCCTCGGAGCGAGACGGCTTGGCGGGCTACCTGCCTGACTGGCAGACAGACTAACTAACTAAGTGACAGAAAGACTGACAGCGGGTTGGAGGAGGGCTGAAGGGGTTGACTGTGAGCCGCTAAAGTAATTTAAAGATGGGTGGACAAGAGAGACAGACGCTGATGGGTGACAGTGTGAGGTGCCCAGTCATATAACAGCACCTGAAGGCAACGCTGACAGTGTGTGTTTTAGGTGATTAGCTTCTCCGTCAACTTGCGCGTGAGAATATTATTCTGGTGTCGCTGAAAGATCGCTCACTCTGCAGCGACAGGCAGGGTTTCACAAAAGAAAAGAGAAAAGAGGAGAGTTTGCTTCACTCTTGTTTATTGTTCAGACCTGCTTTGCATCTTCTTTAGGGTCTCACACAGCTGATTAATGAAAAAGTTATTCTGGCTTGAGGGTCTCTCGATCAAAATGATAATGAAGGAATAAAGTTGTGTTGTTGAAAAACAAAAACACAGAATGAAGCAATTTCACGTGAAAAAGTCGGTCAGCAGACTTCAAACTGAGCTGCTGCTAACATTTACTGGGCTTGTTTTCTGATAACTTAAGATCAAGACATCTGATGCCAAATTTTAACACCTGGTTAGAATATTAAGTAAAAAAACAACCAAGATCTAAGAATTGTATTGTAAAAAAATATTGCATAAAACTGGATTTAAAGTCAACTTATGTCTGACCTTAAGACTGAAATGTTACATATTATACCTTTAAATATACATTTTCTCTTCTCTCACCTGACATTAAGACTTAATGTATAATTATGTTTTGCATTTGAAATCTTCAATTTGCCACAAACAGGACAGTTTTGACAAAGATAATACAACACAAGTGACCATAAAGCCTTAATTTAACATCATTGTGTGCATATATTTTTCAAATATAATTTGTTTTGATTGACGTGAAGAAGTGTACGGTGTATTTTCCTCCATAGAGATATTATTTAAAATGTAAGTTAATTAGACTCCATAGAAAAATATTTTTAAACAGTTTAATATGCTTAATAAATAATTTACAGTTATTCCATAAATAAGAAACAGCCTATTTGTAAGAACAGCATTTGAGGTTGCCAGGTTGTGGAAACCCACTGGGCAGGAGTCCTCGTCCATTATTTAACTCATCACTACTTTCCTCTGTAAAAGAGCTACAGAGCATCGAACCAAAGTACATTTATTAACAAGTTATTACTGCAACGTTTACCACTCAGGTGAACGTGCTTCTCCTTTGTCTTAGAAAGCTCTCTCTAATAATCCATCACACGTGGAGTTATTAATGTTGCAGTAATAACTTCTTAATAAATGTATTTTGGTTTCAGTGCTCTGCGGCTCTTTACAGAAAGTGATGGATGAATTGGAGAGCTGGATAAAAAGACAAAGTTATGCTGGAGGAGGACAAATTTAACAGCCCTGTTCTTACAGATGGCTTACACTTGATCTATAAAGCAGCAATAAATTATTTATGCGCCATTAATAAAACCATTAACTTATTAAAACTCCTTGTAAAGTGTGCTGCCTGGAAAAGAGAACCGTATCGTTGTGAGGAGCTATAAATGATACATGGCCCGGCCTGTCAGTTCTGCTCATGAGTAAGATTTTATATGTACAGATAGCATAAGGTTTGGATTCACCAGGCTTCCCCCGCTGATAGAAGACGTGGATATCGTGGGCGATGGCTGGCCAGACTGTATGCAGCTCGCAGTAAACTGAGCCAAAAATAACCCTGGTACGGCAGATATGTAGAGCTGATAGTATGAAGCCGGTCTCCCCTCAAACAGGACAGTATGTGGTGCTTGTACAGGCATCATGTTGATTTATTAGAAATAAATGGCTGTGATGTGGAGTTTAGATGGTGCATGTCACACTTGGCGTGAGAGTGAGGGAAGGTGGATGGTTAAAAAAAGTGATGCAACATAATGTCCAACTTTAACGACAGAATAGAGATAACAAACATCTGTGTGTAACATCTTATTACAGGTGATGTCATCACAAAGTGTCACTCGACATATTGTGTTGCTTTAAAAAGACTGGAGCACATCGTCAAATACCTATATCATGTGAGTTAACCCCAGAGCTGGGAGATGTCATCTCAGCATGACACTGCAGAGCAGAGATGTGCATGTGTGTGTGTGTGTGTGTGTGTGTGTGTGTGCTTGTAAGCTCCGCCACCTGCACATTCCTCATCTCATCACAACAGGAGAGAGGACGCCCCATTTAGCATCACTGTCACATATGGTTTCACAGACAGACAAACACGAGAACAGACAGAGAGAAAGTGTCTGTGTGTGTGTACGTGTGTGTGTGTGTGTGTGTGTGTGTGTGTGTGTGTGTGAGGGGGAGAGAGGGTTGTAAGGAAAGTGGTGAAGATGGGTTCCCTAACATAAATAAATCATCAATGTGTTTCTTTGCCTCGGCTGGGTTCACAAGTGGAAGATGAGGGGGTGGGGGTGTGGGGGGCTGGGAACAGATCAGGTGGAGAGGGGAAACTGCTGGCTGAGGAGAACGAAAGGCAGGTGGGAATCCTAATGTCTGCTTCGTGCTTCAAGTGGAAGAGAAAACACAAGAGTGTCTGCAGTCTGTACTGACGTAACTGCTGCCAAGAATAACCGGACGCTCCGGCTGAACGGAGGATCCGTGTGAAAACTCATGCACGCCATTATATAGATATTATACTCTCGTATGAGGGTTTCTGCACACAGGAATACGGCGGTTTTATGCTGAACTTGACCTCCTTTGTGTGCTCTGCCATCTCTCAGACGCTTGCAGGAAAACAGCTCAGTGCTGTGGTCTTCTTTGAAAAGGTTATGGGTTTGCATAGCTCTAATACTTTATGAGTGTTTCTCCAAGGCAGAGGCTCTTTCAGAGGCTGCACAGACCTGCCTTTTTAAATGACTAGTCCTATTGGTGTTAAATCTTTCATGGATTTTAATTGTGTCATAATTTGACCCTTTCTTTACCACTGACACGGTGTCTCAATGGTTCACATTCATCTTGGATACACATTCTTAGATTTTCTATAAAATCTGCCGAAGGACGAATCATTATACTTTCGGTCTCTGGTTCCCAACCTGAGGGTCTTGAACGCTTATAAAGGGTGCAAGACAACTTTTTCAAAGACATACACTGCTGGGCTTTATCTCAAAAAGGGAGAGTTATAATCTAAAAAAAAAAAAAAAAGAAAATTACACAGGGAAAGGACACAGTAAGGACACAAGCTTTTTTTTTATTTTAATGACCCAATGGACACACCTTTGTTCCCTTCAAGAGCCCTTTTTTTCTTCTTCTTTCTTTCACACATCTGCGCTGTCATTGCAGCTGGGGAAAGACTGAGCAGTACTGTAGCATCCATTTGTTACCTATATAGTATAGTTTTGACCTCACAAAAGTCTTAACAGCTTTTTTTTATTAAGCACAGTTTCTAAATATGGGTTTTATGCATTATTCTGTGTACTGATTGTTCTGTTACTTCACTTATAAAGCACCTACACCTCTGTTAAGATTAAAAAAAAAAAAAAACACGTGCAAAAATCACTTTTTATAATTACAGAACCCTTAAATATTCTCCAAGAACATAATTCAAATACACAGCGTGGCTCCTTCTGCCAAACACAAGGAGTTAATGTGAGTCTTGATTCCACCTGTTGACACCACGATGCTACATGAGTCAGACGCCTCATACGTGATCAGCTTGCACTGCACTTTAATTTTATTTCCCCGACAGTGACTGTGTTTATATTCTCTCATTTACTGTTTCGATATGAGTGACGGCGGGAGGGTCCGCCTCGCTTCATTACTGCATTTGAGACTCTTGTGTGCAGTCGCTGTGCTCATGTTGTCTCATTCCCTGTGACAGAGAGCGGGGTGAGCAGGAGGCTTGGAGTGGAAATGGTTTTGCTAGATGTCTGCTGAAAGGAATATTGTCTTCACTTTCAACGAGTCAGGAGCATGTGGGAGAAAAGACGAGCAGCCCACACTGACTAATTGTAGTTAAAAGGGTCCCGCCGTGGTATCTCTGCAGCTCTGGCATCGCTATGTGTGCTGTAACCATTCACTGCACAACTATACATCAGCTTTAATTACGTCCCTCGTTCTCCTTGATTTTGTGTTATTATTTTCCTTTTCATTCCGACTAAATGTGGCAAACTTTAACTTCTATCTACTACTCTCCCACTCCCGAGGCCAGTGTGACTGACTAATGCCGTACAATGAATGAATAATGCTGGATTGTACTTTTATTCCTTAATTGCTGCCTTGGCACTGCGAGCGGTAATTAAAGGTGGTTATACATTTAATTTTTTTTCTCCAGAGTGATTTCAGCTGTACTGCTGCAGCTAAGAAAGAATCTGAAAGGGAGTAGTGTTAACTTCTGTCCTTGGTTTGCATTGTTATGTAGTGATGCCCTAACAACGGAAAAAAATGACAATAAATCACGTTTATGACTCATACTTACGTTTTAGACTGCCGCTATTCTGCTGATGGGCTAGTGATGAGGAGTTTAAATGGCATGTGTCAATCTTTCACCCAGTAGAACAAGGTAAACAATTAAATGATTTTTAATGCAGCTTGTGTTTTCCTACCTAACGTACATGGCTCACCTACCGCTCATAGCTACTTCACATCCTGTATTTACACACATTGATTTGCTTTTTAAATTTCCTTATGCCTTTACGATAGTACATGTATTTCTAATGACACGTGCTTTATTAACTGTACAGTGAGCCAATAAATGCTCATACTAGTAATTTAAGAAATGATTATATTTGTCATTATGGGTGGTATTAGCAATGGCCTATTTTCTTATTAAGGTTGGAGATCATGTTGATCTTAGCACATACTTGTATTTCCTCAAGGCAGAAACAGAAGACTGGTTTCCTCTGTATTGACAGGTTGATATAGAGCTCCCTATGTGAATAATTTGGAAAAGATTACAGTGACAACACTCAGGTTGACTGACATTGAATAAATGATCATCTTCTGCCTTCGTGCTCCTCGACAACAGACAAACATTGCATGAGGCCAAAAATCAATCTCTTCTTCATTATCAGCGGAGTGGCTCCAGGCTGTACATTACCACATATTAGACTCTTGTTTTTTTTGCTTTCTTGTTTTTGCAGGGTTACTCCTCTGTACACATACTGATGAGTGCACCCTGCTATTAAAAAGGAAAAGAAAAACATAAATGTCTACACATGCTTCCAAATTTCTAAGTTTCATTGCCCTGAGGCTACAATGAAAAACTCATTAACTCATTTTTTTCACTTTAATTTGGATATGGTAATGAGTACAATCAAGGTAAAAACAAAGGGCTTATAATTTCCGATAACATGTTGGTTGTCTGGGTGTATATATATATATAAAAAAAATATTAAAAGTGAATTTATTCAGGAGCAGCACTCACAGAAATATATTTTACATTTTGGTGGTATTCACCTTGAAGAGCTTGTGTCTTTTTGCCCAATAAATAATACAATAAGGCAGTCAGTGGATGTGAGCGTGCTCGTTGACTCAGATAAAGAGAAGGAGAGTCATTGCAGTGGCAGAATGCTGCTTTGTACACTGAAGATAAGGCCATTCAGAGTTGAAAGGAAGGGCTTTCACATAATAAATGTGGCTGGAGCCTGTCCTCACAATCAGCAAGGTCAACGTAGCATTTATCTAGGTAAAGCAAAAGTAAAGAAGAGGCCATGTGAGGTATCTTACACACTGTGACAGCTTAACTACTTGTGCTTGCCATGTCCGTTTAAAGAAAGGAAGAGATTTATATCGGTAACGGTTTGCATGTGCAGATTTCTAAACAGGGCTCTGTGCTTTAAGAGGAACATCCGTGCAGAATATTGTACACTTGAAGCAGCCACGGAGAGACATTATGGCTGCGGTGGGGTTAATGCGTGCCACACATCAAAACTGCAGCAGGAATGACGGTAAAAACAAAGAAGCTTTCTGGTGTCCTGCGTCAGATTTACACATCGTGACAGTGTGGAAGCAGACCATCAGACAGAGGACGGAAAGAGAGCGGGGAAACGGCGCTGATTTGAGATGCGGTTCAATCTAACGGGATGAGAGGGGATATTGAAGGTGAGAGGGGAAAGAAAATTCATCGGGAGGTATGCGCTGAGCCACGGATGGCCCAGTGGAAACACTGGGGTTTCGCTCTGCCCTGGAAATATGACAGCGGCTGACGCACCTGATGGTAGCTCTGGAAAATCTGTAAAAAAGGGGGCCATAAATGTGAAAGGCTATAGGGTTGGGGCTTGGAAAAAAACTGGTATATGCTCGCTGTATCTCCCTGTCCTCTCCCTTCACACCAAGGCCAAGTTACAGCCCCACCCGGCCCATAACCTCAGTCTGCCCTGTCTGTGAAGGCCTGCTGGGAGGAATTACTCTGCATGGAGGGACTCTGGATGACATACAGTACAGACAGAAGGAGAGGCCCTCTTAATAAATCACATAATCGTCCTTTTTCAAATACAGATCAGGGAAAATTATGATTCCGCTTTGGTATATTTCATTTTTCAATTCAATAGCATCCACAATGATCAAACAGTTAGTCAGTCATGCTGCATTGAGCATAGGGGAAGGCCCTGGTTGGCTGGCACACTTTATGCCATGTTTTGGAGGCATAATTTACATTAAAATACTGTAACCAGCAGCACAAGAAAGATTAAGGTCTCTGTTATAAATACATAATGTATAGTGTTCACAAAGGTTTTCTAAAATTAGATGATTCAAGATTTAATTCACAAGTCGTGTGCCAAAAAGCCCATTGAGCCACTGGTTTACACGGTTTGTGATGATGAAATAGAAAATGAGGAAACCAGCAGAATCAATTGTAGCATTCAGTTTACATATCCCAAAATTATCTGCCCATCTTCCTACTGAAGTTTGGTTTTGAAGAGAAATTACCTCTGTCATTGAATTTTCAAAGTGGGAACAATTAAAGAAAAATACATATTGACATGAACATAAACATAACCTTGCTTTCAAAAATGGTTTAGAATCACATCTGAGAACTCCATCTGTTAATGTTTTTTACTTTTCTTTTTTAAAATAAAGTACTGACTGCATTCATCAAACAATGAAGCATCTGCTAGCCATAACTAATTAAGATATTAGTTAATTACTTGAATGAATACAGGACAAGTGTTTAATTTAGCTCCTTATTCAATGAGCCGCTTTGTGCTAGCAGAGTTAATAATAGACTAAATTACTTTTTACACTGTCTTCATACAGTGGAGGCTGTTTTACTGTCAACCCCATAATCAAGTTGAGTCCACCTGTTTGCGTGTGTGTGTGTGTGTGTGTGTGTGTGTGTGTGTGTGTGTGTGTGTGTGTGTTTGTGTGTTGTGGCAGCTGAAGCATGTGGAGTTAAAGATAATGGCACGATCCTAAAGGTCTAGAGCCAGGCATGCTGAGATTCATTTCACTGCCATTCAGCCGGATAAAATATCACAGCAGTTGTGGCCTGTGCCCAGTGACACTGTGTTTGTGTGTGTGTGTGTGTGTGTGTGTGTGTGTGTGTGATTTGTCTGTCTCTGCATGTGTGTGTGTTTGTGTGTGCCAAGGTGTTGTGCATCTTGGCTGTGGCGTGCCAGGCGGGGCTAACGGTTTCTGCCTCTGCTATTGTGAGGACACATCACCTCCCTGCCTTCCTGTTTTTCCCATCACATCCAACCCCCACCCTCCACCCTCCGCCCCCCCGCTCATCCTAGCACGCCGGGTCACATGGGTGCTGTGGGCGGTTTCACGTCCCATCATTTCCTGTGGCTGACTGTCTGGGTGGATCAGGGTGCCACGCGAGTCTAATGCTGACGAGCTGAGACAGCTCCGCTCTGACTGGGAGGGGTCTACTGGACCGAGCACAATCTGCAACCACCAACACCACCCCCCTTCCTCCTCCTCCTCCTCTTCCTCTGCACAAATAAACAAACATACACACCTACTGGAGAGAACAAACCACATAGCAACAGTGTGTGAGCACCACTGTGCACATCCATTGTGTATGCATGCATAACTGTGTCACTACAGTACAAGTGTGAGTCATACCGGAGAGGAGAATTGTGCATCATAAAGCTGGCTGAATTTTTGGCAGACAAATTATGACTGTGTATCATAATAATATACAATTTAAAGCTTTGCAAACAACCCAATGAAAGCACGGCATTTCATTTTCAGCGATTGGAAGGTGCAGACAGTCTTGCTGCTCTGCTACAGGTCAAAAACAAACACAACATGGTCGGGTTACACCGGGGACAGCCCAAGGCCTGCTGGCAGATACACACAAATCAAACACATCCGAGGAAGGACAAGGAGAAAAGAAACTCCAGAGCCACAAAGGTACTGAGAGGCAGTGAGAGAATGAACTGCGTCACTCGAAGCCAGCCTTGGCTGTTTTTTATTACGATGCGGACCGGAGGAGGCAATGGCCTGTTATCTGGACGATGTCACATCTCACACCTGCACACCATCTGCATGTGTGTGTGTGTGTGTGTGTGTGTGCTACTGTGAGCATGCTGACGTGGACCTGTGTCTGTCTGTGTGTGGCTTGCACCCGCATGTGTGAGCTCATCATCAACAGGACCCAGGACAGCCGCACGCCTGGGGTGGGTGCTCGCACGGAGACGGATGTGGTTATATATGATAAAATGCCTGTTAAAATGAGACAGAGCAAGTGTCGGGATAAAGAGCGGGGGCCGACGAGACGACACGGAATGAGGAACTGTTTGACAGAAACAGGCTAACAGTGTGGAGAGGAAGAGAGCGCAGGAGAGACTTGACAGACAGAAGAGTTCGAATAATAGATAGAAGCAGTGACAGGGAGTCAGTGTGATGGCGAGACAATAGACAGATAGACGGGCTCCATCAGGGGGCGGAGGGAGAGGAGCAGGCAGAGGGAAACAGCGCCTTTTTCTTCAAAGTTGCAAAACGGAGCGTCTGAAGCTCTCTGCCTGCCCTTACTGCTCTCGCTCTCTCAGCACACAAGAGAGAGAAAAATAGTCAAGCTCACTGTAGTCTGTAAAGCTTCACCCTCTCCACCGTCATAATTCACCACTATTGGATATTGATTATTTGGCTTGAAGAAGGAGCAGTAAGAGAGTGATGCTGGAGTGTTTATATTGATTAGATTTCACTCTTTTTGTTGCCTTGGAGCCTTTTGTGAGTTCAGCCTCTCAAGCTGAGGACAAAACGTCCTCATTTTCAAACCACAACTCCATCCATCCATCCATCCATCCATCCATCCATCCATCCATCCATCATGCTTTTTTCTTTATTATGTTAAGGCAACTAAAGCACCTGGTTAAGGTTAGGTAAAATGTTTTGCTCACTGTCATACATAAATTGAATTTTCAAGTCTTGAATGGACCTAACCTTGAATACTAATTGCTCTGGCAGTAAACACTGATGCTGCACATCAGTGATGGTAGAAGCATTCAGACCTTTTAGTTACATGAAAGAACTAATAACACACTAGGGTTAGTCCTGCATTGAAAACATACTTGAGTATAAGAACAAAAGTTTCAGAATCATAAAGTACTTTAAGTATAAAAAGTAAAAGTATTTATGCAGAATGAGGCCCCTCATTTGTTAAATATATTCCAAATGTATTACTGGATTATTACTACAGAAGCATTTATTATTGCTTATTTGTAATGTTGTCATAAGTCTTCAACTTATTATTCCCTTTATTGTTGTTATACTCATTTGAATGCAATCACTTTAAACTGATCATGTTCAAAGTAACATCTCTACCTTAAAGTAACTAAACCTGGCAGCTAAATGTAGAAGTATAGACTGACATAAAATGGAAATATTCAAGTAACATACACTTACCTTGAAACTGTACATAAATACAGTACTTAAGTGAATGTACTTATTAATATTTCACAACAGCTTGAAATAAATCCAAACCTGCAGAACAGTCTGATATAAATGTACTAAAATGTGTAAAATACAGCTGCCTAACAGGTAGCCTAAATATCCAGCCTTGACCTAAAAATAAGCACTTCATTTTCAGTCCATGTTGGGGAGGAACAGCAGTTGATAAGTTAATTTGGTGGCTCATGTTCAGTATCACACGAACCACTGTGTTTTTATTTGGAGGGTTCTGACCTCAGAGTGTAAACACTGTATATATTTTATTAAACTATGGATTGAGGCTTTATAAATTAAAAATACAGGCCATGCTCAAGCAGTATACAGAGGATGTGTATGCTAACAGTGGCCAGTTGTCTTGGGGGGGAATTTGGGAGGCAAGCAGAGAGTAAACCTGCCTCCCTCCACCAGCTCCTCGGGACGATTCCTCGGCTTGTTTTCAGCGAGATGAAGGCTCGGTGACCACTGGCCTCTGCTGAAGAGTGTCTGATTAATCTGACTGGTGGGAAATAAATGGTGCAGCCTGACACAGCGAGTCGCGGTGACACGCTGTACACGCCAACAATCACCACACCGCTGCGGCGTGGCATCTGCCAGCCATTTTTAAACGCAGCCCCTGACAGGCTGAGATGGAAGAGGAAATGAGAAAGCCGCGTTTGTGTGAAATGTCTCAAATCATTTTCATGGCAAACCCGCATGTCAGTGTGAGCAGGGAAGAGAAATGGCGGTACATGACTGCAAAAAATTGTGGCTATGATAGCGTGTCGTGACACAAAGCCGCACAATAGTTTCATCTTTTAAGCAGCTGGAAGTCTTTTCCCTGATTAGGGCTCTGGAAGGAGATGCAGATTAGAGAGACGGAGCGGAGAAGAGAGGAAGGGGAGTGGTACTTGACTGACAACTACTTTATTTACTCTTCAGCTTCTCCTTCACAGTCGCTTCTCTGTTCTGAGCCATTGAGGGAAGCTCTGATTTTTTTTTTTTTTTTTTTTCCATCAAAGGTCTCACCTGTTTGTTTGACACGGAAACACACAGATATGGGAAGAACACACACAGTGAACCAGGTCTCACATGCAGTGGAGAACCTTCCTTCCACTTTTAATCCAAAATACTGCCAAATTCCTGGGTCAAGTGGAACCAAACAGATCAGCCGGTGCGGGGCTCGGCAGGAATGTCACAGGAGCGTGACCGCTCTGGCAGGTGTATTCTCAGCAGGGAAAAACATGGGGAGAGGGGAAGTGGGGTTTCTGTCTCCAAAGGGGGGGAAGTC
>JAOWBC010000458.1:6852458-6865195 GCA_028566105.1 Hypoplectrus providencianus
ACACACACACACACACACACACACCCTTCACCCTCCCTCTCTGCAATCGCTGGCACATCTTTCCCTTTTTTTTCCCCTATCAGCATGTAAAAGACCCCGAGGAACACATTAACACTGTTAAACTAGGCTAATTATGTAGCAGACACTTTTAACACTGTGTGAGAAAGTGTGTGTATGAAACGAGCGTGTGTGAGGAAGCACACATTTGCATGATTGTGTACGATGTGTTATAATGTCTGCCCGTCGTCAATTGCTCTCACAGGAAGTGAAGTGAATCAATCAGGTTGCCACTCACAATTACCGGGCTATTAATAACAAAACACTCTGCTGTTGCCTCCACAACAGCCATAACTGCCGAAATGACTCCAGCAGGAAAGTAGTTTTATCACCATATCAATTATTCAGCACTTGGCACGAAACAGAATTTGCATGCTCTGTGTGAGTGTACAGACAATTCACTGCTGGTTATGTATCTGTTTCCTAATGTATTTTTGGGATAACAGCTTGGATCAACGGCGCCCTTCATCACTGTCTTAGTGGTATAGTGGCAGAGCCAACTGGTGCTCATCGATCAAACCACGAACCTCTGCAGAGGAATACACTTACTAACAGCGATTTAGAAGCAAAGGATCAACTTGCTGTAGCTGACAAAAGCCCAGGATTTGTTGATAGTTTACAGTGAGGGCAGGAATACACACTGACAGACTTATTGCACTGTACTGTGGACAACAGGCCCTCAGTGGTGGGTAATGGTTAAACACTTACATATTTAAATTCATGAGTGGAACTTCTCTGGCAGTTTGCTTCCTTTTCATATGCAGTAATAACAAACATGTTGGATTTATTGCTTCATATACAGCATGATTGCATACTGAAAGAGGTGAAGATATTACAAAAAAGTCCCAAAAGACCTTGATTGCTTTGTAACGGGCCGTTATTGCTGTTTCTTACTGTTTCCCAATAAAACCTTTCCTGAATCTCTACAATAGAGGCGGTGAGTGCTGACTCAGGATAATACAACTGGACATAGTTATAAGAAGATCAAGGTTTAAAAAACACCAGAATGCCCCTTTAGTCTCCATTTGCTTGATTGACAGTTTAGTAATAATTAGATCTTATACCTTAACGGCAGAAAAGGTAATTTGCCAAAACCGCACATAACAACATGTATCAGCATTTGTCAAGTCTAGTGTAATTCAGACCTAGTGTCCAAACAAGAGCTCAGGTCTGAGGAGGTTATAAACCTGGCTGATGACATGGTAATATTAAAGTAAAGTAATAGAACATATAATCAGGACAAAAAGGCTTCAGTACCCCCTTGATGGATAACGTACAACACAATGAAACAATCGTTTGCAATGAAACAAATGTTCAAAGTAACCTTCCAACCTGGCCGACCACCAGAAGTTTAACACATCAGTTGGTGTGTGTGACTCGATGACTAGCTGCTGTTGTTGTTCCACTCTGCCCATTAAACAGGATACACTCTTAGAATAGTGTGATGGATCAGTGGATATACTGGTGACAAGTGGGAATGTTGCTGGGTGTCACAGCAGCACTATACTTAGTTGCTGTGTGATATATGGCTGAACGGTCACGGTGAGAGCTGGCCTTGGCTGGGATCAAACCACCAGTGCAACTTCAAAATCAGCAGCAGCCACCAGCTAAACTCTGATTAACTTCTGGCCCCGTACTGGGAGACAGTCACTCCCGCTGTCCGGTTTGTTTTGATCATTTTTTTTTGTGGGTTTTGCTGGAAAAGAACTCAATTTGTTTGATCCAACTCTGACTGCACACGTTTGATGCCCTGATGGTCACACAGAGAAGCAGACGGACAGTAAAAAAAAAGAAAATCTGGCAAACACAGAGATAAGAGAGTGGGGCCTCACTGCCAGAGTTCAATCTCGCTCCCCGGGACAACAGCAAACCCTGGAGCTTAAACCCTGCAGGCCACCTGGCAGAGGATTAGCAACCAGCCCGATAGCGTATATGTTTGCCTTTTATTTAGTATCAAACATTGATGTGCCAGAGCTGCTTTAAAGAAAAAAGAGAGCAAAGACTGGGAAATGAGAACAAGCCCAAAGGAAACCCAGAGCAGTTTTAACATCATCCCATCTCTTACACATTGGGATTAGTTAGTCGAAAAGTCTATATCATCCGTCCCACTAGATTTACGTCTCCAGAGGAATATGACAGCATCTGATCAGTGTGGGTGGAGAGTTTTAAAAGCCAATGAAAAGTCAACAGAATTTGTCTTGAGGCCCTCCAGATGTTTGTACAGGAAAATCTGCAGGAGTGTGACAACATCCTCCACACCTCCAAATTAAAAAGGGATCCAAAATATTTCTCCCTCCGCCTGCCATGCATACAGTCTCCTTTTTTTTTAATGAGCTTCTCCATCAGCTTCATCAGCAGAGATGTTTGTGCTAACAGCCTCGGGCCATTCAGTGCCAGGGGTGGATTCTCTTTAGCCAAGGCCCATTTCCATAACTGGGGCAGCCACGGTGGGCATGGGGACAACACAGAAATGTGGTGATATGTGCGACTGAGCTGGTTCACAAAAGAACAGATTCCTGCCACTGACGTCTTACTGGCTGAAACACAATTTATTTCAGTCTGAGAAGAAAAGAAGAATGGGGATTTTGTATGACTGTGGCACACATGAGAGCTGCCAAAATTGGATAAAAATGGAATCGAATTTTGTGTCAAAACTAACACACATAAGTTTGAGCTGAACTGAAATTTAAATGTAATCTTTTGCCAAATGTTCACGAGGAGAATCCATAGATTATACTGATGCCGAAACAACTTTTTTCCCCCTGAATCAAATGTTAATGTTTACATTGGAATATCTGTTTACTTTATTCCTATTTAATGTTGGTTGTCAGCCTTGGCAGATGTCCCGCTTGCTTCTGGCTTTACTGAACGACTGATGTATTTCTTTTGGGTAAATCAAATGACAACAAAAACTTTTGAGCGGACTTGAATTCTCTTTTGATTTATTGCGTTACTGATGAATTCAACACTGGTTCTCTTTAACAATTTCATGTTCTTTATAATTATATCACACACTTGAGACCTACCTGAGCTCGCCTGGAGGAAACAGAACACATATATCCATGGACTCTTCATAATTGCTCCTTCAATATAAATCACTCGTGCTTTCCATCCATATGCTCATTACTTTCCAAACACTCATTAAATATTCTAAACACACTACTTGTGACGAGTTTGCCGTGGCTGACTCACCATCCTCGCTGTATTTATTAGCACCTTTAATTAGAAACATATGACTAATCATATTTATCACTGACTAGAGCACAGAAAGTGGACTGGTAAAGGTTAAAGTTTCTGACTGTTGATGCACAACTACAGACTTTATGTAAATAAAATTAAATGGCTCCTTGGATTTTTTTTTTTTTTTTAGAACTACCGAACACCGATAAAGAAATTTTTAAAACGCTGCAAACAAGTTCCTGGCCACCTATTTGTCCACATGGATTGTCCATGGATACACATTATTTTGCTTCTATGTGGCTTACTGTCAGTGACCTGTCAATCAAAGGTAGCCACGCCCCAAATCAAACCCCTACTTTATCATCTATTTCCTTTTTAATTGGACCATTATTTACAAAATTAACATCATACTCTCTTGAAGAAGATTGAAAGGAGCAATTGAGACCAGAATCTTGCCCCAAGACTGTATCTGAGGTCATTTTTTTGTGTTCAGATAGAAAGGACCGGAGCTCTCCACCATTGGCGACCCCTGTTGGATTTTTTAAGACTGCAGTCTTAAGGTACTTCCCAGATCTCTACACTGCTCAGACCAGGAAGTTACCTCCTGTGCACAAGTGGCACAGCAATGATATTCATGTCTATGGTTGTCAAAGTAATCACTAAAATAATGCTGACGATGATACATTGGACGGTAGTGAAAAGGGTACAGGCCGCACCTCTGCAGCAAAATTAAAGATTTCAACATTTTCACCACAATAACCTGACTCACAGAAAGTGTATCCATAGACAGCGGGCACACACTTACACACATACACTACCAATTATGCCATTATCATGAACTCATTCAGTTATTATTGGAGGTAGGAGAATGGCGGCCATTACCACCTATTTTGCACAACAGATGATAGCAGGAGCCGAGGTTGAGAGAACGAGAGGAGGGAAATTAAATCACTTTTCCAACATGGAATGGGCCATGAGCCAAACACAAGAGCGACTCTGATTGTGGAGATGCTGAGGGAGAAAGACTTAAAAAGGAAAGAGAGAGAGAGAAAGAAGCAATGACGGGCTGGTCTCAACACAAGAGACAGAAATGAGATGCCATCGTGGAGCTGGAGTGGTCCAGGAGTGACGAGCGGCTCTGATTGGCTGCGGCAGATGCTGAACACACTCACACACACTCACACACACACACAGGCAGATGAGGAGGACTAATGAGGCGTGAAAGAGAATTACCCCTCTCCTCCACAGAGGACAGTCACTCTGCTTGTCGCATTGGACAACACTTATTCCAAATGACCCTACTATCTATTCATGAGGCATCTGTATGAGTGTGTGTGTGTGTGTTCAGGTTCCTTTGTGCTCATATCTGCCTCCATGCATCTCTAGGGTGAGGGTCCACACACACACACAGATTCACACAAATTTCAAACTACATGGAAGGTGTCTGTCAGTCTGTCTGTCGGTCAATTTTCTGCACAATCGATCGATTTCACACTGAGCCTGTGTGTGTGTTGCTGAGGAAGTGCAGTATCGAGTGCGACCTCTTGAGATGTATGGGACATATTTATTAGCGGCGCACGCTGTGTCCATACTGAGTAGTGTATTGAGAGGGACCCCATTAACTGTAACACCGGCAAACGGCATGCTGGGTACAACTTGTTTTCATCGCTCACTATTGTACAGTAAAGTACAGACAGAGAGGCTGGGGATGTTACACTGACTGTGACTTTTAAAATGAGTATTAGCTGCAAGAAAGCAATGCTCTTACCCTATACTTCCTTTGTACTTGGATATAGTTTTCGAGTGTCGAGGGTGAAGTTGTCTGGATGAACAGGTCTCTAGAAAGCTGCATGCAGCCATACCAGTAGCCAAAAAAGGCCCCTGAATAGAGAAGACAAAACCATCTTGGAAACACTGCAGTGAGATCATTATCTTGGCCTGTGAAAATAAATCATTTCGATTTTTATTTATCCTAGGAAAGTCATTCAGACATAGCTCCTCTTCAGCAGCTCTCTGTTTTATAACTGTATACAAGTAGTTACACAAATTCCTATTAAAGTGATGCCTCTAATTTTGTGTCTGTTGGTTTGCAGTTACTGTCACTGAAACTGACTGACTCTGAATCCTTTATTTTTCCACCTTTCAGTGTTAAAAACAGTAATTGTTGTCATTATTCCATTGTAGATCTTCATGATCTCTTTGATTTAATCTGTTAACCAGTCATAGGCTGTTTCCTGACGGGAAAGCTCAGACTGCTAACTGAAACAACAGGGAGGAAACAGACTCAATTAAAAGAATTGTGATAATGACCCCTTCAGTCAGGTGATGTTGAGGTGATGCATTATTGTCACAGTGGCTCTGGACAAAAGGAAAAGTTTCTACAAAGAAACAACTTTTATGAATTGTGTTTTGTAAATCAGTTTTTTTTTTGTTTTGTTTTTTTTAACACAACCCTAACCCTCCTAACAAACCCATTACCAGCATTTACATACTTTTAGTTACTTTTTAAACGGTCTTTCATGAAACCTAACCAGGAGGCTTTTCAATAAAACTAGGTCAGTGGTTTAGAGGCATAAATTCAAACAGGTATGTATAACGACAGATGTGCTATTATTAGAACGCTCAAGTGTACCACAAGCTGCAAAACTCTCATACAGGTCATTCTGCAAATGCTAATCTGTGTCATTATGGTTTGGTATTAACAGTCTATTCAGTCTTTTAGGTTGGAGTTGTTGTTGTCCAATCAAAAACCCAGTTCCTAAAACATTTCACCTTCCCCTCAGCCACTGAAGGCATTACCAGCCTATGTGCAGATTACATACCATCTGTTTATCATGATGATAATGTAACCTCGACCACCTGGCAGCGAGGCAGTAAGCAACGACGGAGGGAAGGTCAGGAAGATTTTTAAACCTTCCCGTGCTAAGAGATCTGAGTGACAGGAAAAGGTTAAAAACAACTGTCCCAAAGCCAGTTTAATGTGTGATGGGCGTGGGGTAAACTGTCCTTGAGATACTGATCTATTGCTTTGCTGGCAAGATCTTCATCCAGGCCGTCTGTGGCTCAGAGGGGACAAACACGTTGATTACATGTCGCTCAAAAAACACCAAGGGGATGCCTGGAGCACATCAGACCCTCCCCGTCTATCTTCTTTTCTCACTCCCTCCATCCCTCCACACACCAGCTACATTTCTGTGCCTGTTAACTAACGTGCCCGTGGGGGGAGCCCAAATAAGCAAATGAAGTCACTCCCGGGGCAAAAAAAAAAAAACTTCATAACAGTGGCTGCGATTAGGATTAGGCTCATGTGTGGCGAGGGCGTGCTCACTCGCTGGCACGTGAAACAAAAACACACGCTCTCTACCCTGTGGCTGACTCTTCCAAAGCGAAGGGCGGTGGATTACAGGCCAGTGGGGGCTTAGCATGTAATTCAAACCATTTTCCATCACATTTGTACTCAATTTAGGCCTAATCCCACCTGATTAACATGCCAGTCAATGGGGAGGGCACCTGCTGCGCTGACTGGGCCGTCAGCGTGGTGGGATGATCAGAAACAAACAGTGACGCACACAAGTGTAAATCAGAGTGGATTATCTTATGTCATCGTTTGGCTGCGATAATAGACGTTTACTCACGATTTTTAGTCCAAACAACGTCTGCGTCTCATCCCAGAGAGTCAGTTTTTATCACGGGGATTTTCTTTTGTTTATTGTTCATCTGGGACACCCATTCGTTGTTGCCTTGGTTACGTTTCATAGTCCACTGTCATCCGACTGTACGTGTCATGTGACACACCAGCGGCTGAAATCAAACCGCTGTAGGAGCTGAAAGCCTTTATACGTCCCACCTACGTCCCAACAACATCTGCACCTCGCGGATGCTCAACTCCTCCACGCTGTCAAACCTCAGCCCCGCAGCGAAGCGTTTTCTGATGGATTATTCTGGTTTTAGTCTTCACACGCACAGACACACACAGGCACAAGGGATTAAGCAAGAAGTACGTCACTCTAATCACTTTCATGGTTACAGTCTGAGAATGTGACAGAATCAGAAATCTAATGTCAGACTCTGTGTGCCTGCAGACATTCCTGCAAAAATGTATTTTTGGAAGCTGTTTCAACCTTTTTTTTATATATATATGAATGGTCCCTATATATATATACGTATAGGCTAAACAAACATACATGCATACTAGAACCAGTGATTATCTTTCATACTAGACTTTCTGGGAAATTGGTCACAGCGTCCCATTCAGAGCCTCGTCCAATATGTCTCGCTGGGTTCTGCTTGCTTTTCATCTGCAGCGTGGAGGCTTAGGGCTTCAGCTGGGGCTGTGTGACCCCCACACCGCTAATGGTCCTCTCACATAATGGAAGATGGACACAATAAAAAAGGTCAAAAAGGCAATTGGCTGTATTATGGAAGGAATCTGGAGTGGCACTCGCTGTAACAACATGACAAGCAGGACAGACACTAGCATGTAGACATGAATGTGTCTGAAGGACGGCGTGCGGAAAATAACTTCTGTATCAATAAAAACAAATGTCAAACGTCACAGTGGGTTTCTAGAGCCCAGCAGAGGACCGTTTTTCTTCTTATACAGGTGCATAGAAAAATAAATGATCAGATAAACTTTGCAATTGTTTTCTTTTTTTCTTGAAACTGGGGACACATTGAATAATGCAGCATTTATAATATAACATTTTGGTTATTGAAAATGTGATTCATGATTTCAAATGGCCCTTTAACATTTGTTGGACATATAGTTTAAATTACAGTCAATGTCTTTTTCTTACTTTAAGACTGATTAAAAAATGTAAGTTGAAAGTTGTTGTCATAAACCTCCCTGTGAATAAGAACCACACACTGATTGTATTCAAAAGCTTGTGCATTGCGGATGCCACAATGTATAGGAAAATAATATTAATGGGTTGCATTTGAGCATTAACACTAGAGGTGGAAATCGTGTGCAGCCTTTCTCATTCAAATCAGTTCACCCTGTAAATGACAGGGGTATTTGCAAATGTCACTGATTTAATTATGTTAAACAGGTTATCTATGATCAGCCAGTAAATTGTAAGTTTCCCTATATAAATATATACAGAATCTGGCCTGAAACATTTAAAAAAATAAAATCAAGAGAAGCTTTTTTAAACGTAGGCTGGCAAGGTCTCTGCCACTGATAAAATATGTGAGTCTTTCACTTTTCAGACACACAGCCTTATGTTTTGGACAGTTTGCTGGCGCATTCAGAGCTCGCTCACATTACATTTTTCTTCCTTAACAGCGATGAGAGCAGCTCGCTGCGTCACACTCCGCAGGCGACAGAGCTGATGTGACTGAGGAGCGGCCTTGTGAGGAAGACGTGAAGTGTGACGGCTGGGCGGGGTGTTTGACATTTCTTGTCCTTAAGTCAACAAATAAAAGTGATGTCAGCCCCTAATGAGTCGGTCTAATCTGAAGGGTGAAAGGTCACAGGGTTAGAAAGTTAAAGCTGGCAGAGGGAGGATTGAAGGCAGCAGTGTGTTCAAACAACCTGTGTCATTTCATTTATTTTTTAAATGTTTTTTATGGTCTCTTATTATGTATATCAACTTTTTAAAATTACCTTTTTACTGGAGCCCAACAGATAGACTATCAGTTGACTGATATTGGCTAATATTGACCCTAATTAAAGGCTATTGGTATCAGTATATATACTGTCCTATTAGTGCCATTATGTTTTTTTTTTTTTACAAATATTATATAATAAAGCTTGGTTGGATTTAGAAAGAGTGTTTGCTGTTAATTTTACTGTTTTTTTAATATTTAGTAATTTTAATGAATCTGACAGTAATGGTGTTTATTTAGCTTTTTACTTTATTTCTATTTATTCTTTATTTTATTATGTATCATATTTAATACATTGTTCTAATAATGTATATTATGTTATCTAGTAATGTTTTATATTTGAGGAAGTTGTTCTCTGGGTAAAAATCCAGAAAGAAATGGCCAATTTAAATAATAATAACTCCATCAGCCACCATAAGGGTTATACATACATTTCCAGATGTTAAATCAGTATTGGCATCATTCTCAAGAATCCTATTTCTGTCTGGTTCTTGTTTTTTTTTTCAGATTTTTTAACCTTTAACTCCAATATAACAGCAGCTCCTGTACTTTACTGAAGTGCATAAATGGCTCAATTAGATTTAAAGATAACCTTTTTTTTCATGTGATGATATCAGGCGCCTCCGTCCTTTAAGGTGGGCAGAACACTCGTGTCAAAGGAGGTCAGTGTGTCGGAGCTCACACAGCCTCACAGTGCTGGTCTCAGCCTCTGAGAGAGCTCAGGGCAGACCTGAGAGCTTGTTCTTCTCCTCCCACACTAATTCTCCTCCTGAGCCCCCTGCTCCTTTTCAAATTAGACAGAAACACTCCAACGAATCAACCCACGCTCTAACTGACAAAAGAAAGTGCTCTAAAAACCACCTACAGCACCTAGAGTTGTTATCCATCTCAAGGGAGTTGGAACACTTGAACAAATCTTGAAATTTTTCCCAGGTGAGTTTTGTAAAAGCCTTCGTAGTCAGCATAAAGGCTGCGGTTTGAGATAAAAATAAAAAAAACTGCATGTGTTTTTGGAGAGCAGCTACAGATTCAAACTGATTAAACCAGAGACAGAGGAAGGACTTATCAGCAATAAATCATATTTGGAGATATGGAGCGAGAAGTCGTGATGCAGCTGGGGAGACGCTCAGTGGAAGAACATTTTATTTTACTAGTTATAGAGTAATAGCTTGTTTAAGAGGGTGACAAAACAACCTTTTAAGGTTAGGGCAAAAAGGAACATTGTCAGGGAATTTAAAAGAAAGTTAAAGTTGTAAAACAAATGAATATAAATGATTTCATATATAGTTGATATGTTTCCTTGCTTCCCACAGTTTCTCAACTATAGACACTCATTCATTCTTTCTAAACACAAAGCAAGATATTATAAGAGCCGGACACTGAGCCACTTCATACATGCACACACAGACAGTGGGACACGTTTAAATATGCACATGGATTAATATATAAAATAAACATTCTAACACAGCCCCAACTATAGTTATAAAATAAAACCATTCAGAACAAAAACATCTTTGCGAGTACTGCCACATCCTCTGGGCCTGCCGTTCAAGATAAAACGATTTTAATCAGGGATCTTCTTTCCACACACAGACCAAGAACATCAACAGCAATCAGCAACTTAGGAAAGAAAAAGAAACTCGGCTCCTACATTTGTCAAGGTTCAAAACTAATCAAGCCAAACAAAAACCACTTTCCCTTGCGTGAAGAAAGACTTTTGAAACAGCATCAACATTCGCCTTCGTTACCCTCTGCCTAATGAAACCGAGGGAAATACAGGAGGCACGCAAACACTCCTCAGTACATCAACATCATGTTAAATCACCCTAACAGCAACCCGAAACACAGTGGTGTTAAATCAGGCCACTCTCCGAGAACGGACAGAACACGAGGGACAGTGAACGCAGCCCCTCCCTGTTGTGTTTGCTTTTTGCTGGAGGTGGAGGGGAGAGGGCTCTGACAGCCAGCCATGCATGCACGGCCAGTCTGTTGTAATTTAAAGGCTCACTTGTTTAATAAGCTAGGTCTTAATTTGTTCACGCTGTCCGCACTCAAAAAGACAGAGGAAACATGGGGAGGGGGGGGGGCAATCACAGTGGAAAAAAGAAAGTGAAAAAACCTCAAGGCGGAACAAGATTCCTTCACAAAGAGCTGAATATTGGTGTGAAAATCCTGTGTTGCATTTTCACTCTGAGGCTTTTATGGGGAATTAAGATGTCACACAATATCTTCTGCTGGTCTTAGTTCTCATGCAACTCTACATTACACTATCAAAAAGATCTGCAACCTAAACAACCTGGCATTTTAACAGGGATGTGTAGACTTTTTATATCTACTACTGGAAGTGAAACAGTGGTGAGGGTGATTTGACGGTATGTTACAGAAAAAACACATGTTGTTCTGTAGAAAGTTTTTGTTTTAATACGATATGAACCTCAGTCTTCTGGGTGAAAGTCTGTGGTTTGTTTCTTACCTCCCGTCCAAAGTGTAACATCAGATTTTTAAAATACTACGTCAGCAAGATGGCGGTGGAGGACACCTTTTATATAAATATGAGTAATATTTTGCTTCCTGTGCATTCACCCTATAATGGTGTTTGGAGAGGAGACTAGTCTTTCCTTGCAAATTCAGGGCATGTGTTTGAAATGAAGGGCGGGTACATTATAATGAAAAAAACTTCACAGAGAAGTTTAAATTAGTCTGTTTTTACAGTATACGTTGTGGTGGAACATAATCCTCCACAAATCTCTCCGGATATAGCAACCATTTCCTTACTAAATTATAACCAAATTGCTGAAGTGCCATTTCAGCGGACAAAATCTGGCAACATTTACATGTGGGGTGCAAAAATAGATCTGCTAATCCAACAAATTGTTGAGAAAAAAGTCTTTTCCTGTGATATTTAAAGCTGAGGTCAAAGACAGCACTGTCGGGGTCTGGGTGGGGACCTGTAATAGAAACCCTTTGTTCTTGTGCTCCTCCTCTTTAACCAGAAATCACTGGCCTAATTAGCTTTTTAGTTAGCACTCAACACGGCAATTAGACCTGACTAATTTTAGAAGTGCTAAAGAGAGAGAGAGCAACACGGAGTGAGAGAGAATTCACAGGAAATGTACGAGTTGGTTGCAGCATGGCTCCGGTTGACACTTGAGATAAAGTGCAGTCTGCACAGCAAGGGCAGAGGCAGACGCACACACACAAACACACACAGGTTCCTACGAGGCGCTGCAGTGAGAAGACGCCTCGTCTGGATGATACATATTTTCCCTTTAAGGACAAAGAAAAATGTCCCCCTCTCTGTTCATATATCGCTTGTCAAGCTGCACGAACGGTGCAGGAGAGCCACCAAAGCCAGAGTCCAGCCGGGAAAATGGCTCAGCTGGTCACAGAGATAATCATTACACTCATTAAGATCCACTGTGCTGTCTTCAAATCACTGGGCACCCCATGCCATGAGAGCAAAACTGTCATGCTGGAAGCACGGGCGAGCTTTGTGGGCCAGCCACCCAGCTGGGGAAAATGTCTTCACACGGCGGCGTCTTGTTTTTCTATTGACAGACGTAAAGGAGGATTATATTTTTTCTTATTTTTAGTTATACTTAAGGCATGGCTCTAAATGATGAAACCAATGTCTGTGTATTGGTTTGGTCGCTGGCTGTACCACTTTACCAAGACTAAAACTCCCAAAAACCGTGAGATGAAGTTTTGTGCAGACATTAATAATGAAGCCTGAGGACTCAATCTGCAATCCTCCAATTAACTGAGCAAAAAAAACTGAAACTAAACAAGCCGACTTGGCCATCCAAGCCAAAAAAAAATAGAGGCAGACATTCAAGCATTTGGTTGAATTTGGCATGTTTAAATTGTTCTTTCACGTCTTTCATCTCAAA
>JAOWBC010000458.1:6876712-6902651 GCA_028566105.1 Hypoplectrus providencianus
CACACACACACACACACACACACACACACACACACATTATCTGCATATTCATGAAAGCGATCTATACCTGCATGTTTCTGATCAGATGATGTGAGCCGCCACCCTTCCTGCCGTTGGGCCCCAAACAAGCGTCCTATTTAGCACTTGTTGTTGTTGTGCGGAGCGGCTGAGGAGGTTTACCTGGCCGAACACACTGAGCCAGTGTTTAACACCAGAGCGCTGTCATTCACCAGCAGCTCGGCAGCATAAACGCACCACTGTGTGCGTGGCTCCAACACTGGGGCCACTGTCGGCGTGAGTCATTACATATGTGTGAGTGCGAGGGTGTATGTATCCAAGGCTCAGGGCTGTCTGTTAATGAGGATAATGATTTCATAACAACGAATCAGAATGAGATCAGATGAAGCTCAACGCAGACTGTGAATGCGCCACTGAAGCTGCCCGCTGCTTCGACTGTAGATGAAAAAAAAAATGTTTTCTAACTAACATGAGAGTTTAACTAAACCTAAATCTGTCATATTTCAAAACTACTTTAGATAAAACCACGCACACATTTACAAAGTCCTGTCAGTTCCCGTCTCTCTGATACCAAGCATATGTTGGTCAAACGACAAATGACAGCTAAAGTAGAGACTGTATTAAACACTGACATCTCTGTCACATCAACTATAAGTAGCTTGATTCCTAAAACGTGCCACCTGTGCCAGCACTTACCTGTCACTCAAAGTCGCCATGTGCTTAATATGCAAGGTGAGTTATATAGAAATTCACCCTTGATAGCGACCAAAACCACTTTCAGTACTGGGCTGTAACTACGTTTATCTCTGCTGTAAAGTGAGGCATTTCATCGCAGACCTCTACGGGGATTGACTCGCTTTTGGAGAAGCCTTCAAGTGGCCGTTCTTGGAACTGCACTTTTTGCCAATTCTGCTTCTCACAATAGTAACTTGGAAAAAAAACAATGTGTGGCACTGAATTATACAAGTTATGAGAATTTGCCACAACTTCTCAATGGCAAATTCAGTGTTGGTGGCCGGTAAAGTGTGAAAATTACACAAAACCACACAAATTATTGCACATACATGTATGATTTGCGATTGTATAAAAGGCTGCAGTTTCAGTGAATTTAGGCTATAAAAACAGTGACCTAGGTTTAGAGTGAAAAACTTTCTGGTACGGCGTCATTGACAGACAGTTTGAAATGTAAACAAATATGTGTGAGCCATAGCATTACGAAAACATAAGCCACCAGCAAGAGGTCGTTGTCATTTTAGATCGTTTTTGTTCACTCAGGTTTGTTCAGTAGGTGTCTTATAAATAGAATATATTAATAGGACTATGATTAGTTATTCATCAGTGGTTGACACATATACTGATTTTAGTCCCTGTCATAGCCGTCAGTCAACAGGTGACAGTGGTAAAGTGCCATTGTTCTTATTAGCTCCATACGGCTAGCTATTAGCATTCTATCTGGTTAATTCTTCTCTCATTTGTGATCAAATTAACATGAATGTAATTAAACTAAATCACTGTTTTTTGTCTTATTTCACAGATTCCATCAGAACTCCATCATTGGTACTTTTCGCCATACAAAAGTAGGTTGTTTCATCCTGGTTTGACAGATGATGGACATAACGCGGCCTCCCCGGGGTCAGCAGTGTCACTTCTCCAGCTCCCCCGTCAGGAGCAGGCAGCCTATGGAGAGCGTATCCCCGGGCTGTGTGCCCTTCCGGTCGGCCATGCCAGTGTGCCAGGCGGGGGGCTGGAGGAGAGAGGGGGGGGCTCGCTACGGGAAAAAGGGCAGCCTGCATGCCTTGAGGCGGGCTTTGTGCAGCTGTCAGAATCCCTGACTCTCCCCTCCACCCCTGCCCCGTCTCTGCCACCTCAAGCTTCACACGGGGCACCAACCCAGGTCAGCAGAGGGACTCGGGGGTCGTAGGGTACTAACACTCCGCCGCTACTTCAGGGAGAGACAGACAGCATGGCCAAAAGGGCCAGTTTCCATGCCTTTTTATTGAGATTTTTACCTTTTCGTTTTACCTGTCATGCAGAGCCCTGCACAGCTTGTTACTTGCCCTGTCACTCCTCACACAACCCCTGGAGTGTGGCAAGGGAATGTATAATTTATCAAGCTTGCTTGTTGAAGTCATTTGTGATACAACATCTGAATTAATGTGAAATGTGGGAATTTTTTCAGCGCTTCTGATCCCGAGCTTCCCCCAAAGGACAAGATTAACAAAATAAAATGCTGCATAGATAACTCAATGCCTAAGCGGTGACTTTAAAAATTAGCAGGAACTTTGACAAAGTGTGTATCAAGAAATCTTTGTAAACCTGCAAATTCAGACATCACAGCCCACACACAAATGATAAATGGATGAGTTGCACTTCACATTTACAATTAAAGGGTCAGTTCACATTCAAATCAAAACTGCATATCTTTTCTCTTTCCTGTTGTGCTATTGATCAGTTTAGATTGTTTTAGTGTGAGTTTCAAAGTGTTGAGATATCAGCAGCAGATATAACCTTCTTCTCTTTTGACTCTTTTTGCTCAAAATGCCAAAAAAAGATGTTTAAATAAATGTAAAATCAATGCTATGGATACATCAAAAACCTTGAAGAGAGTGATTTTCATGAAGAAGCTTATTTATTTCTACTTTATTATAAGGAGCAACAGATAAAATGAAAATATGTTGTTTTATTTTGGATGGACTGTCCCTTTAATTTCTTGTTTAGCTCACATGAACAACCCTCAGCTATGGCAGTGCTGCTCTGCCTGGCCCTGACGGGACAGTGATGTCCTCCAGTGCCAAGCTTCCCCCGGCTAATAGGGAATTAACTGTGTGTTTGTACTGGCAATTGAAAAAGCGAGCAGCGAGTGCGTCACAGTTTTAGCACAAAACTTTTCATAGAATCCAAGTGAAGGTCACTGTGCTACTCTGACCGTTTTCACTGAAGGATGAAATCGAGAGTATCAGTCGCACGCGGAGCGAGAGAGAGAACAAGAGAGGTCAACAAAATCCAAAAGTGTATAAATTCAGTCTTGGACCTTGCGGGCTCCAGCTGTGCGAGCTGCTCAGTGTGAGCAGGCTGGTCACCTTGGCTCAGCGGGGATGATACCAGAGATAACAGCAGTAAGGGGGGAGGATCAGAAGAAGGTCAAGGCAAAATAGCGAGGGGGCCACTTGAACGGCAGACGAGAAAAATCACAGAGAAAATTATACAGAAGTGGCTGCACTGGAAGAGCAGCTGAAAAGGTTATAAAGAAGGGAAATGGGATGCTGCAAACATACATTTTAAAACATTTAATACATTTGAACGAAGCCTTGCACCTACATGCAGTGTTTTTCTACAGAAAGTCTTGGCTAAGAGTTGAAGTGAGCAACATGCTTAGAATACAGATATTTATTTATGTGTATGCAAATGTGTTGGTAGCCAAAGTTAACTGACCCTGATCTGTGACATATGAGGAAAAGGATGAAAGGGGAAAAAAGAGAGGAGGCATCGTGGTGGTCATAATGAGGATGTTACTGCAAAACCCTCAGCGTTTTGTCTGTGAAGTCTCTTTCAGTCCGCCTGTTGGACACAGTTAACATTTACTTCCATTAAAATGCATTGGCTCGTATGTGGACAAAATATCCCAAATTATTTCTCACCTCTTTCTTTCTCCATGCCTTTCCCCTCAAAAACAGGATTTATATTCACACTTCACCCATCAGCTGAGGTGCCCTCCAGCATCTCCACAAAGTAACATCACAATCTCAGATAACCTTCAAAAAAAAAAAAATCTCCTTCCAATTCCCAAAGTGGACAGAACATGGAGGATAGCCTTAGACTGACCCCCTTTCACATTGAATATTAATGCTTTCTGTCCAATGACCCAGTGAGATGAAAAAGTGTCTCCAGCATTGAGCCGTACAAGGAGCATGAAGCTACTTTAATGCATTTTGCTGGGGCATGTTTCATCACTGGCTTCCTGAGGTGGAAGTTAAAACGAGTATCCACCTCTGAGAACATGCTGACAGACACTCTGTGTGTCTCTCCCTGCTCAGTATCAGTGCTGCCAACAAAACACAATTAAAAGCTGAGCAATCCTCCCACAACAAACACACACCTGCAGTACATCCCCTTAGGGTGTAGCGGCATCCAAATCTCACTGTTTCCAGCACGTTTTAAGGTGACGCGCTTCCATATTTTTTCTGCACGGATAGGAATATAAAATAAAATGTATTTCCATTTGTTCTGAAAATCGTGAACTTCTAACAGTGGCTCGTGGATCATAATTTATGCTGCAACTGTTTCACAAACTCAAGGAATTAAAAAAAACACAACTTTCCCAGCTACCTTCGAAGTTTCAGTTAACTAAACTTAGTTGAAATATAAGTGGACTTCTTTCATAAATTGTGTATATTTTCCTCGAACTAAAATAAGAAGAGTTTGTGGAAAGAACACGTCTTTAACCATCAAGCAATGCATGCTGGGAACTCTTCTTATATATCAGGGTGGTGTTTAAAATAGCATCCTAACATATTGCATACTGTCACTAAATTAATGATTAATTATGTCAATACCAGCAAAGATAATCATTATTATGGATAGAGATGGATACAAATTGGGGATCAGAAATGGAAATTAACATTTGCTCTTCACTAAATTCAGAATTTTCCTTTATTAATTTAAATGGAAAGTAATATGATCAAATACTCTTCTGTTTCAAGTATTTTTTCTGCAGTATATTACATGTATAACGCCCATGCTTTTCCTCTTAACTGCACATTAACGTCGCTCACCATCATCCTGAATTATTTTATCCAGCTCTTCTGCATTTATTCTGTCTGCATACAGTCTGTTATTGTACAGTCTTTAGAGCTGCAATGCATTTTGGGTTGGAGTATGTCCAGTAAGCTTATGTCACATACTCTGCATTCTCTATTCAATTTGTCTAATCTAATATGCTTCCAGGAAAGTCTTGCATACCTAAATTCCACAAATGATACAGCTGGGACAGGCTGCATGCTCATACTGGGAAGGTATGCATATTATAAAAGCATTTCTGTTTAAAAAAAACAAAAGAAGTTAATTAACTTGCCCATCATTTAAAATTTAAAGTTTTGAAACAAGTTAAACAAACTTTAAATAAATAGAATGTATTTTCATTAACTTAAATAATTACACATTAGCTGCTCCCATTAAATTATTTTCTGATGTTTAATAGTCTCTGACTGTTTTCATCTCCACACACAAGCAGGAGGATGCAGGCGTGGGCGGGATTTAGTGGAATATTAGGGTGTTAAAAATGGAGAATTGAAACTATAATTAGTGTGCAGATATTTGTATACATTTCTGTTTGCAAAATAATCCCTCACCCACTCAGTAATATTCCTATCATCAGTGCCAACACTTTATTTCCTCTCTCACACAAACTGAACTCATGAGGGAGTTGAAATGGTTCCCAACTAACACTCATGAATATTATACATAATAAGCACAATATTATTGGGAAATACATTTAGCAGAATAATTAAAATGAATTTGCACAGCAGAAAAAAGAGACAGTGTTGTGGCTTTTTAATGCCGTGTGACACAGACGTAGTAAAGAAGCAGTAACACACTTGCACACTCACTTGATCACTTGTGTAAAGTATTTGTTTTCCACCGTGGTGGCAAAACACACGCAAGGTTCCCCCTTTTGTACACAGTAAATCCAATTAGTGACTGCACACATTACAATTTTGCAGCTGGTTTCTATTTATGTTCCCGTTAATGATGAATGCATAGAAAAAAACACCTGACAGCTACACTAATGCTTTCATTTTGTGCAGATTCTGGAGTTTGGTAAGCTTGTTCTGTGTGTTTGACGCTTGAAATTAGGGTCCTTAAACATCAGAATGTGCTCAGTAACAAAGGGAAATGTGTACAGTGTGGCGGTACCTGAAACTGTGCACGTGATGAGACTCACTTTATGCTCTCGAGTAGAATGTTTTGAAAATGCTGTTTTAAAGACATGGGAGTATTTTGGTGTCTCGGAAACATCACAAACAGGGACTGAAAAGGGAAGTTCACCATAATGATGTAGCTGGCTCCAGTATGGTTTTAGTTAACGGCCAACTACAGACACAAAGCCAAGGTTTTCCCAACTAGAATTTGCACTTTTAAATTTATGTTGCGCAAAAAACACAAACTGTAATTACTGTATTCCTCAAACCAAAAGTCCGCTACCAAACGGCTCATGTCTAACATGTCTGCAGTGCCATAAAACACCATCTCATCCTGCTGTAGGTAAAAACTCTCCAACACCAGCAAAAGAAAACAATAAAAAAAAATAAAAATGACTGTGCGAAACTTATTGCACACTTTATCATAACTACAAGACAGGTTGCAGCATTTATCAGGCAGCTCTAAAAGGTGCTGTCCATAAATAAAGTGGCTACAGAGCAGCCGCACGATGTCAATTCCTCTAAATCAACCCTGTGAGACTCCACTCTGATTTATCAGACCCTCTAACTTGTTACAACAACTGCTCAACACCAACATGGCAGCAAAAGAGCTGCTCAGTAGAAGCTTGAATATAATAAAGTGACAGTTTCACATGCTCCACTCTGACCTGCTTGCTTAAGGAGGATTCAAACGTGTACAGCGACATACGTTTCTCTGCGTGTTAGAAAATGTTCTTTTCTTATCAGAGCACTGCCAGCGCTGATAAAATAGACATGTCAAACTTCAACAATTCCTCAGTGAGCTGTTAAATCTGACATTATTGGTCCCAGTTGACACTATCTGATACAGTGTGGGTGTGTAGAATAAATGCTCAACATGAGAAGCACATCCTATACTTCCTGTCCCAGGGTCTTGCTCATTTCTGCACACATGAAAAATGAAACAATGAAGTGAAGAAATGAAGTGTCCAGTCAGTTGTAAAATGTAGCTTTATGCTTTTCAGCGGGAGGCAAAGATGTAGCAGGACACAGTTATGTTGAGACTTTACAAAAGATTACAATGGTTTAACATAATCTTCTATTATTAAAGGCAGTAGAAACAGTATAAAGTCTGATAAGGTCACTAAAAGGTTCCAGTATTTTGGCGTGGCTTTCCTTAAGAGCAAAGTGAATATTTTTATTTGCTGTAATAACACTGAATGTGATGCCAATAGGATGCAGTACAGAGCAGTAAGTGCACCAGCAGGGCAACTTATTGACAATTTTCAGTGGAAAATACTATTAAGCAAGATCATAAATCGGGGTTGGGGCATCATGTTGGCTACAGAAGAGGATGGAGCTTATGAGTGAAGAAAATGCTGCCAATATAAGCCCACAGCTGACTATAAATATGTGTTACTTGAATAGTTGTTTGAGGATATTTACCTCTTTTTAATTTATGTCTGAAAAAGCATTCCCACTAAAAGGCTTTGTGGTGATCTTTGTATTTTCTGCTTCATTTTAATTGTTTATTCGTGAATTGACAACATTTGTTTAGTAACATCTTTCCCCATCACTTCAAACTGTTTCTTGTATCATATTCTGTGGGGGAAAAAAAGTGTGGAGAAAAGGGAATTAGACGTCTGGTGTTGCTGATGCGCAATTACGCATAACGTCTACAAATTCACGGTTTTCATCCAAAAACACTCGCGCGGTTAATCCAGCGACAGCGATGAGCTAAATAAAACTTTATCACACCACATGTTTAATTTACTCCAGTCTCCGGGAACTCAGCAACACCTGAAACTATCCGCGTCCAGATCAATTTCGGCCAAATCCAAACTTTTGCAGAGACAGCGCACCCGCTCACGTGCGACAATAGAAGAAGACAGCAGAGCGCTTTGTCTTACCGGTCTCGTTCCGTTTCCGTCTTTCCCGGTGCTCGTCCGTGCCCAGCAACAGTGGAAACAGATTGGTAAAGACTGGCTGCCAACGCAAAAAGGCAGAGCTGTCCAGCACAGCGGTTTTATCAAGTTAGACACCGTTGTGCAGACTGAGGCCGGAAGTTACTCTTAGCAATAAAAGCGTAAACGTTTTGGTTTAGATAGAAACAGAGCTGTCATGATACGGCTGTTAATTTGACTGTACATTGTGACATAAAATAAAGCCTCAAAAGCTTTTATTTTTTTCCCCATATTTTTAATCAAGGTACTGTGTATATTATGTGTTTATAATTGGCACATATCTTTAAACATCAGCTCATATTTGACTCACAAAATGTATCACGAAATACGCGAATAACACACTTACACCATATCTGAACAAAAGTGAGGTAAAGGTCCATTTATTTATTTTTTTATTTGAGAATTTCATTCATAGGACAAGAAGCATAAATCATAATTACTTTTATTTTGAAATATGACCGGATGTTGTCGTTGTTTTTCTAAGCGTAGCTTCACTCTGGCCAGTTCACGCTGACCCGCAGTAAATCAGGATATAAACTGTGACTGTAGGTATATTAATAGTAATAATATAGGTACATTATGAACATTATAACAATTTAAAACACAAAAAAGTTTCCTTTTATTTCTCTATCTTAATTCTTTTATGTAGATTTTTTTATTTTTGTTTGTTTTATTTTATTTTTGTTTACTATTCATTCAACATAAAATTAATATTTTCTGCCACAGACAAGAGACCGGTCAAACTGAGCCATGGGAAGTTCATTGATATTTATATACAAGAATAAAAGTAAAACTACTAATTCATTGTGTTTCTCAGTGGTTATTCATGAGGTCACACCTCACAAACATTTTACCCCCACACAATTGTGGCATGTCAAACTGCTTGAAAGTAAATTTTACTACTGTTAAAAGCTAGTGCTGCAGACAGTATATAATCTGCTCATGGAGGTGTTTATACTGGCAGATTTTAACATTTTCCCAGACTCAGAAATAGTTACTAAAGGAACAATAAACATGCCACGGTGCCAGCTTTGTTCTCGTCATCCAAGAAAAACATTATTTAGCATGCTGATTTTAATACTTGCCAGTTTCAGGGCCTGTTTACGTGTAATTTGTCCATTAAAATCTATTTCCTATTGGCTTTAAACCGACTAATCTGACATGATTAACAGAGAGTCCAGATTAATGCGGGCCGCGGGACAGTAGCGTGACAAACCGACAGAAATGCAAAGAACAGGTTGTCACCAGTGAGGTGATGGATACTCTTTGCTCTCCTATTTATGGGCACTAGATATGTCCTTCTTCATGCAAATGTGCTGGCACTCAAACAAGCAGTGATCATAAAAATAACCCCACAGTCAAGAACATGGGTCCGCAGGGAATGAAACCCAACACCGTCATCTCATTCCACTAACACCAGCCGTTAGCACCTCTGACTAAGATGCCTTAAAAGTCCTCAGTTCATTAATGTAGATTTGTGCATGATGCATGCTGGTGTTCAGCCTCTGAAGAATGAAACATGCCACAAGCATGGCTCCTTACTCTGATTTTACTCAGTGATCTGGCTTCCCCGAGAACCAGTCCCAGTCGTCTCTGCCTGCACACAGGGCCTCTGCTCGTGACGAGAGGGCAGGATGTAAGCCAGATTCTGAGCCCTAAGAGGTATCTGGCTGGTCACTGTCCAAACCTGGCACCCCATCAAAACAGCATGCACCTGCGTCACATAAGGTTTCAGACCACACTGTTGGTGCAACTTGCCCTTTCAGTGCTGACAGTGCTGATTATAAACTGCTTATAGTGGTAAATAAAGGAGGTGAGTAAACCGTGACCTTTGTCCTGCGGTCTGCATAAAGCAACAACCTCTAATTCAAAGACAAGTTCGAAAACAAAAGCATTAAAGGGAAACTTGGTTATTTCCAAACAGCAAGTGGTCACTGTGGACAGGGCACTACATGCAGATGAAACATGCTTGGCCTCACTCCATCATCCCGCCAGCGTCTGGGGAAGAAGCTCTGGGATGTTTTTTTTTTTTGTCCCCCATGTCATCTTAAACCTTGGTAATGTAGTGCTTCACCCATGTGTCTGTTCTGGTTTTCAGGTCACGATGGTGGCAATATGTTCCAATATGATAGACTAATATAATACTATGATACCAATATACCAATACCAATATGATAATAATGATGATAAAAATAATCCTAGACCTAAAAACGTAACGTAACGTAACGTAACGTCACCTCTGTCTACAGCAGGTCACCAAAAGTTTAGTGACGCATCGATGTAATAGTTTAAGCTTCTGGATTTGATCTGACTTTCTTTACCTATTTCCAATCCAGTGATTTTGGACAATATCATCCCAATACTAATACTGGATATGAGAACAGTGCATCAATGAATGTCCCAACACTATAAACAGTAGTTCATCCCCCAGGAAAAGACTGCAGATATGCAAACTTAAAGAAAGTGTGCATAAAGAGCTCAAAAAGTGTCTCCAATAAAGCCTTTATGCACTTGTCTGTTTGACAGCGGGGCAGCCCTGAGCACTTTCAGACTAACCAGGACACGCCTCAAAGTTTGAGACTCAGTCATTGTGGACTGTGGGATTAGGTCTTGGTTCAGAGTGGCCAGTTATTTACTGCAGTCTGCTGGTTGCTGAACAGCTGCCCCTGGCCTAGACACGGTCCAGCACATAACCCAACTGGAGAATTGATGCCTTTACTTTTTATTTTTTTGCGCAGATAAAACAAAGATATGACAAGTTGAAACTGAGCTTTTTGAGATGCTGGTAGGCAGATTTAGTCACTGCAGGACTGAGCCCGGCTCCTCGTGTTTCCAGTCTTTCTGCTAAGCTAAGTTAGCCACCTGCTGGTTCTGGTGTAATCAATCTCCTCACTCTGGGTAAACAAAGCAAATAAGCATAATTACCTAAACTAAACTACTGATTAAAAGTTGCGCAATAAGCATAATTGATTTCTTCTTATTAAATGCCTGTGGTCAGGACTTCTTTTTGAGGCTTCTATATCTTATATATTTCCCCTCCTGGTGAATAAATTGCCACTAGCTCTGTAGAACCGTACAGTAAAATCCATAAATCTTGACAGGCCTCTATAGCCTCTTAAACTCCCACTCCCACTGTTCTCAACAACCTGTCCATGCGTCAACCTGGTTTCCGCAGCAACCAAAGTGCCAAGCTGTGTCCATCCAACGTGAACTTTAAAAACCCATCTTTAAATGGAGCCTTTGATGGACCAGAGTGAGTGCAGTTGAAAACGAGCAAAACAAAAGGAGGACGGGTGAAGGAACGATGGCACTTCAGGCAGTTGATTAACTTCAGCGTGAGTGCAGCCAAAGTGGCACGTATGAAGAAGAAAAAAGGCAAATGGAAATGTTAAAAAAAAAGAGCTGACAAGAGAGGAATCATAAAAACTGCATTTCATTTTGATTCAGCGTTTCTTTTGAGGTTCAATCACGTTCACCGTCAGTGAACATCCGTCTCTCTTCATAGTTCGTAGCTCTGAAAAGGCTCTAAATGTAAGTGTGATTATGTAAACAAAACAGAGTATATAAAATATGTAGATCTAAGCCATGTTCCATAAATGTAGGAGGAAGCTTTGAAGCAAATTTTGTAAAAGGTTGCAATAAAGAAAACACAAATTTGAAACATTTCTATTAACAGGTTTAGAGCAAATAAACAAACCTGCATTAACATCATTTGGTCAGGAGATGGCAGCGTAATGTTTTGCTATAGGCTGATCAGTCAAACAGTAGAAGAGAGGAAGTAGAGATTGCTTAAGATCGAAAAAATAGCAAATATTAGGTTGCTAATCAGAAAACTTAAGCCACACAGATAAAAGAATGGAAATAAAGAATTAGATTTAATTGAACAACCAAATCGACAAATGTTGAAAAGATCAGCCATTAGAGATGTCTGACTTCTGAAACAATCTACACTGATAACTAGCACCAAGGACAAGAGTTCAACGTTTTCAGAGGCGATTTTCTGTATTCTTTTGGTATTTGAGGAATATAGACAACCCTCAGTTACAGAAATAATTATATTTATGCATGCATCTCGAAGCTGAAGTCCAGTCTGGGATCATGTCATGCTGTGCTTTCTTCTGATTGTATCAAAAGGTGGATCTTCCCTCTCCACAATTAAAGGTCCTTGCAACACTCCACTGTAAAGCTTTTTTCTCTTTCTACACATTCAATCCTGTATCCTCTGAATGAAAGCATTTGTTGTGTATAAAGTGCCACTTCAGCCTGCCTGTTTCATACCTGGCAGCTGCACTGTAAAGACACAGAGCTCCCTGTGAAATAACTCCTGGATTTATTTCATAGCGCGCCTGTATAAAAGAAATGGGAGGCCACTTAAAATCCCATAATACACTGCAACATCAGTTACGGTTTACTTGCGCTCCTTCTCCATCTTTTCTCCATTTCTACTCTACAGACTCATGGCATGCTCCTGCCCCGTTCATGGCCACTTGCCTCTGGCGTTTGTTTTAATTAGAGGGGTCCAGTGGGATTAGCATAGAGCTAATTATGCTGCCACTAATGGCAAAAAAAAAAAAACGCTGGTACAAATGCAAAGGGCATTTTACTGACTTAAGGTGAGAGGATAAAAAGGCAAAGACACATCAAAAACAAACACGCTTCAGTGGTGAAGACACTGTGTTACACTTTACTCAGACATTTATTGACTTCCTGGAGAAGAAATTGCTTAATAATCTACACCACAGACATTGTCAGTCAGGCTTCGGTTGTCCATCTTTTCCTCAATCAATGGTCCTGACGCCTGCAGTGGGACAGATTTATTTGAGTGACAGTTACCAAATGAAGAATCGCTGCTAAAGATGCAGAGGTTGATGTGGAGCGGGAAGCTGCTGCTTTGATATGAGAGAAGTGCAGCATAATAAAAATGGAAACATCTACATATTATTAGTTATAATGACACATGATGTATTGGGCTGATGTTGCCATTTTATTTAATATCAAATATTGGTCAGTCAGTGGCAATTTTATTTTCATTTTCACAGTTTATTTATTTGATACACAGAGTCTTGAAATGGTGTTTTTATCAATCAAGGTAAACAAACTTTCCTTATCATAAAATAGATTTGTGGGTAAAAGATTTCAGTGCCTCAGACATGAATAGAAATAAACACACTGTCCAATATAAATAATTATAGGAATATATATTAGTTATTGTTGGCTAGTGGTGGAAGAAACATGTACGGGTGCAAATGTTTCTGTCATGGCCTCAATATATTTCCAGAAAGATAAAAGATTGACAGTCATGGTTGATATTTCTGAAATGTCACATGATGAATTTGTGATCTGCAGCTTTGTCAAACTTCTCAGTGTTTTGAATGAGTGCAACGGAAGTCGCTTGATTAAATATTTGAAGACTAATCAGTTGCTGATTGGATTAATATGCACACTAAACACCTTTACATATCAAATGAGGATCCCTCTGTGACTGAAATGATTAGAGTTTTTGTTTTTCAATAGTTATTTCTTGGAGTTTTAGAAACCTATTGTGAGCGTCTCATTGGCAAACTGTCAGACAGGCAGTATGAGGAAAATTATGTTTTATGAGGATGAATAATGTGAAGATCTTCTCATATGAACTTTGTCCCCTTTAAACGACATCCTCTCGTTACTGCAGAAGAGCCGCAGCAATGCGCTAACAGCACTCGTAGCCCGACTGTCTTATGTGATTTATAACTTGGCACTTAACCTCCCAGTGCTGCTGATGACTTTCATGGCATTTTTCCCCAGTGAGGCAGACGCAGCAGCGGCAGAGGAACAAAGCTCCCCAACTCTCACACCATCAGATTGTTATTCCGCAGGGAAGACGAGGAAGCAAAAGCTATACATATTAATAGGTAGCAATACCTATCCCCACACCTTTTACACGGAGGAGCGTGCTGCTGATTTGAGCCACAGTCAGTTTACCAGGAAGCTTACCCTCTGGCATGTTAAGCTTATGCGAGCATATTTCTTCTATGTGCAACCGCTAAAAAATAGTTTATTTTACAAAGTTTAAATGCAACTCTCATCTTCTGGGTCTTGGCAGTGACCCTGCATGAGAGTCCAAAAAAGCACTTTAATTTGTAGAGGCTGGCACTGTTTTACTCTTGAACTTGCATTACCGATGATTGCCTACCGGGTCTCAATGGGACTAATTGACAAGTTGCACTGAGTGAAAGAGGGAATTTGGCCCGTGTCACCTCATATTCATACCCCCAGTGAAACAGGAAGTCATGGCTGAGTTACCGGTACTTACCGAACACAAACTCAAACATGCAAAGTCTGACTGAAGATATATGTACTAAATAGACAGCATTTGGATCCTAGAATTTGTCCAATTACTGTGGCGCACATTTTATAGAACATTATTAATTTCGTGTTCACCATATTTTTTCTTGGATAAAAAATGTTTCTTAAAGTTACCTACTGAACCCTAAAAAAAATATTTCCACAGAGGTGAGTGAATCATCAGATGATCATTATGTAAAAATATTAAATCTATCCCTGGATAGCCTTGGTAGGAGGCCGAATGGCAGAATAAAATTAATAAAGACTGGAGTAATGGTGGACATATTGATATCTCATTCTCATCCATATCGGCACATCTTGGCCTATTCAAAAGTAATGAAACAGTCATAGCTCATGAACCCGCAGCGTCACTTAATTACACCGCAGAGACAGAGGGAGAGATTTACGGGGGAAAAATGCATTGTTAAGTTGAATACATTTGCGTTTTCACCAAGTTTCTCATTATGGTGACATTGTTATGCTGTGAAAGAAAGCCATACAAGAAAAAATAATATATTCTAGCACTCGTGGCTCAGCGAAGGAGTCATTTGTAGGAAATGAGGCTGCTCATAATCATGGTCTATTAGCTGCATCTACTGATATAATCTGTCCTCCTTTGGCTACACGGGCACATGGAAATCATTTATTTTCTCCCACAGTTTCTCCTTAATTCAGTCTGTCTGACGATCACATGATAAGTTCACCCAGCAACGTAGGAACATTTTAATCAGGAAACAAGGTGTGGGAGATAGGAAGCCCTTAAAAAACAACTGCCGCCCATTTACACATGATGATTATGATATTTTTGTTATGATTTCTCACTCTTGTGTTTTCCTTTTTTTGCCGTGCCTGTGTGGGTTTGTGCTTGGATGTCCTCTCACAGTCTGAAGACATGCAGGTCTCTTAAGGTGAAAACTCTGCACTGCCTGTAGGTGTGAATTTGTTTATCTATGTGATGGACAAACAACCTGCCCTGGGTGTCATCCTGACACCTCGCCTCTAAAAATAGCAATGCTATCATATGTTGAACCTATGTCAGCCCACTGAGGCTGAAATAATCCAACAATAAATAATGATAATTGACAAGTTGCAAAGTATCAAAAAAATCATGAGAAAATCACATCATGAACCCTGAATCAGAAATCGTTTTGTTACGTCCCTAGTTAATATATAAATTTAGCTCTATGAAAAATAAAGATAACAATTTAAAATTAACTCTCCTACCATGTTGTTGTTTTCGTTTTAAATCCCCTTTCTGCTGTGGCTTCACTTTGTTGTCTTTCTTCAGTTTTTCTTTGTGCCACATAAATATTCAACCCTTGGCTGCACCTGTGATTGAAAAATAGTGGGAACGCAGTGTGACACATGTAATTGATGGAGATTCCTGGTTGTAGCCAGTTGTTCACTCATACAAGACAATAATAGGGAAGAGGACACTTTATGGTGCACATCATCACGTCAAATCCACCGAGGACTGAAATATTAACTTGCGCTGTTGTGCGCAGCTATTCTGATTTATACATGCATAATTTCTCTGTCATGTTACATCAGCACAGACGTTTCAAGGTTGAGTG
This sequence comes from Hypoplectrus providencianus, assembly GCA_028566105.1. Lineage (NCBI taxonomy): Eukaryota > Metazoa > Chordata > Actinopteri > Perciformes > Serranidae > Hypoplectrus > Hypoplectrus providencianus. The sequence continues at coordinate 6,892,490 of JAOWBC010000458.1, forward strand.
ATTTGCATAGTTTGATAGCAGTGTTTAAGAGGTGCAACAAGGTGTAAAGCTGATTGGAAAAAAGGACTGAAATATGTTGTTGATTGAACTTTATTCTTGTAGATTAGATGCAAGTATTTTGTTAACCTTGTACAACATTACCCTCCATTATTCCCTTTATTTCATCACTTTCTAGCTGTCAGTCTTTGTAAGGCAGTGATTCTCCTCTCACCGCTCCGCAATGACCTCCGCATCATTTGTCTATTCCCGTCCATCTTTATTTCCTTCTCCCCGTCTCTACTCCTAAACTCAGTTTCCAATCATTTCCAACTCTCTCATGCAATTACTTCACCTGCTTTCCGCCCCACCTCTCGCTCTGCCTCTCCCCGTCCTGTTTCTTTAATCGTTCTGTTTTCTGTTGAAGGTTACTCTTGCCTGCAGGGCTATGAAAATGTCAGAAAGGCCCACTCCATTTTCAGCTACGTAAATAGCCATTTCCCGCCAGAGCAAACCCACTTTCCCGGGTCTGACCTGCCATGTTGCACATCACACTTCCCACCTCTTTCTCTGCACTACCTGAGCACAATAGTGAGGAGGACAATGAGCAGCGCTTCTTCATTGCTTATCTGTCATTTTGATATAACAGACTGCTTCCATCGCCCTCTGCATTCATCTCCCTTTTCTCCATTTAAACAACTGAGACCCACCTGGGAGAAGCTCAGCTACATGAATTCAAATGCTCCCATTCCTGCAGTGATTTACTTGCACGCAATAAATACCCACACTAGGTTGCTTGTTTTCAGGAGAATCCGATATATTTATTGGGACAGAAACTATACTCATCCAGATGAAAAATGGCAAACACTTCTTATAACAGACAACCACTATGTGACTTGTGTTTAGTCATTTTTACAGCCTCTAAGAGAAACGTACATTTGTATTAATCACATTGTGGAATATGGCTGAAATATTCAAATATATTCACAAAAATATGCAATGTGCATGTTAAAATAAAAAGCTAATTCCACTTTCCAGGACTTACAAAAGAGCAGAAATGGTCTTATTAACCTTGCCTAAAACCACTTTGTGCTCCTCAGCCTGCAGCAGCATGTTCGTACTGTCATTATAATTCATCAGCACGAGAAGAAATATAGGAAAAATGTATATTCATTGACAGTCACGAAGAAAGCACTTACAGTGAGAAAGAAAGTCCTCACTCTTCAAGTCACCGAGAGCTTAAAATCAAATTTTTTCATCCATTAATACTTTACTCTTAACACTCGAGGGACAAATGCTCTTTTGCAGCTGAACAAGTGTGTGTTTTTTGTGTGATTCTCTAAAGGTTTAGTGTTTCTCTGAATTAGAATAGAAGAGCTTTGGATGTAGTGGTGAGAGGCGGCGTGGGCTTGGAGGGATGCTACAGAAATATTAAACCTGGAGTTTTTTTGCAGATAAAAAAAAAAAAAAAAAAAATTCTTTGATCTTGTGTTTTCTAAAACAACTGTTCTTGCTTCTCTAGCCGGTATATCCTCACTCTTTGAGAGCAAGCTCCCGCAGGTCACGCAAGGCTTGTTCATTTCCGTGCGCCATGTCCCAGAAAACCCTGTCGTGCTGCGCGTCACTCCCGTCCTCCACCTCTTCTCCACTGCACTAACACTCCCCCCGATCTCCCCTTTCAATTTCCTGCAGCTCTGCAAGACAATGGAGAGCTACATCAAAGGCCTGCATGAGGGGTTTGATAGCTGGCATCAGCAGAAAAGAGAAAGAAAGGAAAATCATTCATACACAATTCTCGTTCAACAGTATTTGGACAACTCATCATCTTTCACTGCACTTGTGACAGAGGTTATATTTTCTCAGAGCTTTCCTTTTTAGAAAGTCAAAGAAAAGCTTGAGACTCAGGAGTGGAAAGCTGCTTTAGAGGGTTTAATCCGTTTTCACAGGTAGCAAAATGTAAGGCGGCGTATACATGAAGTTATCTGAACTCCTGGTGGTCTGAGGGTGTCCAAATAAATATCTGCAAAAAAACTAAAATGTACTTTTTCTAACATTCTCGGTTTTCAAAACATACTTCCTTTCAGTGCTAGACACTTAAACTCTCCCCCTCATTATTAATACCTAGCAGAATATACAAGCATAAGTTATGCAACACTTGTCTGAATTTAACACTGTCCCAGTTGGACATCACAGAAAAAAGCAAACAAACATAAAACAACAAGACATGAATTCATTCATTCTTTATCTTTTACCTCTTATCCAAACGTGGGCTGAGGGTTTGAGCCAATCCAAACAATTGACACTGTGTGAGAGACCGACCACTCAAGGTCTCATTCACTCCTATGGGCAACTTCAGACCCACCAATTAAACCCAAGCTGCATATCTTTGGGCTGTTTGAGGCTGGAGGACCTGGAGAGAACCCATCTTGACATGGGGAGAACATGCAAACTTCACACATAAGCAGAACCTGGTAACTCTCTTGCTTTAAAGCGTTAACCACTATCCCACTCTTTAGCCCCAAACTAAAAAAAATAAATCTTCCTGTCCATCAGTTAAAAGAAATAGCTGGCAGAAAATGTTACCTGAACATTTAGCCTGCAGCGTACGCAGTGACAAATATCTTGTTTTCTTTTTTTAAAAGGTATCTGACAATCAATAAATATGTTCTATTACAACAATGCAAGTCTTGTGTATTGTGTTTGCACTTACACACATTTGGGGATTGAAAACACTGACTTTTAGCCTGCTGGTATCATCCATGGAAGTTGCATGTGGTGTGCTAAGGACCCTTTCCTCAGCAAATCACCTATAATGCATACATGAATGCATAGGGTTCTGGTTCGTGGGTTTAAAAATAAGCTCCCCCAGGTAGACAGGTACAGTGGGATGCCTCAAAGGTGACACATTGTCCAATACACATGTGCTAAACACAAGCATCAAGAACATGCTATAGACTGAAAACTTCATTTTTCATGGATGATCGTGTGTTTTCCTCTGCTGCTCCCACAGACAGAACATATTGATCCATGTCACAGCCTAACCTGGGTTTTCCACATCATGTGACTGTGAAAGTGCACACAGACACTGTGTGATGCAGAAGGATTAAGAGGGAAATGATGCACACAAAAACATAATTGAATGGTCCAGATATAAAATTACTTCTGGATCTATCCGGGCTAATTTACCTTGGTTTACTCAGTGTTGTTCCTCTTAACAATGGATATCGTGAGTCAACGCTGTCAGTCTGGCACTGCACTCCCGCTGCGACTGAAAATGACTTTCAACAGCTTGATCGAATTAATTGGCTTGACTGTTGGGCAGAGGGGGATAGATAGACCATTAGCTATTGAAAGGCGAAAGATTGACAAGTGCGTTGTTTCTCGGGAATAATTGAGAGGGAGGACTGCGGCTGGAGGGAGAGTGAGGGGTACACAAAGGAAGCAGGCCTCAGATGAGGACAAAAGAATAGATTTTGCAAAAATGAGCCTGCTTTGTCTCCTCTCCTTGGCAAGAGTCAGATGTTTTGCTGTGCTCCATCTTGTGAAGCATGACTCCTTTTTCTCCTTAGACACAAAACCTATCATTTGGACATTTGTGGATAAACGAGTGAAAAGCAGCTTTACCAAAGACAGGAATAGACATTTTGAGGGATGGTGAAAGGGGGGGTGTGGTGGCAGCATGAAAAGTATTCAGCGTGGAAACATGCTTTTTGCGTAATGTACCATATAGCCAGCGTATGATTAGTTTTATGAGAAAATCCAAAGCCAAGAAAAACAGAAACAAAGATGAAGGCTGGAATAATGTAGCTTATTGCCACTGCACCTAATTACGATGCACCAAAGGAAAACCAAAGAGACGGGATGAGGCGGAGCGGTGTGGACGCCATGCGACCATACAGATGCTTGTGTGAGGGTTGCTTGGAGGGCAGGGCAGTGGCAGAGGTATGGGGCTCATTCTAATTGGATCTGTCAAAACTCGCCACCGGTTAATGTAGTGCTTCTATTAGGCAAAGCTGCAGCCCATGACCTGCAGCTTTCAGAGGGTGATCGATGGCTCCATTTGTTATTTTGCTGGTGTTGTTTTTGTTTTTGCCGATGACGATGATGATGATGATGATGATGATGATGATGATGATGATGATGATAGCATCGGTGACAATAGAGTATTTTGAAGCAATTGGTTTAAAATTTCAGAAAAAAACAGGCTCCTGATTTTTAATCAGTGCTCATCAGTTGTGCTGACTAAAGTGGTAAAAACGTAAAACATAAAACTGATAATTTTTTAATCATTCTAGCTGAATCTTGTAAAGGATAAGGACAGCATGTTTTCACCAACATGAAACAAATCTTCCCATGCAGCGTGATTATATGTAAAGTCAATGCAATGGAGTTGAGATCAGTCACGGCTATGGTATACCCTAAACCTATCAGCACTGAGATCCTCCTGCACAGCTTAACCCTAAGAAATACAAATTTGATTTAAAAAAACAAATATTTTAGAATTTGGTTTGCTTGTCATCTTGAAGACCAACTTGAAAAAGGATGAATTCATTTTTTTTTTATAAACCTCTGCCATGAATAAGTTATTGCAACATACTTTTGATACATATAGAGCTATGTATAGCTCCTACTGCATTCAGTGAATAATAGGATGGCTTCCAGAGCAGGTACGTGATTATTTCTGTTAAGGTTGATGACTAAAATAAATGGCTGTATGATTTGCATTGGCTTATTTCATGCAAGTTACACAAAAAGGATTTGGTCAAACTCTAGTAACAGAAGGCAAAAATGATGTTACTGTTTGGCTGCGTCGTTTGAAAATAAACTTGTCCAGATCCAATACATCAAGATGAATTTGTTAACATTATCCCACACCGGGAACACGACAGTGTAGAGGTGATATGATGTACTGTTTTTTATGCGACCTTTAACTTTGCAGTTAAGTTTTTAAAAAATGCCTCTTGGCCTGGGAAGTGAAGCATGATCAGGTTGAGGGTGGAGCAGAACATCACACTGAATCCTTTACACCTTGAAAATATTTTTAAATCCTTTCGATCAGGCTGTGGCTCCAGGTTTTCATTCTGACCGAGCAGTGCCACACCTGACTCAACAAATCAAAACATCAACTGCATGAAGACAGTTGAGCTGATTGAATGAGTGGAGTCAGGTGTCCAAAAACAAAAACCTGCATTGCATAGCCCTCATGGATCAGTTTGACACCCCTGCTTTAGACGCAGAGTATGTGCAGAGAAATCAGAAGCTCGACCGGCCTGCCTTTAATGTTATGGGTGTAATGTTGACATTGGGCAACTGCTATGGGAGGAGGGGTTTAGCCTTTAGCCAACTTTTCCCTTTAAAGAGGGTCCACCCACATAAATCCAAATTTATTTAATCATTAAGCAATTTTACTGCAACCTAGTTACAACATAGGTACACAGAATTTGGTTTATGCTCCTTAAATGACACCACAGAAACTCAACAGCAATAACTATTTCAATATGCAATGTCCTGTTATTTGGGATTTCTCCAGACATTATTTATATTCCTGAACTAACCCTCTGTTGCTGCCCTTTCTAACAGCAATTCTGGTAATCTCTTGCTCTCCAGTTACAGTAAGTCCCTGTGAAAATGAGCACAACCTGCATACCCAAAACAGAAAGAGTGAGTAAACCATTCTGAGGTTTGCAGTGTAACCTCCCCTCTCCTTTGGCTGGCTCTGATGGGGGAAAGGGATCAATACCTTGCTATGCCTGAGCCTCATAAATCTGTAGAAATCTTTTTATGCTATATGAGCCCTCTACTTATCTCTGGCTCCAAGTGGAACACAGAAACAAGGCTTTTTTCTAGGTTTGCCTGGGCTGCTTGAGGATTGTAACAGTGTTTATCAAGCGGCCCAATGAGGCCGTTGTATTGCTGTTGTCTCTTTCTGTTTACATCAGATTTCTGGGAGTCTGTCTTGTGTCCTGGCAAGGTTACAGATGATGAACGGCTTCACTTTCGTTCCAAAGTATTCCCCTTCAGGACATTCGCTGCTCTCTAATTCAACCTCCCACTTTCTACCCTCTATGAAGGTATTCATAGCTCTCCTTACTCTCCTCTCTATAATCAACATTTTTTTTCCCTTTTTGTGCCCCCTCGTTATATTTTCATCATTCTGTCTGATGCATCATTTTCAAGCTGCTTCAGCCTCAATTTACTAATGTTTGACCTTGCATGTGAGAGCTATGACCGATTCACACTCGTGAGGTTTTCATGATATAATCAATACCCTCAGCGTCACCTCGGGGATAGCCTCTTTTAGTCAAATGCTTTCGGGTGTCTCTTGTGAGTGCAATTCTCAGCCAATGAAAAACTCCCATGGCCTTGCCTGGAGAATAAGGACTCTCTCAGCTGTCACACACACATAGCCTTTCTCAGACAAACAACTAAATGCATGTATATTTATAGTTTATACACTCATTCACAGCTGCAGCGAGTGAACATGTTTGGATACAGTGTCTTGGTTGGAAGTTGTCAATTAATTTGACAGATGCAGAAAACAACTTGTAAAATGTCACACACAAGCTTTGGTGCTGGATGTAGCAGCGTGTGAAAATGGCTGAGACAGGTGGTGCAACAGTTCCTCCACTGTTACAATGTCACAATTAAATTTCACTGAAACTTTTACCCAAAGTGCTGCACGTTTGAGGGTTCATTCAACACAAGCAAAGACGTAGTCAACACACAACGGATGAGTAAGTGCCATGTGGTAACGTCTGAGTCCAACAGGATGCAGGTGAAACAGATAGAAACTACTAAATAAACCTTAAGTGACTCTTGCCAGGTTTTTAGTTGCATATGCGACTGAACGGTCAAATATGGGATCAGTAAAACCCAAAATATATTAAATTTACAAAGATATTAAACAAAGGGAAGCAGAACATATTCATAGTAAAAGCTGGCTTTTCAATTTGATTAATAACTTCATGTTGTAGGACTACCAAGTACTAACAAAGTGTTTTTAAGCAATGCTTAAACTGATAATTGTTTTCTTGATTAAATAAATTAATCATTTGGTGAAAAAATGGAAATATATCATAAAATAAATAAAGGAGGTAACAAATCCCAAGACCCCAAGGCAATGACGGTCAGTTGTTTTTCTGACCCGAAGTCAAAAATCCAAATAAATACTGCTCAGAAAAGTGAAAACATTTACGGTTGGAAACATTGACTTTTCTGAATGTGTTGTTTAAAAAAAATGAATTGTCCGCCAATGACCAGCACAGTGAAGGGTAAATAGAAAACTGTGGGCTGTCATATCCACAATAATCCCCACCAAGCATGGATTAATAACAGGGATTAGGCCTAGAGTGACACAAACTGCAGTCAATGGCAGAGACAGAGGAAGGAGGACAGAAAGATATTTGTTTTAGTTCAAACGAACCTACACAGCAATGCACACAGGGAGACAATAAAATATCTGAAGCACTATGATTACTTAAGAACATGACTGTCAACAGTGTCCCCTTCTCCCAGACATGTTAATGTGAGCGCTAATATTTATACTGCCGATATGTCTGAAGGTTTTATGGACTAAAACAGAAAGCTGCACTTGTTTATCAAGGCTGAGCTCTTTTGCCAGTGAAACAGCTGAACAATCTGCAGGGGGAGTCAAAGATCCTGATTAAGATCTTATTGGGAGTTTATCATGGAGTTTGTTGACTCTCTGTATCTAGCAGGCAGCGCTGGCAGAAGATAGGGACAAGACAGTGAGAAGCAGCCCACAGCCCAGCCACAAAGTATCAGACAGCAAAGACAAGCGTCTCTTTTATCTGCTCCATAATAAAGCATGAAATAGGCTGGGGTAGCGCTCAACTCTGGCACCGACGCCAGAGTTCCAGTCCACTTCAGAGAGCAACATCCTCAATCAGAGGAGCCGCGCGACAACAAAGATGCACCCTTTGCGTACTATAATTGCTTTCATGTTGCCCTGGAAATACACACACACGTTTTCAGGCACCGGGGTGATAAAAAAGGGAACGTACCATGAAATTAAAATGTAGAAAGGAATGTTCTGTGGAGAAATGTAAAATACTCTGCATCTTGAATTCACCCGAGAGCATTTTTGATCGCAGCCAAGACACAGCTGCCCCAAAAGAGGTCAAGTGGCATCAAAATAGAGATGTCAAAGACACCCACCCACGCTCCCTCCAAACCCTCTCAGTGATGTGCATCCATGCAGCCAGGGCGGCACTTTGAACTACAAATAAGGCACAGACGACATACATAACACCATACAGCGGGACAATACCATTGTCATCGCCCATCTCATCACTGAACGTAACCTGATCCACCGCTGTTGCCAGGAGAATAGAGACTGAAGTCCTTTTGCCTTGACAAGAGGGGCCAACAAGCAACACAACAAGCTCTCAGACAGCACAAGCAGCTGGCTGACAGGCAGAGCGGTCCCAGAGGAGGAGCCCGTCCTGGTGACCGGCTCACTGTACTGTATGTGATATTTGTGTCTGTCATTGTCTCTGTCTGTGTGCTGGAGAGGGAGTGTGCGTGTCGACTGCACAAGCAGGAAGCAACTGTGTGTAAAAAAAAAAAAAAACTGTTGACAGTGCGAGTGTGTTGCTTCATGTGTGACAGTAGCCTAACAGGTGTAACTTCTGTCTGCAGCCAGGAAATTGACCTAAGGATGGACTGGTGGTCCACTCCTCTGGATGTTGTCTTGCTATTCTAATATCATGCAGAATGCCCACTATGTCCTAATTGAGAAAGGCGAAGGTGTGTTCAAATCTCTGCTTTTCAGTCAGTGGTTTGTTTTTCAACTTTTGCAATTCGTTTGGACATGTGTGAACACAGTTATCTCTCTGTTGGGACCAGAACAACCCCACTGATAACCTTGAAAGTTAAGGTGGAACTTTATTCGACCTTGATCCGACCCAGCTACCAGGGGTTTGACCTAAACAGCTCCTGTATTCCCAGCAAAGCCAGGCGTCAACCTCCCAGTCTGACCAGTGATGGAAACCTGGAAATGCAATCTTCAAAAATCCAACAGGGGTCACCAATGTCAGTTACAAAAGAACTCTTCCTAACTATCCAAAAACAAAATGAGACTACTTCTGGATTTATTTATTACTTCGGGAAGAAATATTGCTACAAGTCTTCTTCTCAAAATAACAACATAGAAACATCCAGTTTTCTCACTGATGGTGATTTCTGCTTAATGGGGTCATATATAGGTATCTGTGTTGCATTTAGTGTTTATTAACCAGCTTTCAGCCTCCAGTAGGACAGTTAAACATTTACAATCTGGCAACACTGGCTGATGCACTGAGTATTAATCTTTCATCCAATGCTGAACAAATACATGAAAGAATGATAGCATCTGCTCACTGCAGCAAATGTTAGCACACTAACAAAGTAAACTAGCTAAAACAGCTAACATTAGCCTATATTATGTTAATACCAGCATGTAAGCATCATGTTGTTATTATACAGCACAACTTACTGCTATGGAGCTGCAGGTATAACCCACTCATGTAGCAGATGAGCAATAAGAGCCATGAACTTTGTATGTCAGGCTTATGAATAAAAAATAATTTAATTCAACAAATAACGTCATATAGACACCTGAGGTTGACCCTCACCGTGATTCAACACAACGCCAATGGAAAAACACGGCATTTCTCCCTTCTTATGTTTTTCTTTATAATTTAACAAGAGAAATGAAGGGAAACATTAATTCAACCCAACGAGCTGTTTGACCGTCTGCCCAAACCTGCAGCTACACAAGTAAAAAGTGGATTTAACATACGAGTCCGCAGTTAGCTTGTAGACACTCACCTGGTGCTGAACTCCTCCAACACTGAGGCAACCACGCTGCGCTGCTAAATGCTGTTTAACAGCTCACTTTGTTTTGTGCTGAGGAGTTGAAATGCCCACTGAATATATATCCTGTTTTCCTGTGAATAATCCAGCCAACAGCGCAGGTTTCTGTCACCATGTTTGGCACAGTTCAGCACGCGGGTCCTGGGGTCACCTAGCCTCCATGACAGGTAGCTAATTAGCCTAATGACCTGTCAATCACACCCAGAGCAGCATTCACATCCGGACCTGTCCTGTCTCACTTGACTTTTACCTGGAAAGAAAATTAAACTTAACTTATAAAGTATTTAACTTATAGTTATTGTCATTATCA
>JAOWBC010000458.1:6902751-6921568 GCA_028566105.1 Hypoplectrus providencianus
TCTCACTTGACTTTTACCTGGAAAGAAAATTAAACTTAACTTATAAAGTATTTAACTTATAGTTATTGTCATTATCAATGAGTCTGCTGCCTTTTTTTTCTTGATTAATAGATAATTATTGTATTGATAAAGTGTCAGAAAATAGTGTAAATGCCCATTATTGCATGCTTGCTTGACCGAGAATCCAAAACCCAAATACAGTGGTGAAATTAGAAAAGCATCAACTAGGAAGGTACAACAAGCATGGTTTTAGAATTTGCATCATGTATAAATAAGTAAATAAATAATCATAAATTTTGTCCATTATTTTGCAGCTAATCAATGACTTGACTAATAATTCCAGCTCTTATTATGAACTTTAGCACCAACTTAACTTAGTTTAAAACATCCAATAATGGCCATTTTATTATTGCATGAAAGCTTGTTTGTTCCAGCAAAGAATCCAAAACCCTAATATATTAAGTATAAAATCTTAATTTAAGAAGCTGGAACTCACATGATTTTGGCATTTGCATTAATAAAAAATTATGAATTCAAAATCTGTTTTGATCAGCAAATCAGTTACTCAACTAATAATTCCAGCTCCTATTAATGGTTATAGCACCAACTTAATCTTTTTTTAAACATGCCCCCTCGAAACCACTGTCTCCATCTTGCTGTTACATTTGAGTGAAAGTAAATTGGGCATATTATGAATCAGTGAATTGTTGAAGTTCTCTTTTATTTTGGGAATAGCATGGGAATATATTATATTAATAAGACCTACATGATGTAGACGTCTGTCAGCTGTCAGACGTCTTCATTAGATGGGACATGTCTATTTGTATGCCCTAGATACCAATCACAAGAATCCCTGTATGAGTACCTAGATTCACCCTCACACACAACAACAAACCATGTTATCATCCTGTGCTCAAATACTCCAAGCTGCTTTAATTTCAGAAGAGAGCTAATTGCAATTAAGATGCATGGGGTGTTGAGCTGTGAAGTAAAAGGAAGTAATCAGCGTTGATTATAGAGCCTGAGCCTGATCAGAGCAAATCATACACTGTACGGCTACTCTCCGCCTGCCTGGATCTGAATCAGGCATGACACCGGAGCAGAGCCTGTTTTTACTGTGATTGCGTCCATGGCAGCACTACCGATTCCAGCTCTCTGCCAGATTTGAAAGGATTACGGTGCATGTGACACAGTGAGGTTGACCTAATCATGTCTTACCCAGAGATGCACATCAAGATGTGTTGTGGGCCAAAAGTGAGTCCACCCAATACAGCTGCAGGCGTGAGATTAATGGTTTGCTCGCCAGTTGCTTTAATTTCATAATCTGGGTTTGTTTTGGAAACTGCTCATTATAGCTGAAGCTGTGCTGCTGTATCAAGCCCGACTCGTGTATGTAAACAGTACACGGCAGAAAAATGAAGCTGTAAATAGTTCCAGCACAGACAGTTTTCTGCGATTAGCTGCCTAAATCGGTCTTTTGGGGATTGCAAAAAAAAAATCAAGCTGTGAGGGTTATTATACAGCAGAAATGTATCTTTGAAGCAACTGTGTTAAATGATCATTTGCAAGTCTAATACATCTGTTCCTCTATGTAGACTGTGTAGATGGTGTTAAATGATCCAAGCTGAAATATATAACTCTGTATTGATCCAGTGATGCAGAAGCAGCACAGTGAGCTGAGGCAGCCAAATATTCCACACATTTTAAACTACTGCAGACATTGTTGTGCTGTTTTCTTGCATTTTATTTGTGCAAATGATGTAAGCATACAAAAAGAGTTATAAAAATGTACCTCTGTTTGGATCATAATACATGCAGGAAAACAATTGTTCCCTTTCCAATAATCTGAGTAATTTCCTTATTTTCCAGATGTCACATACACACATCTGGAAGCTGCAAACAACAACCTTGTAATAGTAACGAATGAGGAGCTCTGTTGAAGTGGTTTACTGAGAATGTGTCTTGCTCAAGGGCAAATCAGCAGTTTGGTGAGTGTGAGAAGGAAATTACACTCCTCTTCCTCTGGCTAATTTTTACAACAAATTGAAGGTAAAAGAAAATGTGTCTGACTTGACTGGCTAACCAACACTGACATCTAGTGGATAATAAATGTAAAGACTTAAGACATTTGTCTGGCACCTCATGATTTATGTTTATTTAAATTTCATCTCAGCTTTTGTTTATAAATAGTTGTTATAAATAGTAGCTAAACATCAGCAAAAATAATATCCCATAAACACCTGAAAAATACATATTATTGAGATTATCTGTACACACATAACACCTGAAGACACTCATACAGTACCAGTCAGAAGTTTGGACACAACTTCTCATTCATTTTGTAATATGATGATTTTTTATTGATTTTGTTATTGTGTAGATTGTTTGTAAATTCATCAAAAATATGAAGGACACATAACAATTTGTGTCCTTAACAAACTAAATATTTTCTAATTTAGATTCTTCGAAGTCGCCACCTTTTGCTTTTATGTCAAACACAAAAGTGTGCAAAGTTGTCATTAAAGAATAAGGTGGTTTCTTCAAAAAATCTAAAATATAAAACATGGTTCTGGCTTAAGACTTTTTTAAACTACATAATTCTATTTCTTCTTTTATCATATGTCGAAAACAATAATTTAAAAAAAATGAAGAGAAATCACTGAATGAAAGGTGTGTCCAAACTTTTGTCTTGTCTTGTATATACTACATCTATGGATAATATTTAGTTGACAATAACAGCCATTTGAAAAGCGCTAAAAGAGTTCATACCTCAATCATTTTCCTGATTAAACCTCAAGTGTCCATGATGGATTAAAGTTCATTTCACAGCAGAGTCCACTGTGTGCTTTGCTTCATCTCAAGTCAAGCAGAAACAGAGAAAATGCACATAAAAACATGCAAAGGCAGTGAGAACCTTGGGCATAAACAAAGCTGTCATGCTAATTTCAAGCCTGGCCGATGTGTAATGGGTTTGAGCACACTGCTGCCTCGCTGACCCGGCAGCACAAGTCAATGCGAGCTCGTGACAGATTTCTTTGTTGTTGTTTGTTAAAAGCCTGTGTTCATATTCAGGCATGTCAGTGATACTTTTTCAAAAAATATGCATGTAAAGGAGCAGGAAAACCCACACTTTTGTTTGTGTCTCAATCTAAGAGGTCAGTGTAGTTGTCTAGGCAGTAGTCTTCAAAGCTGAAGTCCTCAGCAGTGAACGGGACATCCTTCCACTGCTTAAAAACCATCCTGCCGTCAGGGGTCTCCAGGGCCAAGTTCTTTATGGCGACATTGGGCAACAGGATAATTCCTTTGTAGTTCATCTGAAATCCCCAATGCTGTAAATTTGAAAATGAATAAAACTCAACATGAGAACCAACAACTTAAGCATTTATAAGTTTTAAAATGTGTATGTCAGCCGTACCTGATCGCAGTAACTGCACCTGATTCTACACCCAGGCTCCCAGTCCTCAAAAGTCCTTGGTAGTGTCTTTTTCTCACCAACTTTGTAGTGTCTCCTGAGAGCAGAGATAGAAAGCCATGATTAGACCAGGAATTATATTTTATGAAGATGTATTCCTGAATTAACTTTTGCATGAACTCTTGCACCACAAAGACCTAAACTTACTCAAAGTCAGGACTGACGTTGACAAAGTGCACATTTTGAAAAAGTCTGATGTCGCTGCCAAAGGCCACAGACTTGGAGCAGTTTTTACACGAAAGCCGGACACTAGCAGCAGTGTAACGACTCTTCTTCTCAGCTTTCTGGCTCTCTGCAAACTGTCTGCCTTTAACTGCCTTTTTCTGAAGAGAAGTTATCTAGAGAGAGAGAGAGGAACAAAAAGCAATGGTAGAAAGCTTATTTACAGTAAAGGATGGAGATGGACAGAGTCCTGCACCCCCACCTTTTTGCAAAACCCTTCCGGGCTAATTTCTTGAACCTCCGCAATGGCTTTTCCGGTCAGCTCTTCCAAGTTCTCATTGAGGCGCTCTCGCTGCACTTCCCGCCCGCCTTCGTTGGCAACCACTGAATACTTGCTGTCTTTTGCTCGGGCACGTCCGCTGGCCTGCTGCTGGGCGATCTCATTTGTACACAGTTCATAGCGCACCACCAGGTTGCATTCAGGGATGTCGAGACCTTCTTCAGCCACACTGGTGGAGATCAGGAGGTTGAGAGCACCCAGACTGAAAAGGCGGATGGTGTTTGTCTGCTCATTCTGTAAGGAAAGCATGCAAAGACCAAATCAAACAAAATAGAGATTTCTTAGTCTGGATTGTAGGATTGAATCTAATTGATTGTACATGAACACACCTGTGTCATGTGTGTGTCATTGTTTCCAGCTCCAGTGAGGATTGCCGCCCTGATGCCGGCTTCCTGTAAGGCTCTGTTGTTGCGGACCCACTCAGTTAGGCAGTGGACGCTTTTACGTGTTTTGCTGAAGAGGATTCCCTTTGATTCCACATTTTTATTATTTTCACCAAAGTGTTCAAGCAGAGTGCTCTCAAGTTTTGCCATCTTCGGGTTCTCATAGCGAGAATCTCTCGCCAGGTTCTTCAGCTCCACTTGATTCTCTGTGTGTTAGTGAGGAGAACTATTGCTTACATGGTGAAAGAAATATTTGAAAATCAAAAGGCCAAATATACATAGTCACTAACATATCTACCTTGGAAAAGCCTGTCTAAGAAGCGGTCTGTCTCATCAATTTTTGTGGTGAACTGGTCGTAGAAGTCCTCTAGGGAGCGATAAGCATCCATCATCTGCAGGGTGTCGTTGATGAGCAGGGCGTCGTTGTACTGCCTGAGGTGAATTGCACATTGTGCCAGCGGTCTGTTGCTTTGTATCACTCCTGATCCAAATGAACATTAATTACGTCCAAGCAACACTGCTTTTTTCTAGAAATGTGCCTAAAATATGTTTTCCTTGCAATTACAACTGATCAATACATTCACATTCCCGGATAGAAAATGAAGCAGGTTCTTACCTTGCTTATTTAGTTCAATCACGTCTGCCTCATAGTCTTGAGTGCCGCACTGTCTCAGTCTGAAGTCTGGAGGGATGTTCATGTACTCATGGATCTTCTGCATCATTTGCTTCAGGTGATCCCCAAATGGATCCTACGAGCAGAAATATCTTGTTAACTATATGGGGAATTCTTACGTGATTATAACATCTCCCTGTTCACAGAGGGGATCCGTTTTGGTACGAACTAATTATCCAGATGCATCATTGTCTACCAGAGGTGTACAGAGATGTTGTTGTCTGTATCAGTTTAATAAACATAATGTTACTGTGTCTGAATTTGGATAGAAGAATGGAAGTAAGTGTGGTTTTCAGGAAATCACCTTTAAGCTAGTAAATGATGTACTTTCTTGACATAATGTTCATAGGCCACGCATCTTATTGTGCCTGACCCTGACCCGAACCCCTACAATGAATTTGGATGCAGCTACAACCCTGCTGCTTTAAAATCCAACTCTTTAGAGGATTGGACAGAAAGTAGCTAACCTGAACCCTTTTCTCCACAATGTCATACTTCTTTCTGGGTCTGGGTACATTCTGCTTCAGCTCGGAGGCATGTTTTTTAGATGAAACTATGGCTGAGTCCAGGTTGGCACAAATCTGAGAAGAAAAGAAAGAGGATGATAATAAGGAATGGACTTCTGGGAGATCATTTCGGTGGCAAATACAGTAAAACTTCAAATCGAAAAAGTAAACCCTGACCTGCAGGACATTCTCCTTGACTGTTTCCAGTGTCCGTCCTCCCCCTGTCCCAGGTGAAGCAGTGAGACCAAGGATTTGTGGTAACTTCTGTTCTCCATCCAACTTTTTCTCCACATATAAAGCCATCACCTTGTTGTAGACGGAGTTCTTTTGTGTGCGGTGACACTCGTCGATTATCAGTAGCGTGATGTCTGTAAGGAACCAAGGATGCATCATGTGTGACTTAATCACAAAACCTATTCAACACTGATTTACTTTTGTCGCTGCATCATTAAAATCAAAGTGTTTAAACTCACTTTTACTCACCTGAGAACTCAACATGTTTGGCTTCCTCTGTATTAATCAGGGCGTTATACAGGATCTGTGCTGTGCAGATGACCACATGTGAGTCCCTCAGCACGAGTCCAAAGAAGTCCTTCTGCTCACTCTCTCCAGTGACTGCATTCAGCTTGTAGTTATGGCCCAGATGAGGCTGAAACTCCTTGGTGTTGTGCTGGTTTACAAGGATAACCTGTGGAGCAGAACACAGCACGTTTTATTTTACCCCATTGGGTGTCAAAATGACCTGTCTTGTTATTATTATGATGAAAATGACTCTGTTCTGTCAGTTATTGTGTGTCTTCTATACCGTGTTCACCAGGACCACCACCTTAGCCCGTGGCGTGGTCTCCAGGTGTCTTTTGGCCACATACACAGCAGCACGGGTCTTTCCACTTCCTGTCGGCATCCAAATGATGATATTCTCTCTCTTAATAGCTCTTTCAACCACCTCCTCCTGGTATGGATACAGTTTCATTTCTGCCATCCTGATGGATATCAAAAATGACACATATTTACAACACTGCGGGGACGTTAGGTCATATCTAGACTTAAAAGCAGTGCAACATAAAGTTTGGCGATACAAAAGTAGAGTTGCTTTGAGGAAACAAAGCCATGCTGAGAGACATGCATGTTGGATCTTGTTGAATCTTTTACCTTTAAGCTGTTAAAAAAATCGTCCTGTATTTGTCCCCCGGTCAGCTGTGTGGTGTTTTCAGCTTCTCCTTGTCCATTACCATCACAGGGAGCTGGCTGTGGGGTTTTAAACCCTGGTGCGATCAGCTGTCTGACGCGGATTCAGGAAAACGAAAGTAAAAGACCTTTGCACTCAAGCAAGGGGCCCTACTGAGGGAGGCTCCAGAGGAACAACACAGTGTTTCCTTTAGCAGGGGACGCTTCTACTTTACACAAATAACGCAGGTCTGTAACCAACCTGTTTTTTATTTTATTTTATTTTATTTTATTTTTTTCAGAATTCCACGTCGAAGTATATGTATTTCTATGTCATCTATGTATGTGTCTCACAGCTGAGGTGTTTTTGTTTTTCGGTGTTGAAAGCGGCTCTGCTTCGGCACACCCCCTCAGTTGGCCCTAGTTGATCTTCATTCCATCAGGAAAACAAAACCTAACATTGTGGTAATGCAGGAAGTTCCCGTGTTTTTTTAATGGTAACTGTTAAATGATTCTTTGTGAATTGCTCAAGGGCAAATAAACAAAGCTTGGTGAGCCAGAGAAGGAAATAACCCTCTTCTTACTCAAGCTAATGTTTTACATGTCTCAGGTACAGAAAGCTGTCTGACTTGATAAGCTAACCAACACTGACATCTAGTGGTTAATAAATGTAAATAAAAAAGATATGATTTGCTATGTAGTTCAAGAATGTTTATTTAAATTCAATTTCAGCTCAAGTTTTATTTTTAGTAGCCATGAACAGCAGTTATATAGAAAAAAGAGTACCCATTATCAAAGAAATCCTACAAATACACATTACAAATCTTTTTAGATTTTCCTTAAAAAAAAAAAAAAAAAAACATCTGCAGACACACATACATAAAATGTAGTTGCCAATAAAAACATTTTTAAAAAGCTAATACAGTTCATATGTCATTCATATTCCTGATAAAACCTCAAGTGTTCATGATGGTTAAATTTAATATTTTGATGTTACAGCAGAGTCCATTGTGTGCTTTGCTTCATCTCAAGTCGAGCAGAAACAGAGGAAATGCACATAAAAACATGCAAAGGCAGTGAGAACCTTGGGCGTAAACGAAGCTGTCATTATAATTTCAAGCATGATCGATGTGTAATTGGTTTGAGCACACTGCTGCCTCACTGACCCGGCAGCACAAGTTAATGCGAGCTTGTGAGGAGTGATTTTTTTTTTTTGTGGTGAAGCATCTGCATATACTTAAGCATGTCAGTGTTACTTTCTCTAAAAAAAGTGCTGGCAATGTAATACCAATAGACTGGAATAGCGAGAAAAAGATTGAAATCTCCATGTGAAGTAGCAGGAAAAAACACACTCAGCTTCTCTTGTTTGTGTCTCAATATAAGAGGTCAGGGAAGTGTTCAAAGCAGTATTCTTCATAGCTGAAGTCCTCAACAGTGAAAGGGACATCCTTCCACTTCTTCACAGTCATCCTGCCATTGGGGGTCTCCAGGGCCAAGTTCTTTATGGCGAGATTGGGCAGCAGGACACTCCCTTTGTACTTCATCTGAAATCCCCAGTCCTGTGAATTTAACCAAGACTAAATCATGAGCACCAACATCAGCTCTGCTTAAGAACCATATTGGACAGAAAAAGTCATTATTATTTTGTTTTCCTCTGAGTTTTAAATTAATTTTTGATAGAGGGCACACTGTACCTTGTTGCAGTTTCTACAACCGATCGTACAGCCAGGCTCCCAGTCCTCAAAAGTCCTTGGTAGCATCACCTTCCCACCAAGTTTATAGTGTTTCCTGAGGGAAGATAAGCAATCTTTAGGCAAGGAAAGACCTTTTGTGAAGACATCGGCCTGACAAAACTTTGGCATGAACCCTTGTACCACAAAGACTTACTCAAAGTCAGGGTTGACGTTGACAAAGTGTGCATTTTCAAGAAGTCTGATGTCGCTGCCAGAGGCCACAGACTTTAAACAGTTTCGACACAAAAGCTGGACACTGGCAGCAGCGTTACGGCTCTTCTTCTCTAATTTGCAGCCCTCTGCAAGTCGTCTGCCAATCACTGCCTGTATTTGGAGCTCATTCATCTGGAGAGGACGAGACAGAACAAAAGGTTATGGCAAAACAGTAAGCAGTTTGAATTGTTGGGACCACAGGTGGACTTTGATAATTTGTACATACTGGACATGTTTGAATATAAAGGCAACAACATTCTCAGCCCCTTTGGTCTCCAACAGAGGACACAATCACCCAAACTCCTTCTCTAAGGAATCAAGTGGAATTTTATTGCCCCAAGTGTGATAACCTCATTGGTCAGAAAGATCTTTGTCACCACAGAAAGTCTCATGGGTAATAAAACTTCATTCCTCCATACTCTGTCTTTAGCCTCTGCAGAATAAATGATGGAAATTGACCCCCCAGTACAGAACCCCCACCTTTAAGCGAAACTCTCCAGGGCTCATTTCTTGGACCTTCGCGATGGCTTTTCCAGTCAGCTCTTCCAAGTTCTCATTGAGGCGCTCTCGCTGCACTTCCCGTCCCCCTTTGTCAGCAACTACTGAGTATTTGCTGTCTTTTGCTCGGGCACGTCCGCTGGCCTGCTGCTGGGCAATCTCATTGGTAAGCAGCCCATAGCGCACCACCAGGTTGCATTCAGGGATGTCGAGGCCTTCTTCAGCCACACTGGTGGAGATCAGGAGGTTGAGAGCACCCTGGCGGAAACGGCGGATAGTTTCTGCCTGCTCATTCTGTAAGGAAAACATATGAATAAATCATACAAAATAGTTTACTTTTTACTAAATTTGAATGCTTAAACCTCATAGATTGTATATAAACACACCTGTGTCATGTAAGTTATACCATTGCCAGCTCCAGTGAGGATGGCCGCCCTGATGCCGGCTTCCTGTAAGGCTCTGTTGTTGTGGACCCACTCAGTTAGGCAGTGGACGCTTTTACGTGTTTTGCTGAAGAGGATTCCCCTCGACTCCTCCTTTTCACTTTTTCCACCAAACTGTTCGAGCAGAGTGCTCTTCAGTTTTTCCATCTTCGGGTTCTCATAGCGAGAATCTCTCGCCAAGTTCCTCAGCTCCACTTGATTCTCTGTGTTACAGTATCAGAGATAATAAAACTGAAGGAATGCTGGAAGAAATAATTTAAAATCAAACAGCTAAATATACAATGTAACTTATATTTCTACCTTGGAAAAGCCCATCCAGGAAGAAGTCAGTCCCGTCAATTTTTCTGTTGAACTGGTCGTAGAAGTCCTCGAGGGAGCTGTAAGCATCGGTCATGCGCAGGGTGTCGTTGATGAGCAGGGCGTCGTTGTACTGTCTGAGGTGAATTGCACATTGTGCCAGCAGTCTGTTGTTCTCTCTTACTCCTGATGCAAGTAAGCACCAATTATATACGCACCAACATAGTTTTTTCTAGAAAATTACCTAAAATATGTTACCTTGCAATCCCATGTGACAAACACATTAAAGGCTAAAAAATGAAGCCTGTTCTTACCCCTTTGCTCCAGCACCACCACGTCTGCCT
Source organism: Hypoplectrus providencianus (assembly GCA_028566105.1). Classification (NCBI taxonomy): domain Eukaryota; kingdom Metazoa; phylum Chordata; class Actinopteri; order Perciformes; family Serranidae; genus Hypoplectrus; species Hypoplectrus providencianus. The sequence goes on from JAOWBC010000458.1 coordinate 6,912,983, forward strand.
CATACTCTTGAGTGCCGCACTGTCTCAGTCTGACGTCTGGAGGGATGTTCATGTACTCATGGATCATCTGCATCATTTGCTTCAGGTGATCCCCAAATGGATCCTAAGAGAAGGAGAACTGTTGACCACCTTCATCTCAACATCTCCAACACTGAGCTCCATGTCATCCGGCCCATCCCGCTTTGTATCAGCCAATTGAAATTCAGCTCTGATCAATTGGACTAATTACTGGGATGCATTAATGTCTATTATCTGTGTCTGTTTTGAGAAACTGGAAATGGGTGTGATTTGTTCCAGAAATCACCTTCAATCTAGTAAATGTTCTAGATTCTAATACATTGATTTCGTACTTGTGTATAATTATTTAGAAATATATTTCAACAAGAATATTGTTTCAAATTGATTCACATTAATGTGGATGGCCATAAGTGAAAGAAAAATAACAGCTTACCTGAATCCTTTTCTCCACAATGTCATATGTCTTCCTGGGTCTGGGCACATTCTGCTTCAGCTGGGAGACGTAGTTTTTAGTTGACACTATGGTTGAGTCCAGGTTGGCACAAATCTGAGAGTAAAAGAAGAATGATGATGAAAAAGAATGGACTTCTGGGAGATCATATCAAATTACAAGCTCAATAAGAACAAAGGTAAACCCTGACCTGCAGCACATGCTCCACAGCTGTGTCCAGGGTCCGTCCTCCCCCTGTCCCCGGGGACGCGGTGAGACCCAGGATTTGTGGCAACTTTTTCTCTCCTTTCAGCCTTTTCTCCACGTACAAAGCCATCACCTTGTTGTAGACGGAGTCCTTGTGGGTGTGGTGACACTCGTCGATTATCAGTAGCGTGATGTCTGTAAGGAACAAACATCTTCTTCATGACTTAAATAAAAACTCAAAACTTTCTAAAACTTTGTCACAGCAGCATTAAGGTCAGGGTGTTTAAGCTCACTTTTACTCACCTGAGAGCTCAACATGTTTGGCTTCCTCCTTGTGAATCAGGGCGTTATACAGGATCTGTGCTGTGCAGATGACCACGTGCGAGTCCCTCACCACGAGTCCGAAGAAGTCCTTCTCCTCACTCTCTCCACTCACTGCCACCAGCTCATAGTCACGGCCCAGGTGAGGCTTAAACTCTTTGGTGTGGTGCTGGTCGACAAGGTGAACCTAATACATGGAGGTAAATTTGATTCCTTTAAATGGGCAAAATCGGTCCTGTCGCTCCTGCCCCTAACTCTCCAAGCACAATATAACCACGATATTACACATTTGTGACTCTTTACTACAACTAAAAATGAGTTATGCACCAGATTTATCCCCATAATGTGACAGATACATGAGAACATTTGTATTTGGCCCAAGTTGATGTGAAACATGTCCTGTTATCATTATTTTGAGTCTGTTCTATCAGTTTTTGAGTGGATTCTGTACCTTGTTCACCAGGACCACCACCTTAGCCCGTGGCGTGGTCTCCAGGTGTCTTTTGGCCACATACACAGCAGCACGGGTCTTTCCACCTCCGGTCGGCATCCAAATGATGATATTCTCTCCCTTAAGAGCTCTTTCAACCACCTCCTCCTGGTATGGATACAGTTTCATATCTGCCATCCTGCACTTTCCTCCTGTTTGACATCAGAAATGCACAGAAAAAAAATCATACCAGTACATCAAACCAGTAAAAATTAACAGGGGTGGAGGTATTTAGATCCCTAACTTAGGTAAAAGCACTGCAATTAAAAGTATCAGTATCAAAATGTACTTAAATTATCAAAAGTAAAATTACTTATTATGTAGAATGGACCCACTCAGATTATTGTCAATTCCCAATATATAATTGGATTAGCAGGATTTTAATGATGTAAATGGTACTTCATTTTAACAAATTTTAAGCTTTAAATATACTGGTATGTGGTTTAATTTTTTTAAACATCAGCAATCATGTGAAATTAATTGATTTTTTTCATGTTGTTTTCAAGACCTGAAAGTAACTAAAGCTGGGGGCTAAATGTAGAAGAGTAACAGTGCATTATTATCCTCTAAAATTGAGTTCAATTGCAGTATAACATATTACATATGTAGAAACACTCAAGTACCTCATAATAATAAAGTACATGACTGGAGTATATTAACTTACATTCCACCACTGATAACTAACATAATAAACATAATTTGTTATATCTGAGTAAAGTTGCACACAAACATTCTGAGAGACATGCATGTTGGATCTTTTACCTTTAAGCTGTTTAAAAAATCGTCCTATATTAGTCCCCCGGTCAGCTGTGTGGTGTTTTCAGCTTCTCCTTGTCCATTACCACCACAGGGAGCTGGTGGTGGGGTTTTAAACCCTGGTGCGATCAGCTGTCTGACGCGGATTCAGGAAAACGAAAGTAAAAGGCCTTTGCACTCAGGCAAGGGGCCCTACTGAGGGAGGCTCCAGAGGAACAACACAGTGTATACTTGAGTGTTGAAAGTGGCTCAGCTTTGGCATGTAACCTCATTTGGCCCCAGTTGTTTCACCAGGAAAACAAAACCTAACTTTGTGTCTTGTGTTAATGCGGGAATTCCCCAAGGCTCTTTTAATGGTTACTGGCAAATGGGTCTTGCCAGCCCTCAGATTATTCAGCAACTTTTTGGTTTCGATTGCAATTTGTTGTTTTGCAGAACTAACATGTAGTGCATTTTAGTGAAGCAGAACTGACAATGCATAATGGTAAACTTTCAAGGATTATACATTACTTATTACCTGACACTTTGGCAATAACCATCTTTTTCACAGTGGTAACATAATAAAAACTCACTTTCAAAACAGCTGCAGGAGCAACTAAAAGTACAAAAAATATTTATTTTAACAATGTGAATACAAAGTTCTACATTTTTACATGACAATAAACATGCATTACTGGTATTTCTATTACTTGTTCTGGACAGTGAGATGTTATTATAACACTGTCAGATGTTATTATAACACTGTCAGTGATTTAATGTGTGTGACTGTCACACAGGAGGCTGTGCACCACCATCCCATATTTCAAACAAACATAATTACCTGCCAAACTTTTTTTTTTTTTACCGCTTTTCCAAATGCAACAGAAAACTAAGAAAAACTTCATTTGAAAGATCTTATCGGGCAAAATATGTTTTAAGTCAAATGCACCAAAGAGCAAATATACATCAGACCAGACCTTGATAGACTTAACTTAATAGAGGAGAAAGACAGTAGAGATAATGTGCTCTGATTCCCTTGCAGACAGTCACTAAGTGGCTTTAAGTGGTGGTTATATTTCCTGTTAGGATCAGCTGTGTGACGCAGAGACACAAGTAAAAACTCGGTGCAAAGTGTGCACGGAAAGGCCTTGCTGAGGGGGGTCTGGAGCAACAACAGCTGTGCAAGGACAGAAGTCTGAACAGCATAAACCTGGTCATGTGTTTTCTTATGTAAACTAAGAATGTAGATTGCAGTTGGTTTTTCATTCCGAAATTGAAAAGGGAGAGGCCTCTAAAAAAAATAATCAGGTTTTGCATGCTGAACACCCTCACAAGGCCCTGCCCTTTGCTTTCTGTTGCTTCAGGAAAATGAAACATAAAGCTTACTTCTTCACAGGAAAAGCAAGTTTTGATACAAAAACATTTAACACATATGCACTTTCTGTCCCACTGTTTAAAGTAAAATATATTTACTTTCTGAAGGTCGTTAAGGGACAGATATGCAATATAAGCCTTAAGTGAATATGGCTGTGATAGCATACAGCATGCTAACAGCTTTAAAGGGTTAAAGTAAAAAATGTTATACTCACTTTTTCCTGCAGCACAAGTCAGGAGACTCAAATTCACAGCCTTGGTTTATATAAAAAACAAACCTTTATTGTCATGAACGGTATTACAGTTACAGTAAATGGCATTTATACCATAACTAGAGACAGTAACCATCCTCAAACTCTGAATGACCTTTTTAAGAAGATCTGAAATGCAGCATAGGTAGATTGAGGGAGAAATACGCCAATAGACAACCCTGAATAATGCAACACTGACATCACTTCAGTAATTCAAAGCTAGTCATGATTCAAGTACAAAATAAACACACTCACACCCACGCACTCGCACACACACACACACACACACACACACACACACACACACACACACACATATATATATGTATATATATATACACACAAGTCAATGGAACATTCAACAAGCAGGCTCAACCAGCATTGGACTGTTTCTTCCTATAAAAGAAGTGAATGCATCTCAGGAAGCACTCCGTTTGACACTGACCGCTGAACAAACGTAACGTTTGTAATGCTGTAAAATAAAAAAAAAACCTGCAGACAGTGTATATGAGTTTGATGTATTGTATGAAATTAAATTGTAAACTGTCCGTCATGCAGAAACACCCACTTGTTGTGTGCTCGCTGTGATAAATAAACAGTTATCAGAATCACTGTGAGGACTGCTGGTTAGCTGCTCCCACCCTCATCACGCCCAGATGTCACTGACATTTACTATCCAGTAAACTTGTGGCCACCACAAAAAGGTGGCTGTACACTAAACAGACTACTTAGCATGTGTGTGCAGAAGTGACAGTACTACAGTCTAGCAACAGAACAGATCAATGCCAACAACTACAGTATCACCTGTAAGCATGGTCAAAGCTACGCTAACGTGCGACCTCATCCTAAACCCTGCCAGTGGAAAATGGTGTAAAAACAGTATGCATCATGTTTACTGTATAAATAAGCTTCTACCATGTTGTTGTCAACATGAAAACAACAGTGTTTTCTTGAAGGCAACGATCGGGGAAAGTATTTTGTTTAGCACTCGAGTGCTGGAAATATTGGATGCCCAGTCCATCACTAGCAGCGTCTCAAACTCCTCAAGAGTAGGGCTGCAACAAACACTTTTTATTACAATCCGCAATGTTTTCATCATTGTTTATGTTTAATAATGTTGCTACAGCCTAAATGATAAATAATTTGCTCCTCTCTGACCAACAGTCAAAAAATATTCAATATACACTGGAGATTAAACCAGCATTCGATCATTTTTTGCACCCAGTTAACGACTTCAACTATTCACCAATCGACTGATCAAATCAAGACTACTCAAGAGTCAAAGTACTGCCCATCGTTCGTTTTGAGGACTTCACCCCTCAAAAGACGTGCATCTCTACACCCATGAAGATGGCTGGGATGTTCAAGTGTCTGTCAGTAACGGAAGGCAACGTGGCTTTAGGTCCCGAGGTCCAGTTTTCTGTGAAACAACTCTACACTACACACACGACGCCTGCTCCAGTGACGAGCTCTAAGCTAATTGGAATGAACAAATGTCAATAAATGCGACAAAACCAGGTCAATGATACTATAAATAATGGTGGAAAGTGTGGCATTGTTATAACTTGGACCTATAACTTTGGTACACTTAATGAAACATGTATATGCAGATTATTGATCCACTTGGAGTACTGGAAAAGTGAAACTGAAAGAGGATAGGTAATGCCATTTTGACACATTGTAATGCTTTTCCTAACCACCTCCTGTTTGGTTCCAACAGTTCCCTTGTTAAATGTGTCAATCATGTACACACCCCTTTATTAAATTAAATATGACAATAGCTAGCGATGACTCCTCTTCATCTGTTAAGAAAATGGAAATTTAATTCCGCTGCCAAGTTCATTTCTCGATCAAACCTCCGTCTTTTAATTTGAAGTAGAAGAACTTCTCCAGGGTGTTGGCACTCTTGCAGTACTCGCTGTCTGGAGGGTTGTACTCGCGGCAGTTGGTGATGATTCGCTGCAGGTCGGCAATGAAAAGCTTCTTGGTCACGTAGTATCTATTCTTCAGTCTCTCCGTCATGGTCTTCAGGTCTGCAGGGACAGAACGGGATCAATGAGGAACGGGATCTAAAAGATGTAACCCAGCTGCTGTGTGATCACGGAGAGGATCGCTCACCGATGGGGAAGCGGATGATCTCGTAGTAATCTGGAGCCTCTGATTTCTTCACTGGTTCCATGAAGGGCCAGGCATCAGGGTGAGTCTGCAGAAGAGAGGGAAAGTCCTGGTTTGTCTCTCTTCAGGTTACAGCTCTATGTTTGTGTCTTCGCTGGTGTCAGCAGGTGAGTCATACCTTAATCTGGGCCAGGAGGTTCTTCAGCATGTTGTACAGCACGTCAGGGTCCTTTACCTCTTTCCTGCAAAACGTGGAATGATAAGTCAGTACAATATTGACTAAACTTAAAGATTCCAACCATTCAAAGATTCACTTTTTCACAGGTTTTGTTAAGGTCAGTCTTGGATCCAGTGGAGATGACTTGAACATGAAAACAGAAGGGCTACTGTAGACTTCATGCTTATTTAAGATACTATTATAGTTCTATAACCATAGAAAATAAAGGCTTTGTAGTGATATTAGCAGTACTAAACAGTGAACCTGGTTTTTAATTCGGCCAAACTTTTCTGATAGATTTATTTTTGTAATATTTTTTTTGCAGTTTTTCTTTCTGTTTTTATATAATGTACCTAAAGGTTATCTTCCTTTTGCTCAAACTCAATACTCTTTATATTTCTCCATGTGAATACTTGCAAAAAATACCTTTGAATACTTCTCTTTTTTTTTTACTTGTTTAACTGACTGCTTTTTTTTTATTAGATTTTTATTGAAGTTCTCTTTCTATTACTATACACTTGCTGCTTTACAACTGGAATATAGGAAAAATAAAGGAAATATTATCTTTATTTTGAAGGTTTTTGGCACTCCCCAGTGGCAGGTTTAAAGACAAACACTGAGGCAAGACTGCAGCAGCTCATAGCAGCTCTGCCTGCACCTGATCATTACATCAACACATGGGGTGTGATCCAGTCACAATGCTGATCACACCATCATGTGTGCCAGAAAAAAAGATTTAATATGTCCCACTGTGTAGAAGGGAAGATGCAGTTTGCCACAAATACCAGAACCCCTGACTGAGTCCAGTCAGTGCTTTTGTAGGTATTCTGATCCTCAATTATCTGCTCAGCATATATGAACAAAAGGTCAAAGGTTAAGTTAAAGTGTTATGTTCCCAACTGTAAGCTAATGTGTGGCTGCTGTATGCACTACAAGTAAAACAGGAAAATGACGCGTAAATAGTATCTGCTGAATGTTTACCCTTTGTCCTTGTTACTGGGTTTCCATCCTGTCTCTCCTGGAAGAAAAAAAGGAAATAAAGTATTCTGTATTGTGATAAAACAGAATTATTTAAAAATCTGTCATTGTACACATCCAGCACTCACTTATGCCGGGGATGCTCTCCACTGGGATCTGTCGTACTCCCTCTTTGAAGCAGGTAAGGCCGGGGTAAACCTTCCTGATCTGACTCTGTTTCCTCTCAATCAGCTTCTTAATAATCTGTCGTGACATTTATTCATGTGGTTATTAAAAAACAAACAAACACAGAAATTCAAAGCAAGAAAACATGTTTTATTGAGAAGATCGCGCACCTCCTTCTGCCTCTTGATGATGTGAGAGAGCTCAGTGTAGGGGATTCTGGGGTTCAGCTCGCACTCCATGAGCGTCGCTCCCTCGTAGTCTTTGATGTATCCCAGGTATCGACTCTTGGGCACTTTGATGTCTTTGGAAAAGCCCTGCGAGGAAAGAACAAATTACTGACGGGACAAGGCGTGGGGAGGGGGACAGGGACGGAGTTAATGCTCAGGTCAGGACTGCAGTACCTGCTTCTTGAAGTAGCCGATGGCGTACTCGTCGGCGTAAGTGAGGAAATAGAGGATGTTGTGTTTGATGTGGTACTCCTTCAGGTGGTTCATCAGGTGGGTACCGTAGCCCTGAGGTTAACAGGTCCAGAGAAGACAATGTCAAAAACCCAACTTATTACTTTTAGGATTTGTCCATATGCAAATGTATGTAAGGTGGATAAAACATCTTACATAGTGAGACAATTAAGAAAACTATGAGGACATTATGGTTATGAGCCAGAATGCAGAAGAAGAGATGTTTCATAGTATTACGGTGTGTTACAGCAGAAATCAGGATGGAAAAATTAATGAAGCATTAAAGAAAAAGTTGGTGATTGTTATTATTGAAATATGAGTCAGAATGTTGTTCCATTGCTGATTATTTGCTGCCAAATTCACAAAGGCTCTTATTTTATCACTATGAGTCATCATATTCATTGCTTTTATTTTCCTCTGGAGGTTTCTACCATAACAATTCATTTTGTCCGTGAAACTATACAAGATTGGTATTATAACTAAAAGGTCGTATTTATTTTTCAGTTGACCAAACATTTATTGTTTTTTAATCGTAAGTCATTAATGCCGTGTTTCTACTTCATGGTTTGGCTCTGCTTGTTTGGCTCCATTTTAATTTCCACTGCAGATAGTACCAACAGCATTCTCAACTGACTGCCATAGTGACGGTTTGAAACTGCTGATATTATCCTAAAAAAATAGTGGAACATGGTGTAGTTCTGCAGGCTACAATTTCTTCTTTAAAATAGTGTATATATATATATATATATATATATATATATCTATATATACTGGTTTTATACTGGTATAAACTGTGGTGTGCTGGAAAATGTTGTGTATCACTAGTG
>JAOWBC010000458.1:6926560-6937200 GCA_028566105.1 Hypoplectrus providencianus
TATATATATGTATTTTGATACTATAATTAAAATGATCATTTGTTTAAGTGAAACTTTCACAGGTAACGACGATAACTCCATTTTGCTAAGTAGGTATCAATAACGGTGCTACTTTATGTTAGTGTTTATTCATTATGCTGGATAATTTTGTTATCAAACAATATGAACCTCTATTTTATATGAATGCTTTAAAAAAAAAGCGGTTGTTTAATAAAAAAAAAAATACAGTCTCGCACTCTTCATTATTAATATAATTGTTTTGGAAAGCTACTTTACGTGTCTGCAAAAATAGACTCAAAAGGTTGTCATTAAACATTCTTCATGCATCGCAAGAGCACTTGAAAGCAACACACCTCGCCTATGGTCATTATGGGTAATGTAGTGTTTGAGTAGTAAAACTCATGTTTGTAAGAAGTAAACGTTTTCACACTATTGCATTCTAAGTACATTTATTTTTTAGATCTAACCTTTGGATTTTTATATAGATCAAAAGCAAACTGATGGTTTTCATTATTATTTTATAAAGGAGTCATCAATGTCTGGATATGGAATGATTAAGGAGGCAAAGAGAAAAGATACCTTCCCCTTGTTTATTGGTAAAATTACATTTTTCTTCTTATTCTTTCTCTACCCATGGCCCCAGCCTCCCCTTTATTATCCCCACCTAACAGCAGTGGCTGCTGTGCAGGTACTGTTGTGCTAGTTGTTGATGCCATAACAGAATGACAACACAGTTGAAAGTAATCCCTCCCTGATATAAAGAGTAAAAACAAAGAGAGAAAAGGAAAATAAAGGAAAAGCTGACGATAACATCTCAGTTCACAAAGATGATGAGACAGAACCAGTGCATTTAATACCATAGATCTTCAGAAAAAAAAAAATTAAGACATAAAAAAAAAAAATCCATCACAAAATAATTAAGGTTGACAAAACATCATGTAGAGATTGGGAAGATATTGTTTGACATTAACTACTGATTGATTATAAACTTGAAAAGTCTGATACAAATACAGCAATGTCGTCAATACACAGTTGTGATTTTGGTCGAGAAAACAAATCTTGCTTCACGTTTTTGTCATTGCACACTGTTGATTCAAAAACATTACATTAATGCTAAAATTACTTATGGGTGACAATGTTAATAAAGTACTATTTACTGTATATGGTTGATAACATAGATGGATGATTGTAAAACCTTAAAGGCTTTAAAAATCATACTGAACAGCCTGTGTCAAAAGAAGTTGAAGTAATAGTAATAGTGATAACAATAACAATGAAATAATTCAATCTACACAGCTCTATCAAGAAGGAAATATCTTTTCATTCCGTTCTCCTGTAAGGAACCTTCTCTCTTCATCTTTTCCAGGAAGTGGACCAGGAACAAGACAGAAAAGTGAAGGACTGCTGCATGCACCTGGAGTTTTAAGAGTGTCGTAAGACCATGATGGAAATACTTAAGAAATCCATGGTGCATGGGAGAGCAGGGGGTAGAAGATGAAAGGATAAGGCCAATGAGCCTGTTTATATTCCTTCCTGTTTATTTTATTTCCTCTACACAAATACAGAAACAAACATGAGCAAGATGGCCCTTTAAGGTGCCATTGGAAATGACTGAACTTTTTTTTTTTTCCTTCTTCCATGATTGGGACTTTTTTTTCCCTCTAATGTGACGTCAAGTGTCCATCATCAATAGAGAGGTCATGGATTGGCAAAGTCCGGGGGATAAATCATGATTCTTTGAATAAGCCCGTGGATTGATTTCTTGGTCTGTTGGTTGGTTCACCCGTCAGAGGGGCCTGGCGGTTTACTGGCCAGTGGACTCGTTTGCCAAACAGTTAATTGTTGCTCATAGGGTGGTTGGTCCGACCACGGTTTGGTTTGACCGGTGGGACATTGTTTGACAGCTGGCTAATTTCTGGTCTGGTTGATCGAAGCTGTGGATTGGTTGGATCAGCTGACTCGTCGTGTTAGTTAGTTCCCGCCCCCACAACACTGGCTGCTCCTGCCCTGCGGTGCAGCCTCCTGCAGGTCCACGCCGCCTCTGGCTCGTCCGCCGGCGCCCGCTCCACCCTGAGGCTCGTTCTTAGGAAGCTTCTTGGCTGTTTTGATTTAAATGTGACATTAATTCATTAAAAACATCACAGTATACCTGCAACAGTTGATTAATATTATAATTAATTATTCTCATAATTAGGGTCTGGATAATATTATGTATCAAAGATATGAAACGGCACAAATAATCTGAGTCCGAGGTGATATTAGGTCTCGTTTCATTTGACCAACAGCCTTTAACACAAATATTGTGCTATTAAGTTATTAAGTGATTAAGTGCTGTAATTTAAAAAATTTAATTAATCAGTAACCATTTTGAGCATAATAATTATTATAATTTTATTGTCCAATAAAATAACAGATTTAAAGATCCCATCTTTTGCTCTGGAAAATTATAGTCCTGGATATTTTGTAAACAAACAATAAATCAATCAACTGAGATAGTGCTGGCAGGAATTATAATTATATTACATTGATATTATCGACTTGAACTTCCCCTTGGGGATCAATAAAAGAAAACCTTATCTTATATTTTGATATGAGACTATGAGTTGTCTTTTCCTGGTATTAAAGGCTGCAGTATAGTATAGTGATTTCTTTATGGAAGTTTTTGTAACCATTACTGATGTATATTTAGCCAAACTATCATTTTGTGTATATTTAATGAAAGCCTCAATAGTCAACCCTCCGACACTGCGGCAGTACTGAAAGGGCACTTGGTCAAAAATATCAGGATATTTGTTTGTTTCTCCCTGCTGCCCAGCCCTAAATCGACAAACAAATGGTCAGATTAAAGAAATGTGAAATTAACTGTAAACTGCAGCTCACATGAACTGATTATAAACACAGTTGCAAATCTATTCCCCGCTAACAGAGCAGCTACAGCAGGTTTACGGTGTGGAGCACTTACCTATAGCCATAAAAATCTCATTGACATTCATTGCAGTCTTGGCTGAAGTCTCCATGAAGAGCAAACTGTTGTCATCTGCGTACGCTTGTGCTTCCTAAATGCAACACAGCCGACAGTCAAATTGGCAGATATTAATTAGAGCAGCAAGAATTTCAATAAAGAAGTCAATATGAGACTGTAAGCACCGCTCTTCACCTGGAAATCTATGGCTCTCTTGTTTGCCAAGTCTGCTTTGTTTCCTGCCAGTGCAATGACAATGTTGGGGCTGGCTTGTCGCTGGAGCTCCTTCACCCAGTTCTTTGCACGTGTGAATGTATCCTTTAAAAAAAAACAAAAAAAAACAAAAACAAGAAACATAAGACTCTGTGCTTTCAAGTTTTACATGTAACAAAGTTAACAGAGCAAAGGTCTGCAGCTGTTTATGGAATAAAGCAATCATCAACCCAAACTTGAAGTCAAGGGTCAGCAAAAAGATGACATAAGACGACTGACGTCCGTCCTCTGTCCACATGTCTTACTGTGTTGGTGATATCGTAGACCACGATGGCGGCCTGGGCTCCCCTGTAGTACATGGGTGCCAAGCTGTGATATCGTTCCTGTCCTGCAGTGTCCCAGATCTCAAACTTGACCGTTGTGTCATCCAAACATACTGTCTGTGTGAGGAAGGCAGCTAAAAAGAAAAAACAAACAAACCACACATTACAAAGAGAATTAGGGAAAAAAAAGAAGAAAATCATAGGATTGTTTAATATTTAAGCTTTTAAATGCAGTAATAAAGAGCAGGATTAAAGAAGGAGGAAATTTACATACTCACTGGAATTCTAAAAATACTTCAAATGGAGGCATGTTGCTATATTGACCTAATTCACATAGTCCAAACTGTTGAGCACTGCTTTTAGTAACAGAAATAATTAACTACTTCAAAGCCGAAGAGAACAACAAAAAAGTGCAATTTAGACAGAAAAAAACATGCCAACAGGAAGAAAAATAATACAGGGTGTCCATAAAGTCTCTTTACAACTTAAAAATGTATCACAAAATCATCTCATCAGACAAAAATGTGGAAATTATTACAAAATAAGGAGGAGATATTGTTTTTTTTTCTTCTTCTTTACTGACACCCTGTACAATGTCATAGAAATATCATGTGTACAGTAAAAACATGCTGTAGCACATGACGCCCACTTCAAGCACAAATGCATACAGCCTGCTTACTCAGCCATCCGTCACATGACGGAGGAAACCAAGCACTCACTTGCACATACTTTAAAGCTCTGTAATCTTTGACCAGGCGTGCAGCTGACCACAAGTTCAGAAGAACATAAAACATGCTGACTGGCTGCGAGTCTCTGGTGAGTGTAAGCACAGAGCATCCTGTCCACACATCCTACAGCCAAATTACTCATGAAATGTAGGAAGCATGGAGAAATGTTGGTTCAACGTTAAACAAAAAGGAAACAACGCAAAGAGAGGCATTGCACAAGATGTTGAACCTCACAGTTAGTCAGATTAAGTCTCCTGTTTGAGCAGAAACGGGAATGAATTATACAATAATACAATTGTAGTTAGTAGCACTCCTATCTATTGAAATTGACTTTTTTTAGCACATTAGAACATGCACCTGCACTTTTACCACAGCCACCAGGGATGCCCCTTTTTTAAATGAGCTGTGGTTGGCCAAAGTCTCCCACTGCTGACTAAATTTTCTTAAACCAAAGTTAAGAGGAGGTGCAGACGTCTCGTCTTCTCTCAGATCATATGACTTTATATTTTTTATGCAAGAATATTGGTATATGTAGATGCCCAAAGCTCTATTAAACCCAGCATGCCGACAAAGAGAGCTGCAGGATTTAGACCCCCGAGACCGTGGGAGGCCAGTGGGCAAGATGTGAGTCGAGTTAATGAAATAATGAACAACAAGGCCAGTCTCAGAAGTCAGCAGCTCCAGTGGAAACCTGTCACTGCTGTTTTTCCAGCTGGACTGAGGATGTGCACTACACATCTCAGTTAAAAGTTTACTTGTGTAGCCCTCAGGGTGTAGTCACCACTATGGTTAAAAAAAAAATAAAGAAAAAATCAAATTTAACCTGACCACTTTGCAAAATGTCAAAGTTACAGCTCCATTATAAGACTCTTACTTAAAAATGCACCAACACTCTTTCACAGGCTTCACTGATCTGCAGGAGGTCCAGGAAATCCCCATTGTTGTCTCAATTCCTTCCTGTTTCAAGCAACCTCACTCATCAGCTACCTAACAACTGGCATTCAGACAGGACGGTCTACAGCCTTTTTTGTCTAATTCTAGCCATTTAACGTACAATATTTAGACAAAATGTTTAGAAAATGTAAGTTGTTTTTGCAAAATCAACAAAAATGTCTGCTCAGTGTGAGGGGCCTGGTGGCTCAGGGGTGAATCAGGTGAGGAGTTGCACAGAACTGGTTCTGCAACTCCTCCTTCACAAGCTCTGACAACAGAAAAGATTAAGACTGACAAGCAAGCAATCAGTTCCTCTGCACTGGCAAGGACATGTTTCTTCTGCTTCAGCATTCACACTATGACATGCTGAAAGTGTACAGTAGAGTACAACATGTCAAAATGATTGATATATGGTGCAGCCACATGATGCTTTATGATATATTGATGCTAATGCGATGAAAAGTGAAGGGGTCCTGTAATTATTCTGTTATCATTGCTTTTGTGTGAAAATTCCTATGCATGTTAATTTAATTGATTTTATCCTTAAATCCCTCTGAGCTGTACATTAAATTGGAAGAGGTTTACAGTGATAAAAGCCTTATGAGAGCAGAGCGGTTCTGGGAATCCAACACAAAACCCTCACCTCCGATGGTGCTCTCCTGGTACTCGTGGAACTGGCCCTTGACAAAGCGCAGCACCAGGCTGGACTTTCCCACTGCTGATTCCCCCAACAGCACTAGCTTAAACTGGCAGATCTTGTTGCTCGCTGCACTGCCGTTGGTCCGTGCTGGTCCGCCTCGCCCTGCCATCGTGCAGTGTTGAAACTCAGGAGAAGGGAGAAGAAACCGGGAGAAGCGGCAGGGAACTCTGGTGGACTTTAGGCTCGGGCTCGGTGCAGGGGCGTCTGGGGATGAGCTAGACTGGGGGGGCGAGTTTGGTTCAACCAGGTAGATGAGCCAGAGGAAGAGGAGACCTCACCAGTGGGAGCTGGAAAACACAACATTTTCAGTCTGTTAAGTTTTACTCCAAACAGAAAACAGGCTTTCCATTAACACAACAATGTTATCTGCTGCTTTTAGTTAAAACTGAGGCACACTCAGATCCATTCCCTGTTCTGGCAGCTGCCAATAACAGCAATGATCAAGTAAAACAGAGAGTAAATATAACTGCACCAAAGTTTTTGTTTGAGCCAAAATAACCATCAGACAATTTAGAGTTTAAGCTGTTGGCGTAGAAACATGCATCCCACTGGAGCTGGGCCTCAAGATAAAGAGTTGATTATTCAACCATGTTTAGTGTAAACAAGTTGTGCTGCAGGAAAACACTTGCAGGGTTTGGACTGTCCTCTCATGCTCCCTAATGCACTACACACCAGAAATCACATGTTTACATTTACTTTACTTCAGCATAATGACAGAGGCTGAGGGATGTGACGGGAATAAGAGACAAAGACATGTTTTTGGGTAACACTTCATCTAATCATTAGAACGGACTGCAGAAGCCAAAACACAAAAAGAGGATGTTGAGGGAGGACAATGTGAGAATTACAGATAAAAAAAGAGAGAGTGAACAAGTGACTGAGCAAATGTAAATCATGGACTAGCTTCACAGAGCTTCACAAAGTAAAACTCTGCAGGACAGATGCCAAGCTGGACTTTCTGCTGTTGGATGAGTGAGTTGGCTTATACAGGCTGGTTTGCTTTATTTTGTGTTGTTGCATACAGTCAACCCTGTAGTGCAAAGTTAAGGTAAGGTTAGTGGCCATTAATGTAAATACAACTTTAGAACAGCCGTAAAGTGGGGTCATACATCTATTTTAAATGTATTTCTATATCAGCCAATAACAGTACAATACTTTAGTATTAAAATAAAAGTATATAAAATAATATACAGAGTTAATAGACCCATTCATGCCCAAACACTCCCTGAAGCTCAACTCGTTTGTTCCTGCGAGTCATCTCTGAACAGACATCTGGCCAGTTTGAAGTCATGATTATAAAGTGTGTTTAGATCTTTGTGGTGGTTTCCATGTAGCGATACCAAAACCAGATAATGAAACATTATCATCAAACAGCAAGTCTAAAATAAGATATTTTAATCTACAACCTCCGGCGACTACATTCTTTGCTTTTGGCATCATTGAAATGTGAACTATATTCAAGCAGTTTATATTTGTGACAAAGAGGAACCTGTAACACAGAAGTTGACTTGAAAGTATTTGAAAGTATCGTCCAGTCTAATTTGCCCAAAGTAGGCCACACAGCTTTATATGATAACAGCATACACACACAGTACAAATAAGACAGAGATCCACTTAGTTGACTTTGGCCTGCTTTGCATAAATGAAACCTTGCTTAATCTTTTTTCAGTTGGGCGATACACATGAGGTCAGCCAGCTTCTGCTTGGTCGAAGGACAGGAAACACAACTCGGCTCAAAGCAGGAAGTGAAGATTGCAGAAGACATTTTACTGCTGAGCACATTAAAACTTGGGATAGTCTCTGCTCTGTCACTGGGACTGCCGAATGCAGAAACACAATGCATGCTGAAAACAAGTAGGAGCTGAGACTTTTCCTGAGTTAGATGGGAAATGTGGAGAATGAGGAAAACTAAAGTAAAGACGTCACTGCTGATGACCTGCAGAGTTTGGTGGTGCTGGGTTTTTCTCAGCTCTCTGCTGAGCTGGACTTAAGCTCCAGCATGTGACGGGAGATCATGGCTCTGTCCATAAAATATTCAGAACTGGCATGCTCCATTTGTCAGTGTACAAACCATGCTACATAGGTTCATTATATGAGCTAATGTCTGCGGTGCAGGTATACCAGTCTGAACTGAAAGTCTCCTTTTAAAGACAACATAAAAGTAAGCTTTGCGCAAGTTCTGATTTAGAATATAGTCGCGCATGATGTGGATTTTGACACCTGTATCTAACTGCAGCACAAACCCTAACCATCAGCAGTGCATTTAAGGTCAACCGGACACTTTAATTAGCAGACGAAAGGCATGAAAGAGCAGAGGGGATCCTTCCCAGCGGCAGCAGAGCTAGAGGATGAATAAAGGCACTCTGTTCACTGGGTCAAACAGACGGCCTGTACTCATTTGATTGCAAGCAGCAAAGATGATCACCTGTTCACATTCCTCACAAGAGAAAGCAAAGAGAACCAGGGGACAGTTGACTGGGTTTGTAAAAAAAGGACAACACAGTCAGCGAAGCAAAAATGATGCATATAGGATGGAAATCACATTGAGCCCCGGGCTAATACTTTGTTTTGTTTTAGCAACTGCAGAATACAACTATTAATAGCAAAATATCCATACGGTCCGGTACCCACTGATTTATGATGTTGTAACTTTGGTGCCAAAACAGCTAAATCAATAATGAGAATACCAAGTGAAAGGTAGACGTGGCTGTCTTGCTTGCAATCAGAGGCTCTTTGTTTCACTGACACAGACCTGCACACATCTTAAGCAGGATGCTGTGATGGCATCCCTAATGGGCTCTGAAGACCTCCGCGGGGAAGTGGGTCACAGAGAGACAGTGGCACATGGGTCAGGGAAAGGGGGAGGAGAAAAGGCAGGAGGAAGGAGCAAATTAGAGGGAGAGCCTGTGAAATATTCATTGTGGCCTCCTGTATGCTCTGCAGCTAGCATGATACCCTAGCAAGCAGGGATTGCAGTGCATTAAACACCTAAACATGATATTATGTGATTTACTTCTTGCATAATTTTTTATGGTAGTTTTCTTAAAATTCAAATCCTGATCACAATTGTTTTTAAAGTTCACTTAATATTCCAATGAAAGGCTGCTCAATCTATGAACACAAAGGTTATAGCCAGTCAAATAATGATCCCCTTACTCTGTGTTGTGTTGTTGCAAGTACAGCTCTGCAGTAAACAGAAAAACTATGATACTGACAGTGGTATCACTCATTCATGACATTAAAACTAATGCAACACCTCATGAGAATGCATAAAGATTCATGTCCAAACATGCATTGTCCTACAAACAACTATGCAAAATGATCAGGGGCTCCCCCTGCAAAGAGTTTCCTGGAGGTTTATATGCCTCCCAGTTTCCAAAGAAGGAAGCATTTTTAAATAATATTGTCTACAAATAGTCAGTCTGAAATGGGTGTGGTTTGAATTCCTGGACAAAGTTTGGATACTTATTGTCATCTTGCAGGTCATGCAATTTGAAATATATTATGAGATATCTTCTTCACAAAGAATTAATCTATTGATTCCACAAAATAAAGATTTAAAGTAAGCTTAAGTGGCAACATAAGACATTTTATTTATTTTTTACTTTTTTTTACAGTCCACAAAAGTAGTAGTCAAACAACCTTTGTAGTTGACATCACGATACCAGTTTCAAGATCACAAGTAGGGACTTGTGCTGCTCATTTCATTTGCAGGGTGGAGTCATGGAGCAGCTGGTGTAGTCTGATATGAGGGGCTGCATCATCATCCTCCTTTTGTTTTTCAAGCCAATGGGCAGACTCAGTGCAAGGTAACAAACTTTCCACACCTACATGTCATTGGCAAGATGCCTTTATATGTTACATTTTGCCCTGAAGACATCAGCTAACACACAAAAGCAGAGAAATCCCTGAGATCACTAATGAAACAGGAAAAGCTCTTGATCTAAGGTAAGCTATTCAACAGCTCAGGTTGCTCATAAAGAATTGCCAGGGAAACAGTGACAGGGAAACTGGGGACACAACACAGGAAAAGCAAACATGATATTCATCACTAGCTGTTAGAAAGGCCCTTTCGGAAATCACAGGCACTTCCTTTTCTCGTGACTTGTGTGTAAAAAAACTCCATACTCAAACAGAGAAATACAGCTATCCAAAGGCCCAGCCAGCACCTCCATGTTAAAATGAAAAAGGTTCAAAAGTTATATTTTTCAAAAGAGAAATAAACCAACAAAAGCAGCTCTTAGATACCAAGTTACATAAATTGCTCACCTTAGGAGTTTAATCCTACAGTTGGCTGAGTCTTGCAGTATTTCCTATGTCTAGACATGGGATTTGAAAAGACAAAATGAAGACCTTCTCTCAGAAATCTGTCCTTTATGCATAATCTAAGTGCAATCTATCTAAAGTTTAAATAATATCCTAACTGCAATTTTGCAATCACTCCAATATCAGGCCTGACACCTAGCCTTTGTCCCCAAGTAGTTTTTGGTGAACCTAAAAAGTAGGTGCATCAACTTTGCTCTGCTTGCAGATTTGAAAGATATTGATGTTGATGGCAGCTCACTGTCACTGGCTTAAACACACAGACTAACCTCACTTAAAGAAATTAAAACATTTTATTCAGCTTTAGCTGTCAGTCAAACAGTTCAGACCAACAACTGTTGACAGTGCTGAAACAAAACATGTATACAAAAATAAGTGAAAGTTGTCCCTAATAAACCCAGGTATTATGTATACCTATGGTGACAAATCGAGAGTCCTTCTTTCAGGGCTGGTTTGTC
>JAOWBC010000458.1:6937300-6960380 GCA_028566105.1 Hypoplectrus providencianus
GTTGTCCCTAATAAACCCAGGTATTATGTATACCTATGGTGACAAATCGAGAGTCCTTCTTTCAGGGCTGGTTTGTCAAGATGCGTCACCACTTGAGAGGGACAAGGTCCATATGCCATAAAACCTAACAAGAGCTCAAGCAAGTAACTGTAAACCCCCTCTCTGTCCCAAAGGTCCCAGCCTTGTTCCCTCTATTCAGCTATAAACAGGAGCTAGGAAACATAAATTCAATGTAACAAGCAAGGAGAGACACACATGCAGACACATAATAACACCAACAAAATAAGAATAAGCAGAGTTTCAACATAAAGGCTGTCAGCAGTAATGACATCTTTATGACACCTAATGTGTGAAAGTACAAGCTTGCTGGCATTTACTGGCCTGAGTGTGAGAAAGTCTGAACCAAATGAACAACCTCAGATGAGTCCCCAAGTTAAGACTTCAAGCCTGAACTTGTAAAACATGTTTTATAAAAAAAAATCAATGATAGCACAACCGTTAGATTTTCAAAGAGAGACAAACTCTTTTTAAGGACCTTTTTCAGAAAATCTACTTGAAGCAAGCATGTGACGGTTATGAGTGACTTCAGCCTATCAATAATTATTAGCTAGCTACTTCAAGGGGTCAAAGTGAGCCTAGCAATGCTGTAGTGCATTTTTAATTTAAAATTAGATAACATTTCAGATTTAGTAGTTAGTCATCTTAAAAATGCATTTCTGTCTGGCTGCGAGTAGCTTTAAGAGGGATAGCCTGACCCAACTCACACAATGTGACGCTGGTTTATTGCTGTTATATGAACATAATATAGCAGCTAATGTAACTAAGCTAATCAAAATGTGTCCCGTTGCTATATTGGTTTGTTAACGGGACAAAATAAAGCGTCATTAAAAACTTAGCTAATGTTAGATAGCACAACATGGACAAGCAACGTCAGTTATTTCCAAGCGTTTTGCAAATAGGCAACTAGCTAGCGTTAGATTTAAGCATTGTCATTCTTATAGCATTAGCAGCAACTTGCTAATGTAAAGTGTCGATAAACTGAACTAAGTCTGGGAATTAAAACTTGATTTCTGATAGCGTTAGCCGGGTTAGCGGCTATAGCCAACTGTCGAAAACGTCATTAGACAACTTTCCTTTTCTCGGCCCCAGTCGTCAGCTGTTTGACATTTGACAAACTCAGACACCAAGGCTTGTTATTGTCTCTGCTTCTGGCACAAACATATGTCATATGCTTCTTAGCAATGTCCTTGCCAAGGGTTTTTTGGACATGTTTTGTGGTCTCCCCAGGGCTAGAAACTCGTAGCCTCTCTCGATCCTGTCTGATGGACATTTCGGCTGAAACCGGACTTGGCTGATCGGTTGACCAAAATGTGACAGAGAGTGCCTAAATACGGTTAACAGCTCGTCGGCAAAAAAATCCGACACCCGTTCAGTGTCCCTCTTTACCCGTCTTCTATGATTTCAAGTTGTTTGACTTACAGTACTTTTTCTTCTGTCGCTGGTCTCATCGGCGGCGGCTGTCTTCTTCTTCTTCTGAGGCTCTGGCCTTCCCTTCCGGTTAGCGATTTTTCCGGGAACGTCCCACTTTTTGTCAGCGGCTGTCTGGCCAATGACAGCAGCGGTCTGCACGAGTCACCGCTTTCTGCAGCACAGGGCCCTCTTCAGCCATAAATAAAGTCATAAATGTGCTGTGAATGGAAATTCACAAGCGTAATCTCTACACAGTCATTGAAGCAAAAATACTTAGGCCGAATAAATTAGGACTGTAGATGAAAATTAAAAATTTGCAAATGTAATCATATTCCTAAATAAACTTTTTTTTTTTTTTTTTTTAATCACTACTAGTTTTACTATCACTACTGCAGTTCCAAGCTTTTTGTTTAGCATTACTTACAATATTATACTTTTATAATGTCATTCAGTAGACACTGCTATGGGTTAAGATATCAAGGATTGCATTTTTTTTCTTCTTCTTTTTCTATTTTTGAGTGTATACAATCGAGATTAAGTGATTACGGAGTGAGTCAGATTTTCTGTTTATGTTAATATTATGATTCATAGGATGTTTAAACCTGATATTTATATGTGATAGATCTGTTAGAGCTGCTTAGAAGATGTTGTTGAAGGTTCAAATACCATTTAGATCTTGGTGCTTTAGTTTTAACTCAAAATACAATACTACAAAAAAATATAACCAAATTCAACCAAGAAACATAACACCTTTATGCATTTACATAAGCCTGTAAGAAATAACTAATTACTGACAGAGTAGTTCTATAAAGGATCTATAATGATGTCCTTAACTCTGCTAATATCCTCCAAAGTTTAAATTGTCTGTCTAGGAGATTTTGACTGTCCAAAAATTTGAGTTAATCATTAATAGTGAAGGCAAAAACATGTACAACTAAAATAATAATAATTAAAAAAAAAGGTCAAGAAATGAAATAAGATAAAGATAATACAGACAGATAATAAGGTTTGTTCCTCTGTACTGTGATGACGTTTGTGCTTTTTGTTGTTGTAACCATTTGTCACCACTGAGTGGCGCTGCAGATCTGCAGCTCTTAAATAATAAAAGTAGCAAATGTTCCCAGTGTTGTTTTTCAGTGTAGATAACAAATTACTGTTATAAATATCAGAATATTCCTGTATTGTAAATGAATGCATTGGCCATGATAGTCTCTGGAGACCAGAAAGCAGTTCAACAATTAATGCCTCTACCAGAAAAAAACACAATAATTTACAAAAGTTTTATTCAGTTGTGGCAGGAGCATTTTGGGTGGCTGTCCATGCAAGTAAGAAGAGAGTATTATGGAAAATTTACACCAAAAGTCTTTAACGGTACAACGAAATCATTATAACACAGTAAAACTACAAGCTGAGGGCATCAGAGTGGGCTTTGGATTCCCTCCACATCCAACAGAGGAGGCTGAGCAGGTAGAGTACAGCCACTCTGATCATGAGATTCAATGCTGTTTGTCCTCTCTTGACACACTGAAGCTCTACAGTCTTTGTCTACCTGCCCGAGCAGAGAACATGCAGGGTCATGTGTGTGATGGACAGGACTGGATCCGACCAGGTCATTTTGCCTGGGGCTGCTGTTAGAGCCCTGTTGGCCCTGGTTGTGCTCTGTGTGGACTGCTGACGGGGTGAGAGAGCTGAATGTGGTGTGATACTGCGGCTGGCCCGTGTACGTGATGGAGGAATGGATGGGTGTTTGGGAGTTGATCTGATTATGTGTGGGATCAGAGTTTGTTTGTACACTTAGAGACTGATGGGTGTAGCCAGAATTTACCGGGGAACATCGAGGGTGAGAGTTGCTCATAGTGGGGATGGAGGCGTTGAATGGCACCTGCGGGGCCTGACAAACCCCTGGGTAGCCGCTGAAGGCAGAACTGATGCCCAGGAGGGATGGACCTCCCCTTGCATGCGTGTGGGTCATGTAGGGAGAGTTTGGGGTTGTTCTGGACGCCTGAAAGGGGCTACACTGGCTCTGTAACCTGTGGGCTGTGGCCCCTTCTCTGTCAGAGCAGCACAGGTGTAAACAGGATGAGGCAGGGCTTGAAGAGTGCAGCAAGGTGGGACTTCTGCCCTGGGAGGGCACCCCACTGCAGCCCCACACATTCCTGGCAGGGTGGCTAATTGCTTCATGATGGAGGTGGAGACCGGTGGCAATATTTAAAGGGACATGAGGGGGCTGCCAGCTGCTGGAAGCAGTCACACTAGGACTGGGAACCATCTGTATGCCATACGAGTATGAGGAGCCTGGAGGGGTATGCAGCATGGCCATGTGAGACTGGAGGAAATGCATTATGTCATGGAGCTCTTTGGCCAGGTTGGATACTTCCTGGTTCAAGTTGTTCACCTGAGGGCAAAAAGAAAAGTTGGCGTCTTTGTTGTGATTTTACTGCTGAATCAACAGGCCGACAAGGAAAAAATAAGAAGGAGTCAAAATTGGAGTATATGTACGTCTTATATCACTATTATTTTTGTACCCTCTAATTTAGTGTACTGATATCCTATAAAGCCAACAGATTTATGTTTCTCATTTTTTTCTACTGAGTTAGATCCATCATAAAAAAAAATACAAAAGGATCCTGCAAAACTCCCAAGCAATGCATCCAGCATATGAGTTCATGCATTGTGTTTAATTATTTTTTATTTCTGCTCACATTCACACTTCTTTAAGTCTTCTATTTTTTCTCCTTTTTTTCAGTTGAAAAAGATAATTGTATCTTTATATCTGCCCTCATTCTGACTTATCCTCATGTATTCCCCATCTTATCTTCTATCTTTAATTTTTTTTAACTGATTCGAAACAAATGTATTATTGATTTCTCATGTTGCCTCCTGTTACCAATGTATCCGTTCTCATTTTGTGAATAAATAATATCTGTAACTGTCGTTGTTAGTGTGTCTAAACATGTGTATGCAAGCATTGATGAGTGGAAAACAAATATTCAACCATACCTCTTTATTTAGTTTGCTGATGTTCTGCCTCACTTCCTCTGTCTCCAGAAGCAGGTTAGCACTGACCTGGAACTGGTCTGAAAAATGATGAAACACTGAACAATACAGCTGACCTGACATAACTCTCTATATGCACTATATAATATGACATGTAATCCCAAATGAGAAGGATTAAGGGCACTGCTCCAATATAAAGAAACAAAACGGGTCGCAAGGTGTTAATATCTGATATTTTCTGAATTATCTAGTTCCTGAAAGTGTTTTTAATCAAGATTTTTGCTGCCTGAATCCCATTTAGTTCACTTCACTCATTATGAGGACGTGATGCTTTACCTGTCACATTAGTCTTTGTCTCGCGCTGCTCCACATTAAACTGAAACGTGTGACCATTGTCCTCAATTCCATCCACGACCCTATCAGAGACATGAATCAGTGTTGTGTAATATTAAATAGATAAGCAAAAAAAAAGATTACTGAATTACATTTGGGGAAAGCAGGATGAGCAGGTTACCTGGGGCTTAGGTTCAGTGGAGTAACACAGGGCAAGGATGGCATGAGTAGATTGGCAGGCCGTCGGTTCAAACCGGGGTCACTCATGTGGCTGGGCAGAGGCGAGTGAGAGAGCTCCTGATGGGTGAACGGCTGAGGAGAGGGGCTGCGGCCTCTGCAGCCCTGAACAGGTGAGCGGCAGATGCGGAGTGCGTTAATGTGGTGGAGCTCCTCTCCTAACAGGGTGCTGAGGCGAGGCTGACGAACCGGGCTGCCTATCCCGTGCAACAGCGGCACTCTCCTCTGCTGAGAGTGTCTCGTGTCCTCTCCACGATCTGCGTCCTCTGCCTCAACAATGTAGGGTACTTTACGGTCCATAGACGCATGACCCTGAGGAGACAGTGGATGGAAAGGTAGGCGTTTGCTTTCATTTGTGGAAATAAATGGAAGCTGAAAGGTTGTTAAAGTTGCACTCAAGACCCAAGGGCTGTAGCCGAGGGTCTTTTATTTCCTGTTGAAATAATTAAAACGATTAGATCACCCCTCGCTCACGTGCAAGCACCTGTCTCACTGACTGTGGACATAAGCCTCCACTGTTCCTTCTAGCTACAAGCTCAGAAAGGCCTTGCACTGTGAGATTTTCAGTCACATCCACTATAAATCTAAGTGTGATAACCTGCCCAGCTAACCTTTTCTCTGCCTGGAGACATAAGCCAAAGAAAAAGGATGATTCAGGATATTAACTCAGGCAAACTTGCAAAATAAAAATAGAAAATAAGCCTTAAATAAGAAAGAATATTAAATAGAAGAGATTATACCAATTAGAGGCCTAGAAGGACTGTTAAACAAAATGTTTAAGCAAAATCCAGAACCCAAAGATAGAAAACAAACAGACATAGATTTCTATTTCATGCAAAGGTTAAGTTTTTCTGTGTACAATATTTTTCCTCACACTTATTGCATACGAGATGTGATAACACAAACTAGGAATAAACAGCAGTATTTTTTGCCCCTTATTATAAAAGCACCATTGATTTTTTTATCTGTCGTGCAGGTGATCCTCATTAACCTTTTGTTTTAGCTAAAAGTTTCATCTCCACATTTACTGCAACAGTAAAGTACATGCACACATTTACAAGATGTACGCACAAACTGTGTTGTAACTGATTGCCAGAAGGCAGAAATAATTATCTTTGGAAATGCAAATACCTGAGACAGCCTGGAAGACCACGGATGCTTTGTGGCTCCCTAGAGAAGGTGAAATCAAATTAACAAAGGCATTACAGACATTCTGCATTGGAGTATCAGTATGTTGTTAATGAGCAGAAGCAAAGAAATGAACCAGGGGACACTGAAAATTTCTCAGCGGTTCCTCTATTTTAGTGTGATAGCTGTTTTCTTACGTCAGCCTCACTGCCCTCCCTCAGGTTGTAGGTGAGGTTTTGGTGGATGTCAGAGCTGAACCGGCTGCCGTACTCTGGGTACAGCCCAAGCACCTCCCTCAAAGCCCGAACGCTGATGTACTGCAGGTCGCAGTAGGTCAGGGCCTTCACGTCTGCATTGGTCTTGATGACCTGCTCATGTTCAGGTAGATCAGCCCCAATAAGGTCACCTTTGCCTGCAGGGGTTTTTGATAAAACAGAGGGGTTATAATAACAGGTAGCAACACATCTTAAGGTGTAGGATGAGTAAGAGAGGACGTTTTTTTTTACACTTGGTAGACACTGACCCAGGATAGCCAGGACCATGCCATCTTTCAGGACCTCCAGGGAACCCGAGCAGACAAAATAGTTGGCCTGTAGGGCGTCTCCGTGCCGTATGAGGTACTCCCCAGGTGCACAGAAAGAGGTCTTGATGTGCAGGGAGAGGGAGCGCAGACACCCTCTGCTGGCTCGCTCAAACACAGGCAGCTGCAGGATGTCTTTGTTCAGGTGCATGGCGATGTCGGCCCGCAGTTCGTCCGGGAAGTCATGCAGCAGCTAAGAAAGAGGAACGGGAGTAAAGTAGTCTTCAATCACCACTTGATGCTCAATGCATCTGTCACTGTGCTTCGGGATATAAAAAAAAAAAAAAAAAAACAGCTCTGTGAGTGTTCTCTGCAAAACCAACTGACTAGATTTATTAACAAAGAAAAAAAGTACCACACACAAATTTCCATGAAGAAGATGAAACTTAAAAGAGAACCACACTTAAAAATAGGATTTGGTGATTTCACCAGTTGAGGCAAATACTAACTGCTTGTCTACACACACGTCAGCAGGAAAACAGCAGCAGCAGGGATTGTCTGTCAGTGTCACAGTGGATCTGTTTGTGTATGCTGCCAAAAACATTCTGACAGCACTTATCCTGTTATCCACTATCAGTTTAGTTCCCTGTTTAAATGTGAAACATTAAAAGATGCTTTAAGTTGGAGACAGCTAACCCCTGCATGAGTTAAAATGAAAGTGCAGCTGTTCGGTCAAACATGGGTTATTTCCCCCTTATGTTTAAAAAACACTTAGTACAGCTTCAAAAGAGGTACTTTTTAAAAGAAAAAAAAATTCTCACAGTCAAGGACTTAGCAACCTAAAGGGTTTTTATACTTCTTTTTGCTCACCTACTAAAAACAAGAGCAAACACAAAGAGGTACAGATTCTGGTTTTAAAGGGCGATGCACTCGCATGCTTTGCCAGGCTGCTCAGTAAAAACAGACTGGAGGTGTTAAAGCTAGCATGTTCTCAGAAATAACCGGCTGTGTCTGCTACCTTCCACAGTGAATTAATTATCTACAGATGGTGGCGGCGAGGGTGTTAATGAGTATTCTCTCTATTTTAACTCCTACTCCTGCAATTACGGGGATCTTCTCCTGGATCATTTCTGGCATTGTTACTGAAGATCTATTTGCAACAAAGTGGCGTCTACTTAAGGAAATGGAATAAGACACCAGAGACTTTGAGGTGACCCACATTTTAAGGATGACATTTTTTAATCTGGAATCTTGCACCCACACAAAATGTACTTTTTTCCTGTGAAAAGGACATTGCTGCAGCCCACAGATTCACATAGTGTAGAGTTACTAATTATAAGGAACAGCTTGTATCATTTTGATGCTAGAAGGATTTGTTATAGGGGAGATGGTACCTTGGACATACTGACACTTTGCCCTTTACACCAATCCTCCACAGCATTTTCATCCCCCTCTCCCATGTCTCCCCTATTTTAGGGATACTTAACTGAGTATTTATAGGCTGTAAAAATACTGTTGCTGCATATACATTATATGCACTTAGCATGTATATTAGCACTGTGTTGCTCTGTTACACGTCACTGCTCTATCTTCCACTATGTTCTTTGATTGGCTTCATACTTCAGGGGCCACTGAGAAACTTTCATAGAAATGAACAGGGCTCCACTTCCATCATTATGTTGTTCGTATGTTTCCATGTTGTAGCCTTTGAAGGGGTAATTCTCAGGGACTTTTCTGCACAATGGTGCAGATTTATGTATTTCCTATCTGGTTCAAAGGTTCAAGAAACATCTCAGCTTAACAGACTGTCGTAGGAAACTAGCACTAGTCATTTTTCCAGACTTGGACGAAGAAATTAGTGCCACTTAAGTTATCACAAAAATCTCAAACTGTAGAGGTGCTAAAAAGCAGTAAATACTAATTGCACATCATGTTAGCAGGAGAAATGGTTGTGAACTTGTGATTCCTCACCAACCTCATTAGCGTTGATGCCATTGTTGACAGACCAGGTGGCCTGAAAGTACTCCAGCATCCTCTGCTTCAGCAGCTGAGGCAGCCGGTGCACACGGATGAAGTCCTTGAGATCCTTCATCCTGGTGTGGTAGAGGGAGCGCCGTGAGTACATGCGCTGGATGATGGCTGTCACGTTGCCAAAGACCACCGCGTGCATCAGGGCTGGACGTGGGAGAAGGATGTAGGCATTGTGATCTACTCACAACATTTGTCATGGTTTTGTGAATTTCGTGCAATAAACTCACCACCCATGAGCATGATGCAGATGGAGAAGATTTTCTCGGCGTCTGTATTGGCACACACGTTGCCAAAACCAACACTGGTGAGGCTACTGAGAGTGAAGTAGAGAGAGGCGATGTAGGCGCTAGGGATGGAGGGACCTCCCATGGTGCGGTTCATGTACGGAGTCTCCAGACGCTTTCCTAACTCCTGAAGCCAGCCTGGTGGAGGAGGGCAGAGGAGGGTTTTATAAGACTAATGTTTTGGTCTTAGGGGTCCGAATTAATAATTATGCTTCAATGGATGACCCCTTTCTCCTTTGGTAGGTGATATGAGGGGTGATATAACTGGTGATATAATTACTGGTGATATAATGGAATAAGTCTGTGACCTAAACTTCCTCTGGGCTCAGATGAGACAAGCTAGAGGTTGAAATGAGGATGAGGCGTTCAGGCATTCAAGCATGACGAGAGATGTGCAGCACTGGCCCTTTGGGATTGCTGAGAGAGACACTAAAAATGTCTCAGCAAAGCTTAATGAGAGAGGAGGAACATTATACTCTTGATTCAGCGGGGTTGGAGCTGTCAAGCACACACGCACACACAAACACACACACTGTGCTCACCTATGTCCCAGGTAACGGGGTCACTGCTTTCTATCTCTTTGCGCCCGATGACATACCAGACACAAGCCATCCAGTGAGCGAGCAGAGCAAACACAGACATGAGCAGGGTCAGGACCACAGCGCTGTACTGGGAATAGCGGTCCAGTTTCTGTAACAGGCGCAGCAGACGCAGGAGACGAACCGTCTTTAACAGGTGCACCAGCGACGTCTGGGAGAGAGGGAGGACACAAGATACAGAGAGGGTGTTCTGTATTACTTTCCTCTTTTCTATAACTTTTTAAACACTACTTTTATATCACAGATATTTGTTGATCTAACCTGTGACCCATCCACTTTTCTCTTGAGTACAGAGTCTACTGTCAAGCACTTGCTCTGAATTAAACATTACTTTTAGGAAGAAACTTTCAAGAGTCAATTTAAAAAAAAAAAAATCCAAGGCTGTTGGAGGAGAAGCAAGTTTACTTTTATAGCACTTTTTCTTTACATAAGCCATGAAGAAAAAAAAACACAAAAGATACACAAGGACAGCTTGAAAAGCTACACATAAATAGCAGTTAGAAACGAGTCAAAAAACAATAAAACAAATCAAGTGCTCTTCACAGTGCAGCCCAAAAAACGAATAAAAAGAACAGAATAAAGAAAAGCTTAACTTTACATACAATGCAGAAAGTTGTACGCCCTGATAGAGAGACGTCTCTGTGAGACAGTTGAGGCCTGCAGCAAAGTAAAACTAATCCATGAGAAGTTCTCGTGTTTATCTAAAGGATAAAACGGAAGCGTGCAGATAAACGAGAATGCTCAGCGAAGTAGAGGGATAATCATCTTCAGTCCAAAGCTCCAGGCGGGAACACTTCTAATGGTGAGTCTTAAAGTTTGCGCTCTTAAAGAGACAGTGAAGTGTAAAACCTGGGGGCATGCTGAACTTTGAGATGTGTAAAACGATAGTCCTACCACTGTGATGTTGAAAGCATAGAGGAGGTCAAAGGGCAACGCTGCGATCAGATCCACGAAGAACCATGTGGTGCAGTAATGGAGGTAGATGGAGCGGGCGTCGTACACCACCTGACCCGACTGACTCACATAGGTGGTGCGGAAATTCAGGATAATATCTGGAAAGGAGAAACAAAGGAAAGGAAATGCATTTAACTGCACGTTGAGGTGGACATTACCAGGATTTCCTAGCAAACATATGATGTAATGTAATAATGAGCATCGTGAGATCCAAGATGGAGCCAGGTGAGCGAGGCCGGTTCCAGCTGCTCTTTCTCCAGTATAATATATCATATAATATATATTATTTTTGCTTTTTTCTTGCCTCTACACTGAAGGGCAGGTTCAACGCCACCGAAACTTGTAATAGAAAGGATTAACCATCACATAAAAGGAAAGATAAAACAGCAGCATGTGATAACATGCGAGTTCATTTTGTCCCCAGACAAACTTGCTGAGAGACAAAAAGTCAAAGTGCCTCATGACAGATGTGCTATCACACTTCATTTGGAAGAAAAAGTGGGACGAAGCGAGAGAAATCTAATTATGGTATGTAACCTGGGGCAACAGAGACACCGTGAGTGGGCGAGGAAAGGTGGGAGATGTAGCCGTGTTAGCCATTACCAGGGAAACCACTGCCGCTGCACTGGGAAATATAGTTCTTAAATTAAACTGAACATTGTTCTGGTCTCTTTATAACTCTCCAGATGCCACAACATGAAGGTCAGCTGGTGTGTGGCATGCAACCAGGGCAGGAGACTTCAAATAATCAGGGTAAAAGCTGCTACTTAAGTTATAGAAACAAGTGCAGTTACATACGATAAAAAAAACAACAACGAAATAATAATAAAACAACAAAAATGTTTAGTTCAATACCAAGTATGAAGAGCATCTCCACTGCGATGTCGCTGACTATCGTGCTGCTGCTGACAAGAGAGTGATAGTCGCTCCCCTCATCACTACTGACAAAGCAGATGTCATAAGGCACGGCCACCGCAACGTAGAAGGTCGCCAGCAGAATGAGCCAGTCCCACAGAGCCTTGGAGATGCTGTAGTGCAGCAGGATGAAGCGTGACTTCTTCACAGCCGCCACCTTGTATTCAGGTAGAGACGGCTTTTGAAACACACTCTGCAAGAGAAAGACACAAGTAATGTCACCTCAAAGAAGAATCCAAGAGGAGAGGTGAAGAGGTGAGATTTTATACACTTATTAGCATGCTGTTGCTGTCGTGCTGAGTCGACACAGTTGGAGAGGAACAGATTGAAGGTACAGTATACCATGCAGGACTCTCAAACCCCCAAAACACTGACTGGTCTCCCATGAAAAACATCATCATCTAAGCATGTCAAGACCCCCAAAATTTGCATGATAGAGCATGTTAAACAGAGTTAAATTGCATGTTTGTTTAAGTACACTTGGCCAGTAAATCTGATTGTAATAACATTTTTAGTACATTTTGAGTTGACTGAAGTGTTCCCATTTTTATCATGGGTTTTATGATCGTATTGATCCAGAGGTTTGCTCTCACATTGGTCAGTTTCCTCTTGCCCCTCTTGTTGAACAGGTTGGTAAGGGTGTGCAGTATGGTCCTTCCCCTCTCGCGAGCTTGGGAAAAGTGTGATCGATTGCTTTTTCTGCTCTGGTGAGCAGCGTCTGACGTACCTGTGACAAAAATACAACAGTTAAAGAATAAAGAAAGCGCTGAGCTTTGAAATGAACACCTACAATTGAAGATAAAACTGAAATGGCGCAGTTAAAAGTTGGCCAGGCCTCACCGTCCCCTTGGCTGTAGTGATGGCTTTTCCCATATGATTCACTGACGTCTTTGAAGGACAAGAGGAACAGCACAACTTCACCTTTCTCATTTTTAATTGGCACAATATCCAGGAGGCACCAAAATGGATTTCCTGAGGATAATAAACAAGTTATTACACTGGGATTACCCAATCATACTGCTGGAAAGTCCCTACCCACATGTGATAACTGGGTTTTTATTACAACAGAAACAGATGTGTTTTATTCTTTTAGCTATCCTAACCTCATTCGTTTTTGTGTGCTTTCTTAGTAATAACTGTCCTCGTAATGAGAGAAAGGCCAAAAGACACACAGTTTAAAATCATACCATCACGAACAATTCTCATGTCTAACTACATTATGAAAAGTGCAAGTTTGAGAGCATGTGGCAAACTCATCATCTGGATGCTCATGTGCATGTGACCCTCACCGTTCTTCCTGTAGAAGCAGACTTCTCCCTGGTACTCCTGCTGGCCCTCCAGAGCTTTGTCCAGCTGTTGGATCACGCTCTCGCTGGTCTCGGCTCCATGGAGGAAGCTGCAGGTGCAAGTTTTCTGCATCACCTCAGTCCGAACAAAACCGGTTAGCTCGCAAAACCCGTCAGAGCAGTACACGATGGGGTAGCCATGTCGCCCCTGAGCGTTCCCAAGGAGGAAGTTACTGTCTGCAAGGGAAAAAAGAAAAGAAAGGTTAGAGGTTTTGCTAGTTTCTAAGTGCACGGCTATGACGCAGCTAGCTGGCAACAAGGCTCTATTCTCGCCCCCCCACTTCCTCTACATACTTAACTCCAGCTTGATTTGTTTGTTGATGCACAGACAGAAAACAACTTTTTTTCTCCTCTATTTTTCTGAGTCATTCTGTCTGCCTTCAGTTCAGAGCCCCGAAATAGTCTAGTGTACATCAGAGAGGGCTTTGATGTAAGCTGCTGGTGTGTATGAAGTCTAAGGCTGTATGCAGGGCTCCAGCTGGCTCCATGGGGGACCAGTGCCTCAGTGAGACTTTCGCCCCTTAATTGGCAGGTGGAGCATGTTTTCATTATGCCACCAGTTGTGCAGTGGATTCTAGTATTTATACAGCTAGACACACACTATCCATCATCCATTTTCTACTGCCTATCTGGGGTCTTGTTGTGGTGACAGTAGGCTAAGCACACGTCAATCAATGTTTGCCCGACTCCGGGGCTTTCCCAGGCCAGATGAGGTGTATAATCTCTCCAGTTTGTTCTGGGTCTACCCCCAGTGTCTTGCCAGTTTTTTGGGAGGCACAAAATGTCCACAAAAAGAAAAAAAAATTGAAATGAAGACCCAGAGAGGGGCATCCTTATTAGAAATGCAAGAAGAGAACTGAGATATAATGAGACATATAGTGAGAAATATAACACAAAAACATGTACCACCTCATTATTGGTGTTAAATGTTATTTTAATACACTGACAGTTTCATGGACAATCATTTTGTCTATTTATATAATTCAATGAAGGCTAAATAGCACTACAATCTACATCCTTTAAAATTGTCTCAAAGTTGAAGCAATTCTGCTCTAAAACTGCTAAAATAAAATCTGAACACCAGAACCTTTGGGTATGACTTAATGCAGGACTGTTGAATGAGCCTGCATCACTTTAAGATACATGTGCACCTTATAATTTTGCAGTTGCCAAGCAACCAGCTGAGACTCCAAGTTACTGGTCATGACCAATAAACACTCACACATAACTCACTGTGAAACTGATTATAATGTTATTTGTACGGATTAAACAAACACTTTACAAAGTATTAACATGTAAGCTTTTTAAGTGCTGGTTTTCACATTTTTGTTTCCTTTAGACAAAGATAGTCTAGCTTTTCTCCGCTTCCAGCAAGCTTTCAGGAAAAGTGCCAGGCTTTAAAGCCAATATTGGCCAAATGGTGGAATTTCAATTTCCAGCTCTGTCATGTGGCGCCATGGTCCTCAAAAAGACTCAGCGTTACCATCAGCAAATTAAATTATTTAAAAAAAAAATAAAGCCCTGATTTAAGTAGGTTGAGTACTAAACTGGACTGGTTGCTTAGGTTGAGACATGCGTAAGACTGGTTCAGGTTAGGTAAAAAAAAATTAGCAGTTAGTAGGCTTATAAAAGACCAGGGATGAAAAAAATGTATATATCCTTGATTTGATTAAAAGTACTAATACCATACTTTGAAATGATTCCACTACAACTAGCTCAAGTACAGTATTTAGTAAATGTCACTTCTGAGTCAGATACAAAAGTGAATTACTTTGTGTGTGTGTACTGTGTTATTTACTTTATAGGTGAATTAATTAAGCTTTTAATGATTAGCCAATACTTTGCCAGCATTCAGTTAACATAACATTAGCTAGCTTATCTGTGATCCATTGAAGTTCGGCGATTTAGATCTGAAGGTCCTGTATCCACCTAACTTTATATTTGACATGGGCCTTTAAATATTTCAAGTTTTTTGATTACAGACCGATTTAGGCCCTAATGCGTTAGGTATGCATCATTTAAAAGGATCAATAACAGCTTACCTCATTTATTAAAGACAATAAAACATCTTTCTATCTAACTCTAACTGATATTCTATCTAAAATTTTAATATTCAGTTTTTACATAACAGCACATGCTCCCATGAGGCGAAACAGAAAACTTCTCAGGCTGAATGACGCTTCCAGACACTCACATGAAAATGAAAGCGTTGCTTTAAAAGAAAAAGAAAGAAAAAAAAAATAGCGGTTACTGGAAGACTGAAGAGTCATTTTAGGGCAGGAAGTGTAGGTGGGGAAGCAGAAGAAAATGATAATGAAACTGCAACACAGATCACTGAATCTGATCTGCCAGATGCTGCTGATATGTCTTTTGTAAAAATACAGCATTGATACAAACCAAAGATATGATGGGCTATTTGGCATGACTTTAGGCTAAGACAGGCTCGTGTGGATTTATCTCAGGAAGGAATGAACAGGCTATTATAACAAATGTACTCAAACAGATTGTATGCATAGAAAACTGATATAAAGAAAGCTTTAAATTGTATGTTGTGTGATTAATATTATTTCCCCTCTTGACAAGAGGATTATCTGCTAAAAAAAGAATGAAGAGCTTGCAAATAAAGTAGCTTAAATGAATAATTTATAGGCTGCAGAATGATTTGTAAGATACATGATATAGGGTCATGATCTCCAGGGTTCAATTAGCTGGTTTATTGTAAAGAAACAAAATAAAAACTCATCTTTCACTGAGTCATGCTTTCACTCGCCTGCACATCACCCTAAATATCCCTTCAATATTTAGACGGACGCATGCTGAATGGTGTCTTCTTTCATTCATTTGCTCTCTGAATGCAAATATATTCAACTTCAAACAAACATCTTTATTCAACAATGACACTATGAAGATATAGCTGCAAAAATTAAAACAAAACAGAAAAAAACACTGAGAACCTGTAGTTTTAATGAGAGCAATGTTTTGTTTTTTCCACCCTAAAGCTAGGCAGAGTTGCAGCTGTAGATCCACCTGATGGTTTTATATTATTTAAAAATAATTACCGAGCAGGCGGCAGGCGGGGGGGTGTTAACAAGAGTTTGTTCCAGAGACATGCAATTAGCGATGTGTGGATATTCTCTACCTGATAAGTGTACAGTTTATCTCACAAGAAACTAAATTAAGATACATCCATGCTCGTGTTGCCATAGTAATATGTGGTGAAAAAAATAAGACATATGCCATTGCTGTAATTTGCATCTGTGGGGTTACCAAGACACTGTGCCCTCTGGAACACAGATGTTACCAATAACAGAGCTGCAATATTGTCCATAGCAAAAGCATTTCACAGGTTTGTCTCTATATGCTGACAAGAAGAATGAATGAGAACTTAGTGAGGTATAAAGTTACATAAAATTAAGTTCCTGCATTATCATGTGCATAATAATTTGATCAGAAGTGATGCAAACTCTTCCACTATCTCTTGCAGCTTGTGTTATTAAAGAGAAGTTCACACTGACATCTATCAAAGCCTGACTGGACAAAGAATCTGTGAAATGTACTCACAATCATTTCTGTCAAAAGAAAGTCACTGCTTGTTTTCGATCAGTATGAATAAAGTCATTTAATGTCTGTGTCACTGTTACATCTCCAGTCCATCCGTCCAATACATTTCTTTCCTTTTTCAGTTAAATTGTCGTCCCTAAAACACAAAGCACTGATTCTTATCTATCTCTAATTATTCGTGAAAGCACTTATGAGGATGACAAAGATGTAATTTCAGCACCTACTGAAGACAATTAACAAAAGAAACTTGTGGACAGAGAGGGATAAAATAAGCTTCTTTATGACTGAGTCAATTCCAGCTTGATTATTCTTTATCTTGCAAAGTGAATATATCATATTATAATACACAAATGTTACTCTTCACCAATGGTTAATTTTGCCTCTAGCTGACATTTATTAGATGTATTTAGAAGTGGCAATTTAAATGAATAATTTAGGTATTTCTTCTTCTTTTTAAAGATGGCAACAGAGCTGCGGAAGATATTTGATTGGCTCTTGGCCTTTGCATAGCACATATTAATTATTAGTGTCCCTGCTATTTAATTTCCCAGAGCCGTGTGAATGCCACCTCCATTCCCCTGAGCCCAGCCTTCATTCACACGGCGCATATTTTTATTATTTCTACAATGATAGATGAGATGAAATAGTTATCCACTTGTCCTAAAAGACATGTTCTCACACAGAAAAGGCTTTCAATTAAACCAAGAAAAGATTCAAGGCAATCCGTGCATTTCTCTGAAGACATCCATTGCTGGTTGCCCCCTTCACCTCCCACTCAGCTGCCCGGTCAATCCGCCCACTAGCAGCCCTGATATGGAGGTACTGTGGCAGCTGAGATTGAGAAAAGGTCTGCCTGCTTAATGTGTGTTTGTGTTGTGCTTCTTGTACAAAAGCATGGGGCAGGACGGAAAGGGTGAAGGGGATTATGAATAAGGCCGTAAAGGACACGGACAGTCTGACCCATACTCACTCTGAGCTTGCTGATCACTCTCTGTGTTGCTGAAATAAAGCGTGGTGCACAGTAACAGACTCAGACCGTGAAGGCAGGAACACACATGAAACAGCAAGGGTCAAAATGAACGAACGGTGGGTGAACTCCTCACTGATGGAGCATGAAAATAAACAACCACTGTCTATTTGTTAGACTTTCGTTTTGCACAGCCAGTAGGGAGGCGAGGTGTGTGAGGGTTTAAGGTGCATCTGCTGTATTCAGCTGTTAATATTCAGGCGCAGCGTGCTCTGTGCATAAAAGGAATAAAGAGTATAACTCGAGGAGTTCTCAGAAAAGAAAATAAGATTGCTGTCTGAGTGGTTCAGAGCTGCAGCACGAGAAAGACCAATTTGCTGTTTTGAGTTTTGTGGAGATATTTCAATTCCCCTTCAGGTTTTTCATGAATATTTTTCATATCCAGCACAATTATTGTTAAATTCGTAAAACACATAAAGAAAAATTTAAATTTGCTTTTGTAAAAATGTTGCTTCCGCAGGTCTAAAAATATCTTGTGTTTGCAGAGTGAAACATTTGAGATTTCCAGAAATAGATAAGAAAACAACCCTGGCAGAATTAAGTTTTTGTTAATTTAGAGACATTTTGCTGACAGAAAAAAAAAAAAAAGTTAAAAAGCAAGTTCCCAGAAAAACTATTAACACCTCTGTCGCCTTATTTGCAGCAGCCTGCCATTTTGTTGCCACCTTTAAATCATGTGTCTAATCATGTGTTGCACAAAAATATCAAAAGGATGTGCAAAAAAATGCATATCCTGTAATAGCATGTACTCCCACAAAGAAAGAATAGAATATGAAAGAAAGATGTCAAACAAAAAACTGTGACTGTAATTGACAAGAAGTATAACAAACATAAGCTCTACAGTCTTAAATATCGCTGCTGAAGGATTCATTTAACATTTATTTGTATTAGAAAAAAGACCTTGAGTGAAACCTGCAGTAATCCATCCACATAGAAACCACAGTGTGGCTCAACAAGTGGCTCTTCAGTTCCAATCCATCATCCTCGACAGCTCTGTCCGTCTCCATTTCTGGTTCCGATTTACTGTCACAACTTGCAGTCCCATAATTGGATCTCACTTCCGCTGGACACATTTGTCGACAGCGGTGTTTTTCAGTGTCAGTCACAATCCCAAACTGGGTTACCAAAATGCCAAAGGCTAAACTCCTAAAAGCCTAACTGGTAGAGGGGCAGCTTCAAAACTGAGAGGGATCTATTTGCAGGCATCACAATTTTAATTTGATATCCATGTGTTAAAGTTTCAAAACCCACTGACTTCTGTAGTGTGATTAGACAGGAGAAATTTTCACAACCATCACGTCGTGTTTTCTGATTTATTACATCTAAACTGCACGCTTAACAAGAAATAAAAGCAAAGACATTAAATCAGAATTATTTAGAGGATCATTTTCCAAAAATATACTTACGAGTGCCATCAAAGTGGTTTGCAATGGTGTCCAGGAAGGTGTTTTGTGGAGCGAGCAGGCCCTTCATCACAGGCATCTTGTTCTGCAGACTGTCAGGCAGCAGTTCCAGGTAGTTTATTCCCCCAAAGAGGATCTAAAAGAAAACCGCGGCTCTTCTCCTTTGGGCTCGCTTCTAACTCTTCTACAATGTTCTGACACAGTGCAAGGTGTTTCTATTCAGTTGTTGAGAGGAAACCGCTGACTTGCATCGTTTCTTCTGCTGATAAAGCGCTCCGAGGTGTTCTCTCAAGCTTCTCCTCTCACTATTGAGTCAGGAGCTTTCAGTTTTTCAGTTAGCGCATCCCTCCGCTCTCAGCGCTGCTCCAGTATCACAGCGAAGCCTCAGCTTCTCTTCAGTCAGTGTAACTCCACTCACCATGGTTCCTGCCATCTCCCAGTACCCCCTCCTCCCTCTGTCTCCCTCTCGCTGTCTCTCACACAAAAGCCTGAACCATCCCCCCCCTTTTGCATACATGGAGGATTTATTAGCTGTCTCCCTCGCCTTCTCTCTGTTACACATACAAAACCTGTTATTAGAAGATATTCGTCTTTGTTTCCTCATCTGCTCTCTTTTTTTTATCTTCTTCTAAAACGAGATGTGGTTCTGTTGCTCGGGCTGTTTGCTTCAATTTACTGATCACAGTTCTGTTTTATGGAGGAGTATAAAGAAAGCATCAGCACAGTGTTATTTGGACGTTCTGAATCATCGAGGAAAGGACGACGGTTAGGCTTCTTTAGTTTCTAAAGCTTTTGAATTTTCTTCCGCTCTTCCCTGGACATATGGTGGTCAGAGGTCAGGTTGAATTGAGAGCGGCACTCGATGATGATTCACTGTTTGGCTCTACGACTCTACATTACATCTGCTGCCAAGCGTGTTGTCTGTCAGCAGCTCGGAGGATCCATCAGCCTGCTGCCTGTATCACCATATCACATTTTCTTTGCTACCTATACTGTACATAAACAAACACCCACACATGCAAAGTCTCTGAGACACATGGGCCGGCATGCACGCACACACAGACTCACAGGTGGCATTTCTAAACTACACTCGCCAATTACCTCTTTCTTCCAGGTTTCACGTGGGGTGTAAAGCTGTTGTGCACAATCAAACGACCACTGAGACCTGACATTTCATTAATAAAGAATTCAGACTTATCCATGAAAAGGTCAAACGCGGCTTATTAAGATCAATCAAAAGCTGCCCTATGGGGAACTGATGATGAAATGTTTGTTTGCGTCAAAACCAGCCGGTTCCTTCGACCAAAACATTTATTTCTGTTTGCAGAACAAAAATTTTAGATTTAGTGCTGCCCTGACTGGTTAGCTTGTGACTTTGGTGTTATAAAAGGTGAGTTTCACCAAAGTCACACTTTAACATTAATGTTAACATTTAAGGCAGCAGATCACCAGCAACTCTCCTGTGTTTGGGGTAAAAATGCTCATTTTTGTCAGATAAGACCAGAAAAAAAAAACATTTTTGACTTCTTCAGGTTTTCTCAAAGCACTCAACAAGGGACGGGACATGGTAACAGGCACATTATGAGAAAAAAACATCCAGTATTTTAACATATCAAGGTTTCAGGAACATTATAAAACACAAAAAACAAACGTGAACGTCCTGGTGGGCCATCAGAGTACACACCACAGAGGAGTAACCCCCTACAGCATGCAGTGGAAAAATGTAACTAAGTATATTTACTCAAGTACTGTACTTTTCTTTACTGTGACTGTACTTACTTGAGTATTTCCATTTTCCATAAAGCCTTGAAAATGGCCCAAAAAGCTTTGTTTTCAAGATGGAAATATGGAAAGGATAAAGAGGAGACAGTGGCTTATCAGAAACAAGCGTTTTGCAGGATAACGGTGAGCAATGATGAGGTTTTGTGTGAAAAAGAATAAAAGTATTCAACCTTCAAGATAATTCACATAAGGTTTAAATCAAAATTAATTAATTTCCAAAGTGTAAATATATTTTTGCCGAATGCACAATCCCAGAAATGATGAACAATTTGACATGTATTTGTTTATGTATTGCATGAGGCATCGAAGACATTCCCCTCTCACTTTGTATCATATCAGCACCATCTTGTGTTTCACTTTATTTCCACACTGTGTCTGCTCCGATGTGCAAGAGGCTGTAGAGAGCAGAAAAAAGTGCAAGAAAAAGAGTGAAACATAATCCCTAATACAGATGTGACAGTTGTCTTTTGCATATGGTAAAAGACACGTTTTTTTGTTGGACGTAACTGCATTGTTATCATTTCTCAGTCTCACAGGAAGCTTTGAAGAAACAAAATTCCACTTAAATTCCAATTTGCAGAAAAATTAAACGATACACACTCCCAAAACAATCAGACTACTTCTTCCTTCCCCTTCAACAAAATATATATATATTTTTTTATTTTTTTTTTTTTAATTGTTCGAGGACCTTTTGAAGTTTTGATTAATTTTTGCAAGAAGCTGTTTGAATCTCATTGTTCTTATAAGACAGAAAGAGGATAGAAGTATAGGAGGCAAGACTTTTCTAATGCAACATGAGTTTTCGCTCTGATAAAATTATCACTGCAGTTGATTTATGTCCATTTTCTTCAATGATGTGAGGTAGCTGATGGACTTATTGCACTTTCTCAATAGAAATTGGACAAAACCCCTTAAAAAACACCCAAGAGTAATTAAAGATGTTGTCAGCTGTATATTGTTTTAATTACACCACAAGGCCTTTTTTTAATTATTTCTGTACAACACATGTTCCTCATGTATCTGGCAGGGCAGTGCACATCACATTTTAAAAACCACAACGAAAATCACTAAATTGTTTTTACATGAGCAAAAAATATACATTTTATGTTTTGATTTTATGTCCAAGGAGACTAATACCGTGAGGTATTTAGCCTAAAACAGGCAGGGGCGTCGTGATGGTAGATCCTGACTGAGACATCCAGTCCATGTACTGGTCTCCAGCCCTCTCCTCAGTCCTCTTCCCCATGGTCAGGATCCCTGCCGCTGAGTTCCTGGAGCCCTGGAGGAGCTGGTGGAGCCGGTTCTGCAGACTATGCTCATCCTCTCTCCGTTTACCCAGAGTGAGGATGCCGGCGGCGGCGTCTTCTGTGAGCTTTCCCCCAAAGTTTTTGCCTGAGCGACACAGCAACACGTAGAGGCGACAGGAGCGGGCCGGCTGTCTGCAGCACTCAGACACGCTGTGAGCATCACAGGCCAGCTGAGACAGGAGCAACATCACAACCAGCACCAGGACTTTCTGCTGGGCAGAACAGACAGTTTACGCTCTAATGAACTGACAAAAAAATCCTACAAATAGAAGTCTTTATCTGTATGTCTTTGACATGGTAATATTATAAGAAAGTGCTTACAGCATGTTAAAAAAGGTAGCAGGTTGGATATCAGGAATTCAGACTCCTATTTGTAACAAATCACTGAAATCCCAATATTTTAAAATGTATTATATTATAATATAGTAGATAGGGATAGTGATACTTTGCATACAGGATATGAATCACTAAACCTCCAATAATATTATATGGATATTTATTCCACACATGCATGCAGAAACCTTAATCTCTAATGACAAAATGATATTACATAAATAAAATCATATCATTCTTACATTATGCATCTTATTCTGTATAAAGTCCACGGTCACAGCTTAAAAAAAAACTATAATCCTACATAAATATTATTATTATTGTTTTTGCATGCAGATGCATCAGAACTGAGGCACATGAAGCCTGCACTCCTTTGCAACCCATGCATGAGAAGATTATTTTACCTTAAACAAGACACAGACACAAATAAAATGAACTGGGTACAATAGTACGTAATCACAAGACTAAAACTTCCCCAGAAGTGTTTTCATATTGATCTCTGGACTTCCTACAGTTCCCTAAATGCAACACAAATACTTTGGTTTCACTCTGTGAACATGCAACATATAAGATCTCAGTGACAAAGTGAAACAATGGATAAAATGCTGAATTTTAAATATTAAAAAGAAATGTATAATAGCTATAGCATAACACAACTCAAAACATTTAATGTATAAAAATACTAAGGTCAGCTGCTTCTTCTTGGTAA
The DNA here is from genome assembly GCA_028566105.1 of Hypoplectrus providencianus. Taxonomy (NCBI): domain Eukaryota; kingdom Metazoa; phylum Chordata; class Actinopteri; order Perciformes; family Serranidae; genus Hypoplectrus; species Hypoplectrus providencianus. The sequence continues at coordinate 6,960,237 of JAOWBC010000458.1, forward strand.
ATGAAAAAGTTAGACTTAGAAAGACAAATTAAATAAATGAGCAGTATTTTGCAACTTTAAAAAAACAGCAACTTACATTTGTAGTTTCAACAAATCACTTCTTGAAGAAATCGCTCTGACATGACGTGGTGCGGGTGATAATGA
>JAOWBC010000458.1:6960480-6973133 GCA_028566105.1 Hypoplectrus providencianus
GCAACTTACATTTGTAGTTTCAACAAATCACTTCTTGAAGAAATCGCTCTGACATGACGTGGTGCGGGTGATAATGAAGCCACAAATCACATACTGGGCAAGTAGTCGATTAAAAATACAAATTTCTGTCTAGCCAGTTTTAAACAGAAGTCCTTGAAAGCATGAAAAAGCATCCAAGGCTCTCTGATAGTATGCTAGAAATCCTTGATGAATGCATGGATGACTCTTGATCAATCAATCACTCAGTAATTTCTAACTACATAAAGAATGTAAATTAGGCTGTTTTACCCTGTTCGGTGTGTCCATCCCAGCAGCTTTCTGGAAGTTGGTGGGGAACCACGGCATCTTCTGGCTCGTGTGAAGGGAAGTCATCTGATCTTCTTATCATCCCAGGAGAAGAACAAATGTCATTTATATTATCCTGTGGCGTCCACGACAAAGGGCGTCATTCAGGCCAACCACAAACATGACGCAAACAATTAATTCTTCTCTCGGCTCGTTTCAAGGGTTGATGTCACAACTCTGCTATTAATTAGTCTCCTGCAGCAGATCATCTCCCAGACACCTCTCTGGACCTTTAATGGACAACAGGTATGTCTTTGTTGCAGCATGCCGAAGGATTTCGAAGACATACCACCATGACGAGTCGTGAAGGAAGTAATTAGCTAATGTGTCTTTTGAGTTCTAAATATAATTATATTTTTTTAAAAAAGCCCAGATGCCCTTTCTCATTACTAATGACAACTTCTTCAAGTCATGTTAATGAGGTACTATGGGCTTTATTCTCTTTATACAAAAGGCGCCATGTTGACTGCTGGATAACAGTTTTGTCATGCTCCTGCAGAGTTTTTACTTTCGTTGAGGAGTCTGAGCTCAGGGCTGAGAAGAAGATTACCTCCACTGAAAAAGCCAGTAACTTTAGCTACAGCTGCTCCCACATGATGACGCTTTATGAAAAGAAAAAATCCAGCCGGTTATATAAGTAAACAGGCCAGGATAACAAAAAATCGATTAAAAGCAGTTATTGACTTTCACATTGTTCTTTTTTTTTTTTAAATCCTCATTTAGTTAATATCTGTTGCCATCTCATGGACAACAGGAAGCACTGCTTTAAACAGACAAGCTCATTTATGATCAAGTAAGTGGCCTTTTTGTTTATTGATAAGAAAATAATTTGAGATTGAGAGAATTAACAGTGCATCACAGTGCATCAAAGGAATCGATAAAGCTTTTTAAAAGGCTGTATGGATCGCTGTAGTTTCACTGATAGCTGCTTTCAAAATGCTCTCGAGTGCTTGTCATGTCAGTTTGGATGCAATCAAATAAGTCCCTCAGGGTCACTGACTGAAATAATTTTCTGTAAAATATCAATTGAGGTAGTGATTGATACATTGCTGAGTTCAAGTCAAATCACAGAGAACGACCTTTTAGGTCAGAGCAGGCAGTTTATGTTTGCATCACTGGGGAATAATCATAATAATAATAATCTTTAAGCATTTCATCTAGAAGTCGTCGATTGGAAACACACATGTATTTGCTCCTCTGCTCTAGCCTGAGACGGAGGACGTTGGTCCATATCAGGTCATTTCAGTGAGGCTCCGTCGTACAAATACACGTTTATGCAGCTCCATTTGGATTCCAGGAGTCTTTATTGTCAATACTGTCTCATGTACATGAGGTGGAAACTATAATCTGTACTTGCATCCTGAGCCTAAATTTAAAATAGAATAAAGCTAAAGTAATAAAACAACAACAGAATATCACAAATAGACTTGATTGTCAAGAAAGACGCAGCTAATTCAAGGCTGAACTACCCAGCTAGCTATGGGACACTTTACTGCCAACCATTTCTGTACAAATCGAAACTTAAAAGAAACCAAGAAATTGTAAGCTGCACATTTTAATGAAATGCAGCTATATAAAAGTGATGATCACAAAAAGGATGATTAAAAATCAATAAATAGGACTGTGCTTGTCTGGTGGGCGGGGCTTATGATAGCAAGCTGCAGTTGTAAATTCTGCCTTTTGCAGATAACATCATACCTGAGAACTCATTTCACCTAAATTATAATACGCTAAGAAATTAATGCGCGAGTTTTGCTCAATAACTCCGAAACAAACTGCCTACTTCGCCTCTAACGTCCTTTAAAATCACATTTACATGAATCCTCGTCATTAAAGAGAAATGAGCACGAGGAGCCACGATAAACAATGAAGCCAGTTTTAATGGGCCACTTAAAGGAGCTCTTACAGAATCCACACTCACTCTGCAGTGAAACACACGTCAGGTTACTGTTGACTCTCATGTGGTGGCGCCAACCAGAAATCCCTCGTTCCTGTCCCACATGCACTGGTTGTCCTGATCCGCACCACAGAACAACAGGTGTCAAATCACTGTATATGTGGAAGTAATGTTAAAAAAAGAATCAGAATATCAATAGAACTAACAACAGTTATTATAATATCAATCATTAACGTCTGTGTCTGCAAGAATTATTATAGCAATATATGTTCCCTTCGTACATTTTACATACAGTTTACATCTATATTCACTTTATTTGTGGTTTTTTTATGGACAGCAGTACCGTGTTCCTGTTGACCTCAAACAGGCAAGGTCAGTTATCCCGGTTGTGATTGGCTGGTGGGCTCCGCCACTAACAGACGTGGGCTAGCTCCACCCTGGGGACCAAAACACCGACTCACGTAACGTCACACACACACAGCCCCTGGGGAGGAGACCCAGTGGGGAGAGTCCAGGAATGCTGAAGAACTGAAATCCTATGGAATGACACTGAAGATGCGCGGGGGTGTCGATGGAGGTCGACACCAGCAGGAGATGCGAGAAGAGCAATCGTTGTGACTGGAAACATCCACAGCTGCAGTTTTTTTAAAATTTATTTTATTTTTTTATTTTGGCTCTACAGCTTCCTGGTTTGTGCTGAAATGGACATCTGTGACGTCTACAGAGCTCAGCCTCGTCGAGCCGCTCTACGTTGTGCACTTAAAAAGAAAACGGCGTCCTGTTTACCGAAAGGAGTGAAAGGGTTTGCACTCAGCTTTAACATGGAAGAGGAAGAGTGTGAGCATGAAAAACAATAAAAAGCTCAAGGACATGCCGAAGAGTCTCTGGAAATGAAAAGGCAAATTTGTGGCAGAAAGCGCCGGTGTGAGGTAAAGCCTGTACCCACAGAGCTAGAGTACGTAATGGAGGGGTGCGCGTAATTAGCACTGCCCAGAGAGAGACGGGGACATCGAACTGATCCAACTGCATTCCTGTGCAGAAACACACACCACAAGTTTGTTACCAGCTGTTACCCTTTTGGCTTTTCACAAGAGAGAAGACAGAAGAGACCTAAACATCCTGGTCCAATGGAAGAACAGCCTCTAAAAGCATGAGAACAGCAAACACTGGGCCTCATTCACCACCAGCTTCTTAGGTTTTCCTTAAATTTGTTGTTAAGAAAGTTAAAAATAAAGTCCACATAACTTTGATTCTCGATAAAATTTACTCTCAGAGTGGCATTAAAAAAGGCAAAGAGACCGCAGGCACAAGAAAAGCTGAAAGGGTTAAGTCAAGAAAGCCCAAATGAAAGTCTAAAAAGGGGGAGAAAGCACTTGAAAAAGTAAAAAATGACAGTTGTTCTTACATGGAAGCACTTCCATTAGAAGGAAACTGTCAAAAAAAATTAGGATTAGGCTGGAAAATAGGCCAATATAGGCAAAAATTAAGTAAAAATTAAATCTATAAATGGATAAATGTGATCAAACACTAATTACTGGATAGGATGGTTCTCACACTGAAGTGATTGTGTATATATTATAAATTTAAAAGACTACATTGCTTTGTAAAAAAAAATGAAATTATTTAAAAAATTACAAATCATACAAATATTATTGTAATTTAAATCCTATCATTAATACAACTTCATAGCACGATAACTAATTATTTTGCACAAACACAACCCAGCATTAAATGTGTGTTTGTGCACTCTTTAATGTGCGTAGCCTGCTACCTAGCAACAAATAACAAAAGTGACTGAATGAATGTGAATGAATGAGGCCCACTGTCTGTCCAGTGTTCCAGGTGTCTTTCTCCTCTCTGCAGCCTGATCAACTCAAACCTGCGTCTCACTTCTAACCCGGCGAGTCCTCCTCAGCATCATCATCTCTTTAATTCTCTCAGCCAACTCCTCCATCTCTCTTCCGTTTCCCGCCTCCTGTTTTCCTTCTACGCCCTTCTGCCTCTCGGCCTCTATCTCGCCCTCTCTATCTCTCTTTGGGAAGGATTCTCTGTGGGCACAGGCTGCGGGTCAGCAGGACCCCACGGGATCCTCGCTGACCATCTCTTTCTCAGGGATGGCGTCCAGAGGTCCTGCTGCCCTCTGCTGCTGGCTCTGGAACTGGGGTAGGGATGGGGGCTGGGTGTAAGCTGGTGGCTTGGAAACAGTTTGAATCAGAGGGAGAGCAGGTAGCTGGGGGTGCTGCGGGGGAAGGGGGTGGAGATAAGCCTGAGGTGCTGTCTGGGACTGGGGCTGAGTTTGGGTGTGGTGTGGTGGTGGTGGAGGAGGTGGGTGAGCCTTGGGCTGAGGCTGCTGCTGCTGGATCTGGACCTGCTGCGGCTGGTGGAGGGGATGGTGCTGGAGCTGGGGGGAGGCCGCTCCGTTCTTGCTGAGGCCGCAGGACTGAGCTGCACAGTGGATCTGACGCAGGGTGTCCAGCGCCTCGCTCTTAGCGTGCTTCAGCAGGTCGGCCTGGCCCTGAGATCCACAGAGAGAGAGAAAGAAAGAGAGGTCACCTGATTGAAAACATAATCGTATCAGATTTCGAGGCAACCATAAGGAAGCAGGAAACATCTCTGATATGAATTCCTTTGGGGCTGCTTTAACGATAGCAGCTGGATAGCATCATCTCTTTCTCTAACTTTTTGGCCTGCTTTCTTTAAAAGAAAAAAAAAGAAAAGAAAAAGAAGAAGATTTGATTTTGAACCCTACCAGACTTGCAAGAGCATGAATGATCTGGCTGCCATTATGCTCTTTAAAAGGTTTGAAGCTTAAAGATACTGACATCAAAATTGTATAAATTTGTTTTGATATAAACTCTTCAAAGCAGCCTTTTTATGATAGTGGGAGCACTTTTTAAACTTGACCTCGATTTATAAAATCCTGGGTACACTGACAATAACCAGGTAAATGGGCAGTTTTTCAGAATAAAAGTGGCATCCAGTAGCTCAAAAATGCTTTTCTTGCAGCAAGTCACAGCAGCTGTGTTATTCCTCAAGGTCTTGGTTTGGTATTGTGGAGGAATTTGGACCCTTTCAGTTCATTCTTGACTAGTAAAAAAAAAAAAAGTGAAATGCAGCACCAAATCTGTGAAGCAAATGATAGCAGCCCAGCACCGTATAAGACATAATTTAGCAAAAAAAAAAAAAAGCTTTAAGCCCTTGCACATGATAACTATCAACATTTGAATCAACCTTAAATGTTTCTCACCATTTGATGACAGGAAATAAATCATATAATAACACAAAAATCGGTCTATCTGGTTCTGTAAGACACCTCAAAGCAAAGTGTTACAGGAGCGTTTTCCTTCATTGCATTAAACGATAAGATGCAGAAGGGGGCAGTAGAAAGCCACTGAGCGGAGGCCTTTGGTTGCCTGCCAGCCCTTCATACTGCTCCCCTCAGCTGGTGAACAGTGCTGTCATATGGTGATAATGTTATACTACATTTCTGCTCTTTATTTGGGAGCACCCCAGAGACGAATCCCTGCCATATGTGGAGGAAGTGGTCAGGGCAGGCGTCCTGCTTTACAGCGCTGTCAAGTCAATCTGGGCCAGTGCCATGGCTGCCTGCCACCTTAAGCTAGCTGTCTCTGCCATGTGGAAATGTGGTGGAGTCTTCTCCACAGGCGGTTATTTCTGAGTGTGAGAGGTGCTTATATTATTAGAACTGGCCAGAAGAAGAAAAAAGGAACGTGACCGCATGCTTGTACAAAGTCTCTCCACCTCTACAGTCTTTATATCCTCCACTCTGCCCCTCGGGCCTTGCAGCCGTGCCACACCCCCCCCCTCTCTTTTAACGTGTCCGGTCCAACACTTTCTTTAGTTCTCCATCCTATAACATCTGTTCACAAGCAAGTTGAAAGCAGCTCTCATCTGTGGATCTGTATATTTTCTCTCCCTCCCACTGAACTGTAGTCTGGACTGGCGCTGACCCGCTGTGACAGCTCGTTAAGATAACATCCCTACGAGGAGGCACCGGCTGACCCGGGCTGCATCACACTGAAGCGTACTGGAAAAAGTTCTCCGTGCCACAAGGGAGGCACAGCAGTCTGACATATTGCAGCATGAGTAAAGGTGCTGCCCTGCACACAGCGCCCCAAACGCCCGACTCCCGAGTGATGTCAGCACGTCGCAGTGTGGCCTTTTTACCTGAGCCGCTCCAGCACGCAAACCACCACCATGAATAAGTCATATGTTTGGATAAAAAAAACCCCCTGAAATTATGTAAGTCATGACTCACCAGGCATAAAATAAGACAGTGAGAAGCCGGTTCTGCGCTTGCAGAGCCAAATCACGACGGCACAGCGTGTTCGGGTACATTCACCCCTACAGCTGGCCTAAAGCTATCCACAGGGGGCTAAGCCCAAACAAGGGCAGCCATCAAATCCCACCACTATGTCCTCATTAAATTCCCTCCTAATCTCCTGCTTGTTTATCAAAATCAGTCCGCCCCCTTGATAGGAATTGGACACTTGATAATCAGCATTTACTGTATGTTATTTTAAGGGTTTTAGATCAACAGCACAGGCAGGGCTTGAATTTTATTTATGGGCTCAATAAACACCCACTTGAATCTTTATCTATATAGAACAAAACAAATGAATTCAAGTGAAGAGAAAGGGAATAAAATGTGGAAAAAGAGGCTGTTTACTTAAAAATATCAGCTACTTCAGCAGGGGCATGTTTAGTTATGTAATAAAATGCCTCAAACGGCAGTTAATTGCAGTAGAAACTAAAATGATGAGTGATTTGGGAGACAATAAGAAGATGCTTCGGTTATTCCTCTTCAAACTGAACTACAGTATGCTCAAAACATGCTTCAAAGCTTCTCTCTCTGCCTCTGAGTGGCACAGTGGCATCCTTGGTAGAAAATTGGCAAATACCGTCTTTCACCAGGACAGGTTTGATGTGACTGTAACTGTCAAAGCAAGGATGGAGAGGGAGTTTGGGAAACAGAGCGAACACAACTCTTTTTCTCTCACTCTTCCTCGCTCACAGCTTCCACACCATCTAGCAGCGAGTGCTTCCAGGCCTGCTGAGGATCTGGAGAGGATGACAGGTGAAATGACTGCGTGTAGCTGCCAGCCTTGGCAAACATGCTCCAGGCTCCCACCAAATGTTCGGTATAAGACGCAGCTTACAACTGAAGAATGGGAGGAGGAGGAGGAAGAGGAGGAGGAGGAGTTATGTTCACGCCAAGATGCCTTCATGTTGAGAATGTGTCTCATCGAAGAAATTAGAGGACCGAGCAAGGACGAACGAGAGAAGTGCGTGCTTGGAGAGAGAAGACAGAGATGGGAGGAGCTCAGGAGCGATGGGAGAGAACAGAGGGGAGCGTGGGTGAGAAAGAGATTATTTTTGGGTGTCCACCTGTTATTCTTTTCAAGCACCTGCGGTTCCCTAATTCTGGAGAGCACAATGAAGCTAAATTAAGATGAATATTGCTGTAACACACACAGCTGCTGTGTTAGGGCAAGAAAAAAAGAAAGAAAACTAATACTTTAAACACTCATTTATTAGTGCTAAAAGCAATTACCTTCACTGGAGCTGAAATGTTTAGTCAATGAGTAGAGATTGTAGCAGAAACACTTTTGTTAATCAATTCATCTTTGAGGCAATTCATCAGCGCGGCTGTTCTCAGCCTCCGAAATTTAAGGATTCATTTATCATTAACTGTTTTATATATATTTTAATAATCAGACGTTTAGGGGGGAAAACAAGCAATCTAAAGATGTCACATTGATTTCTCTCACTTTTTTTTTTTTTTTTACATTTATAGACTAAACAAGCCAAAGCCCAAACATGCCCCCATGTGTCACCTGTACAGCAGCTTATCACACCTGATATTAACACTTGTAGTGAGCAGCCTCAAGTGAATAATCGGCTAATAGTAACAGACGCCAAGGTTTAAGTGACACGATGTGTGTAGAAGCAAAGAGCGAAGCAAGGATACTAAGTATAAAGAACAACAAAGTCCACTTAGGGAGAGAAAGAGGGGGATCGATGGATCAGGAAACACAGGAAAAGCAAACATTACCTGAACCTCTGTGTCAAACTTTACATTACCAATGTAACTGTAACTGCAAATGTAGATATTAAAAGTATATTACATGCTTATGTATTATATTTTTATTTTGTAAATTCTTTGTCTTATTTTCTTATATTTCTTATTCTGTTATTTTCCATGTGTCAGTAACTTGAGCTGCTGTGACAATTTCATTTAATCTTATCTTATCTTATCTTATCTATCTTGCCTAATTTAGCTCTCTTTCAGCACTACTTCAGTTTTTCTTTATACTATTTAATATTTAATAAACCTAAACATGTAGTAACTTGCTGTCACCTGAAGACATTCTGTTAAGTCAATTTAACAAAGTTAACAACTATTTTAAAACATTGAATGCTGTTTATGTGTGAGCTCTGGTGGCCAGTTTATGGAAATACTTTTGTATTTGAGGAACAAACAAACAATGTAGTTGAATGGATTAGAAGACTTTCTAAACTATTAATCAGAGGATTGATATGTGTATCCCTTAATGTCATTAACTGTTATTTTCAATTCTAATCTTCACTATCTTCTTATCCGAAAAGGCAGGCATGAAAAGGCAAAGACGAATCAAGCAATCAGGCATCTACCTGACCTGACACTCAAGCAAAAAGCTCAGCCAAGGGAGCGTCTTCACTCGATACTAAATGATTTCAGGGTGATGAGATGAGATAAAAATATCCAGGCTGCTCTGTCCTTACTTAGCAAAACAGGCCCACTGTGCAGAGCAGAGTCTGAGCAGCAGCATGTGGCGTTTTATCAGAGCTGGTGTTACCAGCGCTGTTCATAAAGGCAACCTTATCTCACCGTGCTGAGGGACGGGCAGAGACATGAATGAGCCTCGTCTTCAAGGCGTGACCAAGGGACCCTGTTTACCCTCATGAGGAGCAAAAGCGCCGCATGCGCGTGTCTACAAACAAGTGTGAACAATCCTATCATGTCCTGTCAAGATAGTAACATGAGCAAATAAATAAAACAGGAAAACAACCGTAATTAATTACGAGATTAAGGGATTAGAGAGAAGGCAAATGCAATTAGCCCAGAGAGGTTTCTTAAGACACCATGTAGTTTAATCTCAGCATCTGAATCTGGGATTGCTTAGCCAGCTGATTATACTCCTCAAAATAATCTCACATGTTGACATCAATCAAAGGTATTAGCCTGGACTTTACACAACCTGGAGGCACATTGTGCAGTTGTATGCCAGGTGTGGTTCGGTCCCTCTCACCTTGAGGACGGTGATGTTCCAAGCGTAGCTCTCCATCGCCTTCTGGAGTTTGCGGCCTTTCAGACCCTCCTTTGCTCCGATGCGGTGCAGGTCCTCGTGGAAGTCCAGACCTTCACACAGAAACAGAGCATACGCATATTTAAGGTTATATGAGTGAGCCAAAAACAGAAGTGCAATGCAATGCAATGCAATGCAAAAAAAAAAAAAAAAGATGTTACCAATTCAGAGTCTGTTCATAACTCCTGTAATTACATCCAAACTGTAGACACATCAGGATAACAGCCTGAATATTATTTGTCTCTTCTTTACTGTATACTGTCTGTGTACCGATGACTGCATGTGTGTGTGCATGTATGCATCTTTATATACACGTTTATATCTGTGTACATATACATGAGCAAGTGCATCTATATGCATTTGAACATTTATGTTAATTTCTTCTATTTAAGTGCAATTTAAAATTAATGGGAGATATATAGAAGTTATGCAGACTGCAAACCTCCAAAAAAGGACAGACAATCTACTTTTTTTTTTATTTTATGATATAAATAATCAGATGTTTTAAATATTCCAATTTTACTTTATATGCTTTTTAGTTCTGCATATGTTTGGACAAAAATCCTTCATAAAAACACTTATAATAACTTGATTATTCATAAAATCACTTTTTCACGCTTACATTATGCAACACAAAGTCTGCAGCACAGAAGACATCTAGCCAGCGCCTCACGCACACCTTAATGGCCACAATAGCAGTTTAGTGTACAATGTGCTGCATGGCTAATGGGGGTAGAATTGGGGTAGTGCAACGCAGGCTAACCTTTAATTAGTCTCTTAGTAGGTTCGGCTTCATTTAGCCCACGCAGACCATTACTAATCCTCCGGGCTTTAAGAACAAACTCCTCCTAAAGCTGTACGTCTCAGCCCGCTCGCCAGTCTGTCCCTGACAACTGACCTTATGCCACTCCAGCTTTGATTTACTACGAAGACATTGACGGCACATAATGCGCTATAATTCACAAAAAGCCCATCATCATAAGCCATTCACTCTTAAGTCCTCAGCTCTTTTCAGTGAGCAGTAGGCAGATACCTCCACTTCCACTTTTGTCAAGAGACGTCTTTAATTAAATTGATTTTGTCCGAGAGCAGGTGAATTACATCAGTCCAGTGACAGACTCTTGCTTGTTTTTTGAAAGCTGACTCTAGATCCTTGTTCCAAGATTGCAAAGATATATTGTACTGAATAATACAACTATTGGTATTAATAGTCAATGGATAACATATAAGATACGCAATAATATAATCTTATCCTACATTGACTTACACCATTGAAAGATGTGTAAAAGTGCCCTTTTGCTTGCCCATATTAAAGATTCTACTTCTTTGGTTTAAAGCAAGTTTAACCAAATTTAAACATTTAAAGGCACCACAAAGTCTTATTCACTCCTGTTCAAAATACTGTACTTTAAGATACAACTTGCTTTACTCAAATCATCTCAACTACTGTCCGCCTGCATGCAAATCCCTCAACCTCTTTGAATCACACCAAATGTTTGCAAATGTCATTCCAGCAACTTGACATTATTGTATGTTTGACACTCACTCAGAAAACATCTTCCAAAATAATCTGCAGCACACATTAATCAGATAAAGAGTTCATGAAGTACATACAGAACATTTGATCTCTGGCCTCCAGAGCACATGAGATTGAACTTTGCAAAAAAAAAAAGAGCCAGGACCCCTGTTGTTCTTTAATTTCCATATAATTGGTGATGTAGAACCAGTGCAGAATATCTCGTTCTGAGCATGAAAGTTGTGTTAACAGGGTTTAGGGCCGATTTGATCTTGTAATCTGGTGTAGTTAATGGGCTGCTGCTGGTGCAGAGCTGAGCCAAGGCGATCACAGAACTTGGGGAGAAAGGCAGACAGAGAGCTGAATAAGAGATGAAATTAGCTGGAGGCGGCTCATCGCGGAAACAGCCTCTTCAAGCATTTAATTTCCCAATTATTAAGCTTTTCCTTTCCCCAACAGTCACATAGTTGCCGTTCCTTACTGTCACTTAAACTAATAATAATAAACAAAATGTGGCCCCCATGGCACACTCTGATGGGATCTCATGCTTTGCTTCTCTACTGGAAAGAGAAGGAGAGAGAACTGGTGCTTAGACAGACAGGAGGACTGAAGGGACAACATGTCTGTTTTGAGGAGACAGACATGCAGACAGAAAAAACACACACACACACACACACACACACACACACACACACCTCAGTAAGGCCCTACAGTCTCTGCATGGAAAAGAAAAAGGGGTTTTTGCCTTTGTAATGAGTTCTGCAGCAGAGAAAAAGAGGCGGCTACAGGCAGCGAGAGAGGAAGGTAAGTAAATAATAAAATCAAACAGAATCTCCAAACAGGATCTGATGAAAAGAAATGATAAAAACAAAAATGGGAGAGGGTGCGAGAGGGAGATTCATACAGCCAGATCGGTGTGTCATTAATGTATCCAGTCATACACACACTGCAGAGCCCGGGCAGTGTATCATCATTGCAAACAGAGAATGGGATTTCCAGTTGCCGATGAGCCGGAAAAACAATGACAGTACAAAGCCGAAGGAAGATAAAGGCGGGGAGATGTCTTTATCCCTTGGATTTTGGATTTCCGGGGTAATGGAGTCTGCATGCACACAGGCAGAGTCGGAGTGGTCAGTCAGAGGAGAGAGATTTCTTTCGCATGGAGGGAGGCATCAATAAATAAGCAGAGCCAGGCTTGCAGGAAAGCTGCAGCTTCCAAACTCATACAGTGAGCTTTCACCTGTTCGAGGCACCTGAACGCCTCACAGCCTAGATGTAGAATATGAAGATACATGTTGTGTTAGAAAAATAATTAATCTCGGCCTTCTGTCTACAGAAAAATACACTGAAAGGGACAGTTCACTCTAAAATAAATACACATATTTCTCTTCTCTGTAGAGAATTTTACAAATTTGTTTAAATTTGAGTTGGAGCATAATTTCTGTCATATAATGGGACTGAAGGCAGTTTGTTTGAGGTACCCAAGTCTTAAGGAAGACTGGAGAAATGGAGAAAATAGTTCCCT
>JAOWBC010000458.1:6978466-7024011 GCA_028566105.1 Hypoplectrus providencianus
TAACATCATAATCAGAGGGAACAGCTTCGTACTAATGAATTGGGCGGGTTAACAACATAGTTCAGATTTATTTTGCCTTGAATGCAAGTTTAGGAGTAGGCCGGATAAAAATATGTGTGGACAGCTAAATTATAAGCATCTGTTTGGTGTTACAGCCTTATAACTCCAGCGTTTAACTCTGGAGACTTGCAATGTTGTAGTAAGCCTGATTGCTTTCAAAACAAATCTAAAAAAACATGGCTAAGACTGAACACATCTGCAATAGACTGTGTAAACTGCACTTTAGAAGTTGATTTATCATTAAATCTATCAAGAAAATCTGCAACTGTGCTGATAATCGATTCATTGTTAGAAAAGTTTAATCAAAAATGCCAAAAGAAGCAGGTTACAACCAAGAAATTGCTTCCACTTATAAGCAGAGGAGGGGACCGGAGTCACATGAATGAGCTTTAAGTCCCAGATTTGACAAACCAGACTTGATAAACTTGATAAAAATAGACTCGACATGGACTCATGCCTTGGACTTGAAAATACTTCCCCAAATCATGCTATGTGCTATAAAAGTACAATCAATTGAAAAAAATATCACATTTTTTACAAATTAAAAGTATTATTACTTAATGGTTATAACGAAATGTGATTTTTAAAATAATTTAATATCACATGTGGATGATTAAAAATGTATTACTTGGTGTTTCAACAGTTTATTGTATGCAGAGGGGGTTGATTTTGATTCTGAATATCTACAAGGAAATCTCACACAGTGGTTGGTATTTAAACATTTATTTACTTAAGTCTTTATATAGTTGTATTTTTAATGAGCAAGTTCCCTGCAGATCAATAAAGTATTTCTGATTCTGATTGTCATATAACAGGGAAACCAAGAATGCAACTTTGTCTCTACATGTAGTTTTGCATTTGACCATCAGATCAATGTGCAGTCTGAGCCCTGAGCGTCGTCCCGCAGGCTGAGGAGGAGCAGCTGGAGCAGCCCTGCAGCACCAAGGAAGAGGCTAATGAAGTTTCACACTTCTTGTTAGCAGGGAGACAGGAAGTGGACTGTGTGTGCGTGTGCATGCCTTTTCTTGTTTCTCTGTCCTTATGAGAGCGGGTCTAAGTGTGAACATCCTGTAAAGTGAGCTCATTTTGGACAGAGGGCAGTTTCCCATAAGAATATGCAGGATTTTTGATGACTGATACTTAAAAGTACATACATTAAGATTTCAAACTACATCACGAGATTTCTCTTATTTAAAACTACCAGTTAGTAACTGAATAACCGTTATTATCCCTAATGTTGGCAAAACTTGTTACAGGCACTTTTTAAATGGAATTTACAGCAAACAGCCTTCAAACTACAGTGGAGCGTTCTAACTGAGGATTTTAAAGCTTCATCATTATCTGATGTTTTCTTTTGTGATTGCTTCTCATGAATCATTTTATTGTGTTGGTTCTGTTTTGCCGATTGTGTTTTCGGGAATGCTTTTGTTCTCGGGTCTCTTTTCAAAAAGAGACGTCAATCTCAATTAGACTGCCTGATTAAATAAAGATGGAATAAAATAAAATGTTCTATGGGCGTGCATTTGAAATCATTTCTTCACCAAACCCAGGAATGGATGTGAGTACCGTGAGTTGTGGGTGAGAGTTGTAGTCGTAGTGAAAAAGTAAAAAGGTGAAACCTGTCTTGACAGATGTAACACCTCTGCTTCCACTGCAGTAGTTTGTTCCTGTGTTAATGTCCTTTAAGAAGCTGTGACTAAGCTGACATTGGCTGTTGATTGAGGCATTATATTAGAAGCTTAGCTGTAAACATAATAACAAAATGCTGCATTGTTCACATTCGGCTATTTATGCATAGACAATAATAAAATCTATTACCAATGTAAACAGAATGAATGTCCAACACAATGTGTGTTACGTTCAAGAATCTGGGGGCATATTTTTCTCAATGGTTAGGGAAGAAGAGTCAATAAAAGGAACATACTTGTGTGCATTTACTGTACAGAAATGCTCAGCGATGTGTGCACATGAGCTGAAAACAGAGTTCCAGTGTGCTGACGCTTTGTTCAGCCCAGGGTCACATCGCTGGCTGGCTGCAGCCCACATGGGGGTGACTGAGGACAACACCACACACTGATATTCTACATTAAATAGCCCATGTTGGCAGCCACAAAGTCACATGCATTTAAACACATGCGCACACACACACTGGGCCCTCTGTTCCTGAGAGGGGGAGTGTGCCAACAGGCCAATCACTGGGAACCAAACGCAAACACTCAGCTGACCAGGCCCAACCTCAGGACGAGACCAAAGGTTAATGCACGTACATCATTTTATTAACTCTTCAGATGAAATATCACTTTGAAACTGCCAATCACAGATATAATCAGACACATTCGTATTGGCCTGTCCTGAGCCTGCATGTGTCAATCTCTAAAAAATATGGATTCTGGGTCTGCTTCTCTGCCTGTCCCCAGAAAGTTTTTTGTGGACTGGAGCGTGAGAGTGGCTCTGACAGTGCCAAGCCTCCTGCCTGGCGCGAGGCCTCATAAAAGCCCAAGCAGATTCTATTTGGAGCGCCTCGCTGCGTCTCTCCTGATGTCAGCGCTCTCCTGTAGGTGTCGGCTGCAGGAGCGACGGCGACCTGAGCAGCGTGGACCCAACAACCTCGCTCGTGACCCACTTCACCAGCTCCCACCGAGCCTCCCAGGAGGGGAAGAGGAGGAGGAGGAGGGGGGAGAAACCAGTGGGTGATAACTAATTACAGACAGAGTCCTCCAACCCCCCGTTTGGGCCGTGCCAATGTCAAGTGGTGAAAAATGCAGTGTTCTTGTACGAGAGGAGGCAGGACGGAGGACACGTGAAATTATACAATGAGTCGCTGCAGCCTGACAATCTGACTGGTCAAATAGATGCTTTTAGCCATGTTTAGAAGCCACTTACAGCTGTGTGAATGCTTAAAACACACACACACACACACACACACACACACACACACACACACACACACACACACACGCACACACACACACACAGTGCAGGTTATTACCATGTCGTAGGCGTTGAGCACTTTGCGCAGCAGCTCAGGAACAGGACCCTGAGCCTCCATGGTGGGGTAAGTCTCGCTCAGGTCCACGGTGACCCTCAGCGAGCGCTCGCTGTTCATCAGCCAGGTGGACACCGTCAGGATGCACTGCTTCATGTTGGCCGCCGGGGTCAGGCCGCACAGCTCCTTGAAGGACACCATGGCATTCTGGGAAAGAAAACACCCACAATGAAGAAAAGCAATTTTTTTTTGCATTTTGTTAAATGTATTAGTTGAGTTGCAACTACCAGTCAATTTAATAATCTCACAAATATTTTCTCTATTGATGGAAAAATATTTTGGGCCAAAAAAATATCAAACGAAATCCACTGAAATTGCTCAAAGTCCAAGGTTGTCTCTTGAAATGTCCTCAACTCCAAACACAAAGATATTCCATCAAATATAATATGAAAACTTAGAAAATTTGGATTTTTAATATATAAAATGCCACAACATTTTGAAAAACATCCGTCAAAATTGCCCTATAGTCCATGGTGATGTCTTTTAATGTCTTCATTAGTCAGTCCAAACCCAAAGATTTTCACTTAAATAGGATATATATGATATTTTTTTTGCAGTTAATTAGGATTAAAATAGTAGGCAATTCTTCTTCCTGTCCATCAACTGATTAGTTATCAATGGTTACAGCTCTATTTAACAGGCATTCACTGCTTTTAAGTTGCTCGAAAGGGCAGCATGTATTAATAGAAGTGTTACTTTTATTCTGTATTTTCTTAGCTGACACTATGGTCCCAAAATAACCAAAGCAGCTAAGTCTTATTGCTGTGCAGTTATTATGCTTGGCAAATAAAGTGATTATTTTAGTCTTGGCAGAATGGCAAATATCGCTTCCACTTTTTGCATATGACCTTGAGTGTGGAGATCTAAAGAGGGTGATTATGATACTCCCCTCAGACCAGAAATGAGATAAGATAGCAGCAAGTGTTTTTCTTGGTGACAGTAAAACTATCCGTTTCCCATAACGTCAGCCTGCTCATTCAGCAGCCCAGAGGCTCTGGAGCCCAACTTCTGACCACAGCCTGAAGGTCCTGAGTACGCTCAGTCATCCATCCTTCTCCCTCTCAACATCTCATTCTCTTTTCTCACTCTTTGTATTTTTCTTTCCTCTCATTACAAAAATCCATCTCAAAACTTCAGTCATTATCGAAGCATTCTTCTCCGTATGTTCCCGTATCTGCATGGACCAGTGACAATTAAGCTCCCTCTGCTAGATAAATAAAGAATTCCATCTCAACATGTCCTGTTTATTTAATCTAGTACTGATAGCAAATCTTATTTTTCATCAGGGGCAGCTGCAGCTCAGTTAGTGGAGCGGGGCTGCCATCAATCACAAAGTTAGTGACTCGAACCTTCAGCTCCTCCCCTCCAAATGTGTCCTTGAGAAAGAACCCTGAATTGCTCCCAATATATGTGTCACTTTGGACAAGAGCATCTGCCAAATTAATGTAATGTAATGTCAAATAAAGTGCCAGAGCCTGCAAGCCCTGTCAGCAAAGTTTCATTTTCTTTTAGTCAAACATGTAAGCAGAATATATTTTCTTACACCTTCAATTTACCTCTAACAAAAACTTAATTTGGCATGTCCTGACGGGGAAGATTTGGAGCCAAAATGAAAAACCTAATGTTGTATTTTAATTCACCATCCTGTCAGATTTTTGCACAGCAATCATGATGTCTTACATCCAACTATAATTGGTTATCAGGGTTGTGTTTTTCCCCCCAACTGGATCCTTTCTTCATACTACACAGCGAATGCAGTGTTTCTTTCTGCATTTCTGGGTCCAAAGCCTCTGCAGCCCCAGCAACTAAGCAACTGCCTCTCACAGCCTTTCATTCTCCTGCCAGCATGGGAATGCGAGGGACCAAACTGGGTCCACTGTTTTTTTCACACGGCACCCCATCCGTTAGCTTAAAAGACGGCCAAAAAGGAGAGCGTGACGGAGCGAGGTGAGAGAAGAGAAAAGGACAGAGAAAGAGAAGGAAAGCAAAAGAGCAGTCCAGACGGAGGCACGAGTCTGAAACAGCTGAGAGTGGTTGGAACAAACACTTCAGGTAGGAGAGAAAAGAAGAGTGCCAGTGTCTGTACTTGGGAATCCGTCCACACACTCAGCACTCTGCAGTGTGGGAACCAGCTGTCTCCCTGGGCTAGACCTCCAGGCCTGCAGAAGAATCCACTCCACACCACCCCACCCCATCGCCTCCCGCCCCGGAGGATGTGCTGTCACTGCAGGGCCCGACCTTCCCGTAGACAGAGAGGGAGGCCAGGGGGGGACGCAGTTGGCATCTTTATGCCCAGCCTTGGCCACAGTAAGCACCTCTCAGGCCACTGAACACCGCAGCCGGGAGGAGAAGAAAGCGGGACGGCTCTGGATTAAAACCTGGTGTGTGTGTGTGAGAACCATGAGCCTGTGTTTATGTCTCAGTGTGGTCTGAGCTGAAGCTATTAGCAGT
Source organism: Hypoplectrus providencianus (assembly GCA_028566105.1). Classification (NCBI taxonomy): domain Eukaryota; kingdom Metazoa; phylum Chordata; class Actinopteri; order Perciformes; family Serranidae; genus Hypoplectrus; species Hypoplectrus providencianus. Next base: position 6,984,024 of record JAOWBC010000458.1, read on the forward strand.
TATTATGCCTTGTATAATCCTACACATGTGTACGGCACCACATGCTTTTCAATTATTGTTGTGCAATAAAACCCATCCCGTTTTTTGAGCCGTGGTGTTAAAAGAAAAAACACCACCAATGAGAGGCTTGTGTTTTTAATTACTCCCTCCCCCCACTTAACCCCCCTTCAAAATTCCCCAAAATGAGAGCGCCGTGTCCGGTTACAGCACTGCTTTTGTTTCTGTTTGCTCCTCTCCCGCTCTCTCTCTCTCTCTTACTGCTTCAATCTGTGCACCTCTCCTCTTCTCTCTGGCTCACACTACTGAGTGGTGGTGAATGTGCCTATGATGGAAAGACACACACTGTTCAGCAAATAAAAAGAAACTCCAGGTTGGCAGCTCTCCTCCACCTCCATCAACACTTAAGGTTGGGCAGCAGCACTCCGGAAAGGACTTCATTCAAGTCTCCTACAGAAAATAATTGATTTGCTGCCTGGATCCACATATAAAACATGGCAACCCATCATATCCGCCCAATGGTCAATGTCCATGGATCTATTCTGTCTCCTTAAAAGTCAATCACACTTATTCAAAGCGGACAGCCTGATAGCTTTCCCATTGAAGATAAAAGGTGTCGGATTAGAGCTCAGTGAGGTGAAATACCGCCTCTGACTGCGACATCTAAAGCGTGTGTGTGAAGGCTTTCCTGGCCAAGGTTATATGCCATATCTGGGGGTTTTGTATACAAAAGGCATTTCTTTCTCATGTTAAAGTCTAATCATGGCCTTAAGTCAGCAGTGGCGAAGTTTCCAGAGTTGGCCTTGTGGTTTGATGGCCACCGGCCCTGTTCTGCCCTCCAGCAGCCTCCAGATTAAAGGCACCAAGCTCCACACAGCTGGCCCCTACAAAGCTTTCACAATTGTCATTTTTTTTTACATCTAAAAAGGCAAAGGCCTTATTCTACATTTACCCTTTTTAAAGCGTTCCTCTCAACTTCACCGCTTTCATTTAATTAATCAACTTTTATCTCTTTATTTCAAAAGGAGAAATTAACATTTCAAACCTGAGGATATTGTGGTTCGGGGAGCGGCTGTGGTGCCGGTGTTGTTTGATCAGGTTAAAAGACAGATTCATATTCAATCCCATACTGCCATTTTTTATATATACTATAGTCTGTGGATTTGTTTTCAAAGTCCTTTTGTTATGAGAGAGGATTCAAATTTACAGAACAAATTGGAATGTCAGATGTGACAGCCGAGGCCAAGGAGTTATGGTTTTGGTTTGTTTGTTTGTTTGTTTGTCTGTTTTTTAGCAGGGTCATGGAAAAACTGCTGGCCTGATTTTCATGAATTGTAGGGGAAGGATGTGGCATGGGCCAAAAAGGAATCAGGAGCAGGTCCGAACCACAGAGCGGATATTCAAGCGGATACTCTACTGGTTTCCCTTTTGCCAGCATTGCAAGATTGGATACAGCCTTTACAGAGGTCTGCGCTCTCCAAATACCCTTCCAGTTCCCAATGAAACATAAAGTAAGGATTTGTTAAAGTCTGTGTCAGATTTACAGGGCTGACTTCACAGTGAGCCGCATTTCATGTCTTATTCATAAGATGCTCCTGTGCTGACTCACGACAAACGGTTGAGGTATCCATTTGTCACTAATTTGGATTATTCAAACAAGCAACACTTTGATTGGGCCAAATATTATAATCTTTCGCCTTGTGAAGAAACGCGCTATGGTCAGAGGATTGTTCATTATTTGCTTGTCTTCACACGTATATTTCAAAGGATTTCGCTGAAATTACCTTCCTCTTATCTCATTCACGCTGTAATTGTAATTACATCTGAAATTACAGGATGACTTTTGCCTCGGGTACACTAACATATTTCTTCCTGTATTATGGTCTTGGAGAGAAAAGTAACGTCCTTCAGTGCTCTGCCTATTCCCACAACTAAAAAATGTATGACAGCATGCCACAGGATCTCTAATCGCATCTCTGCTTATTTAGTTTGGTCTGGTCTTTTGTTTGCTGTGCCATTAGACTGAGGTTACTGCTTACTGAAGACAGACGGACAGACCTTGGTATTTATGACCTGGATAAACAAAACGGATTGTGCTACATTAGCTGCAGAAGGAACACACAAGTCTGTCTTACTTCTCGTCGGCCTAAAATAGACATGAACATCATATATTGGATTTTGTTAGGGCTGCATCCTTCCATCCATCCTTGGCATCTCATGCAAGTCATCAGGTTAAACTGAATATATCAGGTTAATACAGGAAACCAGAGGAGATAATTGGAAATAAGATTTTTCAATGAGTTACTAACTTATTTTTAAAGTGAGACTACCCAGGCCTACATTTTACAGGCATTTTTAAGAAGCACAATAAAAAATAAATTGAATTTTAGATCGTATCACTAACCACTTAACACAGTTCTATTAACAGCATTTTCGTAGCCTGGCATCACCAGACTTATTCACAAATGCATATTAGCCAACAACTTAATGAATTAATTTCCAAGGGGTGTTCTGGCGGAGAGCAAAATGCCTCTGGATAGACCGATATCTGATCAGAGCACCAATAATTGTGATGTACCCCTGAATGACACATGCACATTGGGGTGGTCCATGTTTAGTTTTCAAGAAGGAAAGATATTGTCACAATTTTCTCAAAATTATAGCTAAACAGTACTAGAAAGTGTTACTGGAAACATTTTAGATGAATAGGCAAAAATGTAATACAACGTCAGACGACATAATTTGTCTCATGGGTGGCCAAAGTTGTTTGATTATCCACCTCTTTCCAGCGTCATCTCTTCCTCTGCTGCTGTTTACCGATGGTTAAGCCTGCATTAATATATTACACTGCTATATTCTGACCAAAATACATTTCTTACACAGCTTTGTGAATTTGCTCTAAACCAGTTGATATAAACGTCCCTAACTGGCATATTCTTTTACATAACATTTCAAAATTTTGCCTCAAAATTTGATTCAACTTTAAGAAAGAATCGGCTACAATAAAATGATCCTGATTCATATTTGATCACTGCTGTGTAGTTTGGCAGTTTGATCTGAGTTTCGTGAGTTGGGCATTTCAAACCCCCTCTGTATCAGATAAACATGTGTCACTGGGTAGTTCAGGGTTAGGTTAGCCAGGAGTCTGTATGAACACTTCTGACAGAGCAAATTAAAAAGAAGCTCAGCAGATATGTCTGCTTTTCCCCTTGGTTGACAAAACCTCGTTGGTGGAGTCGTGTCAACAGTTGAAAGTGTACAGCGAGATTATTTTTATGTTGTTAGCTGTCAGTAAGGGACAAGAGCCTGCCACTCTGAAGTGATAACCAAACAACACACAATGTGGCATTTAAAAGGCTTACTGGCTCTCCCTGTGTTGCAATTTGTAGGACCAAGTAAATGAGACAAGCTTCATATCACACTCTTCAGTCATCACAAACAAAATGACACATGCACCAAAAGGCTTCTGCGACTGGTCCTCAGCCAAATGTACAGCATGGTTTCTAATCTTCATTTGCTCATCTAGAGCAGTTTTTAAGTAGTGCACTAAGCACCTAGCAACCCAGTCCTCTCCCCTGGGCAGTAATTGCCCCTCATTAATGATTACACTATTCATAAACTCATAATTGTACAGCAATGTCACATTATTACGTTCTTTTCTACACCATTAATAGAGTACAATTAGTGACAAGCTTCTATGCACAACAGGAAGAGAGAAGAGCCCAACCAGAAACAAATTAGTCTGGACCTACTGAAGCAATGGAAAGTTTTGCAGTGTTGTTTGTTGGAAAAGTATTTTTATATGATAACCTAAATTCAATATTCAGATAACCATTAAAGTTAGTGACTCTTCTCTTACATAACATATAATGTTCAAAATACCATGGAGAATGCTTAGCATATTCAGGGTCGGCAGACAATGAACATTAACTCTAATGATCCTGCTATCTACGCGGGTTAAGTGCTGTACTCCTTTAATGTGTAGCTCTGAGAAAGATGAGAGAGTTAAGTAACTGGTGGGGAAGCAGTTCACAGGCAAGAGGGCATCCAAATATATAATCATCAGATACATCTTTTTCTATGTAGTTATTTTTTGTAACTGTGGTGATTAAAGTACAATGTCCTTTTGCATGTTGAGTATATATTTTTTCTTCCTCTACTGCAAATCATGTTTCCCCTTGAGGGACTATAAAGATCTAAACTGAACTCAAAGAGGCATCCATGTCGTTGTTAACTTATTCTGCATAATCAACCTCATGAATATTCTACCAGAATGTAAGAGAAGAGACAAAGGCGAAGTTCCTGCTCTAAACAACCCAGTGCGCCATTGTAAAAGTAATAATAGTTTTATGGTTATGCTTTATAAATACTTCAATGTGTGTTCTTCCTTACCTGCACATTTTCTCTGAGGTCTGTAGCCTCCCTGAGGGGCTGCGTGGAAGCTCTGAAGAGCTCGTCCACTACTTTGATCCCCGTGGTCTTGGTGGTGGTGTACTCTCGGGCCTTTCTTCCCTTCCTGACAGACAGACCCCTCTTATGTGCCTTTCCTCCCCCTCGCCTGTTGGTGATGGCTACATGGACAAACAAGGTTGTGTTGGGGAGGAACTCTCCTGTCAGAGATTGCAGGGGGACATGCCTATAGCCTGGCTGTAGGCACTCAAACGGGATGGTGTACTGGCCAATGAACTCGTCCCCAATGTAGTCGTCATCTAACACCACAAAGCGCAGCACTGCAAGCTCCGGTAGATTGATCTGGAATTCAAAGCTCTCATCAAAAATAGGGTTGTCACCATTCTGGGACACGGTCTTGGTTCTTTGCTCAGCACAGTCAGCTGGGATGCCGTGGATCTCCACATATATGTAGGGCTCCACCACATCACCCTTGGCTGCAGAGCCCCGAGGTTTGGGCAGATTCTGCCCACTGATGACTTTGATGTGAAGAAGCTGGGCAGAAACTCCTGGTAACGAGTCCCGAGCATTGGCACTGAAGTAGGACACCTCCTCCCTCATGATGGCTGGCCGCAATACATACCCACAGTTGCCATTTTGCCTGAACCAGCCTAGGTTAAGGTCCATCATCAGGCCTGGCGTCTGGTAGTTCATGGCCACAATCTGGCAGCCACACTTCCAGAAATCCTGGGGGTTCATGTTGCTGGCATCGATTCTCATAGGTGTGGGATAAACTCTGGAGATAAAGCGCTTGTTGTAACAGACGAATTCCTCTGGGAACTCATTGGCAAACCTGTTTGCATCTACCTCATTAAAGGAGCAAATCTCCCAGTATTTTTGGTCTCTCTTAGAAATCTCAAAGTCCCTAAACTGGACAGACTTGCAGAGTGATACAAGATCAGAGAGCTCCCTGCACAGTCTGAGTCTCTTGTAGCCCAAGCCGTTTAGATGGTCCTTCTCATCAGCTCCCACTCTTCGAGACATTTCAAGCCCCTCCTCCTCATCCGTTACATCACCCTCAGCGTCAGTGCAGTTGGGGTTTAGCCTCTTACCCTTGATGAGGATTTTACCTTTCAGTTTCTCAGGGGAGGGTAGGTAGTTCTCCTCCTTGTTGGGGGGTTCAGTGTGCAGCTTGTCCCCAAGAATCTTCTTCATATGCTGTGCCATGACCCTCTGCTGGGGGATGCAGCAGTGGGTCACTAAGCAGAGAATCAGAGGGTACTCTGAGCTCTCAAAAGCATACTGGTTTATAATGTCCAGGACCTTAGAGAAAGCCAGATGGGAGGCTACAGAACTGCCCACATACACCACCGGTTCATTATCAGGCCCATCCCATACAATGACCTCAATGCTTCGACAACCCATTCTTAGGGCTCGAATGTAGCTGCTGATGTCTGACGAGCCCCAGAAATGGTCTTCCAGAAGGGAGGCATTATGTGACGAGTTGATGTAGTAGTGGGACAGAGGCTGAGTCATGTCTTGGCACACACGCTTGTGCTGGGGGTCAAAGATGTGGCATTCAGAGGAGAGGAGGTAGTGTGTAAAGCCATCAATGGAGAGGTAAGCTCTCTCCCTGCCTTCGGCGGATGGCTCAAATTTCTGAACAATATCCCTGCACATGTCCTCTGTTACACCTTCCACACCCTGCTCCACTTCGACGAATAGCATCAGATCTTTACTGTCCAGGTACTCCTTGTTACTGGAGAACTGCACCAGTAGGAAGAAGATCTCTGGTCGTGTGCAGAGCTCGCAGTAGGCCTCCACAAAGGTATCCATGTTAATTGCCTCTCCATATTGGTCTTTTGCTTTCTGGAGTTCCTTGAACTTCAGCTCTATTCTAGACTCTTTCATTCCAGGGTTGAGCCCCTTGATTATCTGGGTGGCCCTGAAGAGGTCTATGTGTCCAATCTTTTCCATATCTGCTAGCTCAAACACTGAGCCAATCCAAGATGTTCGTAGACTCGGTTGGCTCGGTTCCACCATGTCCACGGTGTGCCGTCCATAAGACACAAGGTACCTCAGGCCCATCACCCAGGTGCTGACAACATCTGCTGTGCTGGCAACCAAATCTAAGGACTCATAGTTGTCACCATAGATGATAGAGAAGGCGCATTCATCCGGGAACTGATCTGATAGACCATTGCTGCGCAAAACTGGGGTTTTCTTTCCCAAACGGACCTCCTTAATGCCCTTGATCTCCAGTTTTGCCTTTTCTGAATCTTTCTTGGAAGGCTCCCAACGCAGCCAGTGCATGTCTGGATCCAGCAGGAAGTAACGGTTGTACATACGTGAGTTGGAGCGCACTTTCTTCATCTCACAACCCTCCATCATGAAGGCCATGCAAGCAGCTGTGCTGTTGATCTTGCGGTCACTTGGCATTGAACTGAAGGACACTGTCTTCTTCCTCACCTGCCTCTGTTTGGAGCCATCCTGAAAATAGAAAAGGGGTGGGGGAGGGATAGAGGAGAGAATGATTTTTTTGTTATACTTTTCATCAGAATTTGGGCAACAACAGTAAACAGTGAGTTTATACTGTACAGTATGAGTTGGTCCTTTCATTAGAGTTGCTTTAGAGAGAGAAACTGTAATTATGCTAAAAATGTAGATGGACATAATATTACATTCCCATTAGTAAAACTGTGCTAAGTTGCTGAATGCATAAACATGACAGATTATATCAAAGGGCTGCCATTAAACAACCAGTTATCAGCTGCTTAGTGGAAATATTTTTTTTCTCCCAGGCAGAAAGCCAAAATGCTGGTGCCCATCTTATGGAGATGGGGTACAGTGGTAAATGGTCACAATGCCGGACCATGGACATTTGACGGTTCAAATGGCAAAAGAACAACAATCAGACATTTCACGATATATTCATGTCAAGCCAAAAGCATCAGAGGTAATTATATGCTTATATAAAATGCACATCTCCCCATCTAATTATTCTGCTCATGTTTTAAATTGCATAACTTCATGTGAAGGCAGAGTAACTTCTGGGGCTTTCCCCTGAGACAAATCTATATACTGTAATGCATGAGGTCTGTTTCTTTTTTTAACAGGACTGCTCGCAGTAATGACAGGGTACAAAACTGGAGATACTATTTTGGCTTGGCTCAAGTCACAATGGTTTCATCTCTCAAACAAAGTTAAGGGCCTTACAGTCCATTTCAAGTTAAGTTATAAATGCAAATGAGATGTGGTTAAATATTCATCCTGTGGGCAACCTCTCATAAATACATTTAATGCCAGCTGGTTCCAAAGACATCGTAATGTTTTTTTGAAGCTCTGGGGAGACTGACTCTCTTCAGCCAAGGCAAAACTTGTGAAAGTAGTAAAACAGATGCGCCACACACCACCTGCCATGACATGAATGAACTTTTGCAGCTTTTAGGACGCAAGTCTGGCTGGCAGAAAGCAGACAGACAGCAGTGCCCTATTTCCACACAAGACTGTGGTTAGCTAGACAGTCTGAATGCAGATGGCCTGGTTAAGGGTTCGGAAAATAGGCTTGTTGAATAATGCATACCACAACAGTCCATTCAAATCAAAACTGAACCAATCCGCAAATTACTGTTACATATTAAAGATCCCAGACACAATGCCTTTGAGAGTTTCATTGTTTAGTCTCAGACAGAAAATTACACTGTGCCCTTACTGCAGTGGCCCGGGGTCAAAGGGCCCTTTGCTGTATGTCATCTCCTGTCTGTCTCTGTCAATATCGAATGAGCAGACAGGCCAAAAACAATCCCTTAAAACAGTAAAAACACTGAATACTGCAATTTCATTACAGTGCTCACTCAAAACCTATACTATTTAAAAATAAATGCAACCAATACTAGCTAATATGAGTTTTCCTCCTTCCATGCATGTTTGTTTAATTTGAAAAAAGGTCATGAGACCCCAGGGCTTCAGAGGAGTGAGTATGTTTTCCCCCCTAAGACAGTGACTGCCTCCTCAGGTCTGATGGATCTCCCCTGAGCATGGCTCAACTCTAGTCACAGTGAAATCCCTCCTGACCATCCATCTTCCACCTGACGGTCAGAGGCAGATGACACCCGGCACCTCATCACGATTAATGAGCAGCACTTGATGCAAAGCTGAAGATATGACATGATCATCGCTCTCCGGTTTCGCCCTTGTTTTACGACCTCTATCTCTTTCCCCTACACGCAAGTACTCAATATCATAATTCATGAATCTGTAAACTGTAATAGATTTGTAAATTAATCTTTAATGTGGAAAATACCTTTTGGACAGTCAAGAAAGAGCCTTTACTGATCTTGCACCAGATGTGTGCTGTGGCCCGATGATGCACAGACCACCCATGTCAAAAGGGCTGCTCACTATGTGTTAAAATACAGTTATCCAAGCATTTAGTTTCTCCCCCTCAAGATGTACTTGCATGCAATTGTTGTAAGAGCTAGTGCCAAGACCCACAGGCATATGGTAATGTGCATACCCTTTCCAAGACTGAGGGTAAGGAAGGTGCTGTTGGTTCAGCTGGAGGATAATAGAATTCCAACTCTTTCACAGAAGTAACCGTGGAGCGAAAAGAAATTGTCAACCGCTTCTCATGGGCGGTAGACAGACCACAGCATTGATGCTAACCCTATCTTTGTCTCATTTCGTCATGTTCTTGATTCATCCAATAAATCATCCGCCCCAACCCATCACAGTGCTTGCAGAAGGGAGATAAAACTGGAGGCCGTAATCAAGAGATCACATTTCAACCTAAATGTTGTGCTCTTTTATTTCACTGGCCTGCTCCCTTTGCCTGATGAGAGAGAAAACTACGGTTAACGACTTTAACCTACTTCTAAAACAGTCCCAAAAAAAAGACAGTTGGTCTCTCATCTGGTTTGTTCTTCTGCTTTTTGCAAAAACCAAACCAGATGGATGTCTGCAATGACTGGGGTATTGGGGATTTGTGAAGAAAGCTCTGTGAGACAGAAAGCAGACTGAGCAAGTGGCAAGAAGCTGAGATCTGCTCAGGTCTGATTGTTTCCAGGCGTTCTTTAGGGAAGTGTTTCCGCAAGAGAGGGTCAAAGATTGTGAGGGTAATCTTGTGTCTCATTAACATGCTTTTACAATCAGCTGGACAGCCAGGTAGGATGACATGCTGCTTGGACCCAAACCCAGGAGGCAAAACGTGCCTGTTAGGGATCATTTCACACATAACTGAAACTAAACTGTATTATTATTTAACTTAAAGGTGCAATTTTGAAAGCAAAAGTAGCAATGGCAGTATTTCAATTTAACTGAATCACTCTGAGGGCGGACTAGATGCTAAAGTGATTCACTACTGCCTCTTGGGCCACAAGCAAGTTTACCTGGAAAGGACAGGCTAAATGTTTAGCATGCAAAATTCAGTCCATATCTTTGCAACACAATACAAATTTGTCTTTAACATAGGGCCAACACTAGCACTTCTTCACCTTCCATTAATATGTTTGTTTATTTAAAGATTTTTTTAACTAAACATCTGGCTAAATCTTACACAATGTTCCTTTAAATGCCACATCCAATGGCTGGTGATCAGGAGACAAATTACTTCACATGTATGATCAAAAGTATGTGTGCTATGGAATTATGCATAAATAAAGAGCCAAGGCCAAAACAGCAAACACAATATTAGCCAATTTTCAATCATAGTTTGCAAACATTTACATTTCCTCATAACAAATCTGTTTTTAACTGAAGCATTTCTGCCTTTCTTTGACTTCAGGCAGCTGTCCAACCCCCCGCCCCCCGTAATCGACCACGCTCCTGTTGCTCTCTCTCTTTCACAGCCCCTGAGGTCTTTCCTGGTAGAGATGTCAGTATTTCTGTTTATCTGTGTGTGTGTGCGCGCGCTTGAGTGCTTCTGGCTCGGATGCCTGTTGCTGCAGTAATGTGCGGATATTTCGGTAGTCCTCCACACCTCCCCCATCCTCTTTCCTGTGGTGACGCCGGTCGCCCCGGGCTGGGTCAAACACTCCCTGATGGAAGGGTGAAGCTGCCGGGGACGGGACAGGCTGTGAGACAAGTCCCCCAACATCCTCTGAAGGGCAGTGGTATCTCACACTCGCTCTACCTCCCGTCAATGCTGTCACACCCTGACGCTGGGCGCCACGAGCAGTGCGACATGGGGAACTTAACTCCAGGGAGGCAATTAATGCAACACAAGCTCTAGGGTTGCCTTTTTACACTGCAGCGCCCCACTGAGTGGATCATGCCAAAACTATATTTCTCTAGAAATGTACTGCAGGGCATAATGGACAAGCTACTTTCATAACTTCCCATCTTTGTATAATTTTAGAACGATTCTATTTACAATTTTATGGTAATATCATCTAAAACCAATATACATCTGGTTGGATTTCCTTCACTCCCCCGGTCTGCTCCTCGCCCTGGAATGCAGCCCTATCAGAAAAACTGCCTCATCTCCGGAGAGTGCATGTTTGTGTGGGTGCAACACAAGCACCCTAACAGAAAGCCCCGAGGGCTTCCTCAGCTGCTTGATCTCTTGTTTTGTCAGAAAGCACAAGCAAAGCCAAAGAGTCCTCTTGCCCACACTGAAAAACACAACATGAACAGCTGAAGTGCTGAAGGTTAGCATGAGCTGCTCAACCTGTTTTTGAACACATGGAGGATGAATCTCTACCCTGAAGGTCTTCCTGTGGGACTCTGGACATACTGCCTCTTTCACTACCCACTGGCCCACTTCCTCCCCATCCCACCAAACCTCAAACCATCCCACCTCTTCGTCACGGCCGGGTTGGCTGCCTGCCACTCGCTACTCCTCGCTCCTATCATGTCTAAAATAAGGGGGTCTGCAGAAGGTAGTCAGGCACGGCTCAGTTGCTCTCGCCCACAGAGCTACTGTGTCATTTATGTGTGTGCAATGAGAATCTGTGAATAAGGCAACAGGGGAGCGTGGGTAATGGGGAATGAAGGCAGAACAGAGCAGAGCCCTCTTGATGACGTGCTCTGCAAGATGTGAGTCACAGTATGCGAGTTGTGTTTGCCTGCATGTATGCTATGGGATCATAGGACCAATGTCTACACACATTTAGAACACCCTGATAGACAACTAGTCACGGCTACGCCACATTACACATCAAATGCACATAGTGACACGTCAAAGCCTGAAAAATCAAACACACACAGACACCACAAGGATGCATGCTTACTTCAGTTTTATGGTAAAGCGTCACACTGAAAGTGCCCTTTGTTAATTTGTGTAACTAATTACTTTTTCAATCTGTGGTATTACAGTCAGGGCAAAAATATCTTCCCCTCCAATCAGATCAGATTAATGATTTTCATCACACTGGCTGTCGTTCTTGTAAGTGTTTCCTGTCTGGATGATGAATTAAACCATAATTCACTGTCTCCAGGTTGAATTATTTACACTATTTAAATTCCCACACAGTCTGTTTTCCTTGAATCCTCTTAAACCAGGCAGGTAGGCCAGCCACAATAATCACAATATCTACTTATGTAAAGCTATTGAGGTCATGTCCATGTATAGTATAATATGATATTGCCTCTTGTGTTTACATGCATTTGTCTGAGAACATCACCAACATTTAGCCAACATGGTTCCAGAATAAAGAGCAGCGTTTCCTGACCCTTATAAAGGCTGGAGTGCAGATGAATTTTTCATAACTGAGCTTGAAAGTCCATGTTATTGATAGTTTTGTACTTGCACAATTGTTTAGCTATATTATATTTTTCTAAAATGGTCCTAAAATAATAATATTGTTCATTAAAATTACATAATATGGGTTAGTATATATTGTCCAACAAAAATAAGTTATGACAAGACATAAATAAATAAAATAAGGAAACAAAAAAGCTGATTTATGTGTCAACTGCTTTCTCAATTATTTGATGAAATTTCAGAAAAAAAGGGATAAAATTGATATGATTAGTTTTTCACAAAGCCCAAGATGAAGACCTCGAATTTCTTTTTGTCAACAACTGAAACATGTTACATGAACTGTCAAAGAAGATTAAAAGACAGGATTGACGTTCACAAGGAGCTGGATCCAAAGAATTTTTCCTTTTTTTAATACACAGATTAATCAGTTATGAAAGGACTTAGAATTGATTTAATAGTTGACTATTGATCGATTAATCTTTGCAATCTCTTCTGCACAAACTAAGTGAATTTGATTTGATAGTTATGTGGATTGTTTGTGCGGTCTGTGAGGAACATCAGTCAGAGGGCAGCGCAGGGCGCTTCTGCCTTATTATCTCCTCCGCTCCCCTAGAAAGCGAGTCGTATGGAGGGTGGAGGAGGGGAGGCGGGCGCAGCAGAGGTGTCCTCATCGGCAGGAGCAGTAGACATGAAGAGCCAAGGAGTTCTGGCTTTTTCCTTAAAGGATTTCACGGCTCAGTAAGCCCCAGTGTGCTTGGATGAGGTAGGTGGGAGGTCATCGTCAGATCAGAACACCCCACCTCCTTCTCCTCCTTCTCCTCTCCTCCTCAAGACTGGGCTGCCCACCACAACCCCAAGACACCACATTTCCGACATCTGAGATTGTTACACAAACTGACATCTGAATCCTGCCACAGAGAGCTCAGGGCAGACATAATTCAGCCTCTAACGGACTCTACTTCCTAAATCTGGGAGCAAACAGACATCCGTAGAGAGAGCGAGTGAGCTAAAATGGATGTACGTTACATACAAGAGAGAAGATTGAAGGGCAAATTGACGGGAAATTGAGAAAGAGGGCAAGTTTAATGAGCTTGAATTCAACTTAATTTGTTAGATGTTTTGGCAATGCTGTGCATCCTCAATGCCACTAAAGCAAATTAAATCAAATTGGAAAATAAAATTCTCATAAGGGAAAAGGGAGAGGAAGAAGAGGGATGGGGAGATAAACTCAAAGTCGGTACCATTTTGCCTCGGCAACACAGAACAGTTATCTGTCATGGTCACATAGCATCTTCGAATTGAATACAGATTTTGGAAAATAGGAGAGGCGAGGGAGGGATGGAGAGAATAAAGAGAGACAGATGAGGGAAAGAGAGTCAGGGGGAGAGAGAAGTCGGGCCTGTCACCGTTTGTCATTGTAATCTCTCATGTGGGCGACTGCTTTAGTTCTCACAGCGGTGCTCTCAGCTGCACATCATGCAACTCATCGTGCAAGTTTCGCAGAACATGCACATCATGTGTGAACAGCTGAGGAAATCAGAGGGTTTGAGAGAGGAAGCGAGGTCCTCGTGTTTGTTCCAGTGCGTGAATGCATTTCCATTTCCATCCAGGTGGTCCGTTGTACCTTGAATGTAAAGCTCCGATTCTGCTGTTAACACTCCGATAATAAGAGGAAATCCCCTGGAGAACTCTGAACAAGCTAAAGAGCACCAAACAGTCTCACTAATTACTGGCCCACAGAGAGAGTGGAGGTCAATGCTATCGAGCTGTGGAACTACAGGGAAAAAAAGCGCCAAGTGCCGCTGTCCAGCTCAGATAATTCACTCACAAAGCATTCGTGTTAAAGAGTCAATTTATTTCCACTATCGGTCATGAGAGCGCTCGGTACATTCACAGCTACAGGTTTGGTCATAAATCATATCACACCTTACTGAGTTCACTGCACATTTGAATGCACGCACACATGCACGGACACATGCACGCCACTGTCAGGCTCCCCTGTGGATTCTCCATCACGCCGCCCTCGTCCTCCCCAGCTGCTTTCCTCATGCTTTCCATTGCCTCGCGTCACCAGTGGGGCCAATTATTTCCTACAGAATCTTATTTCATGAGCTCAGTTCAGGTGAGCTTGCGTGTGTTCATGGGTGCATGCTCGTTGCTAAGCACGAGGGAGCGAAACAGACAGGGAGAGCAACAAAGAGAGTCTCTTGTTTTGAAGGGTCAAGTCACATCCGGTTGAACATTTCCTCACAGTCAGCTTCTTGTCTCATCAGTCCCTGGTCGTCCTCTTCCGTAGGCAACTTGCTGTCAATCTCAGCTCCCACTCTAAGTGATTGTGTGACTGTCAGGTCATGTTGGTAAATCTGCAGAAGCAGTGTTAAATAATAACACAATAATCCTTGTATATGGGAGGGGGGAAACAGGAAGGGGTTGTTTGTCCCTGGATTCCCTCTCAATCTCCTGCTGAATGTGTTTTCCCTGGTTTAGCGGAGGATGTTTGAAGGTTGTTTTATCAGCTCATATTCATTATTTCTATCCCGCACGTCCTCCATTCACTATTTCTGCTCTGCACAAGCTCTGTGTCTAATGTGTCTGAGTGTCCCAGAACAGAATCTGCCAAGATTACTGGGTTCAGCTCTCACAGGGGCCACCCATAAATCTAAAAATGCAGGCACCCATGGCACTGTCAGGAACTTGTGGATAAAATAATTCATGAAATGGCACATTGTTGCTGTCAGATGAAAATCTTTATCTCCTAAAGCATTCCAAAGTTTTCCCGACTCTAAGCTGCACTCGGGATCGTTGCACATTGGTGTTTTAATCTCCGAGTGATTGGGACAAAAAGTAGTTTGAGAAAGTTTTTCACTAACTTCTTTGATACTAACAGCAAAAGGGACAAGAGGCGTCTGGTGATTTGCTTGTTATTTTGGTTTTAGGCATGGGTTAGTTACTTCCTGTGAATATGAAAACAACTTAATTTTATCAGGGCAAACAAGCTGAGAATATTGGGCGCTTTTATCTCAGCACTTCCCTGGGTGAGGGGGTTCAGCTATGTCAGTTTGAGCATCCTGCGCTTTGAACATCATACATGAGGCTTTGCTCATTTTTCCAAAGAGCCAAGGACTAATTGAATTTCACAGCACATGGTCAACGGAGTCTCCTTCCAACTCCAATAAAATCCAGAGAGTCAATAAAATTGGAGTTGCAGGGTTTTTACCCGACAACAGCCTTATGCTAACAAAGTGAAAGCTGTGTGCCAAGTCCCTCACAGCTTTCACTACTGGAGGCACTCATCTACTCCGATCAGATATAACTATGTTTAATACTCCCTCATGGTCTGCA
This sequence comes from Hypoplectrus providencianus, assembly GCA_028566105.1. NCBI lineage: Eukaryota > Metazoa > Chordata > Actinopteri > Perciformes > Serranidae > Hypoplectrus > Hypoplectrus providencianus. The sequence continues at coordinate 6,999,454 of JAOWBC010000458.1, forward strand.
TTGCTTTAATTAAGCAGTGTTGTCTGATCTCCAAGCATTCCTCTCATTACATTCATTACCTCGGTGTTTTCTCATTTCCCCAAATGGTTTTCAACGCCGACACCGGATCTGCTGCTGTGTTTGCCAAAGATGTGGAGGATGTGACATGAGAGTGTGTTTGTCCAGCGCTTTATGATGACCAATGAAAGGATAATAGTTGACACATTCGTGCTTTTAACACCTGAGACTCATCATCAGTCCTCTTCTGTCTCTCTTCTGCTTGTCCTTTCACTATTGTTTGTTCTGCGACTTTGTGTTTGTCTCTGTCACACCATCTTTGCATTTTGGATTTTGAATTAATTTCTTTTTTGGCCGGACGCGGCTCGGGCCGGAGCCAGCCTTAAACACGAAAGTCTGTCGCTGAGTCACTGACTGAGTGATGAAGTTACACCATTGGTTGTAGTAAGTGAAATGACTTTGTTCAAGTTAGAGCTTCTCCTATTGGCCGCTGCCCTTTCAAAATGCATCGGCCCATCAGACAGCTGGTAACGTGTTTAAGTCTGTGATTGGCAATCAATTAGCTGATCCACTTCACTAATATGTGGTTGTTGTTGCTGCCAGCAATGTTTTAAAGCAGAGACTTCCAAAGTCTAGCTCCTATGTTCAAGATCAGAACATGAAGCAGCATCTAAGAGACGTAAATGTTGCAATAACATAGTTCAGTTTGTGGTTTTTCAACACACTAAATTAAAAATATAAACCATATAAACCATTAAATGAGAAGGTGTGTCCAAACAGACAAACAGAGATTTGTTGTCTTACTCTTTCCGTCTTTCTCTACATGTATCCCTTCATAAAGCACCAATAGAGAGATGAGATTGATACTGGGAAACAATTAAGGTCAGACTTGCGGTGTGCTGGATGTTTCCACTCTGTGGGGGATGATCTATCATTTCCTCAATAGTATCTGACAGAGGCAGCTGTTTTGAACTTGCTCACAAAGAATCGTCTGCCTGAGCTTTGGGCGCAACTAAAGGGGAAGCCAGAGGAATTCTTATGGGTACATGCACACACACATCCACAGGATGTGGAAATTTGGCTATCCTCCTGTGTTTCTTCTGTGTGTGTGTGTGTGTGAGACTACAGCTCACTTAGAACAGGATGTGAGAATGTTGCAGTGGCTCTTTTATGCAACGCTACCAGATGTGGCCTTCCTCTGATCCACTTCCAATGAAACTTTGTGCAGGACCTCTGCGAAGCGCTGACCATATACAGCCTGGGGTCCTCAGAGTTGCAGCGTGGCTGAGACTGACATGTTTATCACAGCCAGACAGCGGAAGCTGAGGATGAGCAGGAGGCTGATTAACAACAAATGTCACCCTGCCAGTCCATGTGCCACACATCTCCACGGCATTTACCCTCCACCCCAGACACAATGCTCGTATGAAATGACAGCCTGCCAAAAGATTACAGGCAACTCCACAAGAAAGAGGAAAATAAGAGAGATGTTATCTGTGCAGTGTAAAAGAAAGCCATTTTTAAAGCCCCAGAAACATCAAGTGCTATTGATGGAGTCGATATGGGATATGCAAGTCTGAGCATGAAGGTTCTACGGCTATAAATAAAACCATTACAGGACAACCAGGCCACAAGTTTCCCGAAGCTAAATCGTTGCCTCTCGGACCGCATGCCCCGGCACCCTCAATACTTCAGACTGCCAATGCGGCCGCACAGGCATAACCTTGACTGCCGTCTGCAATGCAGCGAATGGCGGGGAGAGAGGAGTGCCCCCGCCTGCCACCAGAGAGCTGTGCTGCTGCAGTACAGGACACCTCTGCTACACTCCTCCCCCTCCCTACACCTCACCTCACTACCCCCTCCATCTCCTCCACTCCCTGAATGGGACCAAAGAGTGGAGGAGATAAAAGGAAAAGAAGTGACCTGCAATGTCCTCTGACAGATGTGTGTTTACACACTAACACACACACACACATAACACAACCACAGGCCATCCTTGATAGCTATTCTGTGGTTTTTAAGGTGTCCATTTATAAGAACTTCACATCAGGACAAACCACAAGATCCATAATCAATAGTGACAAAGTGACACAGAAAGAGTTTCTTTTCCCTCCTACACACACACAAACACACGAAACACATATTATGGTGGAGGTACACACCTGCCTCCAGGTGCAGAACAGTCACTCTACAAACACCCACCATGTATGTATTTAAACATCCTGAGCTGAGAAACTATTTAGATTCTGGAGTAGAGAAAGAGAGGAAGAAGGCTAAAATTGGCGAGTGTTCAGAGAAGTCCAGTCACCTGTGTAGGTGCAGAGGACTCTGTGTGGGCAGAGGAGCAGGCGAGCTTACTATAGCACAGCACACACGGAGCCGCTGGTAAAGGCTATTGTTTTCCTCCAAACCCCCGTCTCTGCTCGGCTTTTTTGGCAAAAATAAGACTACATCTCTGAGCAGGCTTTGATCAATGATGCATTTTCTCTCTGACACATTCCACGCCTGCGTCCGTGAAGCCCACTCAACTCTATAAATAATCCCCGTGAGCCTGATCCTTGGCTGGGCTCCTTCTGTCTCGTCAAGAGGCTGGCAAACCAACTCATGGACTGTTCCAATGCCAATGGAGAAAAAAAAACTCTGGTGTGGTATCTGCACCCCTTCCTCTTTGATCTGCAGGATGATGAGCCTTCTTACACAGCTCTTTCCTATTAGATAATCTTTCCCCATTGCACTTAATTGGTTAAGCATACTTGGACCGTGCCTTGAATTTCTTATACTTCCTCTAAAACATTATCATACCAGTTAATGGAAGCTAAATGCGTACATTACTGAGGTATATGTACTTTTTAATCTATTGCATACATAATATGATAATAATAAAGATTTGGAAAATAATAATTTGCCTGTAAAATATGATACCAAAGTAGCTCCAGCTCAATCCAAAACACAAAAATACTGCTTACAAATGAATGCATCATTTAAATAATCCTATTATGTAATATGCAATAATACAGTTAACACTGCCAAGGGCTATTCTGCACAATGAGAAATTTGAATGCAAGATTTTAATAATGCATTTTTGTGATCTGTAATTGCTACTTTTGCTTAAGTAAAGGATACTTCCTCTCCCACTGTTTAGGGCACACCAGTGATAGCTAATAAGGGCTGGGAGCAGATCTCAGCTGAATACAGTAGATGAATAACAGTTTCATTAGCTTTTCCCCCCAGTAGTGGAGACAAATGTAGGACATGGGAGGAAGTGGGTGTGTTTGTGTGAATGCACAGCGGAGGGAGGGTGGCAGACACGGGAGCAGAGTGCTTCAGTGTGCCCACTTTGCAGAAGAGCTCTGGGTGAAGGTGACCTTTGTGTTTGCCCGGAAAGCCTGACTGACAGGACTGCAGTGAGGAGAATCAGGACCATCTTGCACTGAGGGGGCTTGGTGGAGTGACGCTAGAAGACGTGGATGCAAAACTTCGGGGTCTCCTTATGAGGAAAGACGGCAGTTAACATGCAAAGGAAGAACAGGGAGAACAACGGTTCCTATTTTTAGGTCTGGCCTCACTCCTCTACTGAGAAGAGGGGGAGTTAGGATTCCCTGGGAGAGAACTGAACAGCAGGAGGGGAGGTGAAGCTGACGAAGGATGCGTAAGAAAGCCACGCTGATATCCAGGCCTGGATACAAGCTGACCCAGTTTCACTAAAAAGCCCTGGCTGCCACATTCAACTGAACTTATCTCTCCTAGCAAAGACATGCTTTTGTTGCTAAAGGTCACATGAAGGTGACAAAGAGAAAGAGGTCCTTCATCTCCCGCAGTATTTTCCAATACAACAACCAATTGCGCTATCTTGATATCACCTATGACCAGCTCCATTCCTCATGCTGTCCCTTTTTCTTCGCTCAGACTGCTACGCTCACCAGAAGAAGGATGCAGCAGGCCCAAAACAATCAACACATTGAATGTTATCTCATGCAACATGATCCTCCAGAGTTCTTTGGTGTCAAAACAAACATTTGAGGGGATGTGGAATGAATCTGTAAAAAAAAAACACACTAGTGGAGAGATGCCTCTGCCAAAATCCAAGGCTTCATGAGACCACCATCTCAAAGTGCTTCCCAAAGAGTCAGACAAACTCGAGGTTTACTTTCCTTAATCACAAAGTCTCTTTCTCTTGGAAAGGAAGTGTCTACTTTCAGCTGTTCTTGTTGGCTAAAACTGAGCCATATTCACTTTGAGATTGTTTGTAACCGAGCAGAGACCTCTGGGATTGAGCCGTGAGTAATCTTAAACCTGCATTCTTTGTAATGGCCAGCAGGGGGTGCCTCAACTGGCTGCAAAAAATAAGCCAGTTTCGATGCAGGTCAACAGAAATATGACCCTTCTCACTTTATTTAAAACCTCAGTAAACATCCTTATAATGAGTTTCTGGACTCAATCTTTAGTCTCAAGTCGTCCTCAGCATGACGTTCATTTATTAATCAGGTCCCGCTTAGAGTAAAATGGACGATAAAGCGTGGAAGGATTTAGGGTGCGGTACCTTATGACTGATGGATCCGTTCTGCACATGTACCGTATGGAAAGAAAACAACATAGCAAGGGCGTAAAACAACATGCTGAAGGCCAAAATGCAGAACTCAAGGCTTCGAAGCAGCCGTCCACAAACCAAAGGCTGACGTCAATGTTTGTATGAATCCTGACTTGTAATTCAGCTTTTAAAAGATCTTAGCACTACGACACCATGTAGATCTACTTCCAACAGACACACACACTCCCACACAGCTTTGAGAGAAACTGAAATCAAACGGAGGAAGTACCAAAATGAGTTTGATAGGTGAGTGAAGCACCGTGAGGCTATTTTAGTCCTCCGTTGTGTTATCTCTTCATGTGATTGACTCTACAGCTCCCTGTGGAGCACAGAAAACCTTGTAAGCCTTCAACCAGCAGCTACAGACGCAGTAGTTCCGGCAGCAGCGCCACATCAGTGTTTAAGGGAGGACCTGCCAGGGCCGGGCCCTCAGCCCCTGTCATTACCACTCTCTGTGGGGAGCTGTAAGGAATGGTTCCTGAAGACTGCCAGGAAATCGACTTTTGCCCGAACCAGCATCACTTCTGTGATCACTTTCCAGCTTCCCTGCACCCACCCCCCCATTCTCTAGACAACACTGGTGTTAACACAGTTTAAAGATAGAATATGAAATTCAGGGGCCTTATTTCAATGATAAAACACTATGCCCAAAGTCAGAGCATTACTCACATCTCTCCAAGGACAACAAAGGCTTTTGTTGGGCTTTAGCTTAATTACGGAGAGAGAGAGAAGTGCAGAGTGTGGTACTCAATGTCCTTCAAAAAGGAAAAATAAAAATCCCACTGCGGAGTGGCTGCTTTGACATCGCAGGCTGGAGCGTGTGGGTGTTACAAGGGCATGGGGGGGGACCAGGGTCAGAGCAGCTGTTGAGGGCTTTTAGAGGGGGGGCGCCAAGCGGGAGGGAAAAACACAAAACAGAGCTCCTTTAATTCAAACAAACAATTTCCCCTTGCAGTGACAAATCCAGCTCCACCATGGCTCGAATAACATTTCGGCATTCATCAATGGAAGACCTAGTTATTTTTCTTCCCTGAGACAGAGCCGGCTCGAAGCATAAGCCAACTAAGTGGCTGCTTTGGGCTCCAGAGTTACATCGGGGGCCCCAGGAGTGCTAGGAAAGTCCCAGAGAGGGAGCCAGAGCCGGGCGGTCCTATATGCTCTGCATGCTGATGGTGTAAACCCCCATATATTATACAAGGACATCACATCCCCCATCACCTCACTAATCAAAAATGTTGATTAGCAAGGCACACTGGGCAATATGGATGCACACATAAATAAGCATCAAGCATTCATGCAAGCAACAGTGCATCAGGGGGGAAATCAGGTTTGAATGGACCTGATACAGCTGATACATACATACTCACAGTATTGTTATCGTTAATTTGCAGGTGCTCGGCTTCGGTTTGTCAGTAGAGGGAATGGCAAAGCATCAGCAAGTGCAGACTTGCATCAGATTTTAACCAGATTAAGGAGCAGATCATGAGAAAGACCCTTCACAGGGTTAGGGCAGGTGAAGGCAGCCTGCAGCTCCAATATTTACTTTAAATAACCCTGCTAACTCGCAGTGAATGAAATTCTTATGTGAGCTTAACAAAGAAAAATGAATACTCTAACAGTACAGTGCAGATGGTTTTTGGGGTTCACAGTCCCAGTGAAATGAAAAACCTTCAGCTTCGTCAACTCAGCAGTATTTGAAGCTGGTCCACCACGGACACATGCAGTTAGGATCCTACAGGGCACTCCTATCCTCATCCATCTGCTGCTGCCCCCTCCCTCCCTTATTTCCGTCTTTCTGTCCTATTGGAATCACTTTTCCAAGCCTAAACAGACTCAGAGATCTGCAGGATCCTCACCAGAGATGAACATTACCACCATTTCTACCACGTCTTTGTTATTTCCCTCCGCCTGTGCTGTTTACCACAAGTTACTCTATCACTGGGCCGAGCAAGTCCAAGCTCCTGTGTCACTTCCTGTACAAAGAGCTTATTGTGATTTCACATGCTGCATCCGTGAGCATCCGGCCTGATTTACTACTCTCATTAAAGACAGAGGCAAAGCTAGCTCTGCACTGCTCCACTGTCCAGGCTTAGGAACAGTATTGTAACACTGCAGCAAGGTGATAATGATACCACTGAAAGTTTTAGGTTGGTTTTTAGGCTCTCTTCCATTGCTTTTCTCTCTGTTGTATTTGTTCATCTTCGTTTTCCCTTTGGATCACGTTTGCTATGTGAGGGCAACTGAAGGACAAGAAGCGTCACATATGCACACACACAACATAATGCAAATCACACTAGTTAATCTGATCAAACATAATGGAGATAGAAAAAAAAAACCCAGCCTGGTGCATAATCCTCTAAGATTGTCAGCAGTGCGTAAACATGTTTTCTGTGAGGAAGTTTCAAGAGAAAAACAGGAGCACAGCAGATATATATATATATATATATATAGATATATATACATTTCTTATAGTTATAACCAGAGAGTTGCAGAGAGAACAAAACACTTCATCATTGCTGCATCTACCGACTCCAAAATTACCTCCCAGGCAGCGCCGACAACCCGTCCTTCACACACAGATATTTTTTCATGATCTACGACAAGCGTGCAGTGCTGTCAATCAAAATGCAGTTGACTACGTTTGAACCAAGATTACAATCGACTGCCAATTTCTGGCGTGCGAGTAATTGAAATTCATCAGCAGTGACCTTTTCCTCAGAGAAGCTAGGCATAGCCGCATCAAGCATTTTTATTTTATTCACAAACCTGTCTGTGACAGATAACAGTGAAATTATGAGCAGGAAACGGAGGCAAGACTTCCCAAATACAGAAAGTTCTCTCTCTCTCTCTCTCTTTGCATACTGGCATTAATTAAATGATAATTCATGGATAGATTCTTACATGATTTGCCAGGCTAATGGAGTTCGGCAGAGGTGCAGCAGATAGCAGAGCTCATCAGGTGATGAGTGAACAAGCTTTGTTACACATGATAACACAGGTATGTTGGCAGGCAGTGTGTTGGAATGATGAGTTTTCATTTACATCTAATTGCACAGTGAGATTTCAGGCCGTTTTTTAACCGCGTTTTGCAAGAGAGGGAACGTTTATCGAATTTGCTGTACACGGGTGCTTTTCCTCGGGCTGGAGCTGCTGCTGCTGCTGCTGCTGCTGTTCCCGTCCTCTCCCGATTACAAGGTCACACAGACAGAAAGGGAACCTCGATTTGGGGATTCCCTGCATGCTGCTGGACCCATCGATGCCCATGTGCAGACATCCCAATGGCCGATAGGAAAACAAATGATAACTGCCTGTGAACCTTCAGGAAATTGAAGTACATTTTCGAGATTAAATAAAGGGGTGATTAGAGGACTAAAGTGGCCTGATCTGCTTTGCTCTGTCATGAGAGGAGAGAGGTCTTTTGAGATAAAGCGTTTTGTTGTTTCTTTCTTGAAGAAGCTTAGCCTATTGGCATTCATGCTGCGATTCAATGTAACAGCTTAAGAGCTTACATGTTTTATGCAGACTAAGAAGCCTGCAGACCCACCCACATCCCTCCCAAATATTGTGAAACCGGACTCAAAACCTCCCTTTTCACCTGCAGTATGGTACATTATTTTCCTCTCAGAGGCTTAACAGCATGCACAACACACATTGAGATTAAGCTCACTGATCTCAAAGAAGAGTTACAACATTTCCAAAGCAGAACACCTTTTTCACAGCAGATATTTGACTTGCAGGTGTAACTAAAAGCATTTATGACTATAAAAGAAGTGGATGTAGGCTCCTGGTCTGAAGAAAACCTGCAGTCCTTCATATAACCAGCAGGGGGCAAAATAAGTCGACTTGTATAGAATTCTATGATAAAATGAATAAGATAACTTCTTACTTAATGTAACCCCTCACTAAACATTTTCAAATGATTTCATGTGTCAGTTTCAAATCTTCTTCAATACAGCACTGTGTTCATTTCAACAAGATCTCCAACCAACTAAAGCAGCTCGTCACATGTCATCACATCTACATGCACGGCTGTGAAAAAGGCTGCAGCTTCACTGAATTTAAGCGTCTATTTTCATTTTCACACTGGATAGCATGTCTATCTAAATAGCTATGTTTGAGTGCTGTGCATGTCTTTACCTTGTCACAGTGATGACAAAAAGACAAACTTGAGGTCCACAAACCAAGAGCCAATGTCACAGGCAGTGGCTTTGTCTATTATACAGTTTATGCTTACAAAATGATAATAATGGCTCCGTTATATTGAGGTAAAGGAACATGAACAATAAAAACAAAAGAAGTTAAGAAAATCAAGTGTCTTTGTAGCCAGTAAAGCAAAGAGAATGGGAAGTGAAAAGCCAATTTGCTACATATTATCTTCTACTCAGCAAGCAGCCCTTTACTGGATCTACGATGTGTTGTTTACCGCACAAAATTAATGAGACTGCTTATCAAGATAAGCCACAACAGTTGATGTAGGAAGTTGCTCAGCCGAAGTAGAGGACGGCAAAACCTGCTTTCAAATCTTCGATTATTTCGAAGCTAATTCACTTGAGATCTGTGGTTGTGTTATGTGACAGTATTAGTGCTGCTGCAGCAATCACATTAAATGGTACCACATGGCAGACGCAGTGCTACAGTAGGTGGTCTGCTGGAACAGTGAATCTGCTACAATGAACTTAAAACACTGCTGTCAGCAAGGCCGGAGGTTTTAATTGCACCTGATTGTTGTCCCAACTGATGGCTTTTCTGCCTGGGGAGAAATTTAAAATGATTGAGCAACAATGAAGGGGATAATCTACTAACTCTGGGTACATGGGAAGCTGCTTTTACCAAGGATACTGTTAAAGACGTGCAGAAATAGATTGACAGGTAGTTCTTCCACCATTATTGTTTTGAATGCACACGCTGCTGCCGTCACATATTTCTCAGTTAGACTCCGCCCAGTTGGTTTTGCAATGCTGGAGTATGAACTTCTAAATGACCAAAGAAAGAAAGAAAGAATACAGAGCTTCATCTTTCATCAATTCCTTGTCAAATTCTGTTTTCACAGTTGCTTCAAACTCCATGTCTTCAACTTTTATTGGCACAAGTTTAGCTCACTACATAACTGTTCTCCCTCACGATGTGTGTAGGTGCACAGAGGCGTTGATTCAACTCTACGGTCACTTTGTGTTTCGGCAGCTGATGAATTCTACTGTATGGCATATACATACTCATCTTACTCTATTATACCGTACATGTACAGTGACATGTTTGTGTTCATCCAGCATCCCCACTATAATTCATTCATTTGAGACCCAGAGAGAAATGTACAGGGAGGTTAATAGAGTGGGCTGGTTGCTTGGTAACGCTGAGATGCCTTTTCATGTGTTAATTTACACTCAAAGAAGGTCAGCAACTCTAGGGACAAAAGATGAAGAAACGACTCTGGTGTGGCACTAAAGGACAAGGAGAGTCTGAAACATACAGTCATTCAGTCATTGAGAAACAAATGCAAACTCAACCTGCTCTGAACTCTTTATCATTAACCCTATATCTCTGATAATATATCATCAAATATTTGATATTTTTATGCAACCTTTATTCAACTAGGTTACAGCCTCATCAGGCAGCATTAAAAAGAGACAGTATGAGCGGGGCTTGGAGCTTATCGATTTATTATTGGATGGATAAGTAATGTTCGGACACATTCAGCATTTTAATATGTGCTGCACAGTCTCTGAGCATTATGTTTACAATCTCCTGATACTGCAGGGACATAAAACTGATCCTACAGGGAAATATAGCTGTGGATGATGAGCATCAGTCTGAGGGGGGGAGAAAAAAAAAGATGTGCAAACCGCAGCTCAGTAATAGCGGAGAAGAGAGGCGAAAATCTGCTGTGCACCACTCACTGAGCCTGGTACATGCAGTTCCTGCGCTGTGCAGAGGTGGTCTGAAGGACACCAATCTCAGTGTATACCGCCAGTGCACGAGGAAAACAATGGACACGGTGAAATGAGTCATCCTGTTTTAACTCTGTCCAAACAGTGTGAAAATGCAGAGGGGAATCAATACACAGGTTGATGTGAGTGTGAGAGAAGGTGAGTGAAGCTGTGGGTGTTTGCTTGTGTGTGTGTTTTTTTCCAGCACAGGGGCTAATTCTGACACTTCAAAGGCCACATTACAGCAATGTAAAGGGGGCACAGAGAGAGATCTGTTTGGAAGGGAAAAAAAAAAAAAAAAAAAGCAGAATAAAAAATACATGAAATTTCTCCCCTGGCACTCTTGACGTTCTTATCAATCTGTCAAATTCATGTCTGTCACATCTTGTTACATCAGCAAGGATGCAGGGAGAGTCGTGTTTGGAAGATTGCAACAGCAGAAAGGACATTAGTGCACTTACAGACTCTCTGTTCCTTTCTCACCGACTGCTGAGTCAGCGCGATGCATGCATGCAAAACATAAAGATAAATTAACCCCGAGACTGCACAATATCACATCAGAGGAGAGATATCAGCAGAAAACGCACATTCCCCCCCCCCCTGTTTTTGTCCTTGGGTTGGCTGTTTGTCATTTCAACCCGGGTCCAGCTGTTTTGTTTGCCTCTTTCCCAGCAGACTCCGCCCCCACCCCCCACAATGTCCCTCCAAAACAAAGCCAGACGCGCACAGAAAACCTTATGAGGCATTACCTCACAGATGTCTTGCCTCCTCTCTCTCTCTCTCTCTCTCTCTCTCTCTCTGTCTCTCTGTCACTCAGACACACACACAAACATGCGCGCATAAATAAGCCGACTCGCCACTTTTTCCGGCTGATTGTTCAGCTTTCAGCTTCTGCTTTTTTAAAGTGAAGAGAAAACAATTTCCAGCTGCACATCCTCTTTCACTTTCTGTCATGCACTTTAAAACCAGACAAAAGCTGGAACTCGACGCAGAAATAAACAGCCTAAAATACGCCTGAACGGAAAACAGCGAGCCCGCATCGTGATTTCAATGTGATTCAGGTTGTGTGAGCGTGTTAGTCGCTTATTTAAGTTTCTGGAACAACTCATTCAACTGATATGAACATTTTCAACTTAGTCATGTCTGAGTCACAACTGCAGGTGACTCTAACATGTTTACAACCTTATTTGTTCTTGTTTCAATAATCCACACAGTGTCACATAATGCTCTGCTCCTCGTCATAAACAGCGTGTAGGAGTCGTTGCTCATATGACTGGCTGAGGCCCGATGAGGCCTTATGGGTATCGTTCTGGGCTGGTTTCTCACCACATCAGCCTGCAGCCCGCCTCATACAGATGAGCTTTAATCAACAGCAGAATGAAATCTGATGGATGACTAAAGTGGAAAATCGCTGGTTGGATCAGTCAGGTGGCACTGCCAGTCTCTCATCAAGGAATAAATCAAATATTCGAGGGAATTGATGAGAACATTGACACACAATGGATGTTTGACTAGAGGCGTGAAATTACGCATCTCCTCTATAAAACGTCTTGCGAACAAATTTAGGAGAGATATTCCTCATTGTTATGCATGCAGCGAGTGCATTGTCAGGGAGTAGAAAGGCAATGACGACAATGGTTTTTTTGGAATTTTACCTGTGCTTGTTTTAGCTAATAGGCAATATGTTCAACTGCTTTCACACTACTATACAAGGCCCCTTTTACAAGATTCTCATTTTAAGACAAGTCAGCAGAAATACATTAAAAAGCAGCAGTTAAAAAAAAGAAAAACTTGAGCAAGCATTAGCTTAATTAGCAAGCTAGAGCTAGAGCCACAGTTTAGGTCGTTGTTTCCTTTGTGAAAGTCTGCAGTTTGTTGGACCCATCCACCTCCCCTCCTTCCCTCCTGAAGAGCCTAAAATGTAAATGTAAGTCATATTTTCTTACCTGTACAAACACCCCGTATTGATGTTTTTGATCCAGGAGTTGTCGGGCTGAACTGAGCATCCTGCCTTTACCTACCCTGTGTTGAAATCATTGCCTCAGAAATGACTGGGGCTCTTGTGACGAATCCTTCCACAATTATAAACTGCTTTATGTTCCATGTGGGAACAGAAAGCCGACAGATGTGGCATCAGTAACTAAAGGGAGCAAACAGTACAGCTGAAGACCCACTTTTTCTGCAAGAACTGTGACTAAAACTGTCTGAAAGCTTTTGGATCACAAGATGACAATGCTGCACCAATCCAAGCTAATTTCATGTTCAGCTGTCAGTGGGCTATTAAACTAATAGTCACCTGCTTTCTCTGATGGGCTGCAATTTCCACAGCTGACAGGACGTGCCTCTCCAAACTATGCTGTTATTTTAGGTGGTTTGGCAGTCAGTTCTACTGTTTCTGGTTTATTGTGTCATTTCTGGTCACCACACTGGTATTTTCTTTTCATTTCTGTCACCTCTGTGCTGACCTCTGCAACACTGCACCATAAATTTTCCAGCTGATGTGTCAAACACACGGAAGGACACTGATGCATCAAAGATTTTAATGATATTTCACATAAATGCACCTCTTAGAATACATTAAATATAAGTGCACCCTATTTAAGCTTATTAAAATTCATAGAGGGGGCTATATGGCTCTTATTTTGCTTTGCTGAAAGCTGGAGTCCTGTAGGCGTGCGTGGCCCCTCCACCTCTGCACGGATACACTTTACTTTACAGCCCAGGCTACATCAATAACATATTTCCACAGCGCAGGTCACTATTTCAATTTACTTCCAGTCAAAAGCTCCATCAATAAGGGATGTAGCAATTGACCTGATGGGACAAGCACACTAATGGCCCTACATACATGACAGCCATAACATACAGGCAGCGGAGGCAAACACACCGCCACATCTACGCTGGCGATCACAACTCCCGTCAGTCAGAAATCAATACCTGAAGTGGGGGAGGAGATTGCGCTGTGCTTGGCTCGAGCCGGGCTGAAAGATACTTATGACTGATAGCTGGCTGCCAGCTTCCTATATCACCTATGCAGCGTTGACTCTGGGAAATGTGATCCTCCTTCCTCTCCTCCTCCTGCGTGGGGTTAGGGAGGGAGGGGCTGATGGGAGAGGAGAGGAGGAGCAGCACATCCTCTTACAAGGACAAACTCTGGCGTGGACAGGAAAGCATTTAACAACATTAGCAAACAGTGCACGTGCGTGTGTGCGGTTAGATGCATGCTTGTGGTCCGGAGTCGCCCTGGGATGTGCAGCTCGGCCTTCACCTGTGTTCCACTCCGGTGCTGCTAGCACCACTGCTTGACAAACTAGCCTGTAATAGGATTGCTGCGCAGTTATCTGCTAATCTAATGGCGCCTGGCCAGCCTCAAGATTTAGCTGACCATCACGTCAACCCTCCCACTCCACCCTCAAGTTCTAGTCCGCCTCATTCACATTTCTCTCCCTCTACTATCCAACTGTATAGCTTTCTGTCTTGTAAACACCCTGCACTCCCTCCAGCTTTCACCTTGACCTCTCCAGACTCGTGCCGACTCGCTCCTCTGCACTACCTGCATGTTTTATTCCTCTCGTCACCCCAGAGTTGTTTTTAAATATCATCATTTATGGAACATAAAAACACACCTTATCATTAATGCTCCCTTTCTGTCTCTCTTTCCCTGTATCCTCAGCCAGACCTCCTCCTCTCATCCTTTTATCTCTTCCACCCCTCCCTCAGCCCTTCTAGCAGGCGGCCTCACCGTGTGCACCAGCGGTGGTGTTTTGACGCGACACAAGCACATTAAATGGGTCTCTGGGTCTCTGGAGTCTGCAGGGTAAGTGGCAGGTAGGAGAGGCTGCACCACAGGGGCTGGAGTTGTCGCCAGCACCATGGATGCTTCTTCCACAGTATAAACAACACACACACACACACACACACACACACACATAAACACAATGTCCTCTCTGACAGCCACAAGCAATGTAAACAAATGAGGAAGCGCACACCTGTTTCCCCACACTTAAACACACACGCACATATGTACAGCCTGAGGGAGATTTATCAATCTCAGCATGAGGTGTCTGTGAATACAGTGTGAATATTAATTGCCAGAGGTGATGGAGATGACTGGCATGAATTAGACGTGTCTGCTGTTTTTCTCGCTCACTAGATTCTGCCACAGCGTTACCCTGATTGTGCATTTTCTTTCGGCTCCCTTGTATTGCTGGTTACTAACTCTGCTGTCACTTCAGATGCTGACCTGTAGTTACCCCTGTCACCTGACCTCCCTCACACACCTGCAGGTTCCAGTCCATTCCCATTCATTCTCTACCTACTTCTTGGACTTCTCTCTCCGTGTTTTTTTTTTAACATTGAGAAGCCCCACAGATTGATTTCTTTTCCAATTTCTCGAGACAAAACTTTGAATTGGTTAAACATGCTTAATAAAGTCCATATTCAAAACCCCATAAACAAATTTGGGCAGAACTCAAAATGAAGCCCATACTCTGATGTTTGTTTGCTTCCCCTTCCTTGGCTGTCTGGAATTGATTTTTGGTCACAACTTGCACTGAATTTTTAACTTCACATGGCTGGTCTCTTTGCACGCAAACCTATTAATACTGAGCCGTTACAGATTCAGCAGTTTCCTGGAATACCTCCTACGTTTCTCAGTAGCCAAACTTCAGTTGGTAATCTCAGCTCATCTGCAGTTACACCCCTGAACACACACACACATACACTCTTGATATGAGAACAATAAATGTTATCAGACAAACATGAAGTCAAGCATCTTTTCTCTCAGTAATGAATTCTTTGAGAATGGATGGTTTGGAGAGATGAGGGGGCTCTGTTTGCCTTCAGTGGGCAGACTTGGCCTACTTTGCTTTTTCTTTGTCCAGTTCTCTGCCTATAATGTCCTCAATGAGTCACTCAAGATCCAAAGCTTCATTGTCAATGGGGAACGAGTTGCACTGCACAATTAATCTGCTGTCCTCTCAGGCTGCCGTGCATATATAAAACTGTACAATAACGGCAGCATTTGTATTTACTCTCGAAGGGGAAGGATGCTGATTTGGTTGCTAATTGGCTGTGTGTATTCACTCAGCATGTTGGGTAATCAATTAGGGTGAAGCATGTTACTTGAATAAAACTGTGAAGACTAAATGATGGAAAACAGAGAAGTGAAATTTGGCTAAGAAATTAGATTCCTAAAAGTCCACCGCAACCCGATCCTTCATCAGCAGGTCCTTCAAATGAGAAACTAAGAAAAACAAAGAAGAAAAAGGAAATAAAACTAGATACGGTGTCACATATCTGGGGTTTGTTTTGATTTGTGCATATTTCTACACAGATCATTGGCTTCCTCGAGATTTCCTGCATTTACATAACTTACATTTCAGTAAATTATGGATTTTTGGGGTTTCTTGCTGTTAGTTCAAAATAACCAGTTAGAAAACATAGTCTTGGGACTTTGGTAGGAAAATAATTAATTGATTAAGAAAGGAAA
Source organism: Hypoplectrus providencianus (assembly GCA_028566105.1). Classification (NCBI taxonomy): domain Eukaryota; kingdom Metazoa; phylum Chordata; class Actinopteri; order Perciformes; family Serranidae; genus Hypoplectrus; species Hypoplectrus providencianus. The sequence goes on from JAOWBC010000458.1 coordinate 7,015,454, forward strand.
TTATCAACAGATAAATCCATCAATTAAATAATTATCTGAATCATATAACTCGTATTTGCGTCATAACTGACTATGACCATGTCTTTCAGAACAGAAATAAATAATAAATTAATTTCTTCCGCACTGGTTTAGACTTTAAATTGAGTAAACACACACAACACAGAAGCATCTTCACATACATACACACACTTATGGTTTGAAACAATCCCCATGAGAACCTCCATCCAGCAAACGCACTGTTTTGTTTTGTCTGACAAACCACTCATTACACTCCTTCATGGTGCCTTACAACAGCCAAACATTTGAGAGAGTCTCTCAAGACAAACGGGGCTGCCCAGTCCTCACACAAGCTGCATTTTTCTCTGAACTGAACTGGGGAGAAAGCTGCTTTTGTCTCCTCGGCTCTCTTGTGAACGTAGCCTAAGTGAGGACAGACAGACGGACAGGAGGAGCTCCTTTGTGGCTTCACTGGAGCTTCCACATGCAAAATATATGGCCTCGCACCTTCAGTCCGTGGTTTCATTTGCGTCTCACTTCCCCGTGTCTCTCCGTGTCCTCCTGCTTCGTGACTGAGCTGCCGGGAGAAGACTACAGTTCCTCACTGTTCAGGATTACTGCCAACTGAAGGTGCTAATGGCCTCTAGCTGGAGAACAGACAGTGGCCTCTCTCATCTTCTATTTTTCCATCTCCGTCCCTCCTCCTTCTCATACCATCTCTGACTGACTCCCTCAATTTCCGTCCTCTCCACTGGTGTGCAGCGTCCCGCAGAGCAGTCTCTCCATTGATCTGTGTGTTGTTGCATCACTGCTGAACTGGCACGGGGCAGTAAACATCCAAAAAGTTTCCTTTCTCACAGAGCAGGCTAGCTGTGTCCTGTGTTTCCAAGGCTAAACTAACCAACAGCAGGCGGTTTTATATTTTATTTTCACTTATTAAAGATCTCATTGAATGTGCAGCAAGGAAGCATATATCTTGAATAACTTGCAGGGCCGCCAGATTTCAAAATATCATATCATGAGATCACTCCGGTTGCTGTGTTATCTCGCACACAGCTGGAGATCCTGACGAATTCGAAGAGCTACTGGCAGCTATGTGTTCATTTCAGTGGCGGCTCCTAAAGATGTGAGCGTAGATGCTGCAGTAGCCTCACTTATATTAAATGTTTTAAGTACTGAGAGAGTTTTTTTTTCACTCGAATAAGTGCATAGAACAGAACTGAAAGTTTTCTTGCACTGATAGACAAATGATCTCCAACCTAAAAAACGAATAGTTTGTTTATCAGCACCACTCTGAATGACATTTGTGTCCATGTGTTTGCATTTCACGGCTCTCTGCAATAATTATATGAGTGCGGCCTTATTTTGTTATGCAATTGTGCAGAAATACACTGTGTAACAGAATAAATAAACTTTTATTTAAAAGAATGGACAGAGTATAGTCAAAGTTATGAATAAAGATTCAAAGCCTTGAGCTCGTCAGTACACTCCTGCCAAGCTTTGTCATTCAAGGTTTCTACTTATGCAACAGTTTTATTTGAACACCATCCAACAACAACAGCTATAAATACTTTAAGGATGGTTGCAGCGTTGGTTAGGATCAATGATAAGCTCTCAATTAGTTAGATTGAGATTCTTGTGTTTATTTTCGTCCCGTGCTGTGTGCCACACACACACACCTCTCGGCACCCGCAGCCCGCTGACAATCACAGCTCTGCAGCACTGACCTTAATTCTCCATGATTAACAAACAGACTTCCCCGGTGCATGAGTGTCTGACCTTTTCACACAATCATACCATCATGCACTCAGAGTTGCACATGATCGTACACCCATTCCTCCTCCTCCTCCACACCTTCCATCTAAAAAAGGGCCGTGACAGCTCGTACTCCTCTCACACACATTGTCAGGGCTGTTGACAAATGGGTCACCCTGTGCTGAGAGTGTGTACCCACTTACTCTGACTGACCTGCTCCGTTCAGGCTAATTGGAATCTCACATTATGCAATGGTATTATTAAGTCCCCATGTGAAAAGGACGCCTCGTCACCAGGAACTTATAAAAAGCGCCATGCTCGTAATTCTGCAACTTTTTGCCCATTTACTGTAAATTGCAGGTTTTAGATTCATTTGCTTCCAGGCAGCCATTAGTTTTCTTTCATCTCCCTGCAGTGTGAGCAACTAGTATGAATAAGCAGAGTTTTGTGGGTTCCTGCAGTTACAAGCATGGGTGGTTTTGGGCCATTTTTGTCTTTTTTTAGTTAGAGCAGCTGGGGATCTTTAGGTGGAGACAGCAGGTTAGCGACAGTTTGTAGTGCTGATCATGCTCAACTCTGCCTATGCGATAAGTTTTCAGAGAATTGTTTGGGTTGATACCTTTTGATTTGGTATAATCCTCAAGGTTTGGTGCTATATTCAAAATTCTTTCCATTTTAGAAAGGAAAAAAATGGCAATAAAAAGATTGAGACACTAAAACCTTGAGTAACACCATATGAAGATCCTTGTGTGATTTGGGGGCCAACATCTTTACAAATGGACTCATTGAATCCAAAACTGTCTCAGCCTTCCATTCATGTCCAAGTTATGTGGACAGGTTGGTTTTGACCCCAGTGTGCAGAAATATTCAAATACAATATGTGTGATAACAAATTAGTGATACATCATAAGAACTGTGAAATTTTTTTTTAAAATACTGCATCGCATTGGGTACCTGTAAAACGTATTCTCATTCAAGGTCAGAGGTCAAGGTAGATGCATTTAATGGACTATCCACACGACTTGTTAATGTTAATTAAAAATATAAAATGTTAATGACAAAACCTTAGATTCGGCATGTTATTCATGATGGATTTAAACTGGCAGGAAACTCATCTTACAGTACGATATCAGAAATGGTTGGCAGTAAGAATACTTTGGGCTCAAATATAAAAGACATTTTTGCTTTTTTACGAGGAGTATGAACGGTAAACCACAGGGATGCTACTGTTCTGAAAGGATGTGGGTTTTTCACCACTTTCTGCGTCTCTGTTCTCCAACTTTTATCGACCCTTTCCTGACTCATTTCTCTCCTCGCTGTGAAGGAAAGAAGGTGTTTGCTCCTCACTGAGTGGCTCAGCTGGAGCCGCAGCACCGAACAGGTAGAAATAAACATGAAGTGGTGGAAATAATATTCATTCCAGTTTAGGATTTAGCTGGCGTCAGTTGTCACGCCGTGTTGCACTTATGCAAAGTAACGGTTGCAGCGGCACTGGCAGGTTGTGGTTTTGTTTGACAGATATTTTTTTTTTTTTTTTTTTTGCAGTTTGAATGTGCAGTACCTTGCATGCAAATCCTGCAATTTTCTTTTTTTCATTCTCTTTCCTTCCTCAGCTGAAATGTACTCACAAACGTCTTTTTCTATCACTGCTAAAAGATAAGATTAAAATCTTATCAGGGATTAGTTTAACACACCTGAATAATCATAATATAATGCTCAAACAATACATATATTCACTCTACTTCTTCGTTTTCAGCTAGAAAATCAACATCGATGAACCCTGTCTCTGTCTCTTACTGTCTCCCTCTTTTTTTTCCCAGCCCCAGGGGACAGCTCCCAGCAGCGTATCACATTTCACACTGTAAAGCCCGGATCTATCTCTCTCAAGACCCCTACACATGCAATGCACACATTAAATCCCTCACTACAAAGTCCCAGCAAAGCCCAGCCAGCTCCCCCAGTCACACACAAACTGTATACTTTCAGTGAAAACATAAATATACAAAGTGATATGCAGAACACTCAGGCCTGGTGGACCACAGGCCCAGAGCAGATAGAAAGCCGGGATATAAGCCTCCAATTCCCAAACTCATAATTTATATATTCTCAAGGATAACCAAAGACTTCCTCTGTCAGTAACGGCCACTACACACATGCCACAAGGTATTGCAAACATACATAAACCATCTGGAGACATGTACTGTACAGAGCAGATGAACACACACAGACACAGGCGCTGAGCTGCAAACACACTTGTAGAACGTGAAAGATGTGAGTCAGAGAAGCCCTGAAGAAGATATTGTAAATAATGTATTCAGTTTAAGCCGCAGAGAAACAAACTGACGCGGCAAAGGAAACACTCGTACTGTGTGTGTGTGTGTGTGTGCTTCAGTGGAATGTGTGAGTGACATGCCTCTGCTTGCACTGTAACCTGCAGAAAGACACCTCGGGGCAACACACACACACACACACACACACACACACACACACGAGGTCACAGGCAGCATGAACGATGACAAGAAAAGGCACGAGAAGCAGCCAGCTCGGCATCTTTAAGACACAGCAGGCAGATGTGGCCTCAGTAACATCTGCACAGGACTTTGTGATGAACAGTAATTACCGAAAATATGCAGAGCAACATCTCCTAAAGAGGCAGAGCATAATGTGAGATATCTGAGGTAAATTTGGATCTTTCTCATGTTAATCTTGTGTAGGTGTTGCACTTAAAGAATGGCTCAGTAATTAAGGCACATGACATTTCTTTTATGTGTGGGCAGCCACCAACATCACATTTAAATATATTTAAAAGACAACACCAAATGCATGAATGGAAGAGCTTAATACAAATTAACTTTAGCTTCTTTTCCTAGCCAAATTCTGTCCACATGGTTGATTCCAACAACACAAAAAAGGGGGTCAATCATTGAATCAAATAAGACAATTAAATTGTACGCCAAATCCCCTTCCAATCATATACACACTCAGCTCTTGTGGTTAAAGCCCAAAATGTCCTCATCTTTTGCCATCTGTGCCAGGGCAAAAAACAAAAATGGCACCATCTGTGAATCCCTGGCACGGCCCGCGCACCAGTGGCGATCATCAACCACAAAGAGACGCAGATTACAATAAAGCTCTCCATACACATGAGCCCATGTTGTTCATGCACATCATTGTTCACGATAAAGCCCAAAAGCTTGAACATGCTAATGAATGCTGACAGGGTCGGAAGTTTATTTCATGCTGTTTTCCGCAGCCGAGAGATTTCCATGAGATGTTTTCAGCGTGATGCATAATGCATTGTGCACTTTGCATCAGGTTATGCAATGCAGAGAGTTCCATACAGGATCCATCTGTCTCAGGATGCATGATATGGATTTTTTTCAGCCAATACTATTAACCTGCTTCTAATGGACAATAAGATATTAGATGTTTTTAAAGAAGTTCATGTCCTGTAGTTTCTGCACACCTGAGGGTACGAGAGCCTAAGATGGAGTGAGCAAGGATGGATGATTTAATATTCAATAGCTAACCAGATATGACTTAATGCAACAAAAACAAAGAATGGTTCCTGTCTCCAAACGTTGGTTTATTTTTTCTGTCAGAGTAACATATGTTCTCCTTTATTATGCATTATGCCAAATAATTCAAATTAAACAATCCATCTAAATATATATGTGAATGAACTAAATACTCAATACAAAAATAAAGGCTTTTCATAGAACTTAAAGGCTATAGCTGCGTGATTAGTCGATAAACATGATGATAAATGCTATACAGGAGACTGACAGCTATGCATCTTTCAGTCAAGGTTAAGTGGGCCTCTCTATACTCTCCTATATAGTACTGCAGTGTGTGGATGCTGCACTTGAAAAGTAAATCGACAGATGTATGGCTTTGTATTAGCCTTTCTATAGCTGACTGATTCAGTTCAGGTGTATTATTCACATGCTGGTTAACATAGGGCAAATGGTACAACAAAATGTGTTGCAGGTCAAGTCAGCGATAAGAGCTCTGGTCAAATAAATACAAGATAAATCAAATAAAGATGGAAAAATTAGGATTTGGGTCAAATGTGTGTATATGTAATAATATAGAAATGTCTCATTAATGGCACTATATTTAATATATATAATATATCTAATTCCTAGTTGTTTTTGCTGTGCTGAACTCCAGCTGTAGGTGGCCTTGCATGCTGACAATGACAATGCAAGCATGTTAATGTTTTGCAGGAATCATAAAATTCAGCATTTACATGAAAGGCAACGAGCCCTTTTTTAAAAGTCATATTGACTTTAAAGGGCATCGTCCTAAAAGGGCACTGAGGCTGATTCGCTCTTGTAATTTTGGTTGTCTGATTTTTTTTTTTTACATAACTGCTGATGCAATTTCTTGATTTCAGAACCAAACTATTCAATAAAGTCTAAAGAAAAAAATATTACATTTGAAATGACAAGAAAACAAGACTACAAATCGAACAAGACATTCAACAGCAGCTTTCAGGACTTGACTGTTTTTGATGCCACAGACACATTTCAGTCAGTACAAAGAATCTCTGAGGTTTGACACCGAGCACTAATAGTTATGTGCCTGGAAGGTAGATAATATCATTGAGATTTCTATCAACAACACCTTGACAACACATCGGGCTGTTCTGCTTTGTAGATCTCAAAATGCGCTGTTATTGTTCAGCTTTCAGAACAGGCGAGTATGAGATCAAGCCCGCGATTACAACATCTATAAATAAGCCGAGGTCCATGGTTGGCTGGGTCCCGACATGGTGCGAGGTTACACAGAACGCAAGAGGGAAAAAAAATGCAATGAAGGCAAAAAATAAAAAGAAAGAAAGAAAATATGAGTAGCAGATCTGACAGAACCCAGGAACAACACTGGCACCCACACTGACACAGGAGAAAAAATATAGAAACCAGACAGCAGGAGAGCCAGAGGGTTCATAGCAAGTCTCCACTCAAATCTATGGAAGTTCAAATCTCCAAACACAACCTCACAGTCTTGCATAACGGCTGCATTTGACCTGTGGTGAAACGACCGGCAGGAACAGCAATGTGTGCTTTCAGAAAAAAAGTACAGATAACTGTGGTTTGCAATCAATATTTCAGCTTTTTGCTCCTGCAGGAGTACTTTTGCTGGCCTTGATTTGGTCTGAAACGCACTGATGAAGGCCTGCATGTCTTCACGAACACATGCATGTGTCAAAGAAGCCGTAACACAGATGAAATGAGTCAGGCTGATGGAGTATACTCTAACACCTCTCAATGTCTCACCCGCTCCGACATTCCTTAATGCGGATCCACCCACAAGGTCATATGGTCCCTCTGCATCACTTCCTTCATCCTGCACCCGTCTGTACTTATCTTCCATTCTTATTTTTCCCCTCATCTTATTGTATTCTCTCAGGAAGCGGGTCTGAAAGCTTTCTGTCACAACCAACTTCCTGTGAGGAATTTCCTTGTGTTCCACCGAGAAAAGCTCTGCAAGAGCGCTGCAACACTCACCGCTAACATTCACCACTGTCACTTCCAATATCAGAGAGGCCGCGACTGAAAATGACCACACGCGTGCACAAAGACACACATTACACACACGTCCCAATTCATCCATCACGCCGCTCCTTCTACTAAACGTTCTGATCTCAGGCGCAGGGATAGCTGCACCAGATCACCCTGGGCTGCAGGAGGAGGAGGAGGAGGAGGAGGAACAGAAGAATGAAATGGTGCAGACGTGAAGACAGTGTGCTCCCTCCGGCAGGCCAACCCGAACAGATTGACTGTCTGAGTAAATAAAGCGAGGCTGATGACGACTTGGCGCTGGTCTTACCTGTAACCATGCTTTTCTGCTCTTTTTAATTAAGTCGTGTAATGAAAGAAACCCAGAAGAAACCGAGCTGGCTCCATCTCCTGTGTTTTCCTTCCCATCAGTGGGATTACCTGGGGAAAACCTGGGATTCACACTTCAGCCTGTAATATAGCAGGAAGCGAAACCTGAAGCGCAGGTGCTACACGTCGTGACAAAGAGAAAGAAAAGAAAAGAGAGCAGCACCAAATTAAACTCGACTCTCCTGAACAGCCTTGAATGTAGAAATAGTTCATGATCTCAACATGGATTCTTGGGTTAATACTCAGACGTTGAAATGCTCTCAAGAGGCAGTTTTAACATGGAACTTTTTATTATGTTGAGCTGTTTTGATGATTGCAAACTGTTTCATCATGCTTAGTCACACAGTATTCTTCTGAGTGTACTGTTACATCCCCTTCCTGTCTTACTGCACATTAACAAGAAGGAAAATGTGATTGAGAAGACCTGCTGCACGTTCTGCAAGCCGTAAAAAAACATGTCAGAGCAAAGCCAGGTGCAGCATGTCTCAAACACACACACACACACACACACACACACACACACACACACACACACACACACACATTGTCCTATTCATCCGTCAGACCCCTGCTCCTCCAGCCCAGGTAAACCAACAGGATCTGTGATCTAAACAACATAATAGACCATTTGTCAATATCAGCCATAACGACACATTTGAGCGTTTGTCAATGGCGACTTATGGTACAGTGGAACATTCACCTCAGGTCATAACATATACGGTTTAAGGATGTAAAAAAAAGGCTGCAGTTTCTGTGAATTTGGGCAAAAGACATGACTACAGTAAGAAAATAAAAGTCACGTAAAAAAAAAAAAATGAGTGAAAAACAGGACTTACACATTCTGTGTCATTTAAGATATGAAAAAAAGTTATATTTTGAAATGAAAAAAAAAGAAGTTGCATTTAAAAAACT
>JAOWBC010000458.1:7038464-7051694 GCA_028566105.1 Hypoplectrus providencianus
ACACACACACACACACACACACACACACACACACACACACACACACACACACACACACACACACACAGACACACAATCACATTTTGGATAAAACCTAGAGGAAAGATATAATTTTTCATTTTTTGGCTTGTTAATTTTACACTGAATGCAAGAGACAGATGGAGGTGGATGATAACATTGGACACTGTCTGATCATATTGATAGGGTCAAGTTAATGGACAGCTTCGTGAAAACGTCCATGTCTCATGTTGGGAATACAAAGGGCTTAATTTAAAGAGAAAAAAGCATCTAAAGACTCATTCATTCCAGAATTGGTAGTGTAATAAACATTTTTTGACCATAAGTAAAGCTCTTACACACATATATATATATTAAAATAAAAAAGTACATTTTCACTTAGTCACTTAGCCTTGAAGGATGTTGCCCTTTGTGAGCTTTATCTCAAACCTCTAACTATTCAAATGAGACCAAAACAGCTTTCAAGGCATATGTATGAGTCACTCCCCAAATGTCCCTGAATAACCAAGGCTGTGAGAAACACATGAACCCCAAACTGAAACTATGCACACTGACACATCCTCCAGCCAGCAGAGAAAAACAAACAACTACTTCTGCTTTTAATTAGGAATAAATAACTGCAAGGAAACGCAGGAAGAACTGGTCTAGTTGTCCAGCGGCCTCCATCACAGAGCTCTGTTTTACTCATCCACACAACTTAGGCTTAAAAACTGAGAAATATATTATTAACAGACTGATAGTCGAAAGCTTTACCTCTCCAGATTAACCCTCCAATCCAATGGACACAACTTTTCTTGGATTTCTAGTTCGATGAATCAATGAATAACTTCGCCCAAATGCATATATTCATTAAACTGGATGTCTTTAAGCCAATCACTGTGTTCCACATCATATAAAGTGGACATCCACGAAATAAGAAGAAGCACATATTTAGTGTTTAAACATATTTATATTATGTACACACGTCAAAATATCTGTCCATTTTAATGCCACTGGATGGAAAAGTGTTTTTTTCTGATAGTTCTTAGAGTTGATTTTCTAATGATACAAACAGCTATAATACATCCCCTATATTAATTATTGGAATATAATATAATAAAAAGATATAAATCATATATAGTCTATTCTATAATATGTTATATCTATAAGTGTGTCATTCATTATTGTATTCTGTTGTATATATTCTTGGCAAACATTTGCTCTTTGTCATTCACATAGTATTCTGCTGTTCATATCCAAATGCAAACATTACCATTCTTTTTAAATCCAAATTGCTGTGTTGTGCTCTTAAACCTTGGCTTGTATAATCTCCTTTGCAAATTCAAATTAAATATATAATTTTTTATGAAGGTTAAACCAAAGAGGCAACTGTTAATTTGATATAATCTTGTCATATTAATATAAACAGACAGTGATCCATTCCCTCCATAAATTACATTTTTTCGGCCCAGTGCTGCAGGAAAACCTCCTGATGACCCTGATATCCCTCCAGGTGCTCACGCTTTATCTCTGTTTGAAAGCCTTTGTAATGGATGCAGGCTCTGTACCCAAGCAACAGCCCACCACTGACCTCCAGGAGCCCTTTGCACTGGATTACAATCACTAACCTGCACACATATTAAGCCTTTGACATGCCAGCCCTGTAGATAATACATAAATAATTAATAAATGACAGGCACGCAGTACATGGTCAACCATAATAATACTTTTTTTTCCCTTCAGGAGGTGACCAGTGAATTTATAAAGGTATAATCTGCTCATGAAAATCATTTGAGCAATAAATGGTCACATTTTATTTAATTCCATCCATGCTAATAAGATTTCTTATCACCTTTTGCAGAAATGAAAACCAAGCAGGCAATTAACATTTAAAGCTTCAGCTCCAATACATATGAAAAAAGTTTATTTTGTCCACCAGGTGGCAGAATTGAGCCGATGCAGAACATTTGTAATCAAAACAAACATCTTAACTTCTCATATCTGTAAATTTTAGTGGGACATTTGGGTGGACATTACACTTTGAATGTTGAGTCCATGCCCTTTCTCTATCATACACTACACTGTATTTATTTTCTTCTTTTCTGAAACCCATCCTGGCACAACCGTTAGTTTGTATTCAGTGTAGTGCTCTGTGTGAGAATCAAGTTGAATACTATTTTTTGTAGTCACATTGCCTTTGTGTGTTCATGCAGCTCGAAGCGTGGTTTATTAGCATTCAAAAGCTTCACAGACTAATGATGCATTCATGTGCAATTGTATAGATTCAAAACAAACCTCTCTACTCAACAAATGCGTATAAATAAAATGCTCGCCTGTCAGAGGTTTTCACCAGGACATAAACATGATGCATTATCATTTCTTTTTACAAGTGCAATACCCCACATAAACAACCCTGCATGATGCGCTTAGAAAGCTCTAATATGAATTATCTGCAGCTGATAAAATAAAAAAGCAACTGACAGCACAGGATAAAATCGCATGATTGCAAAAAAGCATGCTGCAGTGTCTAAAAGCCTGGTGGTTTGTTTCTTTTAAGGGTTTAAGTGTAACTTTTGGTGAATCCATCATTTTGGAGACTGGTCTCCCCTTAAAAAACGACCATGTATGGTGTTTATACAGGCAGCAGAATAAGACTGTCATGTAGAGTTTAAATGGTGGACGTCAGGCTTGTGGTGGGATTGGCTGAACAAACAGCTCACTTTCACAAAGAATACTTTGCAGTTAAAAAAGTTTACGTTCAAGTAAATTAACAACATAAAATGCAACAAATGCAAAATGATCTCATTTTATATCAGTTTTCTTAAGACAATAATTTTTTTTTTTTTTTAAAACAAGCAATTTCATCTTTGATAGAAGACTTTTTCATTTAGTAGAATATCCACTACAGTATATGAAGATGCTGCAACCCAGTTATTTACTTACCTATATCTCTTTACAATGTAATGAGTCCACAGGCTGTTATAGGCAAAGTAAGGATAGTCTCAGGAGTTTAGTTACGGTACAATGTGTCCACTCTGCAATACTGACACATAAAACCTATGAGGGTTTTATGATGTCCATGCCATGTATAGCAAAAAGCATTTCTTTTGTAGTGACATTAAAATCTCCTGTACTTCTACAGGCTGAGTTAAAATTATTTATAAAACTTTATTTTTCTCTTTTCATCTGTTTCTCTTGGAAAACCTCCAAGCGAAGAAACCCTAACCACAAACATGGTACATACATTAAACAGCACACAGCGCCCATCTACATTGTCAAAAAATACACAGTCTACAGTGGAACAAAGCTGGTTTTTAAAAAGATGATGAGAAACACGGGAATGGAGGAGATATAACAAGACTGTCCATGCTGTGCACAGTAGCTTGAGATTCCAAAAGAAGGAAAGAAAGCAAGATACAAAAAAGTTGTGAGAGGAAGAAATGAAAAGCTAGACGAGGGAATATTTTTAATACTGTAATGTCTGTTGGACAAACACAAAAATACATTGTAAATTCTTCCGATTTTTCCAGTTTGTTTGTGTCCTTTCTCAACTGGTTCTTCCGGTGACATGAGACTTGAAACTTCTGCTCAGGCTGAGGAGACATTTGTACGTATATATCCTCAGCGGGGTCATGCAAGGGGGTTACATTCAATAGGGGGAGTGCCAGAGAAACAATAATAAAATAGAATTATGATAGAGAAAATAAATTTATATATTCTGTATACATTAATAATTGTTTTGATTTGGCTTATACATCAGCTAAGCAAAGCGATTCATTCCTGAGGTGCAAGGCTGTTGACAGATTTTCTATTCAGCGCTGTGTGTGTGTGTGTGTGTGCGTGTGTCAGAGGAGGGAGTGGGGTACAAGTCTCAACCTTTTTCGAGATAAAGTTCTCTTTTTTTACGTGCAAAAAGGGGATGCAAGAACTAAGCTGGACCAAAAGAAAAAGCCAGACGAATAAAACTGAAATGACACGCTCTACATGTGGCCCAGTGGCTGGTGAGTCCGTGCAAGCATTCAAAAAATGCATGTGTGTTTCCATGTACTTTGTAGGCCTTGCATCTTCAGCTGCTGGTGCTGGTGACTTTTGCCACAGTGTCATGACACAGGTACAAAGACAAGTGGACGGATAGGCGGAGAAGTCAGAAAGCTAGATTCAGGGATAGCAACCCTGACGTGAGCGGCTTCAAGCTTAAAAAAACAGCCATCAGGGGTCGGACAGCGAGGAGATCTTCGTATTTTATACACATCAAGAGAATGAAAAGCCAACGGCCGTACCTACTGGTGTGAAATGTGGTGCAGAAACAACAACAGAACCAGAAGAAATAATGACTGTCAGTAGAATAATGCGAGGTAGCACTGATGAGGGAAACAGAGGGACCTGAGAGGACAAGCAGGCAGCGCCGGGGAAATGCTTACATTTGCATTTCTGTGTACAAACAAAAGACAAACAGCCTCGTGAAAGCGAGGGAGGTGCATGAACTCCCCTTCCTGGGTTTCAGCTGGTGGACAAATCAGAGCAAATACATCGTACACATGCGTGCGTGTGTGTACCGTGAGCTGTGTGTGTGTGCTGTCAGTCGCAGAGAGCGGCTCCTCTGCCGTCAGGTTAGTGTATACGGATTCGCCAAAAAAAAAAAAGAAAAAAACTGTAACTCTGCAGAGCGGTGACACACGATTATGTTAACAGCGAAAGCAGAACTCTTCAATTCTTTTTTTGTCCACGGGCAAGTTCAATGTCACTGTCAAAATACTGTTAACCCATTTACAAAGCAGAAAATATAACAAACAAAAACATTCAATGTTAAAATGACTTCATACAGTAGCTTTGTTTTTAAAACCAAATTGAAATGCATGCACAATGTGAATGGTCATTACCTTTTCTCTTCTTTTTCACAAGACTGTAACATTGTAGGTGTTGCTTTATACCTAGTCTGCTTTACAATCACTTATGGACACAAATAAAACTAAAGAGAAGTCACTGACATGCATGCTCTCATGCTGACCAGAAAAAAAAAAGTCACAACCATTATCAACATTTCACATTATAGCTATCTGAAAAAAAAAGAGAAATGAGTGGAATTAAACCATGAGAAATGTCAATGCAAGTGGGGGTTGAGTTGAGAGGCAGGGTTTTGTTTTGGGGTCGTCATGGGGTTAAAAGGTCAAGGGTCAGGACTGTTGGCCGCCCCACTGGCTCTCCACAGGCCGCCGGAGGAGCTCCTCCACGTGCCTCGCCACGTCCATGGTGTCATCCAGGTCGAAGTCTCCGTCTGCGTCCAGCATTGAGTCGCTCCTGCCACGGGACAAAGAGTGGAGGAATCACACCCAGACAAGAAAAACAACAAGTAAACACACACACGCAGCAGCTCACATTGTTCACTCACATAGGTGGGTATATGCCGTAGGTGTGAGGGTGATTGACAGGTGCTGGGGAGGCGCCGTGATCCATATAGGTTGGATTTCCACCTGCTGGGTCTGGATTGGCTGTAGTAAACCTGCATACACACATACGCACACACAGATAAAAGCCTGTGAGTGTACATTCAGCAGTTGCCTAAGCAACTACCCCCAGCGTGTTTTCCAGGCCTCGCAGCATCATTACGGACATTCTCTGTGCTGCCGGCGAACCGACTGCGGAGACAGGCGGGGAGCAGGGCCTGCTAACTAACAAGCCTAACTCTAATGATGAGCGGAGGACGAGCTCGCTCAGGAACCCTGGCCTTGCTTAATTGGCCTCCTCCAACTGTAGCAGCTAACTAATAGCTGATCTGAATTCAGGGTCCAATATGAGGTGATTAAGTCTAAATGTTGCCACAGGAGAAGAATGGGTGGGTGGACGGCGGGGGAAGAAATGGACAGAACAGGGACGGAAGAACAGGAGGAAAGGCAAACAGGAAGCTTGATACTTACTCGGGCACCACTTGTTTGATTTGCGGCTTCACGTATCCATCCACTGCTTTGGCTTTAAAACAAACAAGCACAAGGAGAGAACGACAGCTCAGTGCAGTCATCAATACACCCGTTCACAGCGAGGGCCCTGGAGCCCGGGTATCACAGCCTGAAAGGTACAGCAGCCAACGCAAACACAGGGGTGCTTACACAGAGGCGGGGTGTAATACTTGGAGAAAACGTCATCCTTGGGTCTGTCGGGGTAGAGGAACAGGAGGTGATTGAGATCGCTGATGCGGTCGGCCAGAGAGCGAATGGAGAAGTCTTTGGTTGTGTAGGGCATGAGGTTCCAGACCATTCTCTCCCCTGAGGAGCACCAGAGCATCAGGGTATCAGGGTATTGTTGTCATTTCTGACTTTTCATTTTGTCAGTACATGTCACTTAAAAAATGTTTACCATCGCATATTGGTATCTATTTTTTCAGCTTTCTGGATCAACCAAAAAACAACAAAAAAAACATTCATCAACTATTGTGTCTGTCTATATTCTATATAGTGTTGCTATTTTCTGTTCTTATAGTCTTTATACGTCTTATTTTCTTATTATGTTATTCTATATCCATGTGTGAGTAATTTGAGCTGCTATGACAATTTAATTTCCCCCACTGTGAGATAAATAAGGTCTTATATTTCCTCTAATTTCTTACTTTTTAAAGTGTTTATACATTATTATTTTTCCTTTTTCTTACATTGTGAATACTTTAGCTGTTTATAATAACATTATAAGGCACTTATTGATGAGCATTTTTATATCTTTTTTTTTTATTTAAAAAGGGAAAAAAATGCGCCACTATGCACTTTTTGTATTCATGCGCTTTGAGAGTTGCTGTCAGATATGACTAAGAGTCAGTTTAACTGTATCTCTTGTTTTCATGCACTATTAGATGTGCCTGGTTCAGATCATGAGACCAAATTTAAAAGGGATACAATGAATAAACATCGCTTGTTTTGGTGTTTTTGGTGTAGATTTTGTCACTACCTGCTGCTCACTGGCCGCTGCAAATGTCTGAATCTAAATTCTAAAACCAGAATTTATCATTTAAAACATAACATCAGCATTTCATCAGCACAATTTTGTCATACCTGCTTTGTTAGGATTTTCTGCCACCCAGGCAATCGTAATTCCTCCGATCTCAGAGTCACTAAAGCGCAGAAGGAAAGTACCGTTGGGTTTAGACATCAGCATGTCCTGAGCCTGCTGCTTGTTCACGAAGCCCAGAATGGCTCTAAAAAAATTGAGAGACACAGAAAAAGAAAGATTTAATTTCATGTGCATTTCCTCACCATTTACCTTATTTACTTTAATCCCGGCAAACGCGTGAAGCAGCTCCAGCTGCACAGGTTGCCATGGAAAATCATGAAAGTGTACGACTGCCTGATGTGTGAGGACAGAGAAATGGGGACATTTACTTACACAGTCCAAAAAAAAAAAGAGTTGGTGCTTTCATTCTCCACATTTTACAGCTCAAATGAAGAAAATAACCCTCTGCAGTGTCCTTACCCATCATTCCAGTGGGGCTTGAGATGCTTTTTTGTGAGTTCCATCACGCCATCAAACCACTGCCAAAATGTGAAGTTCCTCCCTGGTAAACTTTCCTGTAAGGGGGAAAAAAAACAAACATATTTTTTCAAAAGCACACAGGACATGTACATCTTTCAAAAGGTTTTTCACATTTCCTCCCATCCATCCAGATAATAAATACACAGAGCAACATGTCCTCATCTCCCAGTTGTGTTTACAATTCAAGTGTGCAGCTGTATGTGGACATGTTGTGTGTGAGAGGATAAAAGGACGAGCAGGTCAGAGCGTGCGTGGCTCGTACGGCGGTCTGTGAAGCGGCTGAAACTTGATGTTCCTGTAATCTAATGAGACTGATGGTGTGTGTTGAGTGTGAGTGTGTTTTCTGCCACCGCCAGCTGCTTTGAGCCAGAAAATGAGGCCTCCAGCCTTTCACTGTTCGGAAAACAGGCCCATTAAGATGAAGACCTGGCCACCAATGAGGCGCGCTCACTCTAGTCGACTACAGAATGGGGCTGTAGGAGCACCGCAAATGGAGCACGAAATATTTCTATGTATGAATAACCAATAGTAAATGACTCCATGGAGAAGAGCATGCAGCTTAGTGAAACTCGCCTGCGGGCATTTTAAACATGCATCGAGAAGAAAACCCTTTGTAAGTGTGAGAGAGATCCATACATTATTATTATAGACAATAAGTGTGCTCTTTTATGGAAGCGTATTGCCTTCACTTGAAAAAAAATTTTGTTTTACGTTAATGCAACACCCTTCCGTACTCTTTATTTTAGCTGCAGGAGGGGAAAAGACTGCTGCTGACCCTGTTAAACTGCGACCAAGTCATCGTCATGTTGCGGTAGTCGTCGGGGTTGTTGCTGGAGCTGCTGAAGGCCTTTTGAGCCAGGAAGACCAGGTTCTCCTCAGACAGGCCTCGGTTACTCTGCACCTCCGCCTTGTACTTCATGTTGATGGCGTCACACAGCTGAGGCCACAGCACCTTATCTGGCACGAGGAAAGGCACCCGTCCCTGCAGACGCAGAGCATATGCAAATTACAGCCATGGATAAAATGTGCAAATGTGAGCAGATAAACAAAAGCACGCAGAGCTGCTTCCAGAGAACGCTTCATCATTGTTTCTGCAGTACTTCAATTAAGGACAATTTGACATATTTTGCACGAGTAATTCCACATATTTTAACAAGAACAAATGCCCATCCAAAGGTCCTGAAACAGTGGGATCTTCTTCATATGGCTGCAAAAAAACTACAAATCTGGAAACTCGAAAAAATGAATCAACTTGTGAGTTTTTTGTTGATGAATTAAGGGAACGCTACTAGCAGGACTTAAACTGGTTATGAAATAGTCTCAATTTAATAGTGATTACTCTATAGGAGGTTTACAACCCAAAGAACCCCATTAGAGAGGTCAGATTCCACTGCAGGGACAGCCAAGTGATTTACGACATGCAAAGCCCACAAGACTGTGTGTTTGCATTTTACCAGCAGGCAAAGCTAAGCAGTTAGTTTAACGGTAACTAGTAAAAAAAAAAAAAAAAAAAAAAAGGCAGGAATCTTAATTTTGGCAATGTATATTTTTTGGTTATTTCAAAGAGAAAAAGAGCAGATAAAATAGCAAAAACAAAACAAGCAAAAACTGGTGCTCTTAAATGTTCATTATATTTCGATGAACATAATGCCAACGTCCAGCGTTTTGGTGTTTTTATACTGTAAAAGTGAAGAATGGAGGTAAATTTGATTCATATAACTGCCGAGTTTAGGTGCTCCTGAAACATTTAAATAATAACAACTTAATTCAAAAGTTTAGCAATCTCTAAGTAAAATCTGAAACACACTCAAACAAAAAAAAAAGAAATCACTCACCGGCTCTGCAAAAGCGTTGTCCCACAACACGGTCGCCGTGGCGTTATTGTCTTGGCTACCGTGAACAATCACCACTACAGGAAGTGATAATGTCTGTTCAGAGAAAGATGGGAGAGCATTGGTATAAGAAAGCTGCAACAATAAATACTGCAAAGCCTTCATGTGGTTTTAATGGAAAATAAGAGAAATAATAAAACAACTGCGGAGAAGAGACTTATGTCATTAAAATGAAGAGCCTCTCCTGCAGGTAGAGTGGATTTTATATCAGTGTGCTTCCAGGCTCAAAGCTCGCTTACCTTCACTTGAAAAACAAGCTCGTTGCCTCCGACACTAAACTGGGACTCGAACAGGATAGTGAACTTCTCCTCGGTGACGGACTCCGCTCCTCGCCTGTCCGATCGTTTGATCCTCTTCAGCGACTACATGAAGGATGACACGTGTAAGAATGAGAAACACTCGATATTGCAGCAAAGTTACGCTCAATATGCACACATCCTACATGCATGCATTATTCACTTTGAGTCCGAACACGGGGCTGGTGTAAATAATCCATGGAGCTTCTCTTGGGATTGTTATTCATAATATGTGCAATGTAGAGAGAAGCTCTACTGCAAATAATACCCACAATGCACTGGTGGTAAAGTTTACCACTCTTTTAAATCAACTGATGTTTTTTTTTTTCATTTTTATGTCAATGTGATGATGTTTAATAGAAATCTGAAGATTATTTAAATAGGTTAGCAGCAAGTTCACCTACAATGAATGGATTTACAATTATTTATAGTTAAAATCGGCTATTTTTGCCTTTGATTTAACTTTTTAAAGAGACTAAAGCTGCAGTCAAGTACAAACCCATTGACACCGGACTATTCTACCCAATTTACTTTCAGAGCCACTCACCATGTTCCTGAAGTGGGCGCTGAGAGTGCCTGTGGTCTGGTGGTACTCCATCACGCAGTTATTGTTGAGAATTTCTCCGCTGCTGTCACTGAACAAGAGAGACAATCAAGGAGCGAGTCAATTAGCTGTAATATGTGACGCACTTGAGTGCCGGGAATTATCTTGTTCTGGGAACACACTGAAACAATAACTATCCACGTTTGGACGGCAGGAGCTGAGCGAAACACGCGCAACATGTAGAAATGACATTTGTAGTGATATAATGAAAAGGTTTGACTCTCACTATCTGCTCTTCATGAGAAAACAGCGAGCAGATGTCTCCGGGCTGCGGGCTGGGTGGCTGAGACGAGAAACAGCAGATGACGTCTGATCTGTTGAACCGCTCACACATATGACCACTGGCTGCCTGGCTGACCTACAGTCTTGGAAGGTTTCTATTTGTCAGGAGGAATGTGGGACGAGGCTGTGGAACAGGCTAAATGTGGATTCTGCATCCACACCATAGATTCCTCTGAGGCATTGTTCAAGTTCCAGCCGTGTCTCTGTGGTGAGGTCTGAAATCACACTAGGCCAGAGTTCATCCCGGGATCCTGTAATCCCTGGAGAAAACTAAGAATCCTTATCTTTACGGCGCCATGCGAGCTCATCGTGGTGTCCCGGCCTGATGAAGCGAATTTATTTATTTTTATCTAGAAGGTTCCCTCTAGTGGAAATAGTATTTATGAAGGACATCGACATATGTTAAGACTATAAAGAAAAATTTAGTCCACTTTGGAGCTGCATGGACGAAACAAACAGAAGTTTCACCCATCAGAGAGCTGTTCATGTCCGTGTGAAACCAAAAGTTAATACTAATACTAAATAGTTTTTACATAATTTAAGCTGAGAACATTACTACTTTTTCATTTATTATACATTTTATGTATATTTTATATTGCCGAACCATGTAACTTTTCCCCAAACCATAACCAAGTAGTTTTGTTGCCTAAATTTAAAACAGCCTCATGACATGCTGCTAAAGTGTGAAAGCACTTGCGTGTGTAACTTTTTTTTTCTTCTTTTTTATTTTTACGTATAAATTCAAAGTAAACCACATCATTACAGGTGGAACCTAAAAAAGAAAAACCAAGTACTGTTTCAGTAACAGTTTCTAGTGTTTGTGATTGAATCTGCATTGCACTTACTTCCGTGTGTTCTCGTTCTTCAGCAGGGCTTTGGCCTGCTGTTCACTAATGATGGTAGCTTTCACCTGCGGCGGGTTCATGTGCACGTTCAGCTTCCCGCCCACTAGGAGGCGCACCGTAGCGGCAAACTTGGTTTGGGTTTTTAGCACCTGTGGAGGCTGTTTCTCTATGATGAAGGTGCTGTGGAGACAGAAAGCGAAATGATGAGTGGGGTCCATTAACATCTAATAATAGATGGTAAATATGAAAATAAAAAAGGCTGCACAAATGAATTATGAAGTTAACAGTTAATTTCATTTTACTGCATCATAAGTTTAAGTTAATTATAGAGATCAATTATTAAAATATGACCTGAACCTAATTATTAAATACTAATATCTGGTACTGGTTCCTTCTATAGGAGATGAGGGAGAGGCAGACTGTCTACCACTCAGGGATCAAGTTCACTGTTGAGTTCTTTCAGTGAATGAATCAGACCTCAGACAGGCTCAGACAGGCTCAGCGGACCATCTTTGAAGCAGTCTGCTGACAAATGACTTGAATCGCTCAGTCACTGAGTCCCTGCACGCTCTCTCAACTGAACTGAGAACCCAACAATCATTTTAGGAAGCCATTTAGTTCAGTTTGTTCAATAAAAAGATTGACTCTTTGAACGAAACATTCACGCATGACATGCCACTAATGCTTTCAGCATAGTCATTAAATTTGAAGTACACATACTATTTCTTTGGTGTGAAACACTGAATGCAAACTGTTTGCTCCTTTCAGCTCCACTGGCCTTTAAAAATAACCCATAGATGCTATTGAAGGTAATTGAAGTAATCACCGTGAATTCAACCAACAGGGTCAAATTTAATTTCTTCCGACACAGTCGGTGTGATTTTCTGTCGAGCTGTCTTCAGATTTCCTCATTAGCACGTCCAGAGAGCGAGCAGTGAGAGAACGGCGGACACAGATTAGGCCTGCAGGCTCAGAAGCAGCTTGGAAGCAAACTGTTGTCATGAACCCATGAAGCCCTCTGCTCTGTAGCCGAGCTAAGTGGTGACGGTGACACTCTACCATTCTCAGCCTGAAACCTCCGGGGGCTCCGGGGAAATACAGAGGGGATGTTGTTGAGGAAACATAACCTGTGTTTGCACTGTGCATGATAACAGTGCATTACTTTGTGGGCACAGGCTCGTCTGTGTGCACTCGGAAATTGCTGTGACAGAAACATGGCTTTTCAATGTGCTACGGGTCCCTGCAGGGCCAATCTTCACAAAAAGTTGGAGGATAATGTCAAAAACTTGAGATTACTCCCTGTTCAGAGACGCTGGAGGGCTAAGAGAGCCTGGCAGATGTGCCTTCAGGGCCAAAAAGCATGACCTGCAGCAACTTCCATGTGCTTTCACTTTCATTAATCCCTCCATACTGTATTCTCTTTGTCTCGGCAGATCTCTTTATGTGCTTTTAACTTTCAACTTCTGCCTCGGGGCATATTGCATCCAGTCATACTCTTCTTTCTTCTCCCTCAGCTTCTTCTGTCCTCTGTCCATGTTTCATTATGCTTCATTCGAGGCTCAAACTTTTACACATGCATACACATTTTAAATAATTTTCTCTGCAAGGATGTTTTTTGAGTACATTTTTTGGACCACATCACAATTCTAATTCTCACCTGGGTGCAAATAAATTCAAACTCTAACTTTAATCCAACCTTAAAGTTATAATCCTCAACAATAACATACAAGCAATTTAACTTTTAATGCTTTTATCATTTTACTGCAATAACCACTCAATATCTTTACCATCAGCAGTTT
>JAOWBC010000458.1:7051794-7064893 GCA_028566105.1 Hypoplectrus providencianus
CATACAAGCAATTTAACTTTTAATGCTTTTATCATTTTACTGCAATAACCACTCAATATCTTTACCATCAGCAGTTTACTCACCATTGTATTTTTTTATTCTTATTGGTTTAATCAGCCATTTTCATGCTCAATAAAAAAGCTTTTACATGCACAAGTGCTATTTTATCTAATTAAACACAGGCTCACAAGTTATTATTCACTCACTTTACACTGTGAGTTTCTGCTGATGGAAATGCAAATTGAACATTTCCTACTGGTGCTTCAAGCCTTAATCTGGAAAAAGGTGCGTTTAATTGCAATCAGACACAGGAAATGCATTTACTCAGGCTGTAACAGACACTTCATTCATTATGATGACATGAATATAAATTAAACTGAACTCTAAATCAACATTTCAGTGCACATCTATTAAACCTGATATTTCTGCACAGCTGCAAATATAGATTGGACTACGCTGAGATAATCGACATAATTAGTATTGAATTAGTTGCTCATGGTGGCTGCGTATGATTGTTTCTGATTTGTGTGATCAAAACATTTTCAGAAAGCTCTGGAAAGTCCAAAAGTAAACATTTATTGAAAAAAGATGGATGTAATCCTTTCAAAAATGTACAAAAATGTTAAATTACATTAATATATATATATTATTTATCTGCATTCACAGGTTACTTTGATACCAGTAACTGAAGAAAGCACCAGATTGGAGAGTTTTTAAGACCGATCCCCCTAAATAAGTCCAGAACAGAAGCTTGGCTGCAGTCTAAACAGATAAACCAGATTCCCTTCAGACATTAGCAGCTAAAAGAGAATTTGCTCGAGTATGTAACTGCACATTACTTTCGCCTCAGAGGTCAGAGGTATCCGAGAATAAACCAGGACAGAAATCTTAAGAACTGCAACGTAGCACTTACCTACTATAACAAAATGTACAACAAAAGATGCACAACCCACACATCCACTCCAGTGTGCTCAAGTCCCATTCATGAGGTTTCTATCAAAAGATAAACTGAACCCCTCGTTCCTTGGATTTTCGTAAAAGATGTCTTGAGGACAAAGGACTGTTGTTTAAGTAGGACTTGCTTGCATAAGTAAAACGCTGGAAATAGCAACACTTAATGTATGAAACAAACTCACCGACCTTCACACAGGCTCCAGCATATGTGCTTGTTTTGATACTACACTGACCTACATTCATACTCCTAAATCTGGTGAAGAGACACACACCTGGTGACCAGTGCTGAGATGATATCTGTGATCGTACTGTTGAGTTCGTTGAGGAGCTCCTCGATGGGGCCGGGGATGGGCAGCTGTTGTCTGAGGTGCTCTGCCCTCCGAATCTGCTGCCTGTTTTGCCAGATAGTTTCTGCCAGCTTCTCACACCTGACACACACACACACACACACACACAAACACAGACACAAACACGGTCAGATGTATTGTGTTTCTTCCAGACGTGTACAGCAGAAGATTTCTCTACAGCAGAACATTAGCAATAACATTGAAACAGGATCATTTTAAATGACAATGAAAACCCTCAGCTTTTTGTCCCAAAAAGGCAAAGAAAACAACCAGTCTGAGAATTTCTGATTAAAAGCAGAAAAAAAGAAGAGACACGTTGGACCAGTCTGCCTATGTCTTTGTTATTAGCAGCCAATAAACTTTGGAAATAAACCCAGCAGTAGTCAATTGAAAGCTTGTAAACCTGTGACCCTTTGCTTTGTGAGGGAGTCCAGTAGCTGTGATCTTGGTGGGAGGTGGAAGAAAACTCACCAGGACTGCAGGATGTCCAGGCCTCCCTCTGGCGGGCCCCCGTTGCCTGCCAGCTGTTGCCGTCTCTTCCACTGAATCAGCTCGTCATCCAGAATGATGGTCTGCTGCTTCCTCAACAGCTGCAGTGTTTTCTGGTGCTTCTCTGCCAGGTCCTGCACAAAAACAACAAGGAGGACTTCCAATCACACATTAGCACTCTTAAAGTTTGTTCTTCCATGTGTGCATGTCTCTGTCTTACCAGTCTGTATTTCTGTAGTGTGTTGGCCTCTCTGGTCAGCCATGCCTCCACAGTGGCTCTCTTGCTGAGGAGGGCGGGCTCCCGTAGCTGTCGGTCAGCAGGGGGCAGCGTGGCCAGGCTGGTCAGCTGAGCTGTTGAGGGGTGGGGTTGTTGCCATCCAAATGGGGGAGGGGTTGGGACGAGTTAGAGAGGAAGGGAGGGAAAGAGAGAGGAGGTGAAAATCTTTAACCCGTGCACATGCGGTGTGCACACATGCACACACATAGAGGAATAATGATTCACTCAAGATAACCTCCCCGAGCATAAAGCAGATGTCAAAGGAGCTGGGTGTTGTTTTTTTAAGTGATGCAACATAT
The DNA here is from genome assembly GCA_028566105.1 of Hypoplectrus providencianus. NCBI lineage: Eukaryota > Metazoa > Chordata > Actinopteri > Perciformes > Serranidae > Hypoplectrus > Hypoplectrus providencianus. The sequence continues at coordinate 7,054,161 of JAOWBC010000458.1, forward strand.
ATGCAAAGGTTGCTGATTATGGACACTCTGGGTGTTTGTATAGGATCCAGTTAATGTCAGACGGCTGTGAAATGTATGTGGAGTGGGGAATGATTTAGCTGATTTAGGATCTTTCAAAGCAATGACAAGGACTTGACTCAAACCATCTTTTAAAACCTTTAAATAGCTCTGCAACAGCTGGAAACAGTCCAGTTTCATGTCACACGTGGAAACCACAAACAGCTTCAGCTTGTAATTCTTTTTTTTTTTTATAATTTGTCAATGAAAGGGATAGTTTAAGGTTGTATGAGGTATCTATCCATAGTGAGTGGATTAATTACAGTATTTATAGCACGGCCTCAGTTTGGAGAAGCAGGCATGAGAACTGGCACAGGACCAAAGAAACACTCTGCTCTGGACAGAAACAACCAACCAAGGTTTTCCTATATGTCCTTCCTATATATACTGACTATGAATTAGTACCTTGTACAACCTCACCTAAAAAGTCCTATTGATCCCTTCAATAATTGAGTTTAAAAATATCATTACATAGTGAAACAGTGAGGTTTTATCCAACTTTGGGTCCAAAATGCATTCATACAGACATAAAAGAGAAAAACAACAGATCTGCACATTGAAAAAAAAACTTGCACCAGCAACGGCTTGGCATGCATGATAAATGAGTCGAACAAAAACAAATTACAACAACGGTTAATTAATTTCCTGCATCCTTAACAGTCTAGACGGTGAAAACATTTGCATAACTTCAGAGCAGCAATAACGATGCAGGTCTCACCCTGGATGCGGAGGCTTTCCTGGTACTGGATGATGAAGTACTCCTGGTTGTGTTGGAGCTTGCGCAGGTCATTCTCAGTGTCCTGGGTCAGCAGGCGAAGCTCCTCAAAGGCTTGGTTGATCTGTTGGTATTTCTGAGACATGCTGTCCATCATCCCGCCCACCGGAGAGCTCGACTGCCAATTACAAAGTGAGATTGAGAGACGGGCCCAGAGAGAGACGGCAGGTTTGGAGCAGCAATTGGAAAGGTTGCATAGCCTGGATATTGTCTGTCATTGAGTTGTTTATGGTAGTTGTTAGAGGAAATGGCTGGCTACTGGTGAAGTGAGAGCTGATATCTGTGGGGGATGGAGCAGGAATAACCCAGCTGGACTTGATGCATTGACCCTTGCGTGTGGCACTAAGGCTATTTGACTGTAAAATCCCCAGTGACTACAAGCCTGATGAGAACACTGCAAACAGAAGCAGGAGAAGCATTTGCTTATCAGACTCAGGCAGACTGCGCGGCCAGTTAAGGGTCTGAACAGGAACACTATGGTGACTAAAGGTTCAGACTAAACAGTGTGAAATTCAATCAGTCCAAATATGCATTCCCCTAATAGAAAAGGCATGTTGAGACTGGAAATCAATTCTCCCCAGGAGTTGCTGAGAGTCACATGTTTTACGCACTGCTGGCTTTATGGTTTTATAACTCAGTGCTTTTTATAAACTGCGAAATATTGGACTTCCAGTTTCGACTTCCTTCCATGCAGTGCAGACATATATTGCATGTCTAATTTACGATATTTAGATATCTCTTTTATAAAAACATAAAGGAATCTGCAGACCTGCAGGGTAATAAGTGGAGAAAACAGACCATAGTTATGCAATTACCCAGCCTCTGAATCCATCACCATTATGTAGTTGAGCCTTTGTTTGTGCTCGCAGGCTTTGTACCGACCATGAAATGAATAATGCATGAAGAAGCCACAGGTGTTTGTTCAAGTAAGTTTGCATTTCTGTGCGTAGACAAGCGTGCGTGCAGGTGTCAGCTTGTGTGTGTGTGTGTGTGTGTGTTCTGCAGCACAAACATGCATCCTACTCACGTTGGTGGCCTCTCTGACGAGCCTCTGCTCCGTGTAGAGGATGTGTTTGATGCATCGGACCAGCTCCAGAGGACAGCGGTCATACGTGCTCTGAAAGACAAGGAGCACATGTGCCGTGTTAAGGCCTGTTAGCCCCTGACGAGCGGAGCGGCCTCCGCACACAGGACTCACCAATTTAGTCACATCAAGGGAGCTGGCGAAGTTCTGGAGCCAACGCGGCAGACACACTAACACCCATTAGGAGAGCCTAATGAGAGCCATCTCTGAGGCACGGCGCACTTCATATATGATTCATTAGCATACACACACACTCCAGAGCTAAGTGGTGTGTTACAGTAATAATCCTTCCTCTAATGAGCAGCGTAAAAGATTGTAGTTTCACTTTCAGTTTAGGTGATTTTTGTGTTGTCAGGGAGGAGAACACCGTGAGCACAGGGCATCAACAGTATTAGTTTACCTGTTTTATTTATATACGGAAAACATTTTATATGTCACGTCAATGTATCACAATCCCAAAAGGGGAAACGGAGCAGGAGGAATTTGGGGTTGCAGTTTAATATTGCACAACCAGCTCCATTCAGTCTATTTCCCTGCCTGGTTTCAGTGAGGGGAGAAGACAAACAGAAGAACAGATCTGTGAGCAGCGAGCACGATCATAAATAGCAGAGCTGGCTGGCTACCAAGGCCCTCACTTGGGCTGCCTTCTTGTTTTCCTCCTGGTGGAAACAACCTGTTCTTTAAACATATTGTCCACTATGTGCCATTTCCAAAAACTATGGAAAACAGTTCCATCATTAACAACTTGCCTTTCATCATCCCGCATTGTTGAAAGGTCTAATATGTAGGATTATCCTAAAGTAAAAGGACAGACTCATGAAAAAATTATTCTTCTGAATCAACACTGATGACCCTCTACAAGTCTGAGCCAGTGTCTGTATCTACAAGGATCTTGTCTTCTCCCTGTATTTTCTCTGTAATTTCTCATTTTGCTGCTAGCAGGACATTTCTGGAATTTACCTTTAGGGAAAATAGTGCAGAAAAAAAACATTTAGTGGCAATTATTTCACTGAGTGCCCTTAAAGGGGAGTGTTTAATGAAAACATAAATATGGAGTACTTTCAGATATAGGAAAATTATCAAAGTCATTTCTAAGACAAAGAAGATGAAAGTCCTTTTTAGTGATAAATCTGACAAATAGCTGAACACCACAGATGATATACATCCTGCATTAGTGTTTGTGTATTCTCAGTTTTTTTTTTGTGCCCTATTGACCCTGAGAAAAGCAAAACAGTCCCTTAGTCAGAAGGTAAAATGAACTGGAGTTAGTGTATATACTTTTGGATGTATATTTCTAAGGATACAGTGCTGATCTTGAGAGGGACTTACTTTAAGCTGGCTGGCGTAGTGTCCCAGTTTGATTTTCAGTAAAAAGCCGTCCTCTCCCACCTGGTGCTCAGCCTTGTTTTGCAGCTCCTGAATCAGACTGTCCAGCAGCCGTTTCGCCTTGAACTCCTCCTGTGGGTTCTCCAGGTCTATGGCATCCCTAAAACACAAACACACCCAAAGTTGACTTGTGCATAAGTAAACACACGGTTACTAAATTCACTCTCAGGTGTAGAAAATAGAAAGTACAAGCAGCTGTTTAAATGAACTCTAATAGACAAATATTCAACCCAAACAAGCATACATGTGAGCGTTCCTGTACATGTGCTAAACAGGGACTCACCACAGCTGGCCCTCTATCCACTGGGACAGATAATGCCGCACCTCAATGGGGAAGTGCTGACCGTACAGAGACTGCATCTGGTGCAGAGCATCTCCTTGGAGCTGCTGGGCCTGGATCCACACTGCCATCTTCAACACCCTGGAGATGCAAGAAAGGGATGGTTATCAACAAGAGAGTGGGGAACACAGCTTGAAAAACAAGGTTTTGAGAAAATAAGGATCATTTAGAAAAAGTTTGGAAGGTTATATTATCCCTTTTCCAAAAGAATTAGAGCCAACCAGTTAAGTTGCAGTTTCCAACTTTATCATGTTGAAGAGGATATTTATTTAGTGATAACAGAAATCTTGATAGTAGAGCAGATTTAGCAAATCCACACTGAACTAAATCAAATTCCTTGACATATATCTACCAGCACTCAGAATTTGATTTTGGTGAAATGAAACCTACGGCACAAATGTTTCTAGTTTCCCTTTAAATCTCCAAACCTTAGTGGTTGAGGTGGTTGTGCATCTTTTCTCACTTTGCTGCCTGCTCTTGGCTCCACTGTCATTTTTCTTCTGTTTCTTCTGTACTCATGAATCACTCAGACTGTTTTTTCTTTTATAGGAAGAATAGGCCACTGACATATTTCAACGTTTTTAATACCTGCTAAGTCCTACATGGACGTGGCCTACCATCAGCACAAAGCCGTTGCTGTGGGACTGGAAAAGTCAAGTGGTATATGTAAGAGATTCAACAGATTTTTCAACTGGTTGTTTTGTCTGTTTTGTGCACTCAATTGACAGTTTCAGCTTGTCTGGGATTGGGAGCATTTTTAAGCATTTTAAGGCAGATGGACTTTTCTTTAACAAGTCAGGAGAAAAGTTGTTCACCTCTTGACTATTTTTCTTTCCTATGTTGCCCATTTGTTCCCCCTGCAAGGCTGAGAGACAAGTGGAGTCAAAACAAAAAGATACGACACAGTCCAGCCCCCCAACCAACATCACTGCATGCATTTTTGAATCCTACTCCATGAACAGGGACTTATTACATATCTGAGTGGACGAAAACAACATGCAGAGTTACGCAAGGCTCCATTCTGGGGCCACTTCTGTTTGACATCTATATGCTGCCACCAGTTTAGATTATAAAAGACACAAGGTAAATCAATCATTACTATGCAGTCAGCACACACATTTACATAACCGTATCACCAAGGAACACAGGCCCAGTGCAAGCACTGATTAAATTCATAGAACAAATCAAGGATTGGAGGTGCCAGCTTTTCTTTCTTCAGTTAAAAGAAACTGGGGTAGTTTTTTTGGAAGCAGGGAGAGCTGAGAGAGCTGCAGCTGATTCAGAAAGCTGCTGCTGGAAGCATCACTGAGACCGACAGAGTACAATAATTGTATTTATAATGTGCTGCTTTTGCACTTTGTCGCGGTGAGTTTGTGTCATAAAGCGCTTTGATTGTCTTGACGCTGAAATGTGTTAAATAAATAAACTCTCCTTAGCAACAGCTCCTCGTCAATTGTCTCAGAGGACTTGTGTTGGATCACTGATACTTGTTTCCAGTCAACACACCCACTCACCTTTCTCAAAAGTGGCACTGTCACTGTCAGTAAAAGACTGAGTGATATGAGTATGCGGGAAGTTTGTGGTATATGTATGTGTGTATTTGTGTGTGTGTGTGTTTGTAGATGCTTGTGGTGTCAGTGGTTCTGTTTGACATTGTGTCCATCTTTTGTGTATCAATGTAAACATCATTGACACAAACAGACAAACAGAGGTCTCAACACATATTTTCATTCGTCATTTCGAGACTTTCAGTTTAGATTATTCACAATACCCACAAGGTTGTGGCACTGCTGTCACACTGCACTCTTCCCATTTCAAACCTTTAGCTCCTTTGTCAGAGCAGAAACTCAGTCAGTAATTGACCTTTACAGTAATTTTGCACATTGCATAAAAAGCCACTTTCCTGCACAAAAAGAAACTGCTTCATATCAGGATCTCATGACACAAATGGCCTTCAGTCATTCATCCGATGACGCCACAAGCTGGGTTGGATAATGATATTTCCAATGAAAGACTCAATACCTTGTCCCAAACATCCCTTTCTTCTCATCCCTGGTCAAAGCGTGTGCAAGTGTGTGTGAGGCATGGAACAACACAGATGCTCACCTGCTATGTGTGTGTCTAGGTGAGACAGGCTCAGAAAGATTATTCCTCTCCTTATGGTATTTGTGCCTCTAGATACTAATCCTTTCAGCCCATGATAATGCTTTTGCATTCATATCGCCTGAACGTGTCCTGCACTTTGACCTTTGACCTTTCAGTTTGTTCTTATCCACTAGAGACTTCAGACTTTAGAAAGAAGTTCTGCGAAGGGCTCGCTTGTATGTGGAGCAAAAGTTTTAATCAGTGAACCCTGACAGATGGCTTTGGTAAACTGCACGTTGAAAATACTGCAAACCCTCATGGCAGATGATTTTAAGCAACTTGAAACTCTTAGAATTAAAGGAGCTTTTCAAGCAATGATCAAATACATTGCATAAAGAAACTGGTTCAAAATATTGGACAAAAGTTTGCATTAAGAGCATAATAGCTTCAAATCTAAAATACGTGATGTTCCAATTTAAAGGGGACCTTTTTTTCTTTTCTTTTCCATCATATATATAATGTCACATTATTGGACAAGCATGTCAAGTGTGTCTTTAAAATTTTAGTAAACAAGCTTGTGAAGATTCCCCTTCTTTGTTTACCCAAACTCCACCCAGGAATGAATACTACTTTAAAATAAACAGAGACTTATTACATATCTGAGTGGACAAAAACCACATGCGGAGTGCTACAAGGCTCCATTCTGGTGCCTCTTCTGTTTGACATCTATATGCTGCAACTGGTTCAGATTATGAAAATCAATGATGTTTATGCAGCCCAAACTCAAATTCACATAAACCATAGGAGACTGATTTGAGACTGATGCCTATCGGATTTTTATTAATAGTCATCATTATTATCATTCAACTTCTACATGTAGGTATTTCTCCCTAGTTTCTGACCGCATTCCTTCTGAAACAGGTTTTTATTGGTGATTTGCCTGCTCTGGCTGCAGCGATTGACCTTACACAGACGTGACATATGGGAGACCTGGAAATGCCAACCAGCCAGAGCAGACTGAGCTTCAAAGAGATGGACGCTCAAACGAAGTGTCTCTGACAGAGGATGAATGGACATGCAGCTACCACAGGCTGCATGAGACTGTTGAACATTACAGCACGTAAAAACATTTGAGAAGATATCAAAGCATTGACCTCAATGTCTTTAATATATACGATTATCACATTTATCTACAGGATTCTATATGGAGATGGGTTAAAGACTTGGGTTAGGGTTAGGAACCTGTTTACTGTGTTATACCTGTCTTGACTCACAAAACCCAAAATGTGATCATCTCAGAAGAGTAAATATGTGACCCAGCTGGTTGATGACATACAACAAGGTTAAAAAAAATCCCAAACTCTACACTAAATGCTCTATTCTCTTTTCTGTAATTTGAACATGCTGATTGTTTTAGGATTGCGCATACGAAGGCGAATCAAAGGCATTTACATGGCTTTCTTTCAACACACATCTTAAATGAGTAACAGGCACACGTTTTATCTGTGAGGGCATCAGCAGCAAGCATCAGCACTCATACTATCAGCTGATTGGAAGAGGAACCGAACAGGAAGAGCACAAAACCTTTTCTACTACCTCTTTCTGTTACACCCATTGTGGGTGCAAGAGTGTCTTTCTGCACCATCCTGTACTACACAGACACACAAATAGGAACAACGGAGCTTTAAACAGTGATTGTGCTAAAAGACAGTGAGATGAACTGGTGTGTATGTCTGTCTGTCTCTTTAACAGATCCTTAAGGTGGGGGCTCCAGTTTGCCCACCATTAGCGCCTCTATTCTCACCTCCAACAGGAGAATGAGATGATTCCCAGCAGCTGTTTGACTAACCGCAACATCCAAATGTCCTGGCATGACCCTGAGCAACTCTATGAAAGGTGTCGTTCTTTGTCACTGTCCTTTCTTTGAAACTCTCAACACTAATATGTTTCTTATGTCACATCAAACCACTCCTTATTGTGAAAAAAGAAAATACACCTTACCTCTTGCCTTCAACTCTGTGTTACCATGTAACAGCAGGAAACTCAAAAGAGGAGGACCGCAAACCTGAGACAGACAGAGAGAAAGCAAAAGGAGGAAGTGAGTCACCCTTGGGTGCTTCTGAGGAAGCTATTTTTTTTCACAAGGACTGGAGCATGAAAAAAAAGAGCATGAAAGGTTGTGAGAGAGAGCTGAAAGGGAAAGTCCACTGAACAGATTTCTCTTTATTCCAGTCGTCTTGGACATGTGAACATAATAAAGTAATTTATGAATGTACCCAAGGCTGATAAATACACAGCCAAAGCTGTCTTAGAGATGCTATGTAGGGATGCTCTGCAATTTAAATGACATTTGTGGGAAAAGGACATCAACCACAGAGATGCTGGACGAGTAGCCATGAGTAATTTGAAATTTAACTACATGGGCAAATATTCTCCATCTCTAAAACTGTCTTAAAAAAATACATAGTTACAACTTTGTTTTCTATTTTCTTAGCTCAGGCCATCAGTTCTACTTGCTAAGCTCTTGAAACATTGTGAAATCAATAGGAATAAACATTTCTTTTTCTATTTTATAATTTAGGTTAAAAAAAAAAGGCTAATCATACATTGTTTAATTATTAATTACAAAGCCTTATTGCATTTTGACCTTAAAGTGTGAAGCTTTTCCTCAGTAGTTTTTGGTTGAACCCCATGTCCACCCCTAACTCTATCCTGGGTTTTAGGAGGTAATGGGGCTCGATCTCCAACGCTGTATCCAGTTCTCTTTTGACATCCAAGCCACTGACTAGACGAAAATGGTCTCACCGAAATGGAAACTTGAATCAATACAGAATGGTTTGACTCTGTCAACAACTTAACTTAAAACAAGCTGTAATATGTTGTTTTCCCTTTTAGACAGATATAGTAAAGACAATTTAAAACTTTGTTTTTGTCCCGTCTCAGAATTTGTCTCAGAGAAACTCAACCGGAGCATCTGTGGAATAAAAGCCCAATTGAAAACAGACATGTACACAGATTTAGAAAGTGTGTGGACGGATCAAGAGTCTAGTCATGACAGCTGCCTTAAGCTTTGAACTACAGCCTGACAGTCGGCCATGACTGTTGTCATGAAGCAGACAGAGGCAGAGACCCTGAAGTTGAGCTTATCGTGATAGAAACGGCTCTCATTCCTGGCTCGACCCTGAAGAGGAAGAACAGCAGGAACCCACATGCTGGCTCAACTGTCCAGACAAATATGTCAGTTTCTTGATTCTACTGTCTGGATCCGTCTTCCTTGGCTCGATCCTCCTCCGCTTCTCTGCTTTTTTTTTCTGGACCTATGACCTTTTTAAGCAGGTCTGATGAACATCTTTTCAATATCCTTCCTTTTATCAGTGATTGATCATGTTTTGGATACGAGCAGTGACAGTTAGCATCTATGAATAACCCAGAAACCGTGACGCACACAGTCTAATGCCACTGAGCAGTCAAGAGTGCAGTTTCATACTCTCTGAAGAGGTTTACTAAAACAATTATCCCTGGTGTTTACTGTCCTTGCCTCATGTAAATGCTCACTAATGTGTTTCTCTTCCCATCATAGAAACTATGAGGCACTGTTGGCTCCGTTTTCTGGAAAGCGAGTGATGCTACTTGAGAGGAGAAGCCTTTTGACTCTTCACAGGAGATTGTTATGTCAGCTGGACAACTCACACATCTTAACAGCGTCTCAGGAGAAGAGGACAGGCAGATAAACAGCACAATAACATGCAGTTAAATACAACAGTCCTGCGATAAACACTGCGTTTGTGAAGTTTATAGAGAATTGTTAATTTAACTTGTAGTCATTTTTCAACACATCTCAAGACATTGTAAGGGTTTTTTATTTGTCTACTCCCTGTATTTATTAGCGCACGCACATATATTTTACGTTTTAAATTGGCTCCCCCTTCAAAGATCATCAGTTGTCACTCTAGTTCATTTTTACTGCCATTCCTTTCCAGCAGAGGGAGGAAGACCTTGGCTACAACTCCAAAGCAGTTCTCACACTAACACATACTTTCTGTTTTCCAATTTGAATTTATGGCCACCAGATTTTCCCCATCTCTCTCTCTCTGTCTCTCTCTTTGACATACTCAAATGCTAAAATAATTCAACACCATGGAAACACCAGACACTAATGTATTCAAACTGATTAATTGCCATTGAAACGAATGAATCCTCATTGGCTTCCAGTGTTTGATTCCACTCCCTCAGATACTGAACAACAACAGTTGGACATCAAGTTAATGCAGAACCAGTCCTCTCCCTCAGTCCCTTCACACAACCCTGGCAATGGCGCACGGAGCAGTGGTTTTCTTTTTCACCCACAGTGCAGAATGGTGGCATATTTATGAGTGGAGAATGGTGGGATGACAAATCGGGAGAATGGGTTCCAGCTAGCATTACGAAACGGCAAAAAACAAAACATATTCTGTCCAAGTCTGTCCTCACCCAGCTGAAAAGGCCTACGGCATAAAGTAAGTGAGTGCTGCTTCATTTTCACTCTTTCTGATAAATTATTGGTTCATATGTGAGAAGGTAAACACCTTATAGTATTAAACATAACAAGACTTTTACACTATTTCTTTTAACCTACACTTTCAGATGCAGGAACACCCATTATGAATAGGTGACAGACCAGTTTCCAATTGCAAGTAGACAGTTATGCTTTCTGTTTCTTTTTCCGGTTTGTCATGTTTTGGTCACAGACATACTCATTGTTCAGAAACCTCAATAGTCCAAAAACTGATAACTCATAGTCCAATGACTACTTATCCTAAAAACCAAAACCTGTTACTCTAACATTAACATATTGGTCAATTTAACTGATCTTGGTTCCCCTTACTCAGAAGATATGTCTAAACCAAAATGTTGGTCTTTGTGTCATTAATATAAAAACATACTTGTCATTCTGGCCAATCAGTCATCTTCTTCCCCATTACAGGGGAAAATGTTAATATGGTTAAATGTTTTTTCTTTTTTTTTTT
>JAOWBC010000458.1:7074427-7095652 GCA_028566105.1 Hypoplectrus providencianus
AGCTTCCTGTTCCTTATTATACAACCCTGATTCCCAAAACATTGGGATGCTGTGTGAAATGTAAATAAACACAAATTATCAAAATTATATTTATAAAAACAATTTAGCACCAGCCAGCAGAAGCATTTGGACAACCTGTCAACTTAAACCAGAAAAGGGGCTTGTGAATGTAAAGTGAAGAAATGAGGTCAAATTGAAAAAAAAAACCAAACAATAAACATAGAAAAAGCAGCTGTCTGAGTCACAGTGGACGTACTTGCGCCTCCCCTGCCTCCCTGATGAAACACCAGACCTTAGCAATCTGTTATTTCTGTGTGACTGGCTGGAGCTGTGACTGAGCCGAGCAGCCTGCAGGCTGAGTGATGGAGCACCAGTCAGTATGAAGTGGGATCAATCAGGGAGCCATAATATACTGCAGGTGACAGCCACCTGCCGGACTCCAGCCTGGAAAAAAACGATGCACGTCACCGCCTCAAACCGACAAGTAAAGCGCTACACGGCTCGCTAGCTGTGGAATTACTCCAGCAGGTCCAGCGTTTTATCATGCGGCCGCCCCTTTGTGCAACTTTATGCAGAAGTACATTTGCAGAGCCTTTTTTTGGTAACAGAGCAGCCTTACTTCACCAGTGATGACATGTCGCAATGGTGGCCTTTTGCAACCTTGTGAGAGAGACAGACTATTTAAAGGAGCTGGCCTGCTGAAGGAGGCAGCAGTATGTTTTCAATCTATTGTGATTGTCAGTTTAAGATCCACGAGGGACTTTTAAAGCTACACTGTGCAGGGAAACTCAGCCTGTCCCTATGAATTCATGAAAACAAACTAATAAATCCCCTTTATAAACTTCGGCTAGCCAGCATCTGTCTGCTAAAGTAGCTTCAGATAAAAAAGCATTCTAAATATAGCGATAATCTATAAAAACTGAAACAAATGCACACCGTGTGTCACTCAGTGCTTCACATTACTGATCTCTACTGCTGCACTCTCTGTACCGAGTCGCTGGCAGTGTGACCTCATTGTGCTCAGCTGGCCTGCTAGCCTCTGAAACCCCCACCCTAAACCCCTTCCAGCCAGAGCCCGACCAGCCAATGATCTGCTTTGTTCCCCCGGCTCACACTCTCCAACCATCTGGACAGACGCCTAAGAGCAAGTCAGGGTATTTGAGGTGAGAAGGGCTGCAGCCTATATGTGAAAAGGAAACCGTGCAGCTTTAAAATACTTTCACGTGTGACACTGAATCCGTTGTTTGTTCAAGTGCAGCACAACCTTCATACTGTACAGTAAAGTAGAGCAGCTCTAGAGGGGCTAAACAAACCACCAGGAAGCACAAAAATATATCATATCCGAATTAAAGCTGGCTTCTTTGCACGTACAGACTTCATGACTAAAGTGCAACATGTTTGAAGTATGAACTCTGTGCATGATTGTGAACAACACTTGATAAAGTCCTGAAACCTCAAGCACAGAGGTGAAACAGCAGCCAATTACTTCACTTCTGTACTGTAGAGATGCAGATATGCAAACAGAAACCTTTCAACTTTCTCGGCTGCAGTATAATCCAAAATTACTGTCCTTTAAAGGCTGTAGCAGGGCCAGTTTTATAAGAAGAAAAACAAACTAAGACAAGGAGACCAAAGGAATCCATAGGTACAACTGATGTCAAAATAACCTGTCAGCAAAGAGGCAACATGGTGCAACGCTACCAGCGAGTTTTCAGTTAGGAAACATGCACACTTTGTCATGCATGTCATTCAATTTAAGGTAAAACTAAAAGTTGTTTTCATATTCTTTCATCTAGAAACAGTCTAAGAATTGCAAAATTGGCATCGTCCAATGTCCCATATATATGAAAACCATATTGCGGAGTTGTAAAGCTTGCAAGGAATAAGAATCTGATCATCTGGATTGGATTTAATTTTTCCATTCTAAAGGCCAGTATAGCGTGTCCCTGAATGCAGCACAGGCTGATTTCTACTATCAATTATTTTAGCAAAGTAAGATGTTTAATAAGACAAAAAAGGTGAACAAATTGTTCAAGGTCACAGATTAACATCAGTATCTCCTGCATGTTGATGTTAATTCTGCACTGGCATGAATGAAAATCCAGTGGCAGCCAATTTATAGTTTGCTTTGAGAAGTAGCTGCCAAAAGTGTAAAGTTCACAGGGTCATTCTCCACAGCAGCTCTCTTCTTCGTTTTTTTTTTTTTAATATTGGGAGCCGCAGAAATGAAAAGCGGTGTCTGGCGCCTCCTGACTGTGTCCTATCTGTCTCTGTCTTGTCTGCAACTGTAACCACAAATTTAATTTAACTTTTTTTCCTCTGGATGTTTGTTAGCTGCTAAATTTGTACGTTTGTGCATGCACTTACAGATGTACAGTGTAATTCTCTGTGTGTATTTGTTTGTCCATACCAGTGCATCCATGCACGCTGTCGCCGGCTACAGAGAAACCAGTGGGTGACATTATATAATCTGAGCCCCACAGGGAGTGTTAAATGTGGACATGGCCTGGAGCTCAAGTCCATGGCAGCAGGAATGCCAGCTTGCTGGAGTGGAGCCACTTTGGGAGCAGAACCCTGCAGCCAGGAAACCACTGAGCAGAGACGGACAGCAGAGACGGACAGCGGAGACAACCAGCGAGCCAGTTGTCACTGTCCAGCAGTCGGCTATAATGAGACATCAGCGCAGGATAGTGTTAGTCCACTTGTAAAAACAGACATTAGGTCTAAGCCTGAACCTGCTACCCTTTAAGCCACCAGTATGCTTCGTTGTCGGAGTGTCCCCCTCGCTACACACCTTTCCCATGTCTGAACGACACTGACACCCCCTTCATCCGGGTCAGCTGTGCAGGGCTGAGAAAGGAGGTGAGGTGCAGTTTAAATGGGAAATGTTCTTGCACTTCTTTTTTACGTTCTTGCCTTTTCCAGAGAACAAAGAACAGATGGGTTCAACACCAGGAATGCCTTGCAGGAGAGACTGAAAATCTAGGCCGTCATTATCATATTTAATTTAGCTTTCCAGCGTGAAAGATGCATTGGATGCAACTCAATTACAACATGCCAAGTTCATCCAAAGGCCACATTTCAATGCCTGCAGTCAAAAGGATCCATTAGAGATGAAGAGTCAAGAGGGCTTATTATAATTCACATAACAACTTTAATAGTTGTATAGTTATTCTCCAAATGATCACTCTGGAAACTCATTGTCTCACCAGCTAATTAAGCCAATTAAGCCTTTGATGGTAACTGCATGTATTTGAAGCTTCAGGTTAGCCAATGGATATCGGGTTCACTTCCATGCAGCAGTCCCCATTTACAGTCTGATAAGATACTTGAACTGTTTGACAAGTAGTCAATTTAATATAAACATATGAATGCACGTTCAATCATAATTTGTCTGTGATTGGCCATAGTATAGCGGACAGCCTCAAAATAGCACACACAGACACACTGCCGTTTCAATTACGGCTACAAAACTACTGACCAAGTTCCTGTTTAGGCACATTATAAAAAGCAAATGTACGTAAAAGCCTGAAGTGAAGTAGATATGAAGGGGACATGAGCCACGCAGCTACATAAAAAAACATGATTCATAAACCAGGAGCCACTGAAGTTACGTACAAATGATGACGTACGTAGAGAACAGAAGTTAAAAAATAAACATGAGAAAAAGTCACCGTTTCAAAAAACCCCTTTCCTTGTTTGAAGGTGACATTAACAAATCAACAAATGTCTTGTTGTCCCAACTCAATAGTCCACACCCCAACGGCATTCAGTTTATTTTCGAACCAACGGCACTAAAAAACAGTCTGTCCTTATTGATTAATCATTGCAGCTCTATTTACTTCAAATGTTTTTTGCATCTTCTTTTGATTACACAGGATTACTTCTTAAGTTATGACCGTTCACATCTTGGCTGCACATTTTTATGATCCTGCTAAGAAGGACAATCAGTACTTGTCAACACATGCATGTGTGTAGCTCAGCCAGCCCACACATTTTGGTTTTTGCTCTCTGTGGTTTGGCGAGTTTTAAGAGGTATTTGGTGATGTGGGCCATCCAACAGATTGAGTGTCAACTGATTCATCCTAATGCTGGGATGTTTTCAAGATTGAAAAATATTATCATGTCATGCAATTATCAGCTTACAGTGTCTAATTACGAAATAACCCTTCGACAAACATCTTCTTCTATTTAATAAGGACAAACAAAGAAAAGAAGCTTTATCTGAATAACACACTCTGGGATGACAACGTGCACGGAGCTGAAGGCTTTGGACCGACTGGTAAGAAAGAAAAAATGCTTTCCAAATAATCACCCAACAAGAAGCTTAACCTACATACAGCATGAACTGGAAACAAAGAACATACAACAGATCCAGACTTATAAGATCATGGTCCATGTGTTCAGGGCATTTGGGGTAATTGTCACAATGTCTCATCCCCGTCTTAACCAAACGCATGCGGTTGGAGCTCTAATCTGCGAACACACACATTGTGGTTCGAACCCCCAACTGCAGTGTCATTTCCAAATGTGGCATGACTGGATGTTTCTGCTTCTTTCTGTGTTAAAGTCACAGGAAAAGTAAAGGATGGACCATCTATAATTTGCTGAAAAATGCCAAATATCACCCTCATTAAAACAAGCAGCAGGTCAGTGTTCAGTCTCAAATAGATGACTGTCTGTTGCATGAAAAGTATATTGAAATGTTCCGTTATCTTTGGGAGGTGCTTGTTATTTTTCAGCTTGATATTAGTTGAATCAACAAACAAAAACAAAAGTATTTTAATGATTTCCCTGAGCTGGTGGAGCAGAGCGAAGCGTTAGCTCTGAAGCTATTGTCCCGGATCAGGAGCTGCCACAGGGGCCCCTCTGACACCAGTAGTTTTTCCAGGCCTGGTATGAGGGGCCCCTGAAGAGAAGGCCAAGCCAAATTAGTACCTGGCACAAACACAGACAGACTGTTGGATTACAGTTCACAGCACCTATACACACAGGAGAAGAGTTCACAGAGAAAGAACGCTTTTGTTGCTCTGCTATTAAATATCAGATATTTCTTTATTAATACTCACTGAATTGGATTCTTGTGAATCTTTTGGAGGAAGCAGTTACAGGCTGTCCTTGTCTAATAATATGTACAATAATGCAGCTTTGAAAAGTGTGTCTGATAGTTAAAATCACCACATCAGGCTGCTGGTCTGCTGTTTTTTTGTCTGCCAGTTATGTCAATAATGTAAGCATTAGGAGTAATTTAATATGACAAAACAAAGTTATAAACTTAATAGAGTTTATATAAACTATTACAGAATGTTTTAAGATTGGTAGTTGTGAATGCTGTATAAAATTATGTGTTATAAACATCAGACAATCATGTTTTTTACCTACAACTCCATATAAAAGCCGCATGTACTTACACATGTAGTTCCTTTGGGATTACACGAGAGGTTAAGAAGTTTCATTTTATGTGGAAAACATTCCCATCAGACCTCCCTGCACTCCCCTGTCAGACACCCACCCCTCCCTCCAAAAACAGCCTTGTTGTCTTCCTAAACAGCGTGTTAAATGCCATCTGACAAGTGAATAAACATCATAGGGGCCCTCCACGCCTGGCTGGGGGACCGGGATCTGGGGATGCCTCAGACATGACTCCGGGCGGGGACAGACACTGTGGGGTTGTTTACATATTTCTATGGTAGGGCAACTGTGGAGGCCCGGCCCTAACCCCCCCGGAGACTGGATATTCAGAAGCTACTGTCTGATTTAAAAAAACAAAAATAAAAAAAAACAAGGGAGGAAATGAAACTTTTAAGTAAATCTTAGAAAATGCTTTTTTATCATCAGTGTAGCCAACCTGAAATAAAGCATGCAGTCGTGCCCGTCCAGAGGTCGGCCTGGGGATTTCCACACAGCATGCATGCATGACGGGAGAAACTTTGATTTTGTCATGATAAACTCAGTGGCTCTCACTGTTTAAAAACTACAACCAGGAGTCAAAAATCTCTTTTTCAAAAAAAGATGCTCCTGTGGGATTCAATCAACAGTGACGTGTCGACGTCTTGCTGTCACAGCTGCTCTGCTGGAGCGGCTGAATGACCCCTGATTCAGTAACAATGACTCACATGCAAACGCAGTTTAACACACACACACACTTAGATTAATATATTTAAATTTTGAGAGTTGACTGACTTTTTTTTTGCCCCAAACCAATTTAAAATGGGAAAAATTACAGATTATTGATATGGCATTGTTTATTTTCTTTGGCCCTGCCCTCAGCCCTCTATTAGATGGTCAGGGTTATGTTAGATGACTAACAAGGAGAAAAATTTCTGAAAATGTTCCAGCATTAAGCCAAAGTGCCGTCATGTGCAGCTGCAAGACAAGCTGCAAATGCAATTATGCACTGTCAGTGTAGCATTACATTCATATAAGTGAATTGTTTTGCCACTGTCACATTGTGAGAATAATTGTTTGTCTCTGCGACTAACCAGGTTGTGAGCAAAGATAAGTTATCAGGCAGCAACAGGCCCCATGATTTATAACAGGTATTCTAGCTCTGCAGGCATCACAGTGCTACAGACGTTGCGGCCTAACAGCAGCTGCTAAAGGATCCAAGTTTTAGCGCCCTGTATATTTTATCTCCGCTGGCACTTTGCTGACCAACAGGTGAGCTATTTCCAGTCAGAAAGCTCCATGTGAGTGACTGTGAGGTGCACAGTGAGAGGACCCGGCTGCATGAACACCCCTGGCTGCTCTGGACTCAGCCGCCCTGCTGCTTGAGGAGCTGGGAGGAGACGAGCTGTGCTCTGCGTGAGCTCACATCCATACAGCGGATTCAGGCAGCCAAATCAATGCTTTTCATCAGCTGGAATAACGGGTGTGCTGCTAAATTAACTTACTGGGGCCAATCACTTGACATTTGCATGTGATTGGAAAAGTTAGCCTCACTTTAACAATGTTAAGCGGAGAAATCCTATTCAAAGGTACGCCTGATTCATTTGTGTTTGAATGTCCTAACTCGATTAACCCTTATCTCAGGGGCTCGTGTTCTTGTCCATTTCCTCTTTCAGTCATGCAGACTCAATCTTTGCGACCTCTAAGCTGGGCAGATCATGCTGTGAGAATCAAGGAGGCAGTGTGTGTGTGTGTGTGTGTGTGTGTGTGTGTGTGTTGGAGGATGTTTTGCCAAATATGGGTTATGTATTGTTTCAACATCTTCAAACTGGTCGAACAGCATCAGTGACTTGCAGTTTATCTTTTTCGAAAATAGGAAGTATTGAACTGTCAAAAGCTTTTTAATCACAAAAAAAAATCTGATTATGTTCTTGCCTTTGTGCATAATATTTTTAAATTCATTCTTTCCTCTTTCCTCCATCAGGGCTTCCCATAAACACCGATGCCGGCCGCGTTTGAGAGCCGTGCCCTCTGATCTTTCCAGCTTGTCACGTGTCAGAGGTCAGATAGCTGCATTTTCTCACACACAGTATCCAACCCAGTCACCAGAGCCCCGGACCCATCCCCCCTCTCTACCCTCTCTCCCTGCGCTGTTGCTCCCCTTACCACGTCTCCCTCCCCTCCCTTCATGGCAAGCTCAGTGCTTTCAGTAAAGGTCAGCTCCACCTTTACCCCGTGCAGGTCTTTGCCCCACAGCGACGACAGCACCAGCACCGCTTCACGTTCACAGTTCAAGCCCACAAACAGGGCCCAGACCCGAGTACGGGGACCTGAAGGACGAGCAAAACTTGGAGCATGGGTTTGTAGATTGCAAATATTTCTCCGTTTATTTATACTAGGGATGTCATAATTTGAATTTTAAATCAAAATTGAGCAAAATTGTTTTTTATTTGAATTAAAGATAAACATAAAAACCAGAATAAGCAGTTTGGAAATTTCTAAAAACCTCGATTATACTTTTATAATTTGAAAGCATTTTTACAAATCTAGATTCAATGTTCTAACAACGTCACAGTCTTATGATTCTTACATTTCTAAACAAATCAAAGATTTGTAGATTCATGACAGCAAACAGTAGAAAAATTATTCTTAAAAATGCTATTCTTACAGTTGAAATTCTCAAAATATTGTTTTTTACCTGACTATTTTGCAATCCTGGTGGCCTAAATGAGACCACCCATGTTGCTGGTGACCCACTTGTTCATTTCGTCTTCATTTTCTTTTGAGGCGTTTTACAAAGACGCAGACAATCAGTGACAATATGTGTCACAACCAGAATGACTGACACTTGTTTCAGTCCATTCACTGACCTGCCGATTAGCTCCCATGCACACCGCTCAAGTTGTTACTTCCTCCAAAATAAAAACTACACATTGACGTAGCTGCATGTTTTCACCACATGATTTAATCTTTTTCTCTTATGAGGAAATATAGTGGCTTGTAGACTGCAACTTGATTGCTTTAATAATGCCAACGTGTTCTGCAGAATACGTCTAAAACTCACATATTAGCTTGTATAGTACTGGCATATCCTGTCATATGAAAATTTGTAAACTGACGCAGGCACAGGTAGATTGACATGTTTATGAATGAGGACTGAGCTTGATTCCGCAACACTTAGCATATGCTCCGTGGACGCTGAAAGGAACATTAACATAATGGAGATGTATACTATATAGAGATGTTAATTGTTACTCATTATCCTCCCTGCCATCAACAGATCATTGCTGAAGGTCACAGAGGATTTTCCTCTGCATCCCTGTGAGGTAAGAAGCCTGCATGGAAACTGGGACCCAACATATTGTCACGAAGGGGTTTGTATTGTTTCTTCTGACACAGTTCAAATGATATTCTAACAAATATTGGTTGTAGATTTAAACAGATAAATATGGCAGTTTAAAACATGTTGGTAAGGATGTGACATGGAACTACGGCTGCTAGGTTTGGTTCCTGAACTTAATACTTCAGTGCCTTTTTTTTTGTTTTTTTTTTTTAACCTAAAACTGGGTTAGTGGTTTTGTAGCATAAATGCACAGAAACTGCAGCCCTTTTTTTACAACCTCAGACGTATGAGTATGTATAGTGACACGCATGGTGTCTTTAGTGTGCTCTGCTGATTCACAGACTTCACATAGGAAACGTTTACATGCTGCCGGCACAGATTCTACACACATTACATGCCACATACTCTACTGTCAGCACAAACCTGTACTCTGTATTACAACAAAGGTGGTAATTCACATAATTTTGTGAGATAGGGTTGCCTTGTTCATTTACCTGGATTGGTTAATGAAACCTGTATTTGTAGGAATAACAACAAACCATTCATGAGAACAGAGGTGGACCACCACCAAACATGTTGCCTCCAAAACTCAATGCTGTTACAAGGTCTGTGCCTATTTTGAGTTGGTGGAACAGTAAATTGCTCAAAGTCTATTGCTGTCCCTGAGTTGCCAGAGAAATCTCATCTTGATGTAGAAATGTTTCAAGAAGCAGCTATTAGTCATCCTTGAGTGGCATGATACAATGAGATGTGGAACAAACTACTGCCTCAGTCCATCTTTCACTTTTAGAGCCCTTGCAGGTGAGTGTGGGAGATTCACGATGCTGGGACTAATTATTACATTACTAATCATCACATCTTGACATATTATAACTTCTAACACACAAATCCTGCTACATATCAGATGTGATTTCTGCACAGTGGCACACTGTTGCTACATTGCTTTGCCACTGCAGGGTGTGGTGAAGCTGCTTGTGACAGGAGGACCTGCAGAAAAACAAGTCCGAGCTCTCCTCGCCGCCACATTACCAGGAAAACAAAGGCATCGACCTTATGGCGCTGAATGCACGGTAGCGTCTGGGTGATTATGGTAGTGGCACAGGGATAATCTGGATAAGCTGAGCATGGACACTGAGGTAACACAGAGTGCCACAGGCACCCCCCTCTCACACTGCTTTCACTGCATGAGATGATTTCCTAATTTATGTGAAAATCTATGCATTGCTGCAGCCAGCCTGGAAGAGTTATCCACAATGTATTGAAACGGGTGGATGCAGGTAATATCATGAAATCTCCATAAAGAAACAGAACAGAAAGCAGGGAATTCACTTTTCTGCAGAAAGAATTAAAAGAAAAACATATGAATGAGAATCAAAGTACTTTGCATTGAAAATAGTGTTATTTATCTCTGACTGTCCTCCTCACTGAAGGTCATTTCTGCTGTTCACTCATCTAAAGAGATCCACTCTGTTGTCAGCATATTACATATTTGCATATGTAAGAGTGCTTTTATAAGCTTTTAGTTTACACATCCACAAGTATGATTAAAAATAGACTCTCCACAGTACAAAGTCTTTTCTGTAATTAACAGTAAAAGGGAACACGGAACAATACAAACACTCCAGTGCTAGGCAATCTATTTATAATCCACAATACAATATACACACGCCGCCTCATGGCTCCGCTGTGTGCAAAACAAAGAGAATAATGTGGGGTTGGAAAATGTGTTTAATGAGGTTTGATGGTAATGTGACACACCATGATGAGCCATGTTGATGCCAAACTGTATTTTGCACAACATGCAAACAATGTCTAGTTTAACGACCCCTCCCCGATTGCTTCCTCTTAGCGTATATTTAACAGTGCATGTGATTGACTTAAATGGTCAGATGCGTCAAAGGGGGAGCAGGGGGGAGAAAATTAAGACAAATCTGAGCCTAGAGTCAAAGATGTGGGGCAGGCTGGAGTCCCCAGTGTTTCTATATTTCTTACTTCCACTTTCAGTGAAGACCACTCATTGTAAACACACAACAAACACATTTGCACTATGACACACATATACTGCATTCGAAAGAGCTGAAAAAAGGGGAAGTGATTCTTCAAATTACCATCTGGCATCAGACAGACTGCACACAGCGATAACACTGAATTCTGGTTCTTTAAATAAAATGATAAAAGCACTGGTTTCATTTGACAGAAATAAAAGGAGTTGTGTTGTTTTGTCGTGGGAGTGGCAGGGTGGCTGGAGATGCCATGCACTGCTCCTCTGAGAGTCTTGTTAGCCAGACGATGCCGTGGGCACAGATGAGCTCACAGAATCAATACAGGATAACAGCTCCACAAATCCAAATACTGGCTTTGCATTATATTGCACCAGTGCCTCTCCGAGCAAGGAAGAGACAGATAGGGAGCATTTACTAGCCAGCAGTGTTGGTTCAAGATAAGGCTGAGGTGATAATTTACGCTGTTTATTTATTTAGTGATTATTTTCTCAATTAACTAATTTAGCTTTTGCTTTATAAATGGCCAGAAATAATGAAATTTTTTTTGATGATATGTGGTTTTGTAAGTCCAGAACCAGAAGATATTCAGTTCAAGGCATAAATCAGAGAAAGTTGAAAAAATCTCCATATTTTTTAAGCTGAAAACTGCATTTTCTGCCATTTTTGCATGAAAAATACTGTGACGATAATTTAAATATAATTTTATAGTTACTCTATGGGCTTTTAATTTCATATACATAACCTTGTCCCGTTAAAATACGAATGTCTTCTGAGGCTTTTATTTTGACAAACAAGCCTGGTCCTGTGCTTCCTGTAAGGCTTCAGATACTTTTTAGGCTTTTTATTTAAAACAACATTATCCAAAGTGCCATGTTAAGACACAGTTGTCATCCGGGGCTTTTATTTTGAGAAAGAAAAACGTGTTGCTGTCAACAGTCACTATGGGAGCTTTTCTTTAAAAAATAAAAAAAAATAAATAAAAAAAAAAGAGAGAGAGAAAGAAAGAGAAAGAAGAAAAAAATACTGAAAGTCGTCGCTATTATGTTTGTGGATAGCCTTTGATGCATAGCATTGAACTTATTTCTAACTTTTGCACAAAAAAAAAATAATAATGGGGCGCAAATGCTTCAAAGGTCACACACACTTCTAAATAACAATACAGCAAAAGAAAGAAACTACTCGAGCATTCAGCTCTATTTCTAATATAATCCTGCACACTTTAATCCAAAGCACAACCACATATAAATGCGGCATAAGCATCAATAATTGAGAAATCTTTTTTCCCCTTGTGTATGTCACTATAATCATTTTTTAATCAAATGCTCCTTACAGTAATCTCACACAGATGTTTCCCCAGACACAAGGGAGCATCCATGACCTAAATCCAGCTGAACAAAACCCATGAATACATGTCACACACACACATTCATTCTGACGAGGGTCATGAATAATGACTGCACAAACAACTGAGCTAAATTGTTGATGTTGTCCCTCCTGTGTGCATACATGTCTTACGAGTGCTTTTCCAGTGTAGGAACATTCCCGAACATTATTTCATTTACTGACAGCATGCTTTCTTTTCTTACAGTCAGTTTCAACCTCTCCTTGCAAACATAGGTGTTAATGCGTCTATGAGCAATACATTGGTTTCCCAATCCGTCTCATTTGCTGTAAGCCTGTAATAGGCTTGAACGTGACAGTGACAGCAACAGCAGCTACCTCTCATCCTGCTTGATTAAGACTCAACGTCTCTGTGCAGACCCTGCAAAAACAAACTGTTTTTTTAGTGCCTAAATCTCAACCAAACTGCTGTTTCTAGAAGAAGCCATCAGTAAAAGTGTCCATATTTGGTATGTGAAAGTTTCACTTCATCTACAATGTTAAGATCACAATAAAAAAAGGCCTTTTTAGCTTATGACCCTATATGACCCAGGCTATTTGCTTGAAATTACCTCGGCATTATCTCCCTCTTGGTCCTCTTGAGCCTCGCTCTCGAACAATCCTCTAAATGCTGCAGAGTAACTCAGGTCAAGTAAGGTTCATCTTAAGGGAATTATTACCTGAACATTACAACAGCACAGCCAATCATTTATGCTTATCACTGAAATATATAGGACTAAGTGTGCATGCCAGCCAACAATCAAGCGATCGATACCGAAGACACAGTAATGTCCTGTACATCATGTCTGTGAAACTCTGAAGACTTCTTATCAGCACTGTTGTAACATGTTTATGTAGTTTGATTTGCACTTATCAGACTTTTAAAGATCAATATCAGTTTGTATCTGAGGCATTCAAGCCGTTGCCGTTGACCGCCCACTCTCTGTTTCCCTGATCTGATCACCTGTTTGCCTAATTTTTAATACCTGCCTGTTGAAGAGCTCTAAGTCTGGATACTGACCTGGTGACCCGCCTTGACCCCACCAGAGACATTTGGATGCCCTTTTCCTTCAGGCAAGTTACTCTCAGGGAAACTCGCCAGAGATTAGCTTTTCTTTTACGATGTGGATTATTTTCAGCCAATATCAATCAGCAATAACTACTGGATCATTTCACGTTTCTGCAGTTTAAAAGAAGTTCATGATCTTTAGTTTAAGTTCTCCTGAGGGTTAGCGAACATGGATGATGTGAGCCAACTAACTCTAACTGACATCATAATTATTACAACAACAAAGCGCATTTATGTACGATCGCTGGCTGCTGTTACTATGAATTGCCTCAATACATTTTTGTTGCATTGACAACTTTTCAGTTGATTTATAAGTTAAAATTATCCCTTACTTTTGTTCTTTTACCGCAGTTACTTTTGCATGCAGGACTTGTACTTGTAGTGGAGTATAAGTATTATGTTGGGGTTTTTTTTGAGTGGAGAAAAAAATAAGTTATCCCTTTATCTTTTTAGATAATCAGTTCAATATGACATAAAACAAAAAAAAAAGGAAAATCCCCAAATTTATGAGGCTGAAAACAGCCATTCTGGGCATCTTTTGCAGGAAAAATGACTTCGACTGGCTTTTATTTTGAAAATCAAGCTTCATCCTGCGCTCCTGCAAGGCCACAGTTAAAATCTATATGAGAAATGCATAAACAAATACAGAGTTTGCATTGTTAATGTTCATGTAGCTTTGTAAAAGAAAGCCATGTCTTTACTTGAAGTAGCAGCACTCCAGACATCTGGGAATGTAAAGGAGTTTGCAATGTTTTGGCAAGTAATGCTGGAATTAACAGTATCACATTCCCTAATCCATTTCAAGAGCTTTACTGGTTCAGTCCTCAGAGTTTAAGGACATGGACTTTTTTTTCCTTCCTGTACGACAACAAAAAAATGTCTTTATGCCTTTGAAATGTATTTTGTCCTGATAAAATGCTCGTATAATTTCATAGAGGCAGTGTTGCTGGAGATGCCACACTCTAACTCCACTGTCCACCAACAGCTTCCTGGTCACTCCATGGCTGATAAACTACTCTGCCTTTAGAAGTAGGCCAGCAGGTCAGGCTACATAAGGTCGTGACCCACTGCGTGAGAAGTGTGGGTGTGAAAAGAGAAAACAAACTGGTAGCACTCTGCAAAGGGAAGTTTTGGAAAATCTCTGGTGCCATACAGAGAGGTGTCACTGCACATGAAGCATAAATATGAAAATGAATTGTGCATTATCATCTGTTGCCTTGTTACATATTGAAGCCTGGAGAACAACTTGCACGAAACAAACAAATCTCTCACCATTTTTTCAGATTCAAAAGTTCACATCACACAATTTCCTTTAGGGCACGAGTGAAGCAACTCATTCACATCATTGATGCATGAGAGATAAAGCATGACTCAGGGCACAGAGGTGTGAGCAAAACGCAAAAGAGGTACAGTGCAACTTTCAAATATCACAAAGGAAAAGCCAGAGACCAATAACTCACTCAATGACAAATCCATCTACTTTACCTTAAACTCTTTCTATGAAACTATCATTTAATGACACAATGTAACTCGGGCACATATGCAGAGAACAGAATCTGGTTTATTTCTGGGCTTGCAGGCACAGCCACAGCCTTGTGCTGTTGGTCACTGAGCTGCTTTTTCAGACTAATTCTGGGGTTGAGATTTTTCCCAAGAGCCAAGTGTTCTGAAGGAAGAACCACTTCTCTCTTCTCACTCGGATGCCCAAACTGCTTTGGGGAATCCAGAGAAAAGAGGGAAACTTGCCAGACACTCACAAGCTGGCTTTCGTGAACCGCTGAGCTTCTGACCGACCCTCAGCTGGGTGTGCGTCCCTGCTGGAGTGTAACAATATGGAGCCTGAGCCAGAGGACTTGCACTTGCACTGTGGTATTGTGTAAAGATGAGAAAAGGATTAATCCAGAGCGCATATATCCATGCAACTCTATTCTTGGTTGACCTCTGTCCAATGTCCTTACACAATTCGTGGGAAATTAAAACTATTCTTTCGTCTCCTGATTTGTGACTTTCCTCAAGTGCAAACTTGCCCATCAGCGCTCTGGCTATTCTTGTTGTGTTACTGAGATAATAACCCAAGGCCTTATCATGCTCCTCAGTGTCTGGAAGGGGCTGGCTGTCATCCTCCTCCCACTTACTGCGCCGAAGAGAGGAGGAATTCAGTAAAAGCTACACAAAGAGAGATAGATGAAGAATAAGGGATAATAGGAAAGAGAGTGATAGAGACAAATAGCCTGCAGAAGTAGTTAGCTGATGGAAATCAAATTGGAGTCTTGTGTGGAGCAGGCAGTGATCATGGGACAGGACAGGCGTACACGCTGTGGATGCCAACAATCAGCAACACTGCTCGACAGATGGATCAGAGTGCTCCTGGCCCAGGCCAGGCTAAAAGCTCATGGTCACGTGACCGATGGATTAGCGTTAGCCCAACTGAAACAGGGAGGAGGTTAGGGGGTATGTCACCACATGCTTCCTGATCACTTCCCTTTGCATGTGTTTCCCTTTCTCTTTCACTCTGAAGTTCCCCTCATTGCTGTCTTTTTATAGTTTGTTTTCGTTTGTCTGACATAGTTTGAAACATGAGTCACAATGTATTTTACTCAGATTAGTTCAATTCAAAAGGAAAGGACCTTCTTGGTGTTTGTCCCATTACCTTTCATCTGCCCATCCTCTTCTCCTCAGTTTAGACCAAAGTGAGGCCCCATGCTAAGCACATTCAATTGGCCATAAGTGATACTGACACCTTTGACTCATGGCTCAGTCAGATCAAAACCACTGCTCTAATCGGCTCACATCCAGCTACTCATGATGTCAGTGCTGAGGAACATGTCTCCCGTGCCGTCCTTCCCAGCTAACCCCCTCCTACTTACTGCGCTCATCAGCCTTTTCCAGGCTCGCTGCACCCTTACCCTCTCCTGGCAGTGGGGAGTTAAGAAGTGAGAAGCACAGACAAGCTGTATGCCATGCAGTGAGCACATGGCACAGCGGGCTTGTGGGATAAAACACTGGGTTCCCCTGTCTCCCCTGCTGCTGCTCCTCCAGCATCTGGGCCTTTCTGTCAGGGACACGGTGTGCCAGCCAATTCATGCCTGACCAGCATGTTCTCACGCAGACCCAAAACACCCTGGTTTTCACAGAAACCTGGGAAAACCATGCCTTCCCCCTGCACACATGCACAGCAGTGACAGACGGAGCATGCAGGGGAACGTGGCCAACGGGGTTAAATGCTAAAAGGCAATGACCGTTATTTCCTGTAGATTACAGCTGAACTGTTTTATTGATTGAGAGAGCAGACATGCAGAGATGAGCAAGAGAGAAGATAAAATGAGTACTGACAAGGAGTCTTGAGTCATACACTAAGAGGCTGAAGAAGCAGCTCATGAAATGTCAAAAGGTGATGTCCTGAAGTGGCTTCAAACAAAACCAAAAGGTATTACATTTCCAATGGTACAAGGCTGGGAAATGCAACTACTGATGAATCAGCCATCAACCTGTTGTCTTTTTATTTCCTTTTAATCTACTTCAGCACCACTAAGAATAGAACGTATCCTCCAAACTCAAGTACTCATATGACTATTCATCACAGTTCATTTCATATCCTATGCATTTTCCCTGATTCCCCAGTGAAACATCAAATAAAACTAAGATATCGTTCATGGTTTGTTTTCTTAATAATTTTGATCATTTTATGACTATTAATAGCAGGAGATGACAGAGTGAAATGTGGAGACAGAAGGGAAGACCTGCAGTAAATGGCTACCCTCTTATGGGACCAGCGTCTCATAGGGGCAACCATATTTTTTAACTTCAGGTCTCCATGCCTCTTTGTGTGTCAGCACAACCACATGGATTATTCCCAGATGATCAGCAAATATCAGGATATTACTTTTAAATCAATATCCATAATGATTAATTATCAATTGACCTTGATTTGCAAAATAAAAATACTACATTTTAAAAAAATTCACAGTCATTTAACAACCTCCAACAACACTTTAGGGTTAAAATTTTCTTTTTCCAAGTACTTCACTGGTCCCTTCTGAAAAACGTAAATATAGGTCATTTGTACAGGAAGCAAAATAGCACCTATATTTACACATTACACCGTCCTCTGCTAAGCTCAAATTGACAGCAATGCAAAATGTTAACGGGTCAATAAATGGTTGACTTTCACCCGGGAATAAGGGGTTCAGGTCCCATGTGAAAACAAAAGTTATAACTTATGTAACCCTCAAGCTACTTCATTCAGGCTTTTACAAACATTAGCTTACTCTCTAAACTATCTCTCATAGCCTCTAACCAGGAAGTTATTGCTCAAACTCAGTTCAGTGTTAATGTCCCATAAATTCCCCTTTTCCAGCCTGAGCTGCAAACGTGTCATAATGAGATACGACCTGTTCTGTTCTTTCACTTGGAGATCTTGTCGTAAAAAGGGCTACTGATGTGCAAGTCATGGTTTTTTTTCCATATCAACCCAATGTAACAGCCAAAGCCACAAACATTTGTATTAATCAACCAACAAACCCAAGATGAAAGCTGCACACTTAATGAATAATAATAGCACAATTGTAAAGGACTGAGACTGGGGGCTTTTAAATCACGAGGTAGGGTTCAGTGGTCTGTTGCCAATGGATGGCCCAACCCTTTATCAAACCGAAATACTTGAGTTTAAGTCTCTTATTCTGACAGTTGTCCACCAGACCAAGCTCTAATCCAGCCAATCAAAACAGTTTGTCTCATATCAGGCAGGTTCGGGGGTACTGATAACTTACTAAACCCAAATTAAACCTAAACTAGGCAAGATTAATCAAATATGAATCAAGATCCTGTTTTCCACTGTCCATTTCTCACTATTGTTTGTTTCGTTGTAATTTAAGAAAGTTTGTGACCCATGCTGTCCCCATGTTTTTGGTAATTGAAAACAGACAAAGCCCCATTTCAATTTGTATGTATCACTTGGTGCTACTTCATTTGCTTTATTGCTCTGATTGGATGCAGTTCATGTATCATTTACCGGCAATGTGCCTGTGAGTTTCGTGGGAAAAAAAGCATTACAAAATTGACTAACTGATTACAGAAAAAAAAACAATTAGTCATGAACTTTGTCAAGGCAGCACTGGAAAGTTATGCAACAGCTTCAGATCCAGTGCATTACATTTCGTAGGAGTAACTAACAAGTGTTCATGAGAACTGCTTGAAAACAATGTACATCCCAAAGCCAAACAAGAGCAAGCTAACCATAAATTCTGCTGTGGTAGTATTCCCACCACAACCTCAAGGGGGGACATGAAAACAGTGGGCAGAAGGCGTAATCAACACATCTATTAATTCTCAATTAGTAAGAGCCACAGGGGACAGAGGCAATGCCGGCCTGACTACAGATTTCTGTACATTTCTGGTTTGTCCAAAGGAAACCAAACAAAACCTCCTCAGTGCAGCTCAGCACACAATAAAATGACACATGATGCATATCAAGAAGGCGCAGGTAAACTCATCTGCACACAAGGACACACACACAGCACGGAGATATCAAAGCATCTTTGACATTTCAGTCCTGTTCGTAAGCAAACCAAGGTCTCATTCAGGAGCCTTGCATCACATCTCTGACTGTCAGCTCCATATATCGACCTTTATGAACCATTCTTTCATGCTCTTTCAGATGCTGACATGCCACTGCAAAGCAACTCTGTTTTACAGTAAGGCTCAGTTAGAGCGGCTATAATGAATGACAGAGACCTGATCGCAATGACTACAGTTACTCCTGTCAGATTCTGGATTCAGCTTTTGTGAGGATAAACAGATATTTATAGTCCACTGGAGAAATAATCTCTTCTTTTTGTCAAGTCATATTCTCATGGTGTAGTACAGTATAAAGACTTATTGTGCGTCTGTGTGGAGCTTTCGTAGTTATAATGTTTTTTTTGGAGGGTAAATCAATATCCACCATATCGAGTATTACATACTTAGAGACCTTATTGGTCGGTTTTAATTAAATATGCATGGCCTCACTTTTGCGTCATCATATTTCCAAAGAAACAACCCACCTAATATGAATAATCTATTTAAAATACCAAACTTAGTAACTGTTACAAACAAATAAGTGGTGTAGAAATGTATTTTTTGTTTGAATAAAACTGAATCTAGTGGAATTAGGAACACTTCTTGATAGTAGCAGGTTATAACAGGTGGTCTCGGTGGCCAAACTGACAAACAGCTGTGTTTAAATCATAGTAATGAATTAATTTGGTGAACTTGCATGTGAAGTCTTTATCTGAGAGGAGCTCCAGCAGACACACACATGGCATGGAGTACAAAGTCCAGGTTTTTTTTTTTTTGTATGAAACATGAAGTAAAAGCAATTCCTCAAAATGGAAATTAAATTCTAGGTGTTTAAAACTGCAATATAAGTGTAGAGCAAAGTGCCAGCAGCAGAGTGAGTGAACAAAAGCTCTGTCAGGCTGTCAAACTTGTGAAGCATGCCCATTACACCATCATTATACTCCTGAGTGCTGTATAACGATTATTACAGCCAAAGCCTGTAAAAATGGTGTGTGTGTGTGTGTGTGTGTGTGTGTGTAGCAAGTTATCTTTATGGTCCTATTTGAGACGTAACGCCTCATGTAGGTTATGCTGGAGTCCTGCCAAGCTGGAAGGGGGGCTTGACCCCATAAAAAAAAAAAAAACAACAACTTGTGTATACTAGAAAAATAATACTGTGACAGCGCGTCAGTCCTTGTAGCGCGTTACACAGCAGCGAGAAAGCAATAAAATGACAGCAAACTAATATATCAGCGACCTGCCTGTTGATTCAGCAGTTAAAAACACTCAACGGGGCAGAAGAAAAAAGAGGTAGAAGTGAGTAAATCCGGCAGAAATGTTACTACGTCCACGCGGGCTGCTGGGAGTGCGTGCACACGGAGCCGAGCCGCTCTCTCAGTTTGTTTACAAAGCGATGTCAGAATATTGTTTCGCAACGGGGAGACAGCCAGCGGGACGAGGCGAGGGCGACATTCAAACAAACACGTTAAAGTGTAACACACTCACCTCTGCGGAGAGACTGGAGACTCTCTGTCCTTTCTCATAAAACGCGGAGGGGAAACGGCTGCAGCGACGGGAGCAACCTACAATCTCTCTGTCAGTCAGTCAGTCTGTCAGCCGTGTAGTTTCCAACACTTCGCCTCACAGTTCACTGCTCTCTCTCTCTCTCTCTCTCTCTCTCTCTCTCTCTCTCTCTCTCTGACAAACCGCCCACTTCCGGTCGCTCTTGAGTGTGTGTGCGTGTGGGAAACAGTTTGTGTTGATTTCTGTCCTGCTGCTGCTGAGGATGATGATGATGATGATGATGATGATTGATTGATTTCAGGCTAAAAAGCTGCTGGATTCAGCCTGAAGGAGACGGTAATAAAACTACAGACACACACATCTATCATCATAAGTCCATCACATATTTTTTTTTTTTTTTATAGCATTTTAATTCATCTTCTGGTCTCTTTTTATGTTTACATTCTGCATCTTATACACTGGTTTGGATTTTTAAAGACTTTATACTATCCAATTAAATCATATTTATTTTGTATTTGGACAGACGTAAGATTACTTTATGTAATAGCAAAATATGATATTTATTTCATTTTATTTGCGCATACATAAGAGGGCTTTATTTTATATAAATTAATGAAACTCACTTATTTTAATTAGCACACATAAAATGACTTTGTTGTATGTAAATTAGTAATATTTTGTTTATTTGTATTTGTTTTATTTGCACACATATAGAATTGCTACATTTATGCAAATAATACGATTTTCTTTTGTTTAATTATTTATATTTTTTGCACAAGTAAGGTTACACAAATCCAGATAATGAAGAGTGAAGAATAGGGTCATGAGAGGTCAAGAAGCCAATAGCCTCAAATTAATTAATTAAACAATAGTCTAAACTATGAAGGAGACAAAAAAAAAAAAAAAAAAAAAAAAGAAAAAATAAAGCAAAATTACGAATAAAAAAAGTAAAGAAACAAAAAAAACAACAACAAAAACAAAAA
>JAOWBC010000458.1:7095752-7108265 GCA_028566105.1 Hypoplectrus providencianus
CAACAACAACAACAACAACAACAACAACAATAATAATAATAATAATAATAATAATAATAATAATAATAATAATAATACTGCTCCATCACTACTGCAGGTCACTAATCTCAGAGTCACTTTTCTTTGACTGGCTGTGATCAAAGCTGCTCTCTGCTGCACACAGTTATGAGCAGACTGGTTTATTAGATTGAGTCTAATCCACTGCACAGAGCATTTTCTGTCCAACTCAGTGCACAGCGAACAAACCTTAATCTGGAGAACAGCGACACCTTCTGGTATAAAACTCATACCAATTCTAAAGATCACACAATCAGGCCACAGACAGAGGGAACTTTTTTAATTGTGTTTTTTTTAATCTTCTTTTGTAGCGACACATTAACTTTCTTTCTTTTTTTTCACATAAATAAATGACATAGAAAGGAGGACAAAAGATAAACCTGCCAAAATAATTAGAGGACAGTGTGCCCGAGGCAGTAGTCTAGCTAATAAAACAGACACATTGCTGTCTGAGATAAAACACACAAAATGGAAACAGTCGCAATGTATTCTGTTTTATAATAGCTTTATTCACTTATTGAAAAGGTGTACTCAACGACTTATATACCAATTTGAGGTATATGCATTTTGCAAGGTTATTTAAATGTCTATGATACATTATTGTAATCCACTACATCTCAAAAGGTCTGTATTGTTCTTTTTTTCCACACTTATATGTATTACTATATCTATTATCCTGCCCAGTGAATACATGCATTTCAAATGTGTCAAGTTTGATAAAGTTTGTGATAAAGTGTTTTTTTGTGTTTTTCATTTTGGAGAAAGTAAATAAACTCTAATGACAGCTGCTTTTCTGATATCACGAAAAGAAGGATTTTTAGAGATACAGGGCTGTAAAAAATATGATAATCCTGTAGAATTTGGTGCATTACTGTAGATAAAACTTCCAAACAGAATATGAAGGAGTCAGATTGTGCACAACATGAACATCTGCAACTGTAAAATGCAAAAGACACATGTTGAAGTAATATTAATCCAAAAACAGTTTGATAATAGCACTTACAAAAAATAATATATTCTACTTGTAGTGTGGCTAATTTAAGCATTCAACAGCAGTAATATGTGTTTATCATATAATGTGTGTGTGAAAATGTTTTCTACAACATAACAAATAATCCGTCAGATAAATGTAGCTCACCTAAAAAAATAAAAAAGTAAAAAGCAGTATGAGAACTATAGTAACCTGAGTAAGCATAAAGAAACAAAATAAAAGTCAGCTGCCATACTGCAGGAATAAATTACTTCATTTCCCCACTTTCATATGAAAAAGTAATCATTTATTTTAATAGACTCGTACACTTTCACACTTTCACACACAGACACACACAGACACACACACACACACACACACACACACACAGAACCTCCCAGGCCAATCAGCACACTGCACCCTGTTGAAGCCTCATCAATCGTGCAGACTGATTGGTCGCAGGCCAGAACTGAAGTGTGACAGTTGCTTCCTCAGACAGCTGAGTCAGCAGCTGCTGACGGTAATAGCCGTACATCTCCACACCCCCTCATCCTCTCCTCAAACCAGTCCGTGTTCACTTCCTATCAAACAAGGCACACGAGACACAGAGACAGAGAGTTTCTGCACCAGTGGCGCAGAAACTGCTTCTGCACCGTCTCTGGCTGTTTATCTCAGCTGTCACATGCTCACCAAAGGACTCATGGGAATCCCAGCAGTCACACCGCCACTCACGTTATGAGCTGAAGATGCAGTGGAGCTGCACTGTGTGGGGTTTCCAGCCAGGGAACTCCAGGGATGCTGTGTTAAGCATAGCACTTACAGTAATTTCAAATCTTATGTCTGAATATGCAACAGTAAAATTCCAACTGTACGAAAGAAATAGGCAAGAAATGTCACTTTTTACACAAGAATGATGGTTTTAAATCCTTGCAGAAACAATAGATTCACAAGGCCTGGGTTTAGCCACAAATAGTTACATTTGATACACTATTCAGTGCTTTTTATTAAAAAATTCCAATCTTCTTCCTGATGGTCTAAAGTATTGCCATCTGATCACAACAAAGTTTAGGCAAGTATGTTTTTCGATTCCATGAGAAAAAATTCACTTTTATCAGCCATCCAAGTCAGAAATTATAACAAATGAGGAACAACACTAATATTGTCAGTTATATTTCATTAGATTTTTGTTTTATAATTCAATTTTTCTTTGACACTCAACTTTTTAGTTTATTGATACCAAATACTTGTAATACTAATTTCAGAGATTCAACCATTTTTTTAAGATCATACTATACTAAGTCTTATAAACTGATTGTACTGTTGTATGTACTGTTCTTTACCTAAAATAAAATAAAGTATGTCCCTGATGTGCCCCAAAACAAGATATAATAAAAGAAAAACTCACTTTTCAGACAAAGGTTTTGACCGATTCTAAAAATGTTTATATTTTCATGCTTAGGAAAGCACAAAGGAAATTAAACATTTCTGCTGCAGACACAAACAGTAAACTCTCTGTATCAATTGTCTGTGCTGTTCAGTTGCTTTTGTACCTTCTCAAGTCAGACTCACTGATTCACTTACATGCTCTCTATACACACTGTTTTTATTATTTTAATTTGAACATATTCCAGATCATGAAATGAACTCAGTTGCCTTGTGTTGAACTTTACAGCGGCCCTAAAACAATCTGTCCTGAATCTAATCCCTGCAGCAAACAGAGCCAGGCCAAAGAGGCGTCATAAAGATAAAACTTTTATGGCTCAGTAATATTTATTTCATATTGCTTGTTTGAAATGTTTGGACTTCCTCTTTGTTATTCGTCTGGTTTCCCGTCTGCGGTGCTGCGTTTCAGCACATTTCCAATCATGAATTCTTTCCTGTTTCTTGTCCTCAAGCTACTTCCCAGAACACTGTGTTGTTGACCCTCTCAAATGCAGTCGCTCCGACTTCCTCAGGCTCGATCAGAAAAGTAATCTCATGTCTTTGTTTACGGTATGAGAAGTGAACTTCTCTCTAACTAACTTCTTCTCATACAGGGATGTCCTCATCCAGCACTGTGTGATCTGGTATCTCTTCTTTATATGCTTAATATCCAGAACATTCAGGGAGCTGCACATATTGATATATAACTCAGTAAATTCAACTTGTATGAAAAAGACAACTGAAGGTGTAACAAGACAGAAGCTTGTTGAATATGCAGCGGCATAATCTTTTTAAAAAAAAATCTTAAAATGACTGAAGATACAAGCTTAAAGCAAAAAGGTTGAAACTATTTTTAAAAACAGCCTTAACTTAATAAGACTTTTTATACTTGGATGAGCACCTGAAGTTTGCTCCCTTTCACATAACTCTGTAAAATAAGTCTAAACTGCTTATCCTCCGATCCTAGCTGATATTGGGCATGAGGCATGGTGAACCCTGGACAGACAGCCATCCATGCTCTCATTCATTCCTACGGGCAATTTAGAGTCACCATATAAACCCTGGGTGCATGTCTTTAGGCTGTGTGTGAGGAGAAAATGGAGAAAACCTGCAAATTGACGAATGCTTCTATGATATACAGGATATTCAGCAATTATACCAACAGACTACTTGACTTTTTTTTTTAGTGATAACTTGTTTTTATTGCCATCTGTCAAATAATGAATAGTTACAGCGTATTTTACAGAAATCCTTATGGCGTTTTAATAATGTGACAGACAAACATGTGGCTCGCATTAAACTCCACTGACCGTGTTTATTCCATTGTATGAAAGGTTAAAAGTCAAACTACCACACACACACCCTACTGGGTACACTCTGTTAGAGTGAAATACCTTTCTGGTTATTCTGAAAGCAAGTTCATCTTCAAATTAAATTGTTCATAAAGTGATTTACATTATTAGATCACATCAGGTGAATTCAAGCACAAAGAAAACACAAAAACTGCTAATTTCTTAAGCAAGTGCAATTCACATGATCATGACAGCATTTAGAGGGAGCGACAGAAACTGTTTTCAGACTAACACTTTCACAGGTTATGACATGGAATTTCTCACAACGCTATAAAGGGGAAAAATCTTTAGGGAAATAACCTCAGAAGTGTCTTAAATTCCCAAAACATTTGGCAAGGATAATAAATGCAAGAAAAAAATACTTAAAATGAACCATTAAATGCATTAAAACATACAATATATGAAAGCGACATAGCTTATACAACAATTATTCTCCTTACACTTTCTTATTCAAAAGAAAAACAGATGAGTTCATAACCGTTTTTTTAAAAAGTTGTAAAGAATACAATGTTCTCAAAAAATATATAATTCCAGATAGCTAAAAGGTACTCAAGACATCTATGCAGACGGGGTTTCACACACTGAACTACAAGTGGACAGTCAACTAACAAGAGTGGAAAATGCTCTTTTAAAATCATTAACTTCCCTCTGATGTCAAAGTGAGTAATTTCTTTTTACACAAAAACAAGAAACAAACTGTACAGACGGATTGTGTGAACAGAGGGAGAAAATAAATCATCATAAAATCCTCTATCACAACACAATATCAGATCCAACAAAGAAAATGAAGAAACTTGATAAATGTGTTCACATCGGTGACGCTACGTCCATGTCCAAAGTCAGTGACTCTGTGGAGAGAAATGCAAATACAAAACAGATTTACTTATATGTGGTTGCATTTTCACTAACCATGCAATATATTAGTTATTTCTGTATGCTTATGGACAGTTATGGTATATATTATGGAATATTTGTGCAATTTAACTGCAAAAAGAGACAAACTAGCATTTTTCCTTAAATTTTCTAGAAATATCTCAATAATATTATTATTGTGAATTTTTTCTACATTGTGTACTGAAAAATGACATATTACAGCCCAGTTGGATCATTCACATATGAATCGATGTACTGTTACACCATTAGTGTATGTGTACCATGTGTGTAACTGACTCACCCAGATGTGCTGGAGTAGCTTCAGCTTCATTGTGCATCAGGGAGTCGAGGGTGCGAGGCGACATGGGGAACAGGTCACTGGTGTTTCCAGAGTTTGTGCTGCAGAAAGAGGAAAAGTCACATTACCAACTGGAATCGTGACTGATGTTCCTACACACACTTACACATGGATATCGACACACTGTTCGTGTTAGTCTAAATCGTTTCTAACTAAAGTAACAACATCTTTGTCGTCCCACTTCACCACAAGTGATAAACTAACAGCCACCTACAGACTCGTGTGTGTGTGTGTGTGTCAGCGTTCGTCTTCATCGCACTCACCGCAGAGATAACACAAGACAAAGGGCTGTGATTCAGCTGCATTGTTTAATAGGGCTGTAGTGAATATGAATGCTGCACAGCACTGAACTCAGTATTTCTGCATAGTCAAAAAAGACTAAGCTAAATTGATAATATTGCTAAAATACTATGTGAAGAATTAGATTTCCAGTGGTGGCTGCATAGGATTGTTTTCCTGCTTGTGTGATGCAAACATTTCCTCAGAAAATACCCCAAATGTAGAGTGAACACATTTAACGAAGGTAAAGCCCTATTTTTTAGTACAATGAGAGGTTAGTGAGGGAAAGTGTTGCTACAATAGACTCTTCTTAGAAAGATAATTCAGCATTCATGAGAGTGTAAAAAGTCATGCCCAGAAAAGAGAACAGTAGATGAAAAGTTGGTTGGATCTGTGGTTAAACATGGATCAGTATTCAGATATTAATATCAAAATACACTATAAACCAGATGATGGACTGGACAGATGTGCAGCATGCTACATACTGTTTCCTATTTCTAGTCCAGGCAGCGTTAAGCACACTAACACAACACTCATGTTAATGACGATGTCACAATGTTCTTGGTTAGTTGGTGGATCAAACAGGCAATTTTAAGGGCTTAACAATTTTCTTTTTCCAATGTCATTTTGTAACAACTTAGAATTATTTTCCATTGATAATTCTGCTTAAGTTCCCCTAAAAACTTTTTAAAAATACTTTGGACTATAGAATCCACACAGATGGATTTGGTTGTGGTATTAAAATACAAACTCCAGGGAAACAAGAGCGTGACCTGAACCAAATGAGAAACTGATGAATGGCAGGGAGTTGCTCTTGTATTAGAACCAGACAAAGTGGCTGTGAGTTGGTGAAACAAACAGGAATGATGACTGAAGGGGTATAGCACCAATGTCCCTGAAACCCACCCATGAAACATATAAATTAAAGTGACAAGATGCACACACAAAGCCCTCCCTACATGCGACCTGCCCCCTCCCCCGAGCGCCTACCCTGGGAATCCGTTCCCAAGCAGCTCACTGTCCGGCAAGTCCATGAACACGGAGGGACACCTACGGAGACAGGTCAGGATCTCACTGAGCAAACCTCACAAGCCACGCACAACCAAAGCGCACATGGCTGACTGGCCTGTGCACACACTCCTCTGACACACTCCTCTAACATGAGACTCAAGTAAAGGATCTGAAATTTGTAAATAGTACAGTTATTGACTAAGTATTCTTAGTTACATTTCACCACGTCTTATTTGAAGCTAAACCATGACCCTTTACTTAACAATAACCAAGTAGTTTCGTTTCAATTTGTTTAGTTTCAGTGTGAAACTTTTCCTTAGAACTTAACAGATGATTCAGTTTAATTCCGAGGGAATGGGTTTTTTTTTCTTCACATTACACGTAATCTGGACTCACAATACTTGGTCTGAGAACGGGTTGATGGTTCCTGCAGTGACAGTAATGACTCACAGTGAGAGTAAAAACTTCTTTGTTCTCTTTTCTTTAAACATTTTGGTAATACTCATAAAAAAGGGAAAAGGGAAGTTGAGATATTTTACAGGAACTGAGATGTTTTTTTTAAAAAAAAAAACAATAAAAAGGAAAAACATTAGAGGAGGTCACTGGGTGGTGTGTGATCTTCCTGTCAATGCTGATGGCATAATAATAAAGGAGTAATAAACAGATACTTACGGGGTAACACAGATGAACTTTGTCTTCAAGTATGGCTGAGTAGCTGTCAGGGAAAAGAGAAGTGTTAGAATGGAAAATACTGACCACAAAGGAAAGGAACATGCATACTAAACAATATTTATCTCCATAATTGAGGTGGTGACTTACGGTTCGTAGAGTCTCCTCCCAGCTCGGGTTCGGGAGCCGCTTCTGGCCGGCAGTACTTCCCAAAAGCCTCGTCTTTGGGGATATCGGGGTAGAGGTAAACGAGAGGTGAGACCAAGATGTTGGTAGCATCCATGATCTTGTAGCCCATGATGATGTCGGCGAACGACATGCTGTTGAGCTGCTGCTTGGTGTAAGGCTCCACTGACTGCATCTGGGTCTTTCCTAGAAACACACAGGAAAGCTCAGCACCACAATAATATTAAGTACATCCTAAGAAGGTTACAAAAATGAAATACTTACCACTGATGTCTTTCTCTACCCATGTAAATGTGATGCCGCCCTCCTTGCTGCTCTCACTGAAGCGCAGAAGAAAAGTGCCAGGAGGTTTTGGACTAAGAATAGCCCTCTCCCGCTCCTTACTGATAAAGCCCATGATATACCTGCGGAAAAGAAACAGGAAACCTTATAATGACATCCCGAATGTTTAAAATAGCACTTCTAATTTTAAACTGTTGACGAAAACACTTTGTTTATTACGAAACAGGCCTTCTCTGGGACTTGTAAACAAAGGACGACCTCTCACCCTTCATTCCACAGTGCCAGGATATACTTCTTCACCAGGTCAATGATGTTGTCCAGCCACACCCAGAAGGAGAAACCTTTGCCAGCCATGTTTTCCTGCAAGGAGGAAGGAGAAAAATAACTCATGCTGAAGCTATACAATGGCAATGGCAGATTGAAGCATAAGTGTTTTTTAGGTCAGTACCTTGCAGAACTTTGCCCAAGTGATCTGACAGCCAGAGTAGTTGACACACGGCCCTAAACGGACAGCAGCAGAACACTATACATGAGTATTTGACACAGTGTAAAGTTAAATGTTTTTGTAGACTTCTATGCATGACACCTCACCTAGTAACTTCTCAGCCAGTGTGGTGAGCTGTTCGATGGTCAGGCCTCGCTTGGTGGTGGAGGAGAACTGCCAGCTGAGGACCTCAGCCACCTGGTCCCACGTCCCCACGGGAGGCTTGGTGAAGAAGTTCACATTCTGTACAAAAACATGCACCACAACTAAGTTAAAACATAGATTTGACACTTTAAACCAAGGCTACTGTAAGAGGTAATCACTCTGCCCCAGCAGCTCCTATCCACCAGAGGGTGCTGTCTCACCTTTGGGTGGGGAGTGAGCATGTTGTACCACAGGATGGAAGCCCAGGCATTGGGCATCTGGCAGATGTTGGAAATGACGACCACAGGCAGGGAATGAGTCTGCAAGAATAAAGAAAAAACTATTTCAGTGTCTTCCATACCAGATTTATTGGCAAAAATTTGTTTTCAGGCTCTAAAATATAAGATTTTCCTGCTTTTCTTAATCTTATATCATAAAATCTGGGTTTATTTTGTTGTATAATAAAATGAGAATATGTCAGATTCATTATGATGATGCATGTGTCAGTGTGCCAATAAAAATGTTGTGGCTTAAAGTTTAAATTCCTGTTTAGTCTCTTATGGATTGGTCTTCAGAATGAACTGTTAAAGTAATCACCCTGTTGTGTAGGAAAACGCCATTAGATTAGAAAGAGTCAGACAATACAAAGTGACAGGACTGCAACTTTAGACTGATAATGAAAGCAAACTTGGCTTCAAGGTCTTTTTCTGACAGATGGTGTGAAGCAAATGACTATTTTCACAAAGATGTAGATGTTCTCTGACTCACACAGTCTGTGATGTTTGGACTTATTGTCACACTCATGTGGATGGAGGCTATGAGGTTTATTAATCACAGATTAGTGTCTGGTGTCTGCATAGGCAAGAAATCATACTTGATGGACTTGAAGGACAATAAAGTCTGTCTGAGTTGATATTTATAACCCACCGAGGATTAGGGATAAGCTGTTGAAATGAAAGTTCGCTTCATTCAAAAGACTCAGTGCCAGTTACCCTGTGGTAACCTGCAGAGGTGGTGACAGTCTCTGGAGGTGGAAGAATTTCTAAATGACTCATTTGTCTGGTGACGAATTTTCAATGTGGTGTCAAAAAGCAACTGTGTTGTATTCACATAATGTTTCAGGGTCACGTTGTCTTCACGTGTGACACAAAAGTTAAACTGAGAATACGAGCATGTCTCTAAGTTTAAGAAACAGAGATCCTGGCTGATACTAACCTCCAGATCAATCTTCAGGCCTTGGTGGTAGACTTCTGTCTCAAAAGTGATAAGATGAAGCTCCTCTGTGACAATCAGAGAGGCCTAAGAGAAAACAGATGAATAAAACTTCTGCTGTATACAAATAAACTGTGTGTGGACTACAAAGCATTTTTCAGAAAAAGGACTCACATCGCTATTGGTTCGTCCACCATTACCACATCTCTGTTCTCTCAGGGTCTGTAACAAACAGGAAGTTAGTGCTCCACAGCAGGCTTTTATCAAAAAACGTCATAACTAGCAGGCAGTAAGAGCTTCACCTCCATAACTCACCAAGTGTTTAAACTCTGCTGACAGACTGCCATTGTTGGATTCTTCCATGTTCATAACTTTTGTGTTTGTGCCGAGGATGTTAAACTTTCGTGACCTAAGAAAACCCAAAGCAAATCAGAAAGTGAAACTCTTTTCTGAAAAATGAAAAAACAAACAAAGAGCAGGCTTGGAAAATGTCTTGTTAAGGTCGTACCCTCGAATTGCAGCCACATCCCCAGATTCCCTGGAAAATAAATAGTTTCATCAGTAAAGCCGCTCTCCCAAAGTTTTAATGACTGAATATAATGTCAGAACACAAGAAAAAACACTCACTTGTCAATACAAACTTTAATTTTCAGCTGGTAATTGAGTTCAGGAAACTTGACCAGTAACCTAAAAAGTATAAAAACATGTATAACAATCACATAAAATGTTTTCATCAAAATATATAAACATATCTGTGTTGTTTCTGGTACTTCAGGAATAAAAGCAAGCTTCTTACCTGACTTTATTTGTGAACTGCACTCCTGTTTTGATGACCAGAGGTCTGTCTGGATGCATGGGCATACACGGCTGTCGTTCCACCACAAAAGCGCTAAAAGAAAGAGCAGATCATGTTTCAGAGAGATTTAAGCAAACGTTACAACAACATATTGTGAAGAGAATCTGAGGCCAAAGGTCATTTTGATAATGATCCAGGGCTTTTAAATGCATCTCACAGTCTTCCTACTGAGGATGGACATGGCTCAAATGTCATCACAAGAGCATAATGGGAAATGGAAATTGACTTGAGCTGCATAGCACTTATCTAGTCACAGCAATGGAATATCTCCAGCATAATTTCTTTCTGAAGGTCAACAGGTAATATTCATGTGCTCATGAGTGCAATAAAAGGCCTGCAGTATATATTTGTTGCATGCAATACCTTTTCATCAGGTTTCTGAACAAGTCCACAATCTTCTCCTCCAGGGCTGGCCGGTGCTGGATGATGGGGTCTCCTTTGTAGGACACCTTCTGCTGAAGCTCCTCCAGCTTCTTGATCTGCTGACGAATCTGAAGCTGGGACTCGGCCAACGATGTGATCCTGGTGAGAAAAATAGCAGCCAGTTTAAGAAAAACATCTTGATATTGGTGTTGATATTTGTCTACCTTGGGTTTTTAAAGGACTGAAAATTGCCAATACATACACACAATACATTTTAATGCAGATTAAAACATTATATTTTCTTACAGTTTCTAGCAAGATCTTTTTTGGGTCAATAAATAGTTTAAATTAAATAATATGTGATGTCAGACACTGTAACTGTAATACAGTTCATGACAGTTCAGTCATGAAATTAGGTTGTTTTTTGTGTTTACCATGTTTCGAGGCGGTCCAGGCAGATGTTAGGTGGACCTCCAATACATGCAATTTGCTGCCTTCTCTTCCAGTCTGCTAGCTCTTCATCAGTCAGGTTCTTCTGGACATAATCCATGGCGGTCAACAAGCCTCCCATCTCTGTCACAATTTGCTACAAGATAACAAGCACAGCACATTTCAAACAGAGCATAACCAGTTATTGGCTATCCAAGATCAAAGCCTTCTGTGTCAGTTAGGTATTCAAGCAATAGCTGTTACTGTTGAATTAGGATGCAAATTGTAAGATAACTTTTGCAATGTTGCATAAAAGAAATGGAAATTAAAGGCGGTGGCTAAAGCATGGTTTCGTTAGTTGAAGCTAGGTTTGACCCAGGAATTGGATTAAATCAGACATGTTTAAATTGTTTTTTTACTCTCAGGTTCTACTGACAATGTTTCATGATATCAGGAGATTAAATATTACGTATAAAATATTTCATATTTTAAAATGTTTGATTTTCCCATATTTTGTTGTCTAAGCACTTACCCTCCTCAGCTGGTCCAGAGCGCTCAGCATCTGCTCAAGCTGAGCCATTTTCTGTCTGGTAGCAGCTGCTTGGCTATTCCCATTAAGGTCCTGGGACAACTCTGGACAGAGAGTGGACATGTCACAGGTCAGCAAACACATGTAATAACTAAATAAGGTAAATAAATAAAAGCCTTTTAATGTAATGT
Source organism: Hypoplectrus providencianus (assembly GCA_028566105.1). Lineage (NCBI taxonomy): Eukaryota > Metazoa > Chordata > Actinopteri > Perciformes > Serranidae > Hypoplectrus > Hypoplectrus providencianus. Next base: position 7,107,420 of record JAOWBC010000458.1, read on the forward strand.
TTAATATCAGTGCAAATATTTCAAAATGTCACTGCTAAAGCTAAGAAGCTATCAATCAGAATTCACCTCCTTGGCTTTTCAATGTCTTGTAATTGAAGTCAAAGTCATCTTGCAAGTTCTCAAGCATTTTCATCTTTTGTTCCATATCCTGAAGAAAAAACAAGAAGATTTAAATATTTATGAGAAGACGAACACATTCTGTCAAGCTAGATAGTCTTCAGGATTCTTTATTCTGTATTAAAATAATTAATCAGTGAGTCTCTGATGGTAACAGACCTGCACCCGCTTCCTGATGTCCTGGAGGTTGTGCTCCAGGATCTGCTGCTTCTCTGTCACGACTGTCCCAGTGGGATGTGCCGCTTGGCCATCCTACAAGAGAATAAAACAACCTCACACTCATGTACAGAGGCTCTTTGATTTGATATGAATCCCACAGTTATGTTAGTTTAGCTCATCTCTACCTGTACAGCTGTGGTGGCAGTCTGCAGCAGCCTTTGCTCCTCCCACAGACAGCGGGCGACAATGCGAGCGATGTCCATTGGCTTCTCCAAATACTTGCTCTGCAGATGCTGTTTAATCCTGCGCAGGTTATGCTGGTACAGTACATTGTTTTCCTGCAGGAAACGGCTATACTGCTGGTCTATTTCTCCCAAGAGGTTGTGGAACACCAGTGTGGCGTGTGACTCCTTATTGGCAGCATAAGCCCTTTGGAAAGGAGAGAACAGTATGTGGTTAAATCTAGTCCCTCATTAAAGCTGGTAGGAGGCGAGTATACAGCTCACATCATCTTCACCTTTTTTTAAGAGCTCTTCAAAACTACTGGGGGAAAGAAAAGATTTGTTTGAT
>JAOWBC010000458.1:7110551-7127772 GCA_028566105.1 Hypoplectrus providencianus
ATATGCACTCAGTTTCCCCAAACCATGTCCATCTCCCAAGGAAGCCGAGACTTATTCTCTCTGATATCATATGAGTGAGGGGTTTTTGAAGAGTGGAAGGGACATTACCGTTACATATCCATCAAATGTGGCAGTTTCCATATAACCCACCTTCCTCTTTCACCGACATGTGAAAAAGGTGCACTGGCAGGTTGTTATTTTCTGAGCATGTTAAACCACAGATATATTTATGGTGAAAAATGTGAGAGAATCATCACTTCAAAGAGCCATCTGAGTCATCTCAACAAAGTGTGGATTAGTTTCATTTTTTCGTCATCTCAATTAGAATTTCCTGCTTTCTATTGTTGGGGAATTGGGGGTGAAAATATAAACAGTATCTCAGTCTCATTAAGTTCAATTTACAAATCTCTGGCACAATGCACCTTTCACTATATCATCTATTTCTTTCACTGACTCCATGAGTTAGCATAAATAAAACTGGCAAGACTGCTCGACACATGGTAGAGTTCCTCTGTGAAATCTCAACAGGATCTTCAATGACATGGTGTGTACGGTCAAAAACCTTTCACAGCAGTGATTTATAATTGAATATTTAAATATTTAAAACAATATTTGGAACTGAGTTAATGAAACCTTTTCACTTGCAAGCAACCAACAACCTGTTTATATCAAACTATAAAAGTTAAAAGTTCATTTGGGCAATAAAGTCATGGGTCCAAAAGTCTGAAATATTGGCCAAATCTTGGTGAAACAACTGCTCATGCTCACCAAAATTGTTTTAAATACAAACAATAATGTTACGGCTTTTGTTTCAACAACTCATCCTTAACATCTTGGTTTGAGCTTTGAACCTCAGTCTCATGGTATGCAAGCAGGTTTCCCCAGAAGCCTGCCAGTCCGGCCAGATGTGAGCTGTCCAATTTCCAAAACTCTGCAATCATGAGGCCTTAACGATAAATTGCACTGAAACTGGTTTTCCAGGAAGTACTTGTTCCTTAATTGAACAAAAGAAAATCAGTAACCATGCTAATTTTCAATTCAAAGGCCTTTTAAAAAAGATTAAAACACTGTAAATATATACATCTTATAAAGGAAATATATAGTATTACATAACAGTCATATAATGACTCTGAAAACATAGATTACAGTCAGTGATGTGATATTAATCTGATATATTGTAATACTATGACTCCAAATCTGTACTGGCTAAAATAAAAATTATATTTTTATGAATAAAACCCTGACATTATCTTTAAAATAAGAATTCTGTCAAAGTCTGAAGACTTCATCTCTTATATGCGTTTTTTCTGAAAGGAAAAACTGAATCCCAGTGACAAGTGTCAGGTGCAAGGTGTTGGCTTGCAGATGGGATGGAGATGGGCGTGACAATTGAAGGCAAACACACAACAATTACTTGATTTTCACTGGATCAAAAATATGTATCCCAGTAAGCTATTATGCAGTCCTGTTTGACGACAACTGACTTATGTAAGATCATTATTATTAAAGTAGGTGATTCAAAGGGTCACAAACACAGAACCGAAAGCATTAAAACAACCAAGATTATCAGTTTTAGTAGTAACATTGTCAACCACATGATGAATTGCTACAATTACAACGCAGGAACACTAATAACTTATGTAACGTTAACACCATGGACACTGAATGGCTGCCCCAGCATGAATAAGTTATAACCTCGTCACAATGCTGCATATGCGGCTCAATAGCGTTGTATCCAGAAAAGCTAACTTTAGCCATGCATTAACGTGGTCTGCACTACCATAATAATGAAGACAACTCCGCTTCATGTCTTAGGAAACATATTTAATAAATAACAAAAGCAGAAGTCTGTTTAACAGTCACTTACCTAGCTCGTTGTTAACTCCTTTAGAAAGTTTAGCCGACAAAAAAAATGCAACCTTGCTCTGCTAAAAACACTGACAACAAGAGTCAGTGACGAATTTTTTAGAAACTGAACACGAAAAAGCGAGGGAGAAGACACAGAATAACGTCCTAACTGTGAGGGTCTTATAGCGAGCACAGGAAACACCTCTCCGACGCACGTCTCTTCGAGCCCATCTCCTACATTGCAGTCTTTCCAGCCAGACAAACTCCATACACGGCTTGATTGACAGCTCTGGTAACCAATAGGAGCCGGCTGTTTTGTGATAGCGAATGAAAATGCTGTTTATAAGTTAAAGGGGTAGGGCTTAACGGTGAAGTTGGTTGAGAACGTCGTGTTTACCGCTGTCGCAATTGCGCTGTTCTCAAACGTGAGACCTCCCTCCGGTTAAACCACCGCTCTTATTTGCTACGGAGGGTGGACGAATCATTCAACGGAACAGCCAGCCTGGAAGTCATCTGAGTTACTGGCAGCGTCGACGTCATCAAGAGTTAATAACGCCAGTGCTTTTCAGCATTGACCTCCCCTAGTCTGATTTACACAAGCAAACACACAAGCTGACACACAAGTAGTTCAACCAGGTATATAAATGGTTCATAAAATTCGAGAAAACATACACGTTGTAGGCAGTGTAAGCTTTTATTAATACTGGAGTGACAAAAGAGGCCTTAAAACACAAAAGGAAAAGGCAAGCTCTATGCATTAATTAAGTATGAATCAATAACACCAAAAGCAATTATCTGTCACAATGTGTTTTAACACCAGCTTTTGTTTCTATAAGCAATCAATCAAATCAAGGCAAAATATACATGGTGGCAAAAATACACTTTTAAAAAAAGGGACCAATATCTTACAAGTGCTTAGATGTTTGATGTGCAAAACAATGTAGATGTTTTTTTGTTTTTTTCGAAAGAAAAAAAAAAGGATATCATTATACTCTAATAGAAGCCAATGTTTTGCCACAGGTGTGTTACTGATTTGCTTGAACTTGGACTCTCATCAAGAGCTCATTCTGCATATATGGTATGCACATACGTACTCTTCACAATCATGCACACAAACAAACACACTCACACACACACACCGACAGACACGCACTCTTCCTGTGTCCTTCACACCGTTGTCTACCCTGCACAGTGCTCTGAGGGAGCACTCTCCGTAATTGCATTCCCCAGCCCATTGATTATTTTAATGGTTCTCTGTGCTACACAGGGGCTCTTCTGAGCCTGCACCACATCAAGATCACACACTCTCTGTTGGGGCAAAGATGGATGACATATATTCACAACCTCCTTGTCCAGAGCTCTGTGTTGGCCCTAAATGATCCAAAGGCAATGATTCATTAAACATTGGCATTGCCAGTGTACATCAGGCAAAAAATAATTACAATCAAATTATTGTAGCTTCAAGCTCCAATGATGGTCAAACTGCTTTTTCATTATTGTGTACATTCATTTTATGATTTAAGAAGGAAGGAAGTACATAAGATTCTCCCTTCATCTGCATTTAGGATGACATTTGCATCTCCAGTCATTAAACTGTCATCTTGCTCCTCACACCATCACTTTTATGTCTGCAATTACCTTGGGAAAATGTAATAGTGATGTGCAAATGTACTGTGATGGGCCGTGACCATGGCGACACAGCCATTTCTCCTCTTCTTTATACAGAGGTGTGAAAGTTTGTTAGTACATCATGTCCAGATGTAACAAATTTAGTATGGTGAGCATACATGAAAACAGGACAGCGAATGATAACCAAGCAATGCAGTGTGGAGATACAAAACACTACTTCTAGATTTTATTTGAGTTTATTTGATCGCTGAATTTGTGCTCCAATCATCCCGAGTAGAACAGAAAGAGACATTTTGAAGCATCCATCTTTTCAGGCTGCATGATCCTTATCATTAGCTGTTTTATCTCAACTCAATGCAAGTAAAATGTGTAAGCAGGATATTACTTGCACTTACTTTGTCTTAAAAAATAAGAGATTAGACTGTAAAATTATTTTTCACAACAGTAGCTTGTACAGTAGCATGGCTTTATATGTGATTGTTTGAATTTATTTTAAATTTGTCAGCATTTGAATTTTCCCAATATAATATATTAGACATTACCCTTCAATTTCAGTTATTTACATTATAATGTGACATTAGGCAAAATCGCTGTTTGACCGGAAGTAAATACCGTAACCTTCATGCCTCAATGTAAACTTTTTTTCTGGCCACTTCTCTCCTCCTTTCTTCTGTAGGTCTACATCTTGTCTACTTGTTAATTTTTTTTGTTTCCCTCTTGCACATTTCATCACTAAAACCTTCAGTTCAGGCATAAATCAAGCCAACAACTTCCTTTTACCATACCTGCTAATGTGCATCTCTTACATGGCAAATATTAGATTATACATTACATCTCAATAGCAAAAACTATTTATACCTTTTTATTTCTTATAGCCACTCAATTTATCAAACCAACAAACAGCAAGTAGCCTAAACATACAAGTCTAAGAAAACCTTGAGTCAGCCTGCAGCATGTTTCACAAAGCTAGCTTTGTTTTTGTTTTTCTTATTTGTATGTTAAAGAGGAGCAAATATGAAAATCATCCCCGTTGGGTATAATAAAAAGAGAACAAACAACAAATGAGATGTCATAGATTGTGATCACGTCTAAAGAGTCCCTACAACTAATATTGTGTCCTCATTATGAGGCTCCGTTCCCCTCTTCATCCTCTATCTCTGGTTTCTTCACATGCCTGCAGGGTGGGGACGCTCTATTCGCTTCGGGCCTTCTTTAGGTGCTCTGGCTCCACCCTGACCAGCGGAGAGTCCTCAGTCACCTCCAACAGAGCCTCCATCTCCGGGCTGTCTACACTCACCAGCTCCCCTTCCTCCACATCCACGTGCACACCCAGCCCGTTCTCCTCTCCTCCCGACTGAACCTCCTCCTCAGCCACCGCCACCATCTCTGTGTTCTGCATCACCACCTCCTCCTCCCCTTCTCGGATCTTCTTCACATGGAAGGTGAAAGGGGGCACGCGGTACACACTGGTCTTGGAGCGGGCGTAGATCGTGTGGTCAGGAGTGAGGGACTTCTTCGCCTTCTCTTTGGTGCTCTTCATCTTCGCCCTGCGCTCCATGTTGGGCGTCATGCGGGTCCCGAGCTTGCCCATCTTCTTCTCCAGGCTGTGCTTGGTTTTTGCCAGGTTGTCACGGGTTTTCTGTCTCGTCTTCTCCAGGTTCTCGCGGGTTTTCTGCTTGGTCTTCTCCAAGTTCTCCTTTGTCTTTATTTTGGTCTTCTCCATTTTCTCTTTGGAGAAGGCTTTCTTTATGTTGTCCACTTGCTGCTTGGTGGTGCGTTGGAGGCGCTTGGTACGAGACTCCTCAATAATCTCCTCAATCTCCACCTCCTCATCTGAATTGAGATTGTCTGCATGTCCCTCTTGTCCCTCAGGTATCTGCTCAAGGCCCTCTACTGCTTTGCCTTCAACTACTGTCTCTCCTGTCTTCGATTTGGACGTCTTCGGAGGCTTTACTTGGTCCTGAGGGAGCAAAATAGGAAAGATTAGAAAAACAGAAGACTATGAAGCCACAGCAGCATTTTATTAAGGACGCACAATGAAGTGAATCACATTTTCAATTTGACATTTACTACACTATTATCAGACATGGTGCTACACTGATTGTTTTGTTAGATTCATGTAAATTATGGCATTTAATTTACTATGCCATGTGAAAATTATAAAATTATCATTTTGAGAGAATTAAATCAATGGCCTTTGGGTATAAACTGAAATTATGAGCATGGTACATCGCAGACTCATGTGTCATGTACACAATCAGTGCACAGAGCTTTTCACTACCTGTGGCTGGTGTAGAGTGCCATCTAGTGGTCCTAATCACATGCCAACATTCAAGTGCAGACGAGACTACACAGTTATTTGACACTTCATGTCCGACTATAAGAAAATGTGGTTGCATGTGGTTTATATCACATCCCTAAAGTAATGCTAAATATATATGAATTAAAATAAACTCCACAGTCATGCTGAAACTAAAGCCAGCAGACCGATACATCTAACCACAAGTGTGTTTCCGGTCTTTTTACTATCATTGCTCTGTCAATACTAAAAAAAAAAAAACACCTTCAGTGTTGTGACCTCAATGTCTAATTTCAATCAAATTCAACAGAAAAAAACAATGAAGGTTATTTTAGTTTGGATGAAAATAATGAATACATTTATTGATATAGGTTATGGATAGACCTATTTTTTGATTCTGCTTTCGCTTCACTGGAAAGACTCAGTGGTTAGTATAGTTTCAGTTTTGCCCAGTAATGAATAGCACACAGCAGCGTATACATTTTTCTGCATAGAGCAATACAAAAAAAGTTTCCCCTAAATTGTTAAACCAATAGCACAAGTCGACACCTGGACTCCCTTCCTTGTAGTTTACTTTCCCACACTGTGCACATTAGATGACTGCTGCCAGTTTATCCGTACTGCAGCCACCATATTGCGATGCTCTGCAGCTGGACTCTGTCAGTGTGGTACCAGGTTGCCACACAGGGAGCAGCATCACTATGGTAACAATGTTAACCCCCTAACAACACGTCTGTGCCTGACAAAGGCTTCCCCCACCATCACTATCTTCACTGTTTTTTGTCGAAATATAGTGTTTCTACGATAAGTGGTGGAAAAATATTTTGGATCCCTTACTTAAGGAAAAGTACTAATACCAAACTGAAAAATTACTCCTCTACAGGTACAGTACAAAGAAACAGCAGTTAAAGTATTAAAAGTAAAAGTACTTGTTATGCAGAATGGAATTTATATTCTAACTATGGTATCAGGTATTTGTATTTTTGTATTTTGTGTAAAATAGGGCTAATTTCAACTACTTGATATCCTGTTACTGTCAATTTGAAAATGAAATGTCTTATCACTTTAAATTCATTTTGTTTTTTTATGATAAACTTTGCCTGAAAAGTAAATGAAACTGGCTAAACTGGCAGTTAAAAGTAAAATATATGCCTCAAAATGTAGGGAGTAGACATACACATAAAATGGAAATACTCAAGTAATTGAGTAAATGAGTTGCATTCCACCACTGGTTATATATGAATCCATAAATGAAGATAGCGATGGTGGGTGGATCTAAAACGAATCAAGCCCTGAAGTGCAGCAGAGTGGGACCACTAATATTTCCAGGGGGGCACAGACGTGCTGTTCGGGGGTTAACATTGTTAGCATAGTCCTGCTGCTCCCTGTGTGGATATCTGATGCCACACTGACGAGTCCGGCCTCGCAGCATGGAAATATGGTGGCTGCCTTACTGATTGATTGGCAGCTGTCAGCAGTGGCTCTGGGTGCACGATGTGATAAAGTATTTCCTGTTAAGTTAAAGGCAGGAGTGTTAAGTGTTAACCCATGTAACTGGTTTTACACTGTGTAGGACACATAAAGAGTTCACACTTATAGATAATTATGTGAAACTGCGACGCTGCTGTGTACTTTTGATTACGGCTAAACCGAAACGGGTCTAACCACCGACTCTTTTTCGAGAAGTGAAAGCAGCATCACAAATTATTGAACATTATAGATAATCAATTTTTTTCTCAACACGTGTATTCAATATTTAACCACCTGGTTTGCTTTACTTCAACAGAAGACTTAGGTCACCATGAACAGTTCAAGTTAAACCCTCTACTGAAAATTTTCAGGATATAAAATGCATTTTTTCAGCTTTTGAATGCCGTAGAAACAGCATTTAGACATCTGTGCAATTCTGTGAAATAAGATGTTAAGTCATGAGAGATATAAGTGACTATCTTAAAAAAAAACTTGTGGGAAAGACTAAACCAAATGAAGGCGTCTTTTGATTAACATCTGTGTATTTGCAACTTTTGCTTTTAATTCTTAATTTGAGAAAAATATCACATGGTTCCTGCTCAGCTTCGTCCTGTACTGACTCAGCAGAAAGAGGAAGTCAAGAAATGTGGCTATGGTCAGCCTTTTGCTACCTGCAGACTGACAGAAACAGACACAAAGCACATCTGAGACATCCAAGAGCGGCACACAAGGCGCTGCATGTCAGAGTGTGTTTGGGTGATAAAGGGCAGTGCTGAAATGTAACTAAGTACATTTACTCAATGACTGTATTTCATACACATACATGAGTATTTCCCACTTTCTACTTGTACTTCACTGCTTTATAGGTGCAAATATTTTTCATTTTCAGCTTTCGTTACTTTTTCAAGTAGAGATTTATTTCATCACCACATTAGAGATCGTTAAGAAGTACACAGAGACAGATCTTAGTTTATCAGTTGTATCAGTGTTTTCAAGTATATTAAAAACGAGAAACTGGAGAAACAACAACTTAATGTGGGTTTGATTGAGTTGTGTCATATACAGCATTCATGTCAGACTTTATTGCAGACATCTGAAAGACAAACACCTGTCGGACCATGTGATCGCCACATCTCCCTGGGCAGTTCAAATATTGCCATACGATCCTTCAATAAAATGGACATTGCCTCCTTATCTGGTGCAGCGTATGGTGTGGGCTCGGCCGACCTGCTCTGTATGGGTTTATTTTGGGCTGGCCTTTCCCTCTCCGGATTCCACCTCCCGTTCTCTGGCTGCCGTCCACTGCAGCGCTCAGACCCCCCCCCACCCCCCCAACACCGTCGCCGCCGCCGCCACACAACACCCTCCCCTCCCGCACGGCAACAGATAAACACAGCACCCCGTCGCCGTGGCAACCACCTGCTCATGTCGTCTCCTGTGGGCGGCGAGGTTCAGCTGGATAAACAGCTGACATTTCTACAACAATATACAAACACGAGTGCATTAGAGTTACACTAAAATATATGCAGCACCTGCTCTGCAGACATGAGTGATTGAGTGATCTAAACATTATTAAGAGATATTTTTAAAAGCATGAACACATAACCCTGACACAATATTATTTTTTTCCATAGGTTTTGTCAGAGTGATGTAATATGAAACACAAAACTAAACAGGAAAGGTACACCAAGTCCTGAAATGTGAAAAGAACTTATAAAGCTTACATTTAAATAAGTGCATCTCTTGTGTTCCTGGAGTAAACACCACTTAGGAAAGACAACCTGTGTGTATAAATACACACATACAAATGCTACAGTATGCACAAGTATTCATGCTCATCAACACGCGTGTTCCCGCCCCCACACACTGAAATGCAAAGTTTTTCTCCATGAAGCCAAGCCGTGAAAACTTTTCATAAAGAGGTTCTGACACCTGAACAGGAATCTTCTGCAGCCAGTGGAAAAACAGCAGAGCACAGCACCCTGGGAACATCTGAGGTCATAGAAAACAGGGCAACTATAGCGTGGTACAGGATCATATGACCTTCATACCTCACTAAAGCTATATGCAGCTTAATGCAGAACTCCACAGAGCAACTTATTCATGTTGTTCTGGAAACTTTTCTGATTTAAACCTTGAAATGGATGGAACACAAAAACCTATATGGTGATAAGATACAGGTACAGAAAAAGGCCCTGTTTGTTGGATTGTCATCCATGGATATTTTTTGTTACCAACACTAGCCATGCTCTCATTAAGGTCCAAGCTTACTTACATCAAGCTTTTTCTGATGCAAATCTTCAAAATGACCAGTGAAATTGATTAATGGAAACACGACTGATGATACAATATAACTGCAAAAAGCTAATGTCGGCCGATTTATGAGTCTAACACTACCAAAGAGGCTATTGCTGCATTTTTAGTTCATTAGACCTCCAAGGCTTCTGGGAAGCCAAAAAATAACAGAGACAATGCATGCTGGAACAATTTGCTGTTTACATTCTTAAATCTTGACTCAGCCCACTGTATCTGTGGAAATAGTGATAACATCAGCAAACTGTTTGGGTTTCTCTGCCTGATTACTAAACAGGAGACTGGGAGCTTGAGGAAGAAGATGGCAAGTCCATTAGTGTCCCAGTGTTACCTTCCACTCTCCTCCCACTCAGCAGCAGTGGAAAGTCTGCACTGTGTGTGTGTGTGTACTGTATGTGTGTGTTCACTGACAGGTGCCAGGGGACTGGTGAGTGAGTGTTTGTGCTCTCTTCAATGAGAAGGTGGTCTGTTGCTAATGTTCCTTTCCTCCACAAGTGGCTCGAACCATACCTCATGGAAAAGTCGGCTAAAGAGAGGGAAGTTTGTTCAGACAAGCCAACAACTGTATGTCAGAAAGAGGCAGAACACAGGAGAGGCAATTAAAAAATCCCAGGAGACTAAGGGGAAAGATTTGAGTAAACAGCAATGACTATAAAAAGGTTGAAATGAGACAAAAAGATCTTTAAAATTCTCTGTTATTAAAGATTTTCTCCGTTTGTGGTGAAAATGACAGAATCCTTGATTTTTTCCCGTCTAAATATTATCAGCACAATGTTCTCTGTCTGCCTCACCCTGCAGGGATAATACTGTAACCACGGACGACGGAGCAAACAGTGTCTTCAATCAGCGCTTTACAGAGACGACTAAAGCTGCTGGCATCTACTTTCCCCCTTTCTGTCTCCCTGTCTGCTGTGACAACACCTACACTAATCCACCTGGTCCGTTTCACGGCTCAGTTATTTTAAATATGATGTCGCTCACATCTATATCAGCAAACAGTGTAATTATTAAAATAATGAACTTTCTTTGTCATATGCAAAGGATTACTATGAGAAAGATTTCTATAATATAATATAATATAATATAATATAATATAATATAATATAATAGAAAAGATGATATTATATTAATAGTCACCAGACTCAATTGACAAAAAAAACAGTTGACCATCCACAAGAGATGGTCAACATTTTTTTTCTCAGAACATAAAAGTAATCTACTGCCTTGATTGGTTTGATTTTTTGGAGATTCCAAATAAAACCCCTTCAGCCCCAAGGTACTATGTGAACGTGAGCCTTTATAGAGGTGGCTTAAATTAATCTTGCAGATGCCTCCATCCATAGCAGGACACTGCTAAGCTTCCTTATTATCTGCTCAATGCTTCAGTAACAATCCCTTGAGGAGCGGCGATCCTGAGCCACTTACATGCATGCAAACATTTAGCGACTTGCTTGCTTATAGATAAACACACACACTCGCTCACACACCATGCCTTTTGAGGCAGTGTGATGAAAGGCTTCTCCGATGAGTCACAGGAGCAGCTGTCTGATCCTGTCCAGTCCTTGCAGCTGTGCACTTAGCTTTCACAATGAGTGATATCACTGACCTGTGTGCCCCTCCAGGATGGGAGAAGGCCAAGCGAGAGATTGACATGAAACAGAGGTGGATGTTCGCGTCTAAGAGCCCCGCGGAAAGCCGAAATCGCGTTGCTTTGATCCCTAAAGAGTGCTCGCGGGCTATAATAAGCACGCTAATGTACTCCGGTCATTAATATTGATGCCTCCCACGTTCTGTTAAATAAGGCTCAAACAATTCACAAAGGACCCGTCCAGCTGCCTGCCACCTCATGCATTTTCGTGTGACTTTTAGAGGGCATAATGCAAATTCTGTGTAATGAAGCTTTCCAATCCCTGTTAGAGAAGCCCACTCTGATGGCTCCATGTTTGAGCAGCCTGTGGGTAATGGAAACATTAACAACCGATCCGCCTAAAGACAAGAGGGGCTCTGTGTGCCATGCAGCCAACATGGTGACGTCATGTTAGCAGTGCACCCCACAGGAAAGGAGTTCCTTGGGTTTTCTGTCACAGTGATTTGTGATTTCACAGGGACCTGACGAGGGAAGCCCTTTTCCACCGCTCAGTCTTCCCACATTTACGACTCTCGGACCGCTGGAATCCCGGAGTTAGTTCCACGCGAAGATGGAAATGTACTTTTCCATTTACGTCTCCGTGTGGTGTGAAACGGCCGCTACAGAGCTGGAATATATTATATAACCGTTTCCTTTTCTGTCATAGTGCCATCAGTATTGACTCTAAAGGGATAGACTGCCAATTTTAACAACTCTGTTCAAAGTTTCCATCCATGTGCTTTAAGGGTTGGAACCTGTTTGGGCACCAAGTTGAATTTTCTACAATGACCAAGGAGAGTTTGAAAGATTATTTCAATTTCTCACTTAAAAAGAAAGAAAGTGTTTTAATTATTTATTCAAGTCAAGTGAGGATAAAGTGAGAGCATGGCTTTGCTGCCAAAGTGAAAACAGTCCTGGGCCCAGCTATAGGAAACTATAACAACTGGATTATATCATACTAATAGAATGATTAAGAAGCAATAAATCGTGGAATAAAACACCTGGGGGTACGAGAACAAAGGCAACAAGCCAGTCCCACCCACAGCTTTGCTTCGTTCTGTTGCTGAATTATTCGACTGGGAGATCACGAATCACTGAACTTTCTTGATATTAATCTGTGCCTGTTTCACACATAGTTCTCTGTAAATCAACTTTGCGACATTTATGGATGCCAAGCTTCATAAAACTCACAATAAAAGGTGAGGAAAAGAAAAGGCTGAACGTTTGTGTGAGCAATGCAATGTAAAATGTGTCTTAAAATGTGGTATCCCTATAATTGCACATCTGAAGAATAAGCCCAGTGTTTCACCTTACGCTGCCTCTCACTGTCTCATGATGACGTCATTTAAATATAATGATTATTATTTTTAGATGAATCATCCTAAACATCCATGTGCATGCAAAATCTAATCCCAAGGGTACCAAAAACCTGGCACGCTCTCAGCACCAGCCTATAACTCACATACCAGTGACAAGAGCGGCGAGCTGCCACAGCAGCAGCAGGAAATCTACCACCAGAGTGACCTGACTGTTGCACTTCAGACGGGAGGTTTGAACATACCAGTCTCTGCCTTCACACGCAAACCCTTACATTACAGCAGTCACAGGTACTTGTGTAAGTAGTGTTTGTTTCAATGCTGTTTTAAATGATCTTTTTGTATTACTGGAATAAAGTGATGCTCCATGGGGAAGTCTCCAGAAGACGTACTTTCATTTTTATGAATAAGAACCTCTACTGGTTTTTATTGTGGGGAATGCATTCAATTAAAGGTAAAAACTGGCAAAAAACAACTGAGATTCTATAAGTTGCATATAAAGAACAAAGAACATATTTATTAACACATTTATCTGGAAATAAGCCCACAAAAACAAATATCTGATGCAATTAATCAATCAGTTAGTGCTGCTGATTGCTAATTTCGGGCCCACTCAATGAAACAGGACACGGCACCATTCCACTGCATCGCTGGTGTATTTATAATCAACAGCAACATAGTCTTAGCTTCCTTTAATATACCAACTGGGATAAATTGGCCAACTCTTTATTTTGGCTTTGGCCTTGTAGGTGGAGGGTGTGCCTACAAATCTTGGAATAAACAGCAGGGAGGGTATCAGCAGCTTCCACAGAGTTGTGATGTGGTATGAGGACACATTTCTGCTCGCCGGCCAAGACACTGGATGACAACTACAACTGTTCAAACCAAGGGAGGGACTTGATTGGTCCCCCAGCTGGTGAATCCTGTCTGTGGGATGGGGATCAGCCCGGGCTTAAGATCAGAACCCCTGAAGAAAGAGCTCACAAACACATCTGGACTTTTACACTGTTAAGTGCCGCACACATGTGGACGCAGCACACAAACACATGCTCACAGGCATTGACTGAGTTTTGAAGCAGAAAAATGTGACGTGCAACAAAAAGTAGGTCCGTAATAACTCAAGAATATATAGACGTGTGTTTGGAATAGCAGGGATCCTCTTTCTGCTGTTCCAACTGTGGTATATCACAGTGACAGCAACACAGTTACACCTGTCCAATTATGCCACACCAACACTGAGTCCCAGGGCAGTCTTAAGTGCTCGTAATTATCGCTGTCGTACATGTTTAATTTAAGACCATGCCAGTTTGAATGCCATGCATCTTTATATAAGCTCACAACAAGATGTTTTTTTTTTTTACACAGATTTCGTGACGTCAAAGACTTGGTTTTGACCTTCATAAAATGTCAAAGAAATCCAAACCAAACAAAAACAGGACTGTTCTTCCTTAAAGCTGAACTCATTTGTTAGATTTTTGCCAATCATGCCAAGAGAAACATATTTCTGCGTTCAACAAATAAGATAAGAGGAAGTGCTCAGCAGAGAAAATAAGAGCTTTACGTCACAGGAATAGTTCGGCTTTTATGGTGGCAAGACTTTGTTACTTTTGGAAAGAACCAGGCTGGTTTTTGGTCCAAATATAAAACATTTTCCCAAAGACTAGCATGGGCAAATTCGATCAGTGGATACTTTTTCATCTGTTTTCCTTTAAGCCCCTGCGAAAAATTAAACTTTACTGTCAGAATTTTATTGATTCTATCCAATAACATTCAAAAAGTATTGAAGAGCATCATTTTTATTTTATCATGTTATTCCCATTCTACATAGTGGGGCCCACAGCAGTAAGCTGGAGGAAGTCTCTAGTGTGGTTATGGGCCAATAAATGTCAAAAAGTCATAAAAAATTTCATACACAGAAGTCCAATTTGTTTTGGCTTCATGTGTCACTGAGTAAATTTCAAACACATTAAACCGTCAATCATTTCATCTGCACAAAAAAAAGTAATTAGAATGTTAATTAATTAGGCTAAATATGGGAGAATATGTTGTTCAAACCTTCAGAATTAGACTCACACTGGCGTTACAGCCTTTCAGTCTTCTCTCTGAAATAACTGTTGGCATGCATCTGAAGAATAATAATTCACACATGCTACCGAGCACTGGATCTTCAAGCTGACTTGACATGGTAGCTGACATGCAATAGTGAAATGTGGAGCCTGCCAGATATCTTTCCACATGGCCGGGGAAGAGGAGGGCAGCAGAAGGAAAAGGGCAGACAGGAGAGTCTGGAGGAGAACAACACCGTGTGCAATCACTGCAGCGATTACTCAATGAGCCGTGCCCTCGGCTCTGGATTAGACCTCTGAGTTAGAGTAGAAGGGGCTAAATTAATAGTGGGACAGAAACTGAGATGGAGGGAGGAGAACAAGTGGGCCTGTTGGCAGCAGAGGCAGAGAGATGCCAGTGGGATGAATCACAACACTATCTTAGTGCTGCTGGTCCAGTGCTTTTCGGTTGTTCTTGCCTTCAAGTGGTCGCTAAGTGCTTCATAACTGCCCTCTCTGTAATGAGACGGGGATCTGAACACACACTCTCAGAAAGCTCTGGTTGCCAAAAAAGCCTTGGCTGGATCGGCATGTGTGGAGTAAGTGGAATAGAGTTATTTCATAGTCTGGGCAGAGTTAAAAGCTATTAAGAAAAGTGGGCTGGGGCCGGTGGCGAGGCTCGTTGGCTGCGATCTGAGCTCTGGAAGGTCTGTGAGCTTGGCCTGGAATAACTAGACCGTAACTGAGAGGTCTTGCATCTCCATGATAGAGTTGACCACATGGCTATCACTGTCTTTGAGCCGCAGCCAAACACACACCCTGATTCCAGACGCACATCAGGACTGTCTCACGGTCTGACGGACAAACACTATCGCATTGCATCGAGCGGATTAATCCACATAATTACACAGATAATGAGCGTTATGGACACGCACATGAGCCCAATTCTGATGGGCTGAGTCACAGTTTAAAATGTCTAATTAAAGCACACATCACTCAAACTAAATGAGCACTGACTCTGTACTTGCATCACATGGAAACCATGTTGTTTGGTTAATTGTAGCAAAGTATGTAAATCCTCAGAATGATGCCATTTAAAGTGGAAGTCTGTTTACAGAGGTGGCAGGTGGTGAAGATGAGTAATGTATTGGAGTAAAAAGCACAATATTTGCTTTAGATCTACTACTTATTAATCTTTTTAAACTCCAGAATGACGTTGTAGCGTTGCTTGGATGCAACGGTCCGAATTTGTCACTTAGATGACGAAGGGTCATAGCATTGTTGCACAAAAGGAGCAAAAGTTTGATTGTCCTGTTTCCATCAGTGCTGACTGAAGCTGGAGTCAATAACAACCTATAGATAATTTAGTCATTTAAAAAAATCTGTGGATGTGGAAAGAAGTGAGATTTAGCAGGACTCTGCAACTCCTCGTCTCTACTCGTGGCTTAAGGCTACGTTTTTCACTACTTATCACACCCCGATCTCTGACTAAGCTGCCAGTGTTTGAGTTGCACCTTGGGAAATGTAGATGCCAGACTTGACAAGGAAGAAGATGCAGCAGGAGGCTCGTCATAACCAATCTGGCAGCTGTTTGTTTTCTGCTACCATCTGGCAAGAGGAAGCTGGTACAAATATTATCCCAGCAACTGATTAATGGTTTTGGTTATTTGTTTATAACGTGTTCAGTCATGCAGCACTTTCTTATTGCTGGAACACCGAGTTTCCACTTTAACAGAAAGGCCTATAGAGGGACATTTCAAACACTTCTAATCATCACAATACCAACATAATGAGGCCTCAATGTGAACGGCACAATAATATCTCTAAACAGCTCCGATCCTTGTTTATTTCCTGACAGTAATTGCTGTTAGAAAACACTACGACAGGAAATTAAACGTGCAAGGCTGAGCTATTACAGGCAAATGCCAGGCAATATGAGGCTAACGGGAAATAAGGAAATAACCTTGGACTCATTTAGAAACGGAAAAACAATTGGTCTATAAAAGACAGCAATATTAGAAGCGCTACAGTCAGAGGACAGAAACGCAGGAAGGGTGTGAAAGCAGGGCTCCACTTGCCCATTTGTGAAACACTGAGCCGTGATGACAGGCTGGTTTTGCCTTTTGCAGCCAGAAGACCCTCAGCTGCTGCAAGGGCACATGTAGTTAAGGAATAGATGTTTTAAAACTGCTGCAAGATGCCACCTAATGAGGAAGCACAGAATGATGGACAACACTGTTCCTTATATACACCACTGTTGGTGCTTTATCAAAATGTAAAGGCAAAGACTCTGTAGTTGAGGGGCAAAATCATTCTTTTATCTGTCCACTACACTTATTTAACAGCTATAGTTACTGTAAAATATTAAGCTACACCACAAAAACAGCAGATGAAAAATGAAGTCACAGGATGTGTAAAAAACTGCAGCTCCTTGAACGGCCACCTGAGGCTGGAATAGGCGCAAGTTGATTTCCAAGGACCCTATGGGAGAATGGTTTCAGCCTGGCACAAAAAATGGTTTTGGTCTTTATAGCTAATTTTCCTGTTTTTGACAACTGAATGGTGATATTTTTTTATGTTATTATTTAAACTGTCTTAAACAACCCCTAAACAGGAAGTTTTTCTTGCCCCAAATCTAGTTCAGTGGTTTCGTAGCATAAATTCACCAAATATG
>JAOWBC010000458.1:7127872-7151829 GCA_028566105.1 Hypoplectrus providencianus
CCACGATGTCCTGACAAAACACCTGCAGTACCCAAATACTTCCTCCAACACTGCTGATACGTACATTTGATAAACACAAACCTATCCACACGCCCTGCTGTTGCCGGGGGATCTTGCATGCCGCCATCCTTACAAGTTTAATTATAAAGCATCACTGTCGAGGTCTTTCCAGGCTAAAAATCCTGAAGTATGTGGCTATTCTCAGAGAGGAGAGACAGGGTGGCAGCTACAGTTAAAGCTGGTATCAGTTCGACAAAGAGTACAACAGAAAAGGTAATGCTGTCAAAATGTTTCACTTGTCTTACTCAAATTCTAGTCTCACTTGATATTGACACTGTGACTGAAAGGCAACACCGGCAAGGAATGGCCACACACACTCAAACACATGTAGGCATGACTACACGCAGTAATACACTGCATTAGCTTAGGTCCTCTCTAGTTTACTGTAACCTTAACGTTAACTTCCACATGCCTAACTTTAACCTCTGATTTCATCTTTAACCTTACTCTAAAATTATCCCACTCTAACACATTAACACACAAACAGACAGTGGAAAGTGGTGAAACCTGACTGAGAGCCAGTGTTGATTTGTAACCGTGCCAATATCTGACCAGCCTATAAGTCGGTTAATTAAACTGGAGCCGTCCACTGGCAATAAATAGATCATGGGAACCCGAAACAGCTACTGCAACGTGGAAGCTACAGCTCCCACAACCGCTTTGAAACATGACGGCTACCAGTTTAGACAGTGATAAGATCATTACAGTTTAGCTAACATCATCAGGAAATGACTTCCATTTACTTGTGTCTGTTGATTAAAACTTCAAGCCAGGATATAATCAGTAAAATCGTAAGCTGTACAAAAGAGTGTATGCTCCTTGAATGTTGTGCATCTGCAGATTGTTTGGTCCTTTTATGCACAGTGTCCTGCAGTGACAATTGCACGCAGACATGCAGTGAAAGGTTTGCAGTGGCCCAAGCACTGTCAAAAACAGCAGGAGGCACCTGCTTTACAGAGTAATTTATTAAGGCCTAGTCTCTATGATTGGATTTCTGCTACATGCCAATAGTGTAACATGCTCCCATAGTAGACATCCCAGGAGGGGGAGGCGAAAAAGTTCGCCTGCCAATGCGGATCTCTGCAAGTAAGCTCTACTCACGAGAGGTTTGCAACCCTCAGATTCACTCCTACTAAAGTGATTTCAAAGAAATCTTCTCTCATGCATGAAGTTACTACCTCTGACATTTACCTGAGCTGTTATTTGAATTGTGTCAAATTCCAAAGCGAAGGACACAAGACCTTCTGCACCTGAAGTAAAACAGGAGTGCTGATGTGCATGCGTGCAAGCTATGAATTTGCAAGCCAGACATGACAGCACATCCTGCTAAAAAAAGACAAAATGTGTCAGGGGTCTCTCACCTGGTCTCAAAACAGCAGTTAGATAAGTGCTCCACTCTCACACTCATGCATGCAGACATATTGTGTCCCTTTTCTGCAGAGAAGCTAACACAGTCTCTTAGATAAATCTGACCCTGCCACAGGTTTCTCCTCTGGTATTAAAGTGCAGGTTCTGCACCTTGAATGCATCAATGTCAGTCTGTCCCACTTCTGAGAAATTTCAATACTAAAAACTACATCTTCATCTTTCATGACAGCATTCTGCCAAGTATCTGTCCTCTGAGCACCCTGAGGTGGGGCGTGGGTTATGTCTCAAGTAGCCCTTCATGCCAGTGTTTATAGGCCTTTTTATTTACACCAGCTAGTCTTTATATAGTTTCAGCGGGTAATCATGAAGTCCTGCGGAGTGGAAGAGGTCACTTAGTTTTTCCATGGAAGTGACTAATATTCTGCTCGTAGGTGAGAGGAGGAAACCAGCTCTCACTGAGCGTGAATACAAATCATACATCAGCTTCTAAATACAGCAGAGATTCTTCATAAACACTACAGCTTTATTTAGGTTTAAGGAAAAAGTGATTCAGACATTTAAGTCATGGAAACCACAGAGCCGAAGCTTAGCCAGCATCCTCTAGCCTGAGAAACTACCGAACATTTCCACAGACAGGGTCAACTCGAGCCACGATGTGACTCTAACTCTCTCTGGTGAGATGATGTCAAATCTGATGCTTCAGTAGATTTTCAGGTGAATTCACACTCCCCTGCCAACTTTCCTTTGCAGGACGGGGAATGCAGCACACCCCTTTAAAATGTACAATGAGTGTAATTTTAACAGCCATGTGTAAAGCATTCCCACAACATTCATCAAAGAGTGCTGGCTCTCATTGTGATGAAAACAGTGAAGGGTTTACCTGGTAGATGAGGACTTTGAAGTTGCGCCTCTTGAGCAGCTCGTTCTCATTGCTCTCCAGCTTCTTGATCTGGCCCGCCTGCTTCTCCAGGTTGCTGCGCACCGTCTTGACGTTGACGCTGACCTTGCGTACCTTTTCCAGCATTTTGTTGACCGTGTTTGCTGTGCCGACGTGGTTCTTGGACAACTTAGCCAGCTCCCCTTGGATGGTTGACACTGACTTCTCCATGGCCTCCTGCCGGGCCTCCAGTCCGCTCTGGGTCTGCTGGATCTGGTCTACCACCCCGATAATCTTGTCGAGCAGAGACAGGACCATGACCCCGTTCATCTGTGCCTCAGTCTTGCCTCCGGGGCCAGTGGCCAGCACCAGGTCCGCCTCCTCAGCGGGGTCCTCATCATCTACTGCTGGCTCTGTGGCTGCACCCACCAGAGCGACCTCGTCATCATCATAAGACACTTCTGCTAGGGCTGTGTGCTCCTTCTTTACACCTGTATCCGCCATGGCTGTCAACTCCAAACACTAACTGGCTGCACAGTCACTACAGATAAAAATAACAACCTGCTGAAAAACAACCTGCAGGAGCCACGCTGCACAGAACTCGCTCCCTGATCTTTACTTTTGACTTTCTGACAACCTACTTGACCACTTGTTCGCCTCTTCCTAGTCTACTTTACCCTTAAACCTTCTCTTCACCCTCGGTCTCTCACTCTCAGCCTGCTCTGTCTGTCTCTGCCTCTGCTCTGGGATGCCAGCCAGCCAAGGGGAGTAGGGCCTCTCACAGCTGAGGCATGTGTGCCCTGACTCAAATGCCTCTGCTCCCTGTGAAACCACCCCGTCAAAGCTTTTCCTTCTCCCACCCAGCCCCCGCCCCCCCGGCTCCCCCTACTGCTACTGGACTCCACCCAATCTGTCCCCAAGCACACAGGGAAACATATATCCATCAGACTCCTCCCTTTGATGGACAACTGAAATGAGAGAAAGAAAATATCTACTTGATTAATTGAATAATTTATTTAACAAGCTTTTTTTCCAGACTTAACAACTATTTCAGTACTGAACGCCACCCATGGCTTCAAGTTGTTCAATCTTTGGGAATAATTAACTTGAAATAGAAATTTGTTGGCTACAGTTTATTATAAAGGTACAATTTTGTGTATGAGATTTGAATTTCATTCAGACAGCACAAATGTAGTAACTCTATCTAAGATACAGAAAAGCTAAGACTATATACAGGCTAGCACACTATTGCTAATGCTAACTTTCACTGAAGCAACACTTACCCCTTTCACTGAGGACAAAGTGATTTTCAGCTGGTACAAATCTGAATAATACTGAAAATTCCAGGTTTCTTCCATTTACACTTCCAGGATTTTGTAGACTGTTTTAAAGACTCTCCAAAGTTGGATGAAGGAAAGTTGATAAGGTATTTGTGACTAGTCCGAAAATTTTAATTCCAAAAAAATTACAATTGCGTATTCAATACCCCTCGAATTAAAATGCTTGAAACTAAAGGATCTCACACTTCCTGACAAAATGTCGTCGTAAACAACAAGTCATGTGATATCCGAATGATGAACTGTGCAAATTAATGTCAACAAATTGTTTAGACTGCCATCTGGATAAAGAGTTGATGCTATATCATATTATTCCAGCTGAAGAAGGGAGTCACTCTAACTGTGGCCACAACAAAAATAAACATGATCATAACTAAGTGCCATTTGCTTCACTTTGATCAGTTTAGTTTGAAAGTATTAACAGGAAGTGCCACTATGCTGCTATGGCTGACTGGCATAGCAGGTAGACCCTGAGGTAGACTGTCTCCACATTATAAAAGTATTATTTAATAATGTCTTCATGTATGCAGTTATTAGGGGAAATTATATTATTATTGTTATTGATAATGGCCATGTTAATAATGAGTTTCATAGGTTGTTATTGATATAAATGTCGATATTTGTACTGTATGTGACACTAGGTGGGGTTGACAGTAAGTGTTCACTGCCCTCTGGTGGTCACAAATGAGAACTGCATTGTTCGATTGTATTCGCCCGACATTGTTAGACCAAAAAAATAACTGCTTACATTTTTACATTTTATAATAAGAACGACAAGAAGAGAACTGAATGATTACAGCCTCTTTAGAGTTAGTTATTTTAAAAGTAAAGGTAAAAAAAAAAAATCCAATGATTTGTCTGAGGATAGTATGAAGAACAAACTAAATTGTGGCATGAAGCAACAGCTCTTGGGAGCATGGCTAAAACTTTAAAGGCTGACACCAGTGAGAGTTCAAATATTAACATCTCCACTCAGTTTAAAATACAATTTAAAAAGAAGCAGATATGGTAGGAAATGACATGGTAAAAATAAGCAGATTGAGAAGTACACTTCTAATTATGGGGAACCATCCAAAAGCTTTTGGTGTGTGTACCTGTGTGGGTTAACTGTCAACTGCTCACTGCAGTGTTTACTTCACTGAATGCATAAAAAGCTGACCATCACCCATGTTGCTGCTTTGTCTGTTATGTTTTATACACTTGTCACATACATCTGAATTTTCATACATGTAATATAGTTTTTCTCCTCTAACATATTTTGTTGTACTATTGATCCTTTTTTAGCTCACATAAGACTTATAAAATTAAACTGAACTCAGGGTTATTAAAAAGAGGCACTGTCATATTTGAATGTGTTTGTAGCTGAGAGACAACTAATGACCACACAGTTATGGAAAATAGGGCAAATAGTGGCAAGAGAGTAGAACTTTTTTATCGGAGTACTAAAGAAGACTACATCCAGAAGGGGGCAGTACTGAGGCATTCATGATGTCAGCTGCCGTTAAACAATAAAGAAAAGCAGAAGAAGTAGAAGCTGTCAGCTGTAAAGTACTATCGACCCATCGACCGATCAGACCAAGAGGAAACAAGGAAGGAAAGAAAGAGGAGAGAGAGACATCTCCAGTTAACCAGTAAGTCCGCTGAGTTGAAAGCTTTTTGCTTAAGTATACTGTAATCGACACTATTTGTTATTTAATCCCCTCTGACGTTGATGTAACTATTGCGGACTTAGTCAAATATTGAGCAACAGGTGCGCTTAGTTAGCTTTAGCTGTCTTGTTAGCCCCAAACTGTAAATTAAGCTAGGCAACTATAATATAACTGAGCTAACTATAACATACAGTTTCAGGAAAAGCACTTATTTTTCTCACTTTAGTTTATATTCAGTTTTTTTGTTCACAACATTAGCTAAAGTGAGGCTGGCTAATCTCACTAGCAGTCGTCAACAGCCATAATGTTTTGCTAACGTTAAATAACGTTAAAGCTAGCCAATCAGCCATTGTTATGATTGTGCTGCTTTGCTGCGTTTTATCTCTTTCGTGTTATGTGTTTGCCGTTTTTGGTGGATTTATGTCCAGGTAGCTGTGACAGTGACATTAAATGTAGTTACCCATTAATGAAAGCTATTTGACATCATCTTTTGACAGGTGGAGCTACAGTAGCCAGGGAACATCGATAAGCTAACTTAGTTTACAGTTACAGTAGATTTCGGATGTTAATCGATAACATATCTAATAGGAACTGCCTAAACCTTCAAGTCTTGTGTAGTATCATGGTTGCTGTGTTAAATAGGCTAATATGCCCCTTGTGTTGAGGCAGTGGGAGTGCCGTAGCTTACTGGAGCTACTGGTCACATGCTACCTTGTAATCCAGAGATAAGCCCTGTGTGGTCGTTTTACAGATAGAGCCTGTGCTGCTTCGCTCAATTATTCTGAAAAGAAATATTCACCTTCTGCTGTCAAATGACAAATATTGTGCTTAAATTGACTATAAAGTATCGGTTTGCAGCCACAATCCGAATTAAAGCCACTTGAATCTCCACTCAATTGAAGTTGTAGATAAAAGAAAACTTTACACCGTAACGACATTCCTGCGCTGATCATAAGACCAGCATGAGGGCAAGCTCATATTTTTTTTCTTTTCTCTTTTAGTCACATGCCACCTTCTCACGCATGTGCTAAACTAACACATAAATGAGGGAGGGCTCCCTCAATAGGGATCTTGACACCAATGTGTCATGCAGAGTAAATTCTTGAATGTCTCAGATTCTTCATGTATAGTTTTTGTGACTAATCAATAATATCTATTTTCAGTTTCTAGAGTTTCTGGTTGATTTTAAGGGTGCTGAGCACTCACATCCTTCAGCAACATGGGGGAACTCTTCAGAAGTGAAGAGATGACTCTGGCTCAGCTCTTCCTCCAGTCAGAAGCTGCATACTGTTGTGTCAGTGAGCTGGGAGAGATCGGGATGGTGCAGTTTCGGGATGTAAGTCCACTCATACTGTTATTATCTGTTATAATGTTATTACAGATTCTGCTTTGAACGCCACTTTCTACCAACCACCTTTCACAATCTACCTGTTGTTTTGGGCATTTATTTGGACATGCTCAAGTTATCATGGTCATCTGTCATGATTATTAAAAATTAGCACATCAGTGACATTGCTGACAAAGTGCATGCCTTCAGCATCATGTTCATCATGTGCACACAGCTGACCCTTCATTCCACACATGAGAAAGCCCATTCCTGAGGAGCCATGAGGGAAGCTTTGTGCTTAGATTGTGGGATGGGCGGTAAATTCTGTGCATCACCGGTCAATCTGAATTAACTCTTTGGATCATTTTTTCCCACAGTTTAAAAAAATAAAAAAATAAATTAATAATTTAATAAGTTAATTTAAATTATTTTATTGATATTAGTTCAATATCTCTGTATGGTAGTCGAAGAGTTATAATGAGCTATGCTGAGTTAGGGCAGGTCATTAAACTACTGACACCAAAGCACTTAGGTTGCATACATTCTGCTTTTACAAATGCTAATGGAAAACTTTTATCTGTTGTGTTTGTAAACATGACTGTTCGTGTAGTTCTGCTTTACCCTCATTTATATTTCTGATCTTTTCCCTCCAGCTAAATCCGGATGTGAATGTGTTCCAGCGAAAGTTTGTCAATGAAGTACGACGGTGCGAGGAGATGGATCGCAAACTGAGTAAGAAGAGAGCTTACATACAGCTCTGCCTCTGCCTTTATAGGAGCATCGGGTAGAAGTAGATGCACCAAACCACAACATCTATTTAGTTTTAAAGAGCCATATCCAGCCCTTAAAAAAAAAATCTGAATTGGTTATTTATCTAAAGTATACCTACTCCTCTCATTAAACCTTTTTTGTCTCTCTTACAGGATTTGTGGAGAAGGAAATTAAGAAGGCCAACATCCCAATAATAGACACAGGAGAGAACCCTGAAGTCCCCTTCCCAAGGGACATGATCGACCTGGAGGTGACAGATCTCTCCTTTTCTTATAGATATACATTGAGCTCCCTCATCTCCTGTGGCCCTCTGCTGACCCCTTTGTTTGTCTCACCACAGGCCACATTTGAGAAGCTTGAGAATGAGCTGAAGGAAATAAACACTAACCAAGAAGCCCTAAAGAAGAACTTCCTTGAACTGACTGAGCTCAAGCACATCCTGCGTCGCACGCAGCAGTTTTTTGATGAGGTCAGCTTAACTTGTTGCACATAAGCCTTGCAATACAACATGCTCATGTCCCTTTTTTATTTTACCAACATTGTGGTGGACTTGAAGAGAATTGTGCCTTTTATTTTTGTTATAGTTTATTGCCATGTTGTAACCTTCAGAGAGTACGACATGACGATAAACAAACACACAGCACAAAAGAAACTGAAGGTTTGAAATTTCTCTGTATATTTAAGAAAAACTATGTTTTGGCAACCATTTCTCAGTAACATTGGTATAATACCGATTCTGCTGATAAGTATGCTGTAATTACCTCCTGTATAATACTTTGTACAGACCTGATTCTTTGTTTGCCTGCCCACCTTTGCCCAACATCAGTTCCACTTCATTGCCTTCACAACAACAAAACTGGGTTGATTTACATTGTTAAGTCATCTTTTACAAGTTGTTATAGGCTTTAAATGAGGTTTATCATTGAGCTGAAAATGAAGCTGTCATCCATTAACTGGGGAAAGTCTCTGTCTGTGAAGAAAACAAACACTGGCTCTTCATTTTGTCTGAAAGTTTTAAACACCATTGCTCAAAAGCATATATATGGAAGAGGAGTTTTAGTAATGATAATGACTAATACTTAACTCACTCTCATGCAGATGGAGGATCCCAGTTTACTGGAGGAATCAAACACCCTCCTGGACCCCAATGAGCCTGCCCGAGTGGCTCCTCTCAGACTGGGGTGAGTCTGTTGGAGGATTAAGCTTTTCTTGGAGATTTCCATTCTGTGTGCTTCTGCCATCTGTGTCTAGACTGTTACAACCAGCCAATCACCTCCTACACACAAGCTCAGGCCGCCCAGCTTAGTCAGGCAACAACGTTCACTTCTAGTGTAATTCTAATGCAATACACATTAACAAATGTGATTGGGACATTTCATCCAAACCCCAGACTTTTTTCACTTTTGGGAGGCTTTATGTTAGTATTTTTTTAGTCTCACAAGTCTCAAATTAACTTTTTCTTTTTCCAAGAAGGACTATTTTTTATTTTTCCTGAAATGTTTTATGTTGTGCATATTTACTGTCGATATATTAAAAAAAACGATTTATCAAGTTGTTAATATTTAATACTTTACTTTCTGAAAGTACGTTTTTGTATTCAAAAGACCTTGCTTATAAAAGCTCATGAAGCTTGATCAATACCAGCCCAGGTAACTAACAACCTTAACAATGACAACCCTTTTCCATCTGCAATAGATTTGTGGCTGGAGTCATTGGCAGGGAACGTATTCCCACATTTGAAAGGATGCTGTGGAGAGTCTGCAGGGGAAATGTGTTCCTGCGGCAGGCCGACATTGAAGATCCTCTGGAGGACCCGACTTCAGTCAGTACTGTTCACTGATGTTGTTATTCAGATGTCTGTTTCAGTGTCCTAACACTGTATAAATCTTCCACAGGGAGACCAAGTCCACAAGACTGTCTTCATCATCTTCTTCCAGGGAGACCAGCTTAAGAACAGAGTCAAGAAGATCTGTGAAGGGTGAGTGATGAGGTTTTTTGAAATTTTTTTTAAGACGTGTTATTGGCCAACAGATCCTTATCTGTACCTTTTCTCTTGTCTGCAGGTTCAGAGCTACCTTGTACCCGTGTCCAGAAACTCCTCAAGAGAGGAAAGAGATGCTGGCAGGAGTGAATGCACGGATTGATGACCTGCAAATGGTAAAAACAAAAAACGGAAAACAGATGTTAACTCACTACCACTGACTCACTTCCACAAAAATACTCATGAACTGATCAGTTTTCTCTTTTTTTCTGTTTCTGCCTGGTCAGCAAGATAATTTCCAGTGAATCTGGAAAAAGTGTTGGTAGAGGAAATGTCATCATGCGTGCAACGAATCTGCTCTTTACAGTTAATTTTCATTCTCCTGCCAAGGCACCGAGCCAAATGTTGCAAAAATGTCCCCTCCACATTGTTAGATTCTCCAGTTCGTTGATTGGAAGCCCAAGAAAAACAGCTGGAGAAAAAAATGGTCTCAATGCAAGCTTTATTCTGGTCACATGCAGTAAAACAGAGCTGGGCTCAAATTGGCAGAGGTCAGGCAGGATCTCTGTCAGAATATGCAACAATAAGTAGGAATGATGTACATTTATCTTCTTGGCCTGGGCCCGTACAGAGGAGGTTGGACTCGCATGTTATCCAATTTCTATCTGGCCTAGTTATGTTGACGTGAGCAGGCCAAACACTGTCTCACATCTTTATCTTAGAATGTATTAAATAATGTATTTGGATGTTTTCTTCTTGACGCTCTGTGTCAGATAAGAGATTTGAAGCATTCAGGGTAGGTTATCTTGTCCCCGAGAAATAATCACACTGATTATTGTGACCTTAGTGCTTTTTAACAGTACTTTCTGTCAGAAGTCACTCAAATGCCTGCCTGATCATACAGTAAAATATTACACAATAATAATCAAAATTAAATGCTCAACATAGTGCAAAACAAATGAAATGGTCGAAGAGTGGAATGAAATACATCAACCTCATTAATACACATTAAAAACAGATGCCAAATTAAACTTAATATTACAACAGCAAACATTTACATGATAATATTTTTATGAATTATCTAAAAAAAAAAAAAAAATATGCCAAAGTATTTCCAATACTGTTCTGGCTCTGACTTTAGAGATCAACAGATCCTCTCTGACATAATGTGTTCATTACACAACTCATACTAGTGAAATGTGACTAACTTGATGAACCACCGCCGCCAGTAACTGCCTGGAAGACCCAATATGTGCCATATATGCCAGTAGCAGGGATATTAATTTGTTATGATTCATCAGTCAGAATCTTTCTGTTAAAATGTTGTTATTGAGCCTGAAGTGTTGAGTTACTCCTCAGTAACCTGTTATCTAGCAGAAAGTAGAGCCTCTGGAGACCCCCTCCCCTTCCTTTAACCGGCTTGTTTCTTTGTCATGTGATGATACATCCACCCACACCATGTCACACAGACTCGCAACCACTAGGATCAATTTTCTGTAGCCTAAAGTAAGTCTCTCATGTGTTACTTTGGTCAGCCAGTTGTGCCAGTTTTGTATGCATTAAGTATCTGAACTCAGATATTAAAGGATCATTGACATTTGCCACGGAAACAAGCTTGCACAACACAGATACTTGAGATTTGCCATGCGTTCCTTTTGCCAAATCGATTTCTACCCTCTCATGGCTTCGCATATCTGGGATGTGGGTCCTGGTGTTTGCGGATGCAGTGTTATGCTTGTCGCTACGTGGGCATGAAGGCTGAATGACAGACTGAATGTCAAGCCATTTGAACAGCGACCAGCTATGTGTGGGCTATTAAACCTCTCAACAGTGGGCGAGACTGCACAGAGCTTAAATATCCTGCTATTTGCTGATCACGGTACTGGGCTTTAAATGTGAGTCATTCAGCAGCATGCCTTGTAATATCCTATATCTCTTTCGGTTAAATCTAATGGATTAGGCAGCCTGCTGCTCTTTAACATTTGACTTAATGTTCACTAATCACACCAGTAAATAAAACCTGGCCTATGAATATCAAGGTTTGTATGATATGATGCTGCTATTTTACGCAGCCTTTTCTGATTGTATTGGCCATTATAATTCACAAAACCATGACCATTATTTGGATTTATAGATCAGAAATGTCTTTAATAGCACTGTTATTTATAATGTACAATAGGTAGTTTAACAAGGAGTGGTGTTGACTCTTACAACAGACATTTGTCATGTCACTTTTTTGGCCCCAGGACTGTAGAGGTTAGGATCATCTCCCAACAAATTACATTATATATATATATCAAAGTCAAGAACAACGAAAAAACTTTACAAACAAGATTTAACTCAGACCATGACCTTTGCTTTCGTCTTTCTCTAAAGGTGCTGAACCAGACTGAGGATCACAGGCAGAGGGTCCTGCAGGCTGCAGCCAAGACGGTGCGAGTGTGGTTCATCAAGGTCAGGAAGATGAAGGCCATCTATCACACCCTCAACCTCTGCAACATCGACGTCACTCAGAAGTGTCTGATCGCTGAGGTGTGGTGTCCTGTCTCTGACATGGACTCCATCCAGTTTGCCCTGCGCAGGGGGACGGTGAGTTACTAAATTTTAGAATAAGGAAAACATCAACCATGTAGTCAGTTAAGTTCAGTTTGATAGACTGAAGGGCTCCCTTTATATCTTAGAGAGCGGACTCTGGTTCAGGTTAACCTGGTTTTGTATTGGATGCAGTGGAACCAGTTTTAAACAAACATGTCTATACTACGCCAGTGCAAACAGGGTGTTTGCTGTATATTTATTATATACTCCAATTTCAGTCCATGCATTTCAAACGCTGTGGTGTATTTATTTAACTCCATCAACATTTGCCCATCATGGTGACCAGCTGCAGGCAGCTGGACAGGAAGGCGGGGAATGAGACCGTGCTAAACAGTTAAATTAAGCCAGCCAGCTGCTCACACTGCATGAATCAAATGCTGCATTCGTTCTGGTCGTCATTTCTTCTTATGGGCAGTTACACGTTTGGTAGTCATGCGTGACACATCGGACTAAAAATAAAAAAAGAATCTCGGGGTGTGGAGTCAGAAAGAGGAGACCTCTGTACCCCACTCCTCATCTCTGCCTTAAGCTAATGGCTTGTGGCTACATTAGAGACTACTACCATACCAAACCTGGATCT
The DNA here is from genome assembly GCA_028566105.1 of Hypoplectrus providencianus. Lineage (NCBI taxonomy): Eukaryota > Metazoa > Chordata > Actinopteri > Perciformes > Serranidae > Hypoplectrus > Hypoplectrus providencianus. Next base: position 7,140,418 of record JAOWBC010000458.1, read on the forward strand.
CTGACACAATTGTTTGTGGTAGAGTTGCATTGTGGTTTTACAAGGCGCCAGTTCCTTTTAGGCGGAAGAAGACTATGTGGAATAGCAGATACAATAGTCCTTTCTGCTTAGAAAGGTTCTTAACAGAGTAAAATGACTCTCTAACCCTAGTACATGCTGAACCATCCTTTAGGAAGAAAGGAGATAACACCATCCAGAAATCCCTTGAGGCAGCAACATATGATTTGACACCCTATTCAGCATATCATGAAAACAAACAAATGATGATATGAACAGAAGTAGAGTAGATATTGTAGTTTTACAGAGTCAGGCCCGAGTCAGGCCCGAGTCAATAATGTCTTCTGCCGAGTCGTGTAAATGCAGTCAGAGTCTCATAGCTCACTTTCACATATCAAGTCTGATGGACTCTGTGCAAGTCAGTGATGAATCTGCAACATTGTTACCTTTTCACACAGTGCTTTATCAAGGGCACACAGCATTGTGAATAAGTGTCACACTGTCCTTTAGACACAATATCCGTCCTTTGGTTAGGACTGCGCTCTGTGTTCCATCGAGGTCAAGGAAAAATGGTTAGGAAAAGACATGGGCCCTGTGAGGCGAGACGCTGCCTCGACTCTCAATTTATCTCTCAGCTGTCTTTATCCTGCTCGTCTTGAAACTTAAGTCTGTGGTGTAATGTGTCAAGATCTCATCTGCACCACCACTTTCACCTTTGTACAAAGTAGTCCATGCAGGCTGTGTACACATTTTTCTAATCAATTAACAGTTAATTAAAATTAGATTTTAAGGAAGCCCGTGGTGTCCGGTTGTAGCTGTAATAGGCTGTGAAAGTAACACGATACTTGTTGTGTACAGTTTCAGCATTCTTGGCAGATGATCCCATTCATAGAAATATTCGTAGGATTCTTATATATATCAAGATGGATGTCTGAAGTTCTGTGAAGGACAACCAGTGTGTATTATATTCTTGTGCTGTGTGATTTTGTTCTTTAGGAGAAGAGTGGCTCCACTGTGCCTTCCATCCTCAATAGGATGCAGACCAAGCAGACCCCTCCCACCTATAACAAGACAAACAAGTTCACCTCAGGCTTCCAAAACATCGTGGATGCTTATGGAATCGGCAGCTACCGTGAGATTAACCCAGGTATGTGTCACGTCTGTCTCTAAGGCAGTGGAGCTTTATGCATTAAAAAGTCTGTTTACCCAGCTGCCTTTGGTATTTAAAGGCGTGCTGCTTCGTCATCACCCATCATCACCCTGTTTGGTGTGCTGTTATTCATGACACTCATATGTTGTTTCACCTGCCGCACCACCCTCCCCTCATGTGATGCCTGCTTCCATTGTCTCCAGCACCATACACCATCATCACCTTCCCCTTCCTGTTTGCCGTTATGTTTGGTGACCTGGGCCACGGGGTGCTCTTGACCCTCGCTGCCCTGTACCTTGTGTTGAGAGAGAGCCGACTGATGGCCCAGAAGAACGATAACGAGGTATGGATGTCATCGTGGCCATCTCATCAACTCTACACCGTCTTATTATTGATACACCAACAGCCCCACAGCTGTGGCTTTGAGACTTTATGTTCCTGAATGCAGAAACTTTCTTTTAGAAACCTACTCATCTCTGGTTGTTCTTTGGCAGATGTTCAGCATGGTGTTCGCAGGGCGCTACATCATCCTGTTGATGGGAATCTTCTCGATCTACACTGGGATCATTTACAATGACTGCTTCTCCAAGTCCCTCAACGTGTTCGGCTCTGGCTGGAGCGTTAAGCCCATGTTCAACGCTCGGGTTGGAGGCAACTGGACGTAAGTGTCATCGTCAATCACCAAAAGCTGAAGGTGTAAAGTAAATTATTCACTAAACTTACCGGTCTTCTTGTCCTTTTTTTAGAACTAGTACACTGCAAGATAATAGAGTTTTGCAGTTGGACCCAACAGTAGACGGAGTGTTCAATGGGCCGTACCCGATTGGCATCGATCCGGTAAATATCTGTCTTTGTAATCTGTATTTTCTTTCATCCCATCATGGTTACCTGAGATCTGTGATGCAGGGGCTCAGCAGGGGATGTAATGACAAAGATTTTTTTGTGAAATCTATTATATTAAGTTAGTTTATGTTTATCTTTATATCAATGTTGGAAAAACCAAATGTACAAATTATTATTATTTCTATTTCTTTTCTTTTTATTATAAAGTAGGTCTTATTGCTATGTGACAGTATCATATGCTTCAGTATAGTTGCAATCATTCTCCAGCAGCATTGATGGTGAAGAGTTGCTGAGAGCGCGGATATGAAAGACCTAATGAAACACGAAGCAATCAAGGGGGGCTGAAAGAGACAGACAGTTTTAGGAAGACTTAGTGTTTTTGCACATAAAGATTGTAAACATCCATCAGAAATACAAGAATGAACCCGAAAACCAGCAGAATAAATCCCCTTTTAATATAAATATAAAGGATAAAGGCACTCACAGTTAAAAGCTTTCGAACAATAATCATTGAACCATCTTTGACCTTTTTCGCCTCTCAGATATGGAACATTGCCACCAACAAGCTGACTTTCCTGAACTCATTCAAGATGAAGATGTCTATTATCCTGGGAGTCATCCACATGCTGTTTGGAGTCTCGCTCAGTCTCTTCAACCACCTGTGAGATTCTCATCCAACTTTTATACTTTGGTTAGTAGTTTACTATTTGTCAACGTTGGCATTTATGCACAAATTGGGTTTGTGATTTCTCTGCAGGTATTTCAAGAAGCCGCTGAACATCTACTTGGGATTCATCCCAGAGATTATCTTCATGGCCAGCCTGTTTGGCTACCTCGCCATTCTGATCTTCTATAAGTGGCTCACATATGATGCAAAAATATCCAAGGATGCTCCCAGTCTCCTCATCGCCTTTATAAACATGTTCCTCTTCAACTACAGCGACCCCAGTAACAAACCTCTCTACAGAGGACAGGTCGGACACACTCATTCACTACATCCATCCACACTTTGATCCTAAAATTAATCAAAACAAGCTAATTGTCCCTGTTTTCTTTCTCTCCCCTGCATATGTAGATGGCCATTCAATCACTCTTGGTGATTATCGCCGTGGCCTGTGTTCCTGTTATGTTAATAGTGAAAACTCTCGTCCTGCGGAGACAATATTTGTGGCGGAAACACCTGGTAAGATGAAGCAAGTGGTAATACTTTAAATAACACATTGTAATCAAATAGAATCCCTTTTAATTTGTTTATTTTACCCCGTTTTCTGTGTGTTTTCAGGGTACACAGAACTTTGGAGGGATCAGAGTGGGAAACGGCCCCACTGAGGACGAAGCTGAAATCATCCAGCATGACCAGCTGTCCCAGCACTCTGAGGAGGAGCCTGAGGTAAAAGAGACATGTCTCCGTCGTTCACGCAGTTTTTTTTGTTTGTTTTTTTACCTCACTGCATTTTCTTCCTCTGGCTCACAAAGCTGGAGAACCGGCAGAGTGGGGAGGGAGCAAAGGTTACAGGATCTCACTGCATCTCTGAATGAATAATTCAGTCCCTCAGCCACAGTTGGAAACAGAAATCGATACTTCACGTTTCCAACTCTCTGTAGAAAAGAAAAGCATTATTTATGTATGAAGGGCCGGTGTGGCAAACAGGTTTGACAAGCTCCACCCTTTTTTAAAGCTACTGAGAGCTTAAACTAAAACATGCTGATCACTTTATGGGATAGCTCTGTGTTGCTTAAGGCATCCGCCTTCTGTGTGCAGGTGCTTGTGGAATATCCAGGCTAATTTTACTTTTTGTAGAAATCATACTCGTCAAGTTTTTTGTTACTTTATTTTAAAACCAGGAAAATGCATGTATTTGGCTTTTAGTGTTACAGCTTTGAAGACAGATTTAAAGCCTGATCCACCAATTTATACATTCTGTATCAGCCATTAGATATAAAATTGTTCTTTTGACTGCGTTGAATCTCTGTTCCTAAAAGTCAATGTCTGGGTTTTGGCTTCACACAGTTAATTCTTAAATGTCCTGACTGAGTGTTGTCATCCTGTAATGCTCAACCACTTCCCTTATAAAGTGTATAACTGATTTTTCTCACTACTCTTCTGTTTACAAATGTCTGTCTGTCGACCTGTGTGTGTGCTGTCAATAACCAAGCGTTGCCTTTTGTCACCTGCTGTCAAGGCCCACGAGGAGGAAGAGGTAGGACAGGAGCTCACGCTGCGCCTCCACCCTGCAACCTTTCCCCTCCTGTCAAAGTGCATGTGTAGCGGTTCTGTCTCTTTCCTGCCCCTTGCCACTGCCTGCTGCTTTTAGCCGTGTCTGCGTGTGTGTATGTGTGTGTGTATGTGAGTGTTAGTGGCGGTGGGGTCGATGTGTTCCAGGAGGCACTTGTTGAAACATGGGTTGCAGGGGTGCCTCAAGTGGTGGGCCCAGTAGGCCAGTGTTTCCTTACAGTCCCGGTGATGTGCATGAGGGATCAGCAGGGCAGCTGATACTTTGGGTTCTCACGTCCCCAATACAACGGCTTCTCTTCTAATTTAAGGGGTTTTATTGATCTACAGGGGCAAATGTCCTATTTCCTATTTATTTCATGAATGATCATGCAAACACAATGAGCCAGCCTCCTCCTATGTGGACCTCCGGACCTGTCATAGAGATGTTGTTTTCCACAGATTGTTGACCTAATGTTCTGTCTCTGTCTCACAGTTTAACTTTGGGGATGTGGCAGTGCATCAGGCCATCCACACCATAGAGTACTGCCTGGGCTGTATCTCCAACACCGCCTCCTATCTGAGGCTCTGGGCCCTCAGTCTGGCTCATGCACGTGAGTCACACTTTTCCTTCTTTTAATGTCAAGGTTTGATTGTAGATTTACTCATGAAGTGGATCTGTCATGCATAAAGTAATATACTTTATTTTCTCTCGTGCTCAGAGTTGTCAGAGGTGCTGTGGTCCATGGTGATGCACCTTGGCTTCTCCACCAAAGGCCTTGCAGGTTTCTTGGTCGTGAGCATAGTCTTTTTCTTCTTCGCTGTTCTCACAGTCGCCATTCTTCTCATAATGGAGGGCTTGTCAGCCTTCTTACATGCACTGCGACTGCACTGGTAAGTTATGGCACTTGTTTTTGGTTTATTTCTTTTGCTCTCTTTTCCACTTAATATTAAGAGGTTAATATCAAGAGGTTTTATACACACAAGTAGAATCAATATAAAATTGGATCCTGGACACTTGATTTACTTATGTAAAAGGACATGAGCACTGAAACACACAAACCAATAGTGCCATCTGCAGGTGAACACACACAGTTGAGACACCATTACTTGTTACTTGTTTCTTTTAATTTAAAAACCCAGGAGCAGCTTATTCTCTGCATTTTAAAGGAAAATCAGACAGAGAGGTTCACAGATTGATCTTAAGGTGTAAATTAAGTGTCACCATGCAAATAAGTATATAAAAAAGTCTCTTTCACACCGTTGTAATAATGGTTTCATAGAAAAGAAGAATTAGTTTCTATTCATTAATATTATCGGAGCTACTTTAAATATGAGCATCACTTAAGAAAACCCCAGATTTAGAGGATCTCTCCAACTGGTTACCCTGTTTATTTTAAATAGTTACAATACTGAGACTTCACAACAAACTATAAAATAGAACATTTATTAAAATATAACCAGAGTATCTAGGTTTATTTAACCTCTAGTGGGGGCTACTGCTCCACTGGTACCCATCAGTTCTTTGGGTGTGTCTCAATTAGAAGTGAACAAATTGCAGTTTCCCACTCGCCGCTCTCTTTCCTGGCTGGTGGCCTGGAACATGTCTGGCTCCAGCCAATGTTGTGCTTTCCATTTTTGCTGCATGCGTGGCGTGCAGGACAGTCTGCGACTCCTCGCTATGGCACCCATGAGCCTTTGTTGTCTCCTCGTTATTAATGTCTTCGTCAGCCCTTGCTGAATGTCATCCTGGGTTGTATTTTTTTTTTTTTTTTTTTTTTTTTTTTTTAATCCGCTGGCATATTTACGGAGCATGCCTGGGTTGCAGCCACTCTCCTCTATTATTATCCTTTACACAGGAATGCAGGGTGACTCAGCTTTGAGTGACTTGGCCTTCAGAGACAATAAGATGCCTTTTTGAATCCAGAGACTCTAATAAAAAAAAAAAATCACCTGTCATAATGCACTTTCAGTGATTGCATAAGGAGAGCATTAGGTTATGTAATTTTATATGTGAGGTCAGGTTGCCAAGGTAGTTCTAGAGGAAAAATTGGTTGGCCTCTCCCTTCCTTAAAGAGATAGTGCATGTTTTATATTGTATTGTCCATAGTGAGTGTATTACCTACAGTTGATGGTGGTCAGCAAGCCCCCAGTTTCAAGAAGCATGCAGGATTAAAATGCACAGTAACTAATCATGCACTGCTGAGGGGACAACAGCTAAACATATTTTATCCATACAGTGTTTTACCGCTTGAACTGACTATGGATGAGATCCTTTTTGTGCAGGAAGTAATGCGCAGTGATATTTCAAAGCGTCTCCCCCCTCTCGGCTGCTTCCCTTTGCACCAGACAGACGAATACACGGCAGGTATTCATGGCTCATCAGTATAAAGGTCATCCAGCCGTCACTTAGCATGAGCCTTTTTTTAAAAATAGAGCCTGATCATTTTCCAGAAGGGAAGAGGCTTATATGTCCGACCCCGGGACCAGGTCCAGGACGGGGGTGAGTGTGTTCAGGTGGGTGCAGACTGTGGAATGAAGAGCAAGGGTCATGAGCCACTAGAGCCCCGCTCAGCATTACCCGACCTGAACACTGTCCCCGCCGTGTGCCTGGGGTATTGTGTGAGAAGCTTCCTGGTCTTATTTATTTTTAAATGTTTGATTGGACCTTTTTTTTCTTTACAGGGTCGAGTTCCAAAACAAGTTTTACTCAGGCCAGGGCTTCAAGTTCCTCCCTTTCACCTTCGAAAGCATCCTGGATGGGCGGTTGGAGGAGTGAGACTCCTCCTCCTCCTCCTCCTCTTCTATTGTTGTCACTCATCTGTTAAGAATCTGTGTGGTGTTGAATAGTGATTTTTGTGTGTGTTTGTGATGCAGTTTCCAAGATTGACACTCCATCAGTGAGATTATTTCAAACCTCTCATCACTTTAAGGAATCAAACGTCGACTCAGAAAGACTATTCATTCATTCATTCATTCCTCAGAAAAATAGCACTGTGTAACCAGTTATGTGTCTTGTCTTAGTGAAGTCTTTTTGTTTTACATGTGTTTTATGTAGTTTATTATTTATGCAAATCTTTCCTTTATAAAACCTGCATTTTTTTCCCCCGATGTGGCAGTGTTGCACTACCACTCATGAGTGTGTTGTGTGCAAACATGACTGATGCAGAGGGAATGTTCTGCCTGGGACATCTCATCTGTATCATTTCAAACACAAACACACATTTTGCACATGCAGACACCTCTATCAAACTGTGTACTGGCCTCACACACACACACACACACACACCGCTATAAAGGTCCAAAGGGAATACAGTTAAAGTTATAGTAAACAGACTGTTTAAGACTGCATTGTGGGCTAACATTGCCATAAATATCCTGAATATTTACTGTTCTTTATTGATCTTCATGGCGAGAATGAAGGAATATACAGCATTTTATGTCTCATGCTGATTTTCTAGTTTAAAATCTCACTGTCACACGCAGAAGAAAGTAAAGTACGACACACAACAGACAAGTTAATATGGAATCATTCCTCACAAATCATTTAAAACATATAAATTGTGCATTTCTGTGTCAATAAAGTGGAAAGAGCTGGATTCAGTTGTGGTATTTGTCAGATTTTTTTTTCCTCTCTATTTTTCCTAACCTGTAGCAGTGGTAGAAGAAGTATCTCAAGCCTTTGCTTAAGGGAATGCCATTTAAATGACCAGTTCCTGTGCGTTATTTCCACAGCCAAAGGGAATAACCTGGTAGTATCTGTGAACACTGAAAGCCAGAAACCAGAGAAGTAAATCTCTGACCTGTAGTGTCACAAGCTAGAAAACCTGGAGACTGATTTAGTGAACCCACATATTGGTATTTTTTTTCTTCCAATCCAAACGAGCTTCATTCTGTATTTATGTTCTCAAGTCTCAAACAAGAAAAATCCTCCTACGCTTAGCTGTCATATAACATCCCTATTGTCTGTGTAGCAGAAGTTGACTGAAAATTGCACTAATCCTGTTTAAACATAACATAAAATACTTAGAATAAGTCAATATGCTTTATTTAAAAAAGGATAACAGATCTTTTCAAGAAAATAAGGGTTTTAAGATAACTATGTAATTTAATAGAGTAAAATTACATTATTGTTAAGAAGTATCGTCAATTAGAAGTGATAAGTCCCTCCATATTATATATAATAAAGCCTGCGTCCCTTCATGCTGGCTTCAGGGAAAGTAGGATTTCAGTGTGTCATCTATCCTCTAGGTGGTGCTGTTGAACAGGCCGTGCAGTTGCAGTGCCCCATGAGAAACCAGTGTTTGGTTTTCCTCCTGTTATTACAAGTTATAATAAAATCTCTGACAGATGCATATATCTTTATTACCTGCTCCGCTGCTGAACTCTGTGTGTGAAACAGGATCCAGGCCAGTTTTTTGGCACACTAAAAGGAAAGTGGCCATAAGGGCTCTTGTAAGTACACGTACAGTATTTTGCACATAATGGGCCTTTTCTTTAACATGTCACCTATCATTGTGTAATCCAGCGGGTCCGCTCAGTCTAGCCGTCTACAGGCAATTATGTCATAATGAGTCCAAACAGACTATCCACTTGGGTCTCCTCCCATTTGTAAAAAAGGGGTTTGTTTGACTTGCTCAGTCCTGTCAAAAGCAGCAGGAAACATTCAGCTTAACACTGTGTTACATTTTCATAATTCAGTAATGGACGTGTTGCACTTAGATAAGCAAAGCATTAAAGCAGCGCAGAGGAGAATTACTGGGACACAAGAAAACTAAAATAATAAAAAAAAAAAGAAGCCAAAGTAAACAGACGATAAGCCCCTTTCCAGAGAGAAATCTAATTATTCATTAATATCAGGTATGATAGAAGAGAGGCCATATTTTTTAGGGGATTATCACACTTATTGTATACTTTGGCATAAAACTTGTAATCACCATTTAAAAGTTACTGATAATAACATAAAAACTTGTGTAATCAAAGGCATTTTGGCATCAGTGTGCATTCTGACCATATTTGCTGTTTTTCACACAATATTATATGCAGCAAAATGTTCCTTAGCGTTGTTTAGATTGTGTTTTTATGTTTGTTTGTTTTATTTATTAATAGCAAGTAGTTGACTAAAACTGAACAGTATTGATATTAATTTAGCTATTTATTAATTTTATTCCTATTTATTCTGTATTTTCTCTGTCATCATTTATAGAGTTGGCTGACCTAGTAATACATTGCTTATATAATGTATAATAATGCTTAATGTTATTTAATATAGATTTATGTTTGAGAACGTAGCTCTCTGGGTACATTTGTAGAGTGATGAAAAATCAGTTCATGATCTACATAGAAATGGTTTATTTCCATCCCGGCTAAATTTACAATATAGGCCATCATATCGGTTTCCGTCGAATTTTTACCCTCTAAAGTCTGAATCAGCTGTGGCCTAAAAAATCCCATATCGTACAGGCTCTGTTGAGAACTTGTTATTGCTGTAATAATTAGTGATTAAAATCAGTGATGTTCATGGTGAAGCTGATTTTAATTACTTTATAATCTTCTGGGAAGCTTGAACATTTCCCTCACAGGATCAATAAAGTCTGATCTTAACCCGTAATAATAATAAATAATAAAGTTTTTATTATAAATGTCAATCTGCAAAGTAAACAAAGTTATAAACACGGTGGAAAATTAATATTTGCCTCTCAATAGTGAAGTATAAGCTCAAAACACTTCAAAACTGCAGTTGAGGAAATGTACTGAGCTTCTGTTCACATCTGTTATCGTCCTTATAAAAGAATTAAAGTATAACAACTAAATGTAACACATAACAGGTTTTTTAAGGTCTTAAACAGCGCGTCATGCTGCCGGGAGGCCTCGCTATAAAACCCTTCATCCTCTCTGGGATGAGGAACATCATTTTCTACATCCTGCACATGTTTTCACGGGGGGTGACTCCTATTAGCAACAACAGCCCAGAGTAATACAGAGCTCTTTATTTATCTAATATTTTTTTTTTAGGCAAGCTCATTTAATTTGATATTTCCCAGCGTGTCATGTATAACCAGGGGTGAGAGCGAGCTTACATAAGAGCCCCAGAAATCCGGCCGTGTTTACACTTCCAGGGACTTTTACTCTGCTCTCTCAAAGCATGAACCCCAAAGAGACTGAGCTTATTATTTCGCTCCTTTATCTCAGGCAAACACAGAGAGCACTTTAGTTTGGCAGAAAAGTGTCTCTAGGAATGTTGTGTTTCTTGTAAAGGTTGGTTTAGATTTTTCTTTGGAATAACAGAGATGCTTTTGCAGCTGTTAGTGCTGCAGGCCTCAGTGTCCTCGTGGTCCAGGCGCCGGAAAACACGCGTTTGGGAAGTTTCAACAGCCACGCCATCAGCAACCAACGATGCATAAAAGTCACTGCTCAGCCTAGAGGGTAATCTATACCTTGAAGTAACCGTGGTGACTGTTTATTACTGTAACCAAGCAGAATCTCTGCAGCCTGAGGAGCTCCAGTATGTTCCATGAATTTGCATGAAATCTGGATTCCCTGTATCCTGCTGGCACGACACAAACATCTCTGTGGGATGACGGGCTCATGAAAAGGATTTTTCCCTTTCTAAGGTACTCTGCAGCTGTGGAACAATATTGATGTCTTCTTCTTCTGCTTTCCACCCACGCACATTTTTACGTCTACTGTTAAACTTCCAGACAAACAAATGCGAACACACAACACAGAGCGGCTCAGATCTCGTGCCACTGTCCTGCTGCTGTTACGGAACAAATCGTTAATATTGTGATTTTTATGGGATATTGCGAAATTTTTGGCATTCGGCCCCGTAAAATCCCTTTTCAAGCCAGACTTAGAACATAAATTGTTTTTGTGCTGAATGCAAAGAATAAATTTAACCTGAAAGCAGCACTGTGGAGGATTTAGTGACATCTAGTGGTGAGATTGTAACTAATTAAATAGCTTTAGCCTCAGCCCTCCCACTACAAGCATGTAGGAAAACTACGGTGGCCTTCAGGGGACATACAAATACAAAAGCTCATCTTTAGAGCCAGAGCTACAAGATTCTCCATCCTCTAGTTCAGTGTTGCCGTGACACACTAGTGTGCCTTGAGATATTGTCTGGTGTGCCCTGGGAAATTATTTAATTCCACCTAATTGGTCTAAAAAATATTTATTGAAAACCAATTAATTATTATCCGCCAATAAT
>JAOWBC010000458.1:7161926-7178277 GCA_028566105.1 Hypoplectrus providencianus
AAACAATCACACACAGGCAGGAGTTTGATACAAAATGCACCTGTATTTTTCTTCTTTACATTTTGCAATGCATGCCATCAACATTTATTCATTTAAACATGACGTCCACAAGGACAAGTGCAAACCTGCCTGCAATTCAAGAGCAGAAAACAACAGGAATAAGTAAAAGTTAATGTACAAAATAAGACATGATATAATGATGTTAACATTCATACACAGATTAAAAAAAAACATCAAATATTTTACAGATTAATCTTAATACTAACTCACAATATACATTTCAGTACTTTTTATGAGAAATTCTTTCCAATTTCTCTGCTCCCGAGCATCTGAACGCAAACATCACATATTTATACAAATCTTCAGTTGACCATGTCATCTATTACGATTCTCAAAATGAAATTGTTGATTTCAACCCCTGCCATTCCCTCTTTCCAGAACTGATGTATTTTGCATTATTTGAAGAGCCTGAAATCTTGTGGCAACCTCGCATTTAATTAATTTAAAAAAAAAAAAAAAAAAAACAACTTGTGCAACTTGTGCAATAGCCGACAAAATGAAAGTAAAACTTAAACATTAACGCAGAAGTGAGGTTGAACAAGTGGCACTTTGTGGCAAAAAAAAAAGGTGACAAAAACAGTGGGTGGTGGGAAATGGTTCTTATGTACAGTACGTTGTGACAGCTGATGTGCTTGGAGTTTCTCTCTATAACACGGAAGTCCAATAACGAAATAAAAAGTGCTTAAGATTGTCCTTTATTACAACAAAAAAAGAAAAGAAAAGAATGCTACTATTTCCATGTTAAACTCATTGATGTGGCTTTGTGGGTTTAAGGGGGTGAAGAAAAAAAACGCATAAATAAACATAAAACAGTGGAACAATCTGGCTTCAGCGTAGGTGCTGTCCTTTGCTTTTATCCTTTTGTTGAGTACAACCATCTGTCAAAACCCTCCGCTTCCTCCAAACACCACTCATCGCAGAAGGCATGTCTGGGTCGGCCGAAGCATGACTTGTTTTGATGAGAGCACACAGTGAGTGAAGTCACTTCCCGTGGCCGCCCCTCCCCTGGAACCCAGTTCAAAAGGCTAATTGGGTGAATAAGAGGAACCAGTGTGCATGCAGGGGGGTGAAGTAGCCACAGTGTTGGAGCTGTCACTTTTAAGGCAGCAGTGCAGTCCTTGTGTGTCTTCTCCCACTTTTTTTTTTTTTTTCCTGCGTCTTCATTCCTCTCGCATTCCTTCCGTACAATCATAAATCAGCACGGAGAAGCGTGTATTACTCAAACGCAAGCAGAGGTATTAAACTACACACAGCCCAGCTCACAGACATCACAGCAGTAGAAGCAGCCAGGCAAACAGCATCCATATAGCACGGCCCCCCCCCCACGCCCCGGGTCACGTCAAGGCCGAGAAGCTGCGGGCGCACTGGCTCTCAGCGTCTGCTCCGTGGAGTTTTCCTCAGTCTCTAAGCGTCCCTGTCGTTCAGCAGATCAGCTCCTGCTTGATTTCAGGCCGCGTGGGGAACGGAGGGTCGCTGAAGGAGAAGGCGTCGCGGCCCGCCTTCAGCCCGCCCTGCCCCGGGCACGCCAGGTACGACCCGATCAAGTCCAGCTCGGGGGAAGGAGCCGGGCTCTCGGGCTCCGACTCCGACTGGCTCGTCTCCGGGTCGTCCAGAGACGAGCGGGTGTCGAGGTGCGGGTGGGAGTGGGGGTGGGCGAGCGAGTTCAGCCAGGGGTGGTTGAGGCATTCTTCCGCAGTGGCTCTCTTCCTGCACACACAAACACAATAACACTGCGGATGAGTGGAAATTCCCGGAGAGTTTACATAACCGACGGATTGCCTGGATCATCCGATTCAATCAATGCGCTCTCTCTCGAAGACGTCGGCCATATTCCTTTTCAACATTTGGTTTGGAAAACCACAAAGAGAGGCAGTTTTGCACTCAGGATTTTTCCCCTCCGTCTCTCGCCGATTACTCAAACACTGAGGAATCTTCCACTTTTTCCTACACGACCAGTAATCTGCTGCAATTAAACGATACTGGCTGCAGATTAGGCTCTGGATGTGAGACACGGGCTGCTGCTACTTTTCATCAACAAATTGTGGTTAAAAAGTGCAACCTCAGTGTTTGAGCCCTTTAGAGTTAAGTTAATCAGAAATACGGTGACGTAGCTTCTTTTAAAAAAAAAAAAAAAAATTTTGTTGACACAGAAGGCTGGTGTCAAAACCGAAAAGGTACCGTCCTAAAAACCTCTTTAAAATAAGGTGAGCTTGCAGAAAAAGGAAATGACTTCTCAACTGACGCAAATCATGTTACCACATCGACTCATTTAGACACATGCGGATGTGCTTTCGTGCCGGTGTAAACCTGACTCACATCCTTGCTGTGTAATTCGGCTCAAAAATGATGCTGATGAAACTCGAGTTTTCGCTGTAATCATCAGAACTTAGATCGTATCTCCATCTTTGCAGTAAGCAGACTCACCTGGGGTTTTTTACCAGCAGGGACTTGATGAAGTCAACAGCCAGCGGGGAGACTCCCTCGAACGTGTCCTGCGAGTAGTCGACGTTGACTTGGGAGATGTTGAGGAACGTCTCCTGCTTGTCGTCACCCAAGAACGGAGACTCCCCCGTGAGCATGACGTAGGTCAGGACCCCGATACTCCTGGAACAGAGGGAGGGACGTTAGGAGGAAGTCTGTCACTTTTGATGGTTGCAGAAAGTGTTTTGTGACACAACAGGTCTGGCTGTGATCCGCTTTGTTGCGGTTAGTCATTAATTAAGCAAAGACGATCCCGTGGTCAAAGGTCTAGACATGCTCGGGAGGTGATGTCACCGTCCCGACTTTATTCTTTCAACAGACGAAATGAGTTCTGCAAAGCGTCCAGTTAAACGAGTGGAAATAGTCACATTAACTGCAGCAGCACTTACCACATGTCTGTCGCAGTGCTAATGGGTTCGTAGTTCAGGATCTCTGGTGCTGCGAACACAAACACATGGCCCCAATTAGTCGTGATGAATGGCACTCGTGTTGAAAAGACACAGGTGATTCTGGGTGTTTTTTAGGCACAGTTCAGCACAAAATATATACATTTATATATTTGTAGAATCTAGATTGTTTCGGTACAAGTTTCAGGGTGCTGTGGAGCATATTCAGGGTTTGTACAGTAAAATTCAAGGTCACTTAACCTAAAATGTCCAGAAATCAAAGCCTGAAAGATTATAACATCTATAATATTACGACCAATGAAATTTTGCAGTATTGATTTATACCCACAGCAGTAATGTTTCTCTACACTTTATTTAAATTAACCATCCGTGTATAATAACTTCTTTTATTGTTTCATTTAGCGTCGACATCTGGATTGAGATGCAAGACAACAAACGAGTATGATAACAGATGGTTTTAATTGACATCTTTACAGATTTTTGGTTTTGCCTTGATGATGATGATGCAGAAAATGAAGCTTTCTTTAAAGAGGACATTGATATTCAAACATTAACCATTTTCCCAAACTTCAGTGCAGGAGGCAGCACTCACCCACATACTCCGGGGTGCCCAGGATCTCCCTGACTTCTGTGATTTTGTCCATGCGCCTGGACAGGCCAAAGTCCACAATCCGAATATCCCCGAGAGGTCTGGCGCTGGTCAGCAAGATGTTCTGGGGCTGGAGAGGACACAGAGATTAGACAGAGGTACGTTACATAATGGGGAAGGTCTGACATGTGAGGTCATAAATTACACTGGCAGTGCGAGGCAATTGAGGTAAGTGGTTCCAAGAGGATTTTGGGGTCTGGCTCGTCATTTGGCATCGAGTTGCTCCTCTGAGATCATCCCTTAAGCTAATTAGATGAGACCAAGGTATAAAGGATATAACTGCCAGCCATTGGCATTGCTCCACTGTTTGTGTGTGCAAATACTGGAGCGTACACACACACACAACTGTTCTGGCCTAAAGCTTAATCATGTTTAAAGCAGTTGTGCAATGAGGAACTGTACATTTGCGAGATGCATAGGTAGAAGGAAAACCTCAGCGACGACTGCTTTGTTATCTCAGAGGCCATTAAAGAAACATAATCAGTTCCTCACTGACGATTCCTCGTGGGAACAGGGTCGTGACACACTAAATGAGCTGCAGTTACATAACAGAAATCATATCTCCCTCCGCCCGCCACTCCAGGGAATAGACTGTCCTATATTGTGATATAATATTTCAGCGCCCTTACTTTCAGATCCAGGTGCACTACATTATTCCTGTGCAGGAAGGCCACGCCGTTCAGGATCTGCTTGGCCAGCCGGATCACATCTGTCTCTGTGAAGGCCTCGTCGTTATCCGCAACGCACTGGTTGAAGATCTCGCCACCGGCGGCGCTGCAAGGAAAGCACAGGAAGGAAAACTGAGAAAACAAAACAAGGATAAGATGAGAAAAGAAGGAACTTTGCAGCCGCCCATTGAAGTTTAGCTTGGCTGACTTTCCTTTCTGATTATTCACTTTAACTTGTCATAATAAATTGTACTATAAACTCTACAAATACACCCTTCCTCTCAGCTTGAATCACACGAGTCGACAATGGCAAATTCCAACCCGTCCCATTAGTGCAATTTTGTGTAAACACACCCAAAAGTCATTTCCAATTTCTTTAAAAAATTACATAACACACAGCCTCATTAATGTACTTTGGCTTGGAGGAACAAAGTCCGTCCACAGCTACACACGCATGCAAGTCCAGCGTGAATCAATATAATTTTAGATAACTTGGCCCAGCATGAACCTTCCCGTTCTCAGGAATTAAACTGGAGATAAGAGCAGTAATATCTGCTCACAGCCGCTTCAGATAAGGCCTGATATATTGCAGCTAAACCTAATAAATCCAAACAGGGGAAACAGAAGCAAACACAGGTCAACTAATCAAAAATATTCTGCAAATAAAAAGTGAGAAAGTTCTACAGGAGGTAGCAGGGGAGGAGTGTAAATAGATACTGTCTGTAGCTCAGCCTGCGCGGTTTTTGCCTGTTGGCTCAAAGCCTCTTACGTGTAAGGGATTAGCCTTTTGTGGAATTTAATAATTAGACAACTCATTGGTGACTTCTCACATTTTTGTTGAAGGAATAGTCCGACTCCTGCCTGGTCTTGCTGCACTTGTGTAACAACTCTAAGTGAAGTGGAGACATGGTGGATTTACGCTGGATGCCCCATCAGTCAGATCAATGCCTGGAGCTGACAGTTCACCCCAAAAAAAAAACCCAACTGAAACCATGTGTGGGGGATTTAGATGGCACACATGCTTTTTATCTTCAGAGGGAAAACTTTGTGACCAGGCCCTGGGCACGACTGTTACATAACCAGCACCGCCCAATCCCCTGTTAGCTCCCTAACCCTGCACTCTTTACTATCCTCAGCTGTGAAAATAGCACCCATGTTTTTAAGGATTTTAAGGATATCCGTCATTGGTCAATATAATCTTTTCTCCTCTTTTTTTTTTTCGCTCCCCAGGACTGAATACTTGACCCGCCACCTACCCCTCTGGTTGTAAACATGAGAACAGTAAAAATGAAACTGCTTTAATCTGTGAGAATATGTTAAAAGCAGCAGGTCTGGTGTTGGTGTTTTCATTTGGGAGAGGAAATGTACGACATATGAGCGCGGTTTGATGGATGCTTTTGAATTCTCTGTGTTGTATCGTACTTGAATCTGTCACCTTAACACGGACTTGAACTTTTACCGTACCTGTCTGAACAATTAAAGTCTTGAAATGACAAAGTGCCTCAATCGCTTCATTAAACTGTCAGCAGAGCGCCGGAGAGGATTTAAAATCTTGATAAAAACCATCTTGTTTAAATTCAACAGACTGCACACATTCTGGCCAAGCACTTAGGAATGATCTGATACTTCCCTGAAGTCTAAATATTCTCTCCACGCTCTCCCTCCTTTCCAAGAAAATTAATGAACACACTACTTCAGTGTGTAGGAGGCATCCTCCCCTGCACCGAACGGCAAGAAAAAAAAACCCACATCAGCCAACACGAGCGAGGGCCGAGAAGCTAAACACCCATTAAGACATTAGCTGAGAACATACGAAGCATTTCTCTTTTTTAAAGCTGTAAACCGAGTCTTCAGCCTTGGACCGTTTGTTCTTGAGCCTTCTTGGCTCAACACCAAGCCGAGCGCTCATCTACGTCACCTTTACAGAACGCGGTCAACCGAGTCTGTTGGCGGAATTTTCTGGACAGCGTTTACACTCCAGTTCAGTCCAATTAAAGCCCTCTGAGGTCATTGGCGTTCGAGGTTACTGAATGCCAAAAGGGCAAGAAAGAAACCGTGTCTGAACAAAAGTAGTTGGTCGTGTATTTTCTTAGTCTGACTTTAGATATTTTCTTTAAAAATGGGGAATATTGTGTTTTGTTCTTCCATGTTTTCTTGTTTGTTTGTTTGTTTGTTGTTCTTCCATGCATGTTTAAATTTCTCCATGCACTCTAAACACATGGTGTTAGCAAGTTAGCATGTTTTTACTTTTGGCTTAGTCATTTATTCCTACAATTTGTTGGATTAAAACGAAATGCCATTACATGTCTTGAAACAGCAGGATAGGGGAAATGCGGGAATAAGGTGACTTGATACTTAATGTTGAAATAGTTGCATAGATATTAAATATATGATAAACTTAGGAGCCTTTAACAGAACATCTGGCATTGAAAGAGGCTTGGCTTCATGTCCTAGAGTTGTGTTGTGCTTGCATAAGATGATATGTGCTTGTCACTTTTTTTTTAACAGTACCTTATGTTTGTAGAAAAGCAGGAAATTAAAGACCGTGCTTCCTGGATTTGGGTCACAGTGATGAATTCACCAGGAAACACAGCTACTGTGCACAACAAACTGATGCACCTTCATTTTTCATCAAAGGGACCAATCATCAACCGGGGCTTTCTGTGGCACTGACGCACGCTGGAGCTCTCAGAGATGATTACAATTCAACTTCTCGCTTCCATTTCTCCGACTTTACCAAGGATGTGGTTGTGGCTACGAGACGCGCGTGTGTGTGTGTGTGTGTGTGTGAGCGCTTGTGTGCGTAACACTTTAAACCAGCACGTTGGTGTGTGTGCTACTTCTGGGAGCCCTGCTTGCTGCTTACATTTAAACCCACAGGAAATGGAAAATGGTTTGCAATTCTTGAAACTCATGGTGAGGTCAGACAGTTTGAAGATGCAGCTTTTTGCTGGCCGAGGGTCTCGCTGCAAACGATCCTCGAGCTTTTAAGGGAAAACGTAACGTACAAAGCATGCGCTGACAGTTAAAAACAGAGCTTCTTGATGAGCTGGAGTACTGTGCATGTGCAGGCTGCTTGGTCTCGCCGTGCAGCTGCATGTGGAAGCAGAGGAGGAACTGTGGCCAGAGCCGGCTGACCTCCTGCTATGTTTTCTCTGTAGGCATGCAGGGGTGAACTGTGGTGCGACTTCCCTTTCACACTTCAGTCAGAGGTCAAACACAACCACCCCCCCACAGTGAGACCTTTGTTCTGTGGAGGCATTCCACGTCTGGGATGGGGATGGCTACTGAGGACCGGGGAAGGGAGGGCTTCCTGCCTGAGCAGCGGGCAGTTCAGGAACAGGGTCAGGGGAGCGCAGTTCAAGCATAATTGCCCCATGTTATCTCCCTGTAATGAGGCAAGTGGGTAATTAAGATGCTAAGTGTCCCTTCCAAATCCTAATTAGAGGCCGTCATTAGAGCAGCAGAGAACGCTTACTGGATATGCATCGTGTCATTTAACACCCAACCACAACACACCAGAGCCAGACAGCCAGGGTGACCTTGCTGGGTCACTGAACCAGCAGCTCGTCTCAGCTGCCGGCCGCTTTACCTGCGATACGCTCTCACAGTGACTCATTTGTAGCTCGATTTTTGTTATTTTCACACAGTGAGGTCGGTGCAGTTTTGCCACATCTGTATTTAAAGTGACGCTTCCTGACAGCTCTTTTCGCGTAACAAGAAACTGAAGTGTCGAGGTTGCGACGAGACGAGCGAATAACCACAGAGTGAGAAAGTTTCCATTTAAGGCTGGGTGCGTGTTACAATAGTGCAAGGCTCTGCATTTCACACGTGTGTTTTTTGAGGCTAGGAAGACTTGATTGACATGCAGCTTCGCCCCCTCAGCAACCAGCTCGTAACTCAGAGCCAGGAACAGATGAGACAGACAGATAAAAGCTGACGATTCACATGAAAACACCAAGGCAGCGACATTCTCATCATGCAGGATGTTGCATGACGAGAATGTCAGATTTGATGTAAGGTTTTCCAACTCAAAGACTCTTGCTTGTTAAATGGAAATCATTTAATGTTGAGTTCTCAAGAAGCAAGTTTGGTGTCCTCAAATCCCTCAGATATGCTGCACGAGAAACACTCCACTTATGGAAAGTTTTTAGAGAGTGATGATTAAAGGATTTCATCTCCTTAATGATTGAAGGCCTAATCATTTCATCCCCAGTTTTCCTGGCATGGCTCGAACACCGACGAGTGAGGGAAGTTTAAAAGGGCATTTAGATTAGCGGCATCACTTTCTTCTCAGCTGAGCGGAGCTGCAAGGGTGTGTGCCTGAGTGAACTTTTAAAAGAACTGTCTGTAATGTGTACAGTATTGTCTTACCACTCCAGAACGAGGACGATTTCGGTGCTGGTTTCGTAGACCTCGTGCAGCGCCACCACATAGGGGTTTGCCTTGGCCGACTCCAGCACGGCGATCTCGTTTAAGATGTCCATGCGGCAGTCCTCGCCCTTCCGTCGCTTTCGCAGGAACTTGGCAGCGTACTGCTTCCCCGTCGCTTTCTCAATGCACTTTTTCACCACCGCAAACTTTCCCCTGGGAGACAAAGAGGGGAGAGAGCAGGAGAGTGATTAGTGAGGAGACAAAATAATCACAACCACATTACTGGCTTTTTGCAAATGTATTTGGTTTTAGAGATGGTTCTGTTCTGCATCCAAGTAGCCAACGAGATTAAATTTAGGTCACTGAAACTGCAGCGAAATGAAAGTCTAAAATTACTGGACACACTCATGACAGTTAAACTGCTATGAGGTGAAACCCAGATTACAGTGCAAGGCATGTGGATAAGACCGCCAACCGGCCACGAGTGCAACACTGTAGGCGAGGTTTAGGAACGGTTCACAGATAAGAAGGGCATCATTTGAAAATACAGACACTGCTATTGATATGCTCAGCTGAGGAGGCGTCATTAGGGGTACAGATTTCCCCCCTCCTCCTCCTCTTCCTTTAGCCTTCAGGAGGGTCTGACAGGAGCCAGATAAGCCTGACAGTTTTGGCAAGAGCTGCTGAATAGTGGGCAGGGACTTGATAAGGTTAAGGTCAAACAAAAACAAAGACATGCAACAGCTCGGTGGCTGGATGCCGCCGGTAAAACACGAGATTACAAAAAGAGCGTCCACTTTTTACACCCTCATTTCATTGCATATCTGTTGATGGATTCATAGGAGGTGTTAGGGGTCAGCCGTGGGTGCGGGCAGGATGTCCGATGCGCGCAGAATTGCCGCTCAACCCGACCACAATCACCAGCCGTCCCTCCCAGGCTGATAATGAGGCCTTGTCCACTTCCCTTTCTTCACAGCTGACAGCAGCGGGGACAAATGGGATTGTGTTGACACCTCCGCCCAGACCCTCGGCCGGAGCCTGCGTCTCCTTTGACAAACGTACAAAAGCTGACCAGTCGGCTGATACAGCAGCCCCGAGACCAGGACCACCCACCAGAGCGGGGCTTGGGCAGGCCAGGCGGGGGGGGGTCACTGCTGTTACAGTCAGGTTGGAGCCTGAGCAGCAAGCTTAAATGGACGCTGCAACCTCAACATCTACGTCCAGCTAACATCTCAACGTTTTAATGAGCTGCACAATGCAGAGGGCTGTGAAAGGATGACTGAACTGGGCTGAATCTAAATGAAGTGGCCGAGTCAGAAGGGTCCAGTCAGCGTGGTGCCAGTCATTTTTCCCACACAGCGTTACTCCCGAGCCCACTGTGCCGCGGACCAAAAACAGCAACTGTTCTGGCCGGAGCTTGGTTCAAATTTGGCGACCGCCCCGGCCACTGTGAGGTCCTCTCTCCCTCTTTTTGCCCCCCCCCCTTGCAGAATGGTGACGACTCATTGTTCAATATGAAAAGGCTAAAACTCGTCAGAGCCTTTTCATCCTTAATTAGCCAAGTTCAGAGCAGCTCGCTGTGGGCTGGGAACTACATATGGAGTGAAAAGGAATGACCGCTGGCTACGGAAAGGAGCAACAGGAGGTCCTTTCAAAGGCTGACAACAGGTCAGAGGTTACTAAACGTGGCCATCTTCCAGCCGGCTGTGTTCACACTCGGCAGATGCACCAAATCTCCTGGTTATACATAACATCACATAGCTTCAGTGTAATATTCTACACATTTAATCTCTTTCTTTGCATTTAACCCACAGTTAGCAGAAAAACTCTGACCCTAATGAGTGCTTTCTCTAACATCCGGTCTGTTATGCAGATCAAACGGCTCATTTTCAGGGTTATCCTGGGTAAAAATCAGTCTGAAACCAGGCTGTCATCGCCCATCAACTTCACTGTGACACGTAAAAACGAGACGCTCTCCGGCGCTGGAGATGGTGATAATTTGATTGAGAAGTTGGTTTCCTGTGGAGTCTGCGTTTTGTCTCCCTCAGCGGGGCACTGACTCATGTCTGAAGCGCGATGAGAAATGACAGCCCTCACAGCTCTCATTTGCCTGCTCCACAGACAGAATGACACACAACATGAGTTCCTCTTTCTTTTCTCAACTTGGCCACAACTTATTTGGTGCATTCATAGTGCTGCAGGGGGGCACAACTCATGATGCAAGCCTTGTTTAAAAAAAAAGAAAGAAAATAAAGCCAATTACTGCTAAAAGAGACACTTCTAATAAGCGGAAGAATTCAGGCACTTCTAATATGGTCAACTTCCCTCCTAATGTACAGACTGTATAACTGATCTCCAGGCATACATTCCTGCACTTAATGCGATTATGAGGCCTGATCTCAGGATGTTGTTGGGTCGGACTCATGGGAAGAGGGAAGAAGGATGAAGGGTCTGAGGTATGAGGGTGAGCAGGGGCGTTTAGAGCCCCCCCCCCCGCCCCCCCACAAAGACCCTGGCTGCTGTCCCAGGATGTCCCAGGGTGTCTGACAAGGAAAACTGGCTGCTACCAACTGACTCTTTATTTAGGCTGTCTCTGCTAACGCACAGCGGAGAAATCTGAGTTATAGAGACAGATGCAGAACTGGCACAAGCTGCAATCAAACAGCTGTCATCGAGTTAAGTGAAACCCAAGAAGAAACCCAACAGCAACTTCTTGCGTTAATGCGGAAAGGCGTTATTGTCTGGCATGTCGGGGAATCCCCGGTTAAATACAGCTGGAATGTGCAGTTCAGATAAGATGGAGAAGAGGTGGCTGATGGTAGATTGCATATTTAATGATGGGAAAACAGGTATGGTCTATATGCGACATGAATGCTGATTTATATTAAACATACATACAAAATGCCTCCAGGAGAAGCTGGGTCACTTTGTTTTCACACATATGCTGTTATTGGCTTTGCTGCATGTTTTGTCACTTTACCTCACTCACACTGTCACACATTAACAATATGACTCCAAACTCAGAACCCACTGAAAATGACCAGGCTTTCACCCCCTGGATGTCAAACATGGAAGAACAGTGAGCGGAGATGTGCAAAGTTAGATTTAAGTCCCTCCTCATCTCACAGAATTTGCAGGATTCCTACACATTTTCCAAAGAGATACTCAAGTATTTTCAAGGCTTTCCAGCACCTTACAGCTTAGTAAATGGCATATTTTTGTACAGTACATAGAGCATACACTGTTTACATTTCATAGCACTTCATTATCACATTATATTAGATGTGAATGTGCTTTAAACAACATAAATCCGGTGTTGTGACAGTCTTCTAGGATGGTGAAAAAATGTGACACATATTGACCTTGTATCCTATATAATATAAATTCCAGGCAGCTTCAAGCACTTTATTAAAAGTACCTTGCAAAACTTAAAAATAAAACTTTTCAGCGCCAGTTGAAAACCCTTCTATGTGCTCCAGCATCTTTGCATAACTTTTAATCAAATTTTTCACATATTCAGAAGCTTTGGCACAAGTCTCACTAAAGCGCATTACCGTTGCGCGTCTCCATCTGTGCCTTTCCCCCGGGGAAGGAATGCGGGATTGGAAATGTCCAATTATCACGCTTCCCATTAGCACGTGCAGGGAGCAAACCTAATATGATTACCAGATTACCATAAGCTCATCAAGATATTGCTGCATTCCGTCCGCACTCGAGCAAAGTCAGCACAGAGATTTAAGTTTTTCATCAATGAATGTTGGAAACAACAAACTCGCTCACCTGCCCAGCTCTCTGCCGACCAGCTCGTAATTGCCAGTGAACGGGTCATTTCTTATCCTCGTGTGGATTTTGGTCACCATTCCGTTTTTGCTCATTTTTGCAGAATCTGGCATTGAAGTCGCGCTTGAAAAAACTATTTAGAAAATAACGACAAAAACGATTTAATCAAGTAAAAACTCGCATGATAATAATAAAAAAAAGGTTCGTGTTGGAGCCAAGCGGAGCCTGTGTCAAAGCACCGGGAGATAATCCAGTACGCGCGTCCCAAACAACAGGATGATGCCCTGCGGGAGTGTGGCACAGTCGGTGCGGTAAATTAGTTTGAGTGCTACTACACATTCCTCACAATAAACTCCTCGTTGTGCCCCGCCCCCTGCGCTGACGCTGCGCACAGGGAGCCAATGAGGGAGCCGCAGAGGAGGCGCAAATCAGCTGGCAGGCGATGCGTTCAAGTGACAGGAGACATGGGTGCAGGTACACAAACATAAACAAAGGCTTTTATCATTAGTTTCAGCTGAATAGTTTTCATAATGACTTCACTTAATAAACAGTATGGTAATGATTAATGATGGCACGCACACAAAGTAAAAATAGCCTCATACACTTTATTCCCATAATAAATACAGCAGGATAAGAGAGTTAGTGGGTTCACTCAAAGTCTTAAAGTTCATGAAAACATTAACTAAATAGGTGTTTTATAGGTCTAATTAATAAGACACGTATATGGTTATTTATTTAACCCTTTCTCTACTAACTTCAAGCCCAATATTGTCCTCTGTGACCTCCCACAATAAACACAAGGCGATAAAGTGCACGATGTTCATGCTCAACAACGACACATGTTCACATGCATGCTCACAAACACTTCAGGCATGTTTGTTACAGTTGGTATGTGTGTATTCACGTTGCTTGCATGCAGGCTGGGCTGTGCTACAGGTAAGACTTTTTTTCTCACACTCGATGTGAAGCTGCCCTCAAGGTGTGTGAGGTTTCTGCATAGCTATTTGTTTTCTTATCTGTGGGAGAGTTGCCTCGCTGAACCAGCATGTCACTGAACAAGAATGCAAAACATCCCATTAGACAACTCAGCAACGGACTAAGGACTCTGGCTTGGAAAGTACAGGTGATCACAGGGTTTTTTTTTCACCTGTTATATAAAATTGAAATCCGAAATAGAAACCTCCCTCTGTAGCGAGGAGAGGGAGCATAAAAACGATGACCTGGACTCTATGGGAAATGTGTCACCTAAGCTCCAGAGGTTTGCTGCTGCTGCTAAAACTGTGAAACTGTGACGCTGCTGGAGAAGCAGAGGCCTGGGCTGACCCCATGCAAACAGAGCAACACACACACACACACACACAAAGACCCAGACACACAACTGGTGGTGGAAGCTGTGGTTTTCTACCTCATATGAGACACTGTGAGGCAGTTTCCTCTCTAAACAACATTGTTGCACCCTGAGACTGCAGGCAAAACATCCAGACTTATCCTGATCACCAGTCATGTAGAGTTTGTTATAACTTTTAATACATTTAACTGTTTATTCTCATCTAGATGAATCATTTAGTGAATAGGAGGTCTTTATACCGTCTGGAACCAAACCAGTTCATCAGGTCGTATTTGTTCTTTTTACATTAAGTTGAAATTATCTGATAAATTATTTTTCTTTAATTTGAATCATTTTTAATTTCTATGTACAAAACTTTTGTAGTGTCATGCATATTGGGGTAAAAAAGGGGTCTCCACATATACACATTTAACTATTTACATTTAAACTTACTACGTATAGCCTCTCCCGTCCCCTCCTCTCAGCTCTGTGTAAACAGCCTGCAGTTCTGTCAGATATTCAGAGAATATTTGTCACGCGACGGTTCGTTTCAGCAAAATCCTTCCTGGCTTCACTGTGTCGCTGAGTAACGCAGAATTTAATGTTTTTATCATGATCATTTGAACATGATGATGAATGAGATGTATTATAGATAGAAATATCACAATTAAAGGCTATTTTTTGTTATTTTTTCAAATAGAATCTTCCATTACCTATGATCTCTCTAAACAGCTAGAGTGATTTTCAATCACATTGATATAAAAATAAAAAGAAGAGAAAAACTGCTTTGCCCTTGAGTTATCGGTTATTAATAGCTTGTTAACTTATTGTTTCAGCAGTCAGGCCTTTATAAAAGGGGCCACATCATCTTCCTGCAGAGGCGAGCGGCTCATACCAGCCTGTATTCTTCATGTTTCTAAATGAGGACATGAGTGTTTGCGCTGCCTCCAGGGGAGGGAAGGGAAGGAGTGAAGAAAAAGAAAGGATGACAGCATGACAGGTCCCTCTGTACTAGTTTTATGGCCCATGGCTGAGCACATTGCGAGTGGTTTGTCACATGCCCTACATAGCTGTTATCTAGCGCACAGAGCAGGATTTGTCCAATACCAAAGCTAATTTTGTTGCCACAAACAGCAACTGATGTAAAAGAGACCTATTGAGACGGACATTCCTCAGGCCCTACCGAGTCATTAGTGTCCAGATACAAGGTTACATAACCTGCTACGCCTCCTCAAATTGTTACCTTAAGTCTAAGTGAGCCCACTCTGAAGCCTTGACCCTCTTTCTCTGCCAGCCTTCCCATTAAAGCCGGGGTCAGAGTTCAGAGGAGCCACGTTAGTGAGGGAGCTCTACCCGGCCCCAGAGACCTAATGAAAACACATACCAGCGAATTAGCCTGCCAGCCTGCAGTTTAGCTAACATAAATATGAGAAGTTCAGTCGTGACCTGGGGGGACGCAAACACTTTCAGAGCCACTGGAACAAATAGGTCTTGTCATGAGTGGGTCAGAAAACACTGCGCTTGCTTTTTTACAAGTCCCCGGCTGCAGAGTTAAGTCTGGGTTCGGTCCCAAAAAGTGTCCAAGATATGGATCTGATTGATGTAAAAAGAGAGATTTTGATGGCTTTAACTTCAGGGTGCTAGATCAGGCCAATGTGATAAAGTTCACCAGAGGCTGTATTTATGATCATGAAGTGCAAAGACATTCATCAGCTGAAATTCACCATTTAGCTCATGAAGGGCCAGAGGATAAAAGATTATGTTTGGAGGGGTAACAAAATCTATAGTCGTCCATTTTTTAAGAGGGTTGTATGAGGTACATGGTGTCTGGCCTGCCCCCAGTTTGGAGAAACAGGAAAGACTGTCAGAGGAGCGAATTTGTGTACTGATGTGGCAGCAACAAAGGCCCATATCTGCAAAATAACACTTTTAACACTTGGTTTTAAAATGTGTGTTGGAGGATTGGATCACAAATGGTCACTGGTAAATACAAGTGTAAACAGGGTTGGAGATGCACTGTGATCAGATCACTGAAACAACTTAAATGGATCCGACCACATTATTTGTAGTTTATCCGCAGATTCATGCATCCTTGTAGGTGATGCATCATGAAAACACATTATTCAGGCCATGTGGTGGTCGTTTTGATGACAGACTATCAACAACACTAAAAATGTAGAAAGGTTGAAAGTGAAATCAGATGTCTAATCTCATTTTTGCAGAAGATTCAGTCCAAAGAAAACTTGATGACTCATATTGTTACTGTTTACCATTGACAAAAGCATTGCCTCCAGATAACAACTAGTATCTCATGATGTTGTTGTCATTTCACCTATGAGCAGAAGCGACACAGGTAGCAACAAAATACGAACAAATCCAAACTGTTGGCTTTGACGAGAGCATTTATAACCTCTTCAGTTGTAAATTGTAAATAAATTCAACAGGGCTGTGGAGGGGTGAAACTAAGGTGGCTTAAATACATTTTGCTGCAGCAGGACTTAGCTTAGCTTCCATGCTGACCGCCACCTACACTGACTGGATAAATCCCTCAAACAACCGCACTTCAAAAGAATCAGGGTAAACGTACACGATTAGGCTCTCATGA
>JAOWBC010000458.1:7178377-7189210 GCA_028566105.1 Hypoplectrus providencianus
ACACTGACTGGATAAATCCCTCAAACAACCGCACTTCAAAAGAATCAGGGTAAACGTACACGATTAGGCTCTCATGACTCCCTTAGGTAAATGTGTTGGAGAGACAGACAGTCTTTTGTCCATATTTCAAAGATGTCCTTTCCCTCCTCCTTTAAGTCACCCAAGGGTGTATCAAAAGAGGTGTGTGTGTGTGTGTGTTAGGGGGGGTTCTCATTATGTAAGTGGCCTTTTTTCCTTTTTTTTCTCTCCACTGCTGTTTCTTTATGATTCTGCTTGGAGGCCTGTGCCGTTTTGTTAAGATGTCCTACTCTGATAACATCCCAGACTTTTCCTTTCTGTTTGAAGGGCCACAATAACCTGCTTCCACCCCTCGCTTATAACATGGAGGAGGAATTATTGAGGAAGCACGCTTCATACAGCACCAAATGATGAAGTGTCTTTGTGAGACGACCTTTTAGAGTGAAACAGCTCTTATTGTTTTTGAGTCTGGTCAGTGCTTCCTTTGCCTGGTTTTCCTTGTTTTGCTCCATCTCTGGATGAGTTCACTGATGACAGGAGCTTTACAAACAACATTTCGTGAGAATAAAAAAGCCATCAAGCTTTCTTAGGAAATGTGCCGTGTTAACAAGACTACATCTGCAAAATTGCAAAATGTTGAATCTTTACAGTGCATGATTGCAAGCTGTCTAAATTCTCTGTTTATGGTTCTTAGCTGTAAACCATTGTTTATGCAGAAAGAGGATTCCATGTAATGAACGGGTTCAGACTCAGGAGGGGTACTTGGTAATCTCACCTCAGTTGATAAGTGTTCCCTGCCTTCTTTGGATGCTTATACATGCCTTCAACACAGCATATATTATGTGTCATGTGTTGTGTAATTTGTAATTAACAAGCAAGTGATGCTTTGGCAAAAAAAAAATTAAAAAAAAAAAGCTCTGTGTGTCTGCACTGGCAGACCCTAATTTGCTCGGGTAGATAGCGTGTGTGTTACCACTTACAGGGTTAGCGACAGCTAACAGTGGGCCTATGTAATGATGTCATGCTTTCATTAACTCTATAAATCATTCTTGCAGTGGCGTAATGGTGGTGAGGCCGGGTCACACACTGGTGTGATCTCTAATCTGTTTGCGGTGACCTCAGTGCAGAGCAGCCTGAATGGAGTAGCAAAGGTCTGGCACCTCATAAAACCAAACAGCCCAATAGCTCCGGTTGATTTAAATGCTTAACACACCACCACCCACGTCTTAACCCTTTCCCTCGCCCAGACTGCTGCTGGTATTTCTGCCACATCAGCTGCTGTGGCGGACAAAAAAAAAAAAAAAAAAGGACAAATATCTCCTCTGTGGCTTGACGGAGGAGGATCAGTGGGTTCCCAAACACTGGCGCTGGAAGTCATTCACCTCAAGACTGCAGGATGACGTGCAGGGCTGACGCTCGAGTGGTATTAAAAGATAAGTTCCTAATCCCTTTGGCAACAGAGAAAAACACTGAAGCAGGGATAAAAATAAGACATTAGAATAGGATCGAGGTCTCTTTGTAATCTAAAAACAACAGTTGGTAAAACAAGCCTCGGAGAGGAAGCGGTGTGTGGCCTCGATGAGAATCAAACTGGATTCCAGGCAGCTATCACATTATTTTATGATGTGAAGTTTAGAGCCAAAGCTTCTGATAGAAGAGCCACCCATGACGATAAGTCAATAGTTATTTATAATGTTTGGGAATTAAGATAAGAGCAAGCAGGTAATGTTCCTGTATGCAAAGGTGAACAATGTTTCAGTAAAATTTGTGCATTAACTGTGAATATAACACGATGCCTGAAATATCCTCTGCAAAAAGTCATTAACTGGTATACAGTGACACTAAATTCAGCTACACTTTATTCAATAAAACCAACAAAATTGGATTTTTGTGCATCCAGACGAAACTTTTAAATCACCGAAGTCACATATTAACACAAACAAATGAAACAGTTGAGGTAGCAGTTGACCAGCAGTTCCCAGAGTAAAATTACTGTTTTTGTCAATGGAGTCTGGCGGCTTTGAGGAGAGGAAGAGCTTCAGTTTCCATTGCATAAGGTAAGGTAAAGTGGCCAAAGTATTACAACTATGCATACACTTAAAACAATAGATTTTTTTTTAATTGGTAGCTGCTTCTCCAAACTGAAGGTAGAACACCAACTATGGATAATAACCTTAAAACACCCCAACTTCCAAAATAAAACGCTTTAAGCATCTGTTCGTTCATCCTGATGCTCGTGTGAGTAAAGTGAACATGTTTTTCAACATCCTCTCCATCCCACTGGAGCCTCATTAGTCAAACAGCCTCCCTCCAGGCGTACATGCACGTAGGATGTAAACCTCTGACTGCATAATCTGCTACAAATCAGCCAAAAACAACAGCCATGTTTTCACCACGGGTGCAACAATCAGCGACGGGAGCAAGGTCAGTCACCTTCAGTGTGCTGTTATTTTCAAAAGGGGCAACACTTCTGGGTGTTAATCAACTTTGAGCAGCTGGTTTTGGTTCATCTCTCCTGACCAGAAAACCAACGGGGGGAAAAAGTGACATGATGTTCAGGATAAATGCAGCAGATGGGAAACACTGAGGAGAGACGGAGTGGAGCGCTGGGAATGTTGTGCTTGTGTAGAATTGCAGACTGATTGCAGTGGAAAGCTTGAGTGTGAACGCAACTTTTTCTTCCTGCCCACAAATATGAAATTGCCTTTTTTTGACTGATTTTTCCCCTGGTTGCTGCAATGGATTTGTTTTCTTTGAGCACATGCACACAGCGTGGGTTGGTGCAAAGCTGCAGCAGCACAGGAAGAGAAGGAAGAGAGATGCACTCAGGTATACACAGTAAAGGAGACGTTTTGCCACATCCTGCCTCGCTTTCTGGCAACGTGACCTCCCAGACCAGAGGAATTCATAACTATAGTTGTGCACATGTCGGCTAGACACTGTTTGCATGTAAAGGCAGTGATTGTGGTGAAGTGCTTATTTCCTTTGGGCAAAGCTCAACACAGGCGTATGAATTAGTAAAGACTTGTGCAAGTGAAGCTACAGGCATGCAGCACTGTCGAACAAAAAGCATTAGATCATCTTTTTATTTGTCTCAACAAAGCAGAGAATAGATGCAGCATGTCTCGATGACTCCACGTGCAGGAACTCTTCACAAAGCTCGTCTGGCCAAAATAGCTGCATGCAGATTTAGATATTACACCAGCCAAAGGCCGTTGGGGTGTGGGCATTAACAGATGCAGCCAGGCTTAACCATAGACAGACAGACCAACTTAGAAACTGAAAGGGCTTTCTCAGCTGTTGCTTCTGTCTCCGGTCTCCATCCCCCGCCTCACAGCCACATCATTGTCTCATTAATCCAACAACAGGCAACATGAAGCCTTTCACAGCTCAATTCACTGTACGGGCTTCATGCCTTCACAATACCAGCATTATTCAGATAATATCACATGGGATTAAATGCATTTTGGGGGAATTTTAAAAGCTGACACCTTCTTGGACCAAATGAAAAATACTCCCAAACGCCGTCCTGCACCCGTGTCCGTCCATCAGAAGCTTATCTGTGTTGGGTTGGTTACCAAAACAAGTTGCTGTTGTCTCAGTTGGGGCTTGATGACATGGGAGAAAAATAAAATAGCAATTGCAGCCTGATGGTGAAGATTGCATCGGTGGAGGTAATTTTTGCTCCTTTCTGAGATGGCTGGATAAGCAAAACTAGCAAGGGTGGGAAGAATATACTGTAAATGGCACAAATGTGAAGGAAAGGGTAATAGAAGAAGACATGCCAGTGGGTAGAAGAAGGATGAGAGAAGGAAACGGAGGAAATGGGGAAGCAGAGAAATCCATTTGGAATGTCTGACTCAGGGGAGAAATGGAAAAAATGTATTTTAATTGGCAACTGAGCATGGGAGGTAGGAGGAGGTGGGATGGGGAGCGTTAAGGAATCGGATAGTGTTAGTCGAGCAGACAGAAATACCGGCGAGAAGAGAAACGATGTCAAGACATGAGAACAAAGTGAAAGGCGGAGTGAAGACAACAGAAAAACAAACACGAGATGAATGTCTCACACTCATTTGCAAACGTTTCTGTGCCATTTGTTGTGGCGGGCTCTTGCCAAGGGAATTTCCTGATTATCTTTTAAAAGTGGCTTTGTTTCATGAAAGGAAATATTCACCCACACACTCATTGGAGAACACAGACAGGCACATAATACCCCTGGGGATAAAAGGTTGATGGATTAAGTACGAGCTGTGCTCTTGCTACTTGAAAAATATTGTTTTTCACCAGAAGGGACAGTTTGAACCGAATCAGAAAGACATATTTTCCCTCTTACCTGGAGTGCTATTTCTTAAATCTAGAGCGTTTTGGTGTGAGATGCAAAGATTTGACAATATCTGCCTTTGCTCAAATATAATGGCTTTAAAATTAACTCAACACCAATATAACTTTTTTTTTTTTTTTTTTTTTTTTTTTTTTTTTTAATCAAATCACATAACAGTAGTTTAAATGAGCCCCTCAACAGATGTTGTCAGTGGCAAATTATTAATTCTTAAACCTTAAGTATAGGATAATGAGCAGAAATAGTTCATTTATATTGACAAGATTTCTCAAACACTTTGCAACTCACACCCAAACTATCAATATTGAATTAAACAGCACAACATAGAAGAGAGAAATGTGTATTATTTTCCTTTTTGGGCCGAGCGTCCCTTTAATCCTGCCTCTCTGTTAACAGTCAACATGAAACAGCTCCAACAAAGTGGATCTGCAGGTTTCTGCATGAACATCCCACTGGGTGACACAGCCCAGTGACTCCAGTAACAGCAGGTAGATGCCACCATATGTCATCTGAGGCATGGCAGGGGTCAAAGGTCGGCTCCTTACTAATGATTACCTGCTGAAGCGTGCTGCTTTCTGTGTTTGTTTGCGTTGCCGTGGTGACAGCGCAACAAGCCGCACACACTTTCCACCCACATCGTGCCAGCTCTTATCATCCTCTGAGAAAAGATATTACAACAATATAAAAGCCATTATCAAATGAAACACACAACTGGCCAAAGAGTTTCATAAGTAAATCTTGTGGACCTTTTTTTCCCCCCTCTAGAATAAATATGTGTGGGAGGAGGAGTTTGCTTTAAACTGTAGCCAAGTGGATCTTTAAAGAGGCTGACCTCGGCCTTATATCCATCCCACCACGAGGCCATCGGGAGAGCTTTGTGGTTGTGGTTTATGGGAACGTCTCAGCAAAAAATGAGGTGAAAAATCACAACAGTCCTTATAAAAAGATACAGCAGTCAAGATTTTGTGAGGTAAAAACCACATGGGGAACAGTAAGTCCAAGGGGCTGAGAGGTGGAGGAATGTGCTAATAAATGCTTCTTCTAAAAGTTTACTTGTTTTGCGTATATTTGCATATGTGTACATTTTGTGTTTGACCACATGTGATCGGCAGGCAGCTCGCTCCGTCACTGTGTGGCCCATTGTGACCAGCATGAGGGATGAAGAGAGGGGAGGTTGGGGTCAAAGGTCGTACAAAGAGGATAACCTTCTTTTCTTGGTGCAACTGTCACACTCCATGGCTGCTCTTTTGTTCATCCTGTGACCAGGTGCACCATGTAATGCTGTCTTTTGATTCTGTGGTGGAAAGAATTGAATTTACTTTAGCTTAGCACAAATATTAAAAACAGGGAACCAGCTAGCCTGACTCAGTACAACTGCTCAGAGCCAGTACAGAGACTCATGGCACACAAACTATCATAAAACTAGCATTTACTGTTTTTATTTGTTATTTTATTATAAATGTGCCGAGCCAAGCAAGCTGCTTCTTCTGTTTCCAGTCTTTGTGCTAAACTAAGCTAACCAACCAATGGATGGAAGTGGTATTAATAGGTTTATTTAATTCACCATTTCCCCCACACTTTGCTTTAATCCAGATGGTATGCAGCTAATTTCTTACATTTTAAACTATCAGAATTATTTTTCCTTTTGTTGTTTGTAATTTACTCGTGGTCCAATTTGGTAATGGTCCATTAAGGAAGACTAATTAGGTGGTCGACCTAAATTATACATATTGGCTGCAATGTAACATTCCAAAATATGAAAGAGATCTGCTGGACTGAACAAACAGCCCGGCAACGAAAGTCATGCCAAAAAACTTCACATTAATTGATTTATTACTTCAAAGACATTCATTTAGTGTGTAAAACGCAATTGGTTAAACTTATTATGTGATGGGTTTATTTAAGGACAACTGTTTTTTGTTGGAATTATATTTCTGACTAGCACAGTAAAAAAAAAAATATATATATATATATATTTGCCTCTAAAATAAAGTATAAAGTTACAGAAAATGGAAATACTAAATTAAAGAACATGCACTTTTGTACTGAAGTACAGTATCTGAGTAAATGTACTTAGTTACAAATGAAATTATCCTCTCGGAATAAACGCTAAATACAGGAAAATGAATGGGAATATACGTATTTTAAATACATTTTACCTGGACTAAAGTGTAGCTGAGTGGAAACTGTGTTCTCACAGTGTTGGTAGAAGGTTAAGGGGTCAACAAATGATAGGAATTATCTATTGGGGGCCATGTAAAGCCAAACTGAGTTTCATGGCTAAATAATTTAAAATTTAAAATCCCCTGAGTGTTCCCCCACCTGAACTCTCCTGCCAGACTGTGACGCTGCTCAGAGATATATCTTTTCCACTTTCTGTACTATGAAGAGGTGTTGGACCTCTGCTTTCCTTTTCCATAGTAATCATTCATCCCATTTAGTTGGCCGAGCGTCTGATTTCCTGTGTTTTGTTCACATCCAGACAAACAAATACCTCTCCAGCCCCAGTAAATCCAGAGGTCTCTTCAGGACCCCCGTGAACTGAAACAAGAAGGCTGCCGCTCAGCTGCACCCATAATTTTATATTCTGTTCCCACTTTCTTTGGTTCTTTCTTGTGCTTACAAGACCTCCCAGGAAGACACCTAAACTTAAGTGTATGCACTCCTATGTGTGTGTGTTTCCACTAGCTTAACACTCGAAGACCCCACGGCTTTGACTTATGAGTCAAGTCGACAGCCAGTTATTCATGCTTCCCTCCAGGCCTCTGTGTTAAAACGGCCTTGTTTATCGCACCCCTCCGCCGTTCAGCTGATCACATCACAAATCAAGTGACCCAAAGCCGCCAATGAATCAAACTTTACTCTGACACTCTAATTTTCCATAGGAAGGAATTTGTTTGGCTGCATTTTGAACAGAACATTAAACACTTCTGTTTATAACCCCAAGAGAGATTTTAAGTGTGCATGTACTGTAACGTGTAAAATGAATATCTCCTTAAATGATATGTAAAAGCAGGGGGTGTCCAGCCTCCTTCCTCGGGCTGAATGGGAACATAAAACACTCTGGCAGGGATTCAGATCGAGTTAGCCGCCCTCCAGCTCCATGTCTGTGGCCACGCTGAGGGCGTGTCCCCGCTTTGATGGGACAGCCGCCCTAGACGGGCCCTCCTCTAATTCTAAACCCTGCAACACCAGAAATAAAGACAAGGGTGAGCACCATCTGTTAGGCTTTAACATAATCTCCCTGATCAATTCCAACGATTTGTCTGAGGATCTGACGTTGGAAACGTGACGGGCTTATGATGTTTGAAACTGGAGTTTTCAGGTCACACAGCCTACTCATCTTTATCTTCATTCATAGCCTCGTATTTATTATAGACAGGGCCTCTTGTGTTAACAGACACTGAATCGCTCCTTTGTCTCTCTTCCTCGTCTATTGAGTGGAGTGTCTGTTGGAGAGGGGACCATCGTCGCTGTGGGACGGGGGTATTTTGGTTATTTGCTCCCTCTCGCCTCTCTGGGCCATGACTCTGAGCGCAGCGGGCTTGTTTCTCACACCCCTCACTCCAGCTGGGGAGGACAGGAAGCGACTCTGTCTGCCGCCGCGGCCGGCCGGCGAGCTGTTGTGTCTCGTGAGCGTTGCGATGGCAATGTGTAGGGACGGCAAGAATGCAGCACCCAGATGCTGGATCTCGAGGAATCCCCCTGCTGACGCAAGGCCAGGCTGGAGGAATCCGCTGCCACATCAATGCTAAACCACAGGCAAAGACTCAGACTGCAGCGATGAATCACTCAGAGACTACAAATCTCTTTATTGTCTGAATAAAAAAAAGCCTCAGGGACTTCTTCTTTTCTGTTGGTGTGAGCAGCATCACATGGCTTCATTACTAATAAAGCTGCCTCATAAGGTTCTTGTCCTGAAAGAAGGTACTTGTGTAAAAGTTTAAATCATAACTTGATTCATTCACTTCATTCTATAACTGTATTGGGTAACATGCCACTTCAATTTAATTTAGCACTGGGTCACTTTACACACTGGTCACTTTAAACATTTTCTACAGCGTGCTTTTGCTTTACTTTAACTGTTTTTGCACTTTTACTGTTTTTGTGTTTATTTATTCCTTCCTGTACTGCTACTGTTGCACAGTAATTTCCTTTGGGTTAAATAGAGCTTTTTGAATCTTGAATCTTGACTGAAATATTGGCTAAAATGTAGAGCAAAAGGTCGGTTATGTAAAAAGGAAAATCCTAATGGTTATCTATTGTGACGTCTCTGTCATGGAAGAGATTTTCAGCACCTTTGATGTCACTTCACCTTCGTCTGAAGTATAATGAGGTGAACCTCACGTCCTGTGCAGAGTGTGATCCGACGCGCTGATCAAAGACCTCAGAGACAGGTCCGTCATATGATCCGGCTGAGACCTGGACAGCCAAGACGAAATATGACGCTGTAAAAGACGAGGTCCACAAGTGTGTTTCCTCTTTGCTTTTATGAGCTTGAAGTCACAGAGAGACACTGTTGCACAAGTATTTCAAAATAAGCTCATCTTGTCAGTGCATATATTACATCTATACCATCATCTGAAGTTATTAGAATGTAATTTAGAGGAGCAGAAGTATATCGTTCTACATGTGGACTCCCTTAAGAAAAGCACAAGTACATCATAATTAATTATTTCAGTAAATATACTTCCCCCACTGGAGTTTGTTAAGGATAAGGCAGTGTAGAGCTTCTTTGGGCACTTTAAAAAAAAACAAAAAACAATCATTTCTTTGTCTTTGAAACCATTTGTCTGGCTTATTTTAACCTTTACCTTGAGAATCTAATGACCCATAAATAATGACTGACTCAGTTCACATGGCTGCAGGTAGAAATGTTGGTTAATCATTGATAAAGACTCTAATCTTTCTCACGCTGTAATAACTTGTGCATTTCAGCTCTCAGTGGCTAAATGCAATGTTGCACATTTAACCAAATATTTATTTTACTATTTCTAAGGCCACCTGTCTTTTTCCACAGTAGGGACACCTCAGAATGTCTCAAGTCGAGATCAAACAGTGGTGTTAATTGAAAGCATGTGTCAGTTTACTGTAAGCGTCAGGGCGTGGAGGGTACGGACGCCACCCATGCTTTCAGACACACTAATCCTGCCACCTTCCTGAAATGAGCCGTAAACAAGGAAGGAATGTGAAGGTGAGTTCATAACAGCCTGATGAGCAGAAACTAAGAGGAGCTGGAATGTTACAGAGAGTCAAACTGGCCCATCAGCTCGATGTGATGCCCATATTAGGCTGTAACGCCATGACATTCCCTGCATGCCCGTCATGGAGTTTGCCATGCATGTCCCTCCCAAATTCATCTTTATTTCTTGGTGCCGGAAAAAAATTATCTTATGTAACCAGCAGCTAATAATCACGCGCTCGGGTTCCTCTCCTCCTCATGCTAACGTTATCTGCTGCCGTCACAGCAGTCGGCTTTAAAACCCAAATTATAGGCCAAGAACTTGGGTAATAATTACTAAGTATGATAAATTGGAAGCGAGAAATGTAGTTGAGTGATGGGCCCATGGTGGAAGACTTTTACCAGGAGGATCGTGCAGCGCAGCACGTTTCCCAGAGCTTTCCACCGACCTTTGCTCTGTTGTCTCATAAATGCAAGACACATTGGACTGCTGTCCAGGACGAGAGAGTCTGAGGAGTTCAGCTGCATGTCCCTGTGACCCCTTCTGTCTCTGTCCAAATGTACCTTGGCCTTTAACTCTGCCTCTAACCACTTTGAGTCACAGTGTTGAAAGGTCGAATACAGGAGCTGAATTTCAATTTGTTTGTGTTTTAATTACTTTGGATTATTTTGGGGGAAAACTTTTAATCATCTTGCTTATATTTCCATGTCAGAAACACATTTCTCACAGTGTCCGAGCTCTGCATCTCCTTTGACTGCTGTCATGTGACACTGTGTGCACAATATTTGTTGCAAAAAAAAAATCCAGTTTATGTGAAATGAATGTCTTCTAGTCTGGAGGAAATGGACAATGCAAAGTATATATTGTAAATTGCAGTTGTAAATCATGGAAATTGTATTTGTAATATTACCTTTCTTTTTTTTTCCTTCTTTTGTTTTAACCTGAAAATCCCAAATGTAAAGAAAGTTACAAAAGAAGTACATAAATAATATTGTATATGTCCACTGAGGCCATGTTTGTTTTACTGTGAATATTACTATCTATTGATACAAAAGATATATAAATTTAAGTAGTCTTAAATAGCCTACATAACTTTCATATTGCTATACTTGATGACTTTTAGAAAAAAAAAAACAATAGCTTTCTTTAGGTTGTGAAAAAATTGTGATTATAATGTAACTTAGGGGTTTTATTCTTGAGCTTTTACGTGTAATCCATTACTTAAAAGACAGTTGTATTACAGCCTTGACAGACTGATATAACCCCCACTCCAAGTAAATAAAGTCACAGCAC
>JAOWBC010000458.1:7192762-7208274 GCA_028566105.1 Hypoplectrus providencianus
GAAAGAAGTAAAGAAGAAGAAAACACAAAAACAGCCACCCAGGTTTATCCCATTATATGAGCGTTGCCGTATGTAGCCGGGACTGTAGTAGTAAATAGGTACATTACTGTTAGAAACTGTTGAAACTATAGAAACTGTTGATAAAGGTTGAAAAATATTTCAATTTTCAGCTTGTATGTCTGTGTCTGTCTCCTTTAAAATGCCCCTACATCCCTTGAAGTGGTGATACTTTAAATAAGGGCCCATGGAAAACATGCACCTATTAGATATATAGTTCCATTTATTAAAACTTCATAGGCAGTATTAAGTATTTTGTAAGCACCAAATAAAACAGAAACAGTAAAAAAGATGTGAAGCCTTTTGGAACAAACTGGGACTGTGGAATAAAACACCTTTGAGATAAGAGTAAAAGTATCCCTGTGGTCTGAAGGATGAGGGTCAGCACACCCTGTTAAACTACCCAGTGCAACCAGAGCCGTCTGCTGTCTCTCTCAGCGTATTTTCCCAGCCAGACTTAACCCAGGCAACCTCTGCTGATGAGATCTGCACTTTAACAGTCTACATTTTCTCCTGTATGTTATCTCACCAGCTGGATCTCGCCACAGAACAAGCCTCCGATACATAGCTCAGATAAGTTTGTGCCTGTCGACCAAACAAAGTCACCATGATGGTGCAGCTGCTGAGGGGAATGCACGCAGGCGCAGTGGGACAGTCCTGTGTGACCTCGGGCCTAGGCTGTCGGTCCGGTCTAGTCCCAGGACAGAGTCAAGCGCCCGAAGTCAGAGAGGAGAGCAGGAACAGGATGTCCCGGGGAGAAAGAATGCCTCGAAGCAGTTGATTCAAGACGGAGGGAATATTTCCCATGACACAATCATCGCTACTTCCTGGAGCTCGAGGGTTTGTATACAAACTGGTCCGGTGGAATGCAGAGTCGGCAGGTCAGGCAGCGGCCCTGAGGGTGACCGCTGACGTAGAGCCTCTCGTCCAGCAAGCAATCATAACTCCCTGCAACCCATACATCTAAAATCTGTGGGAAAATGTATTAAATATGATGCCCTAATCCCCTCCCATGACTCGACCTGAGTGAACTTTGGCCTTGCTCTGGGAAGTCGGTCTGCTCCCTCGGGCCCACAGCATGACCAACATGCTTGCACTTGAAATATTGATGACTATATACGTTTCTCTCGTCTTGGTTGAGCAGCAAGCACAATAAATTATGGTCTTGCAGCTTTGTCATTAAAACTGGTTTCATCAAATTCGACTCTGTGTATTAGAAATGCAAATTGTGCAGATTCTGCCTCTGCGTACTCAAAACCATCATACTTTCCACACGTCCTCTCCTGTTTCAGCCATGATGATTTTACCAGCGAGCCCCGCTCCCTCTATATTACTCTGTGAAAAATGCACCGTGCATTTCTCAGACTCTCTCTTTACCCTTTATTGAAGTAAAACCTGCCATCCGTCGTCAGGACAGAGCGATTAGTCGAAGCCGCGTCCCTCATCAGTCGGCGGTTTTTAAGTAGGCATATAAAGTTATAGCTCCCTGGTTTGGGTTTTTTATCATCGTGGATTGAATTCTCAGAGGAGGGAATTCTTTCGATCTCAGAGTTGTCCTGTAAGCTGGATGAGTTTCACAGAACAGGGGATACTTTCTATTTTTACCACATATCCCTCCAGCATCTAATATAACAGTACTGTATCCAACTGCAACACAAGCACAAAACCTTTCTTAAACATTTACGGCTAACTTTGGAGATTTACTCGTGAGCAAAAAGCAACATGCATGCATGCATCGGCTACACGTGTTGAAAAAGAAGAAACTCTGGAGACGCCGTAAATAATATGTCTCCCAAACATAACTTTTTCTAAGAGTTCAGAGGCTGCAGAGTTTGATGAATTACTGCAGCTGAAGAAAAGGATACGGATTAAATGTATCTACTGTGTGTTGGGAAGAAAGGTAACAAAAGGTCACAGTAATTCTGTCTCATCAGATGCAGACACATTGTTGTAATCTTAAACTGTATCAAGTCTAGACCAAAGAAATCAAACTGCGGTTTTACAAAGTGAAATGAAACATCTTAGACAGATAGAGAAGATTTAATTTGATATGAGATGGGAATGCTGCGGTCTTGGCTTGGAGACATCGCCAGACAATCAAAAAAACTTTGATTTGTGTTCTCTAAGGACATCATTAGGTTTTACTAAACAAAAAAAAGGCAAAGCATGAACACCACACTATCTCAAAAAAAAGGGGTTGGCCTATTTGTCTCATCGAGGTATATTAGAATAAGTTCCTTTATTAGTATCAAGTTTTATTTTTAGGTAACCAGGGTGTCAAACGTATCCATGAAAGGGCTGCTGTGGCTGCAGGTTTTTGTTTCAACCATGCAGGAGCACACCTGACTCCACTCAGCAATCACCTGAACCACCTTCACTCAGGTGATTTATTGTATCAGGTGTGCTCCTGCATGGATCAGACACACCTGCAACCACACGGCCCTTATGGATCGTTTTGATAATTGAAACAAAATGCTATGTTGTCATCCCGAAGCCCCTGGAAGTTGCAGAAGTAGACTTAAATCAGTGAGGCAGAGCATCTAAGAATGTGTGTCTGATATTTATATTATCTTTAAAAACATATTTGAAAGACATCAGGCCTACATGACACAGTTTATTTCGTTACCTTTGCTTGAGTTCAGTGTTGCTGAAGCCCGGTTGTCAGAAATAAATGTTTGCATAAAGTTTGGGTATCTGACAAATTGGGATGAGAACATGTTTGTATGGAAGTTGTTTGTTTTAAAAAATAAAACAAAATTTGAATCTTTTTTTTTTTCCCAAAACATGTAAATGCAATAGCAACCCTAACCCTTTTCTTCTTCCTCTTACCGGTCTAACCTCGCTCGTATTTGCCAATTACAAGAATGACATACATACATGAAACTATCACCCTTTATTTCCGATGAACAGAAGTTTGATCTTATCAGCTTCAAAAGTGTATTGCACTATTTTTCTTTTACCTGGAAGATGAGGCAACTGCTCTGAGATAGAAAAGATCTAAGATTGAGTTCAGCCTTAACGCCCCCAGTGCAAATTATCCTCATTTAACTTAGTTGCCAGGTAAAGAAGCGTGACATTTCAGCTTCACCACATCTACCTCAACACGTTTTCAGCTGTTTCACTTCTGCTCATCGCTCTCACAAGGGACATCCTGTCAAGCACATCTGCTGCTGAACTTGTTTTTTTTTTCTTTTTTACAGACCGTGTATTGTGTCTGCAGCACCATGCGCTCATTTCATGTGTTTGCACTAGAATAGCACAGCCCAATGTGACTCAGTTGGCGAGGTCCGCCACAGGGTGAGCACATGAATGGCCTGACACCAGGGAGCTGTTGTGCTTTTCCTCCTGAAGCAGTAGCAGATAGGACTTTCACTGTAGGCACTGCAGTCACAATGCAGAATCCATGACTGCTCAGCCTCATGAATTTACACCAATTCCAACAAACACTTCATTTTTCTCCTAAAATGACACACACATAGCTATTTACTGCTGGGTCTGAGGGGCCAAGCTTGTCCAGGAGGTGTTTCAATGCTTTTCCAGACCACTGTGCACCTCCACTCGACCTTTTCTCAGTATTTACTGGTCCACAAGGGGACTGTAGGCCACGTGTAGCACAAAGCTGCTCAACTGCACTAGACCATGGACCATAGACTGCACCAAGCTGCCAGGATGGAATCAGAGACAGCTACTGGATGAAGTGCAACCCATACTTTTTAATGCTTGGATGTGCATGGTCAACACAGGAAAGAAAATATCTTTTACTGCCATATGTTTTTTTTCACTCAGGTTAAAGCAACTTGTGCACAGTAGCAACAAACAAGTCTTCAGTCAACTATTTTGCAAGAACGCCAACAATGCACACATGCATATGCAAGTGCTTGTATTCAAATTTCACACATGACACAGTTAAAACTCAGTAACTTCTGAGGTCAAGCAGTTCAAGAGTTTTAACAATGCTTGGGAGTCGTAGATATTTGAAAGAGGTTCAAGGCCTGCTGTTATCTGTCCCACAGACTCCGGGACAGCAGCCAAGCTGATGCCATCTCAAGGGGAGGAACGCAACAAAATGGCAGGAAATTCCTCCTTGGTTTGCTCCCATCAGCAGAAGAAATTCTTTCAAATGAGGCTGCTGAAATGTAGCACAAAGATGCAAGTTGTTTTGATGGCTCAGAAACTCAGCTGAACCTGAAAGGGACGAAAACAGTCACTGAGATGGCAACAAAGCCCGCATTAGGGATAAATGTGTGATACTGAATAAAATCAGCTTTCATATTCTCTTCCCAAACCAGCATTATGAACAATGTTTCTCAACATCTTTATGTCAATAATTATTGACTCAACATGAGCTGATAGATGAGTGGTTTCTACCTGAGGTTCCATCGCCACCTAGTGGAAGCTCACTCACACAAACATGATGAAACTACCTTTACTCACTTAATCACAAAAATAGATTTTCCAGTCACTGCTCAGACCCTGCATGACAGATGACTTATCTGTTCAATAACAGACACTGAGCTTGGCTTTGGTTGTATTTATTTATTTGTTTATTTTTGATTTAACGCGCACCAAGTTTCTTCTCAGTGCATATTTGCAGATTTGCAATACTTCAATCCCTGGGATCAAACTGAGGTTTAATTTGGACACTGAAATTTTAGTTCAGCACCTGAGTCTTTCTAAAAGCATGGAAGTTATTTCTTAAACTCAGGAACAGTATATGTGATCAAAATGATCACAAATCACTAAAATATCTGGTTAAAAGCTCAGATTAAAAACAACTTTTAAATGTTTATCTGCACATGACAACTCTGAGTTAGACGTGCTTAAAATGGGAGGTTCCTTCAACACAACCTTGGGGAAAGGATCCAAAATAAGAGACCTTGTAAGAACAACAGTAAGTGATTTCCCTTCCCAAAACCATAAAAAAAAAAACAGCCTCATTGTTTTAATGTGGTCAGTTGAGCAGCCAGAAGTCGGTGTGACTCACATTATGATGTTTTGCTGCCACCTGGTGGTCAAATTAGAGGCGCAATTTAAAGTGTGAATAAGGTGTTAAACAGAGAATAAATACAGAGATCAGAGATTAAATAAAGAAACTCCAGTACAGGGCCAAAAGAGAAATTTGTAGGGGAATGTGTTCAGGTAAAGTAAATAAAAAAGTAAAGAAAGGACAAAAAAGACAAATTAAACAATATACAGAATTTAAGTATCCAGTACAAACAGAGGAAATCCTTTACCTCCTGCACAATATCAATATCAATATCCATTTCATACACACAACTTAAATGTGTTTTTATAAGGGACAAAAAATCATGTAAAAATTAACAAATAAATGAAATCTAGTGAATAAATAACTAAATAATAAATTAGCTAAATAATAGTAAAAAAACAAAAAAAACAACTTGATATATAGCACTTTGATCATCAAGGGGCAAACTTTACTTCACCCCATAATTATTTATGAGGCACTCATATTTCCCACGTGTCTCAATGGACGAGTGAAAGACAACATGTGAAAAAAATGGTCGAGACTCCAGGTGGCTGATAACATGGAGATGTTTGGGAACAAGCGGCCTTGTGATAGAAAAACATGTGAAAACACAGAAGAAGAGGTTTCCTGTGCCTCCATCTTCACCCTCTTTGCTCGTGTTGCTCTCCGCTGAAGCAGACCGTTGCTGATTCAGGCTCCATGGACAAGAAGGTGGTGCTGATCACAGGCTGCTCCTCGGGGATCGGTCTCAGCCTGGCTGTCCGGCTGGCCTCTGACCCCGACAAAACATTCAAAGGTAAACACTACTGATGATTTGTTTTATTCCATGTATGCTTAAGTGTGTTACAGTAAGTTTGCATGACTGTTCAGTTTCTTTGAATGTTAAAGATCTTCTTATCCTGCAGGGTGCGATATTCTGCAACATATATTTAATCTGTGACAGCAAAACATATAAAAGTGTTGTTCAAACTGTAAAAAGACATGCAATAAGTGCGTCTTTCCGTTTAGTGTATGCCACGATGAGAAACCTGGCAAAGAAGGAGCGTCTTTTAGAGTGTGTGAAAAACCTGCACAAGGACACCCTGGACATACTCCAGATGGACGTGACCGACCGGCAGTCCATCCAGAATGCTCGAGGCAGGGTTGTGGAGAAACGAGTGGACATTCT
The DNA here is from genome assembly GCA_028566105.1 of Hypoplectrus providencianus. Lineage (NCBI taxonomy): Eukaryota > Metazoa > Chordata > Actinopteri > Perciformes > Serranidae > Hypoplectrus > Hypoplectrus providencianus. The sequence goes on from JAOWBC010000458.1 coordinate 7,198,975, forward strand.
GGGTATGCTCCAGTGTCAGTGTGTTTTCACTAGGATTTTAATTTGTGTGTATTAACTGGCTTATCCTCACTAATCACAGTGTGTAATGCTGGTGTGGGTTTGATGGGGCCACTTGAGTTGCACTCCTTGGACTCGATGAGGCAGATCCTGGAGGTCAACCTCCTCGGCACCATCCAGACCATCCAGGCCTTCCTGCCGGAGATGAAGGCTCAGAACCAGGGCCAGATTCTGGTCACTGGGAGCACTGGAGGGCTTCACGGTGAGACGAGCACATGTTTAAGGAAAGCCCAAAGTGTTCCACACGTGCAGTTTGTTTCTATGATTTGACAGAAATCACATAACAAATTGTGTGGATGCTTGCTGCCGTGCATGAAATTGCCAAAGCAGCTCATTTTCGTGCTTCACGCTCTCTCACAGGTCTCCCCTTTAACGAGGTGTACTGTGCCAGCAAGTTTGCAATTGAGGGAGCATGTGAGAGTTTGGCTGTCCTCCTGCAACACTTCAACATCCAGTAAGTCTAAATATCCTCCTGCATCTGCTTTCCTTATCCCAGAGGCTGCAAATGATAATGGTGCTTCTTCCTGCAGCGTGAGTCTCATCGAGTGTGGTCCAGTCAACACTGACTTCCTGGTGAACCAGCAGAAGGCGGAGCTCGGGGAAATGTCTCTCCTAGAGGTCGACGCTCTCACGGTCAGCCTCTATGAAAAATACCTGCAGCACTGTGACTCGGTTTTCCAAAACGCAGCACAGGACACGGAGGACATTGTGAAGGTATAAGAATGAAAATGCAACAGTAAAAATAATAATAAACAGATATCAAAAACCAATTAATAAATAAATGGATACAGTGGCAAAGATCTAAAGGAGTAAGGCTCACAAGTTGATTGTTTTATGTTGACTTTGCCATTAAATTTTAAAATAAATTTGAATTATTATTATTTTTTATAAAGTATGAGAAGTTTATTATGCAGCATTGTGTGTTTGTTGCACATAATATTGTTTGTGCACATAATATTGTTTGCTGGCATAATATTCTAAACTGCTTTCTAAAAAAAAAAAAAAAGATGGGAAACATGTTTCTGGAGGTGGGTCACGCTTTTTGCATGACTTTGTACATTGAAATTTTCTCCTGAATTAAAATGTAAATCATAAACATATAATTGTGTATTTAGCTGCTTTTACCTTTCCAGAAAGCTGTCATACTGTAGTTTGAGTTTATGACAACAAAGTGACCTCTGAATCTAACCGCGGTGGCGTTTGTTTGTTTGTCTTGAAGGTATTTCTGGATGCCATCAGGTCACCCAGCCCTGCATTCAGATATTTCACCAACGGCACCATGCCACCTCTCACCAAACTGAAGGTCTCAGAGCCAGACGGCACGCAGTACATCAGTGCTTTGAGCCAACTCATTTTCCCAGCTGGGGAAGAATAGTGGTGCCTTTATTTCAGCCAAGCTCCGACTCTTCTCCTCCTTCATGAGCAGAGGTTTATATCACTTTAGTTTCTCAGAAGTGTGACTCACTTTGGTTACTCAACTGGAAAGGGCAGTTAGTCCAGAGTTTAGTGAGTTCAAAGGACGCAGCCACTGCATGTTTCTATTTTTGTCTGCTACTCATCACAAGCCATATACATTAAAACAATCAAAAGATATACAAAAAATATAAAAAATAGATCATTTTTTATGGGTATGGGGAAATATTTGAGTTGGGTTTTTAGTGACATTACATGCAGGTTTCACAGTCCTGCTGTTTGGCTGTGTTTTTATCACAGTGACTGGAATATTTTCATAGGGATCGGCGCCCTACTTGAGAATTTCTTACCACATCGTTGAATGTAGAACACTACCGGGAACTCTTATATAATTTCTTGATTGGCTATTTTAAGAGAAAAGAAACAACTTCCTCATTCAAAGCATGACATTTAAAAGAAATCAGGAGTGTATTTACTGGCGGTGAAAGAAAATGTGCATGTTTGCTGTGTGTATTCATGATAAACTTTGTTTCATTTCCCCTGTTGTGTCTCTTGAATTGCTTGACTTCACATGGATACATGAATAAATAGTTTTTAGATGAATGGAAATGTTGGCACAGTAAAAGTAGAGGTAAATGTCACGGTGAGTGTAAAGAAAAAAGAATCACTTCTCTAATCCTGCATTTTGTCTCTCAATATAACTTGGCCTATTGGCCTATCACATTAATAATCAAGAAATATGACACAAAAAGAAGAAGACAACAAACAGTGTTTGTCCCAGCTGGTTTACTCTGGAAATCTTCTTTCACCTAGAGGTGGATGCTCTTTTTGTCCCCCTTGTACTCTGTACATATTGCCACAAGAAAAACACAAACACATGAAGAAATACTGTTTATTCTGGGGTTGTTCAATTTTAACATGTGGCTTTGTAATATTTAAAATATAAAAAAAAGAGAGTACTTCACACAAATGTAACATATATAATATTGTACTTTATTTGACATGGTGACAGCTAATTTATTTGGCTGGTGAAATGAAAGCCTGTCAATGATTAATTCATCTGATAAGAGCATGTAAACCAAAATGACATATATATTCTGACGTCTTCACAAACCAGGGACGTCAATGCAGTGACGCTGGTGGAGTCCTCAAACAACAAACTGTACAAACAGACAAAAAAAGGATTTAATTATTACCTTAAAACCTCTAATACAGTTCTACTTTTAAAAGAATTCTCAAAGAATTTATTATATTTATGATCTATTGGGGAAAAAAAACCCTGTGAAATATCTTTTTTCAGGGGGAGGTTTCTCTTCTCAGTCTCTTGAAACCCTGATCTGTATAAGGACTGAATGAGGGCCAGCTGGAACTGTGTCCATCCTCTGTGTAACTTTTTGGATCGGTCTGGGGCAGTTAAGCCCATGCTGGTTCCCTTAAAACCTGAGACAGGGTTAGCTTGTCTGTGCGTCTATGTGTTACGTTTCCGGCCTGTCTTTGATAGGATTGACTGAGACTCTTAAATCCCTCCCTGATCAAGTGCCCTAATTCCTGTCTGAAGATCCTGAAACGGATCCTGTACAACCAGTTCTGGCTGCGTAACTTAACGTAGCAGCACCCAGAGGTGTCAGACTATTAGAGTCAGGCAGAATACAATGAGAGTGTAGATGATGACTTTTATTCCCCCCCAAGCACCAAAGTCCAGGTGAATCATGCACCCTGCATGTGTTTACTTGTTCACCAGCTCAGCCACACACATTATCATTCAGACTTTGGCTTGCTCATAACAAACCCAACAAAATCCTCAGCTGTTAATTATTTCAGTATCAGGTATTTCCTTACTGTCTTTTGGATTAAATATGGATTCTGAAGTCCATGTTTCCCCTCTCTGATTGAGGAGATCATCGTTAAGTGGTAAACATACTAGCATTTCATAATAATATTCCAACTTCAAATAATATGTGTATTCGTAATCAGATTCAGAAATTGGTTTATTTGCCAATTAGGTTACCTTTAATATGAATACACTTTAGTGCTCACAGTACACACACACACACACGCAAACACACACATTGTATCTTTAATCGTGTACTTATGAATCACCTGCCAGTTAACTTTTGAACGTCCGCAGCTCTTCTCTCTGATTGGCTGCCGTCTCCCGTTACGTCACGGCTGCTCTTGTCTGCGGAGAGCAGCGACTCATCAGTCAGAACAAAGCCGGGTTACTGCCACTGCTGCTGGGCCGAAAACACCGCCGTGTCCCTCCTGAGAAGCAGTGTGTTAGTTTTTTTTAAAAAAATATATATTTTTTATATAAATAAACTTCAGCATGGCCAACAAAACGACGCCCCTGCTCCTCAGGGCGCTGCTGGAGATGTCTGAAGCCCACTCCTCAAAGGCTGTGCGAGGAAACAGCAAAAGAGCGAATATCAGGTGAGCTCTCATGGGACTTTCCCCTAGAAATGCGTACAGGTCATCGAAATACTGAGAAAAGTTTAGTTGTACTCGCTTAATTAGTTTCTGTTTGCCATACGGTGATCGAAATTTGATAAATACCCTGCTTTAATTCTCTAACCTCATATTCTAGGTTTAGTTGGGAAGTGTGTGAGTTAGATAAAGCCTGGCAGTGAATCCTGTAGTCATGGGACTGTCTTGTCGGTTCTCCCTCTTGTGGTATTTTTTTGCACTTGCATTCAATCGCCAAACAAAAATAGAGATGTGAAAGTAAGCAGCAGGGGAATTTTATCCAGCTGTATTTAAAAAAAAAAAAAAGCGCTGATGCATGCTTTTATTACCCTTTAAATATCTTAATTTGTGCAAACTGATGCTTATAAATGATTAAAGTGCTAATGTATCTAACAATTGAAATAACTTTTGATGTACTGTATTGAACATAAGAAAGGATTTGCTTCTTTAGTCCCACAAAGGGGACATTTCCAGTGATAATGCAGCAAAGTCAAATAGAAAAGGGATTAGAAATTAAGCAACAAAAAATGTATTAAAAGAATGAACAATACACAATTTAAACAAGTATTAAAAGTAATATCAATCCATCATATAGACCTGTTCCAGATTAAGCCTATCATATTCATTATATTTTAACCTCAACCCTATTAACATTTTTTCAATTATGTATCATTTCTTCCTCTCAGGTACTTGTGGGGCTCCTGTGGGGCCCTGGCTGTGAGAAGGGCCAGCCTGCCCCTTTGCCCCGCCGTCCCTGTCAGCACACCCAGCCGCAGCTTTATCAACCTGGCAGCTCCCATCAGCTCACGCAGGATGGAGTACACCGAGTGCCGGACATTAGGGTGAGTTCCCTGAAGAAAAAAAAACTTAAATACAAAATACATATTGAAGCTAAAAGATAAAATTCCTAGCTCTTTTAATTATAATTGGGATGCCACCTGATCAGATGTGCCTCTGTCTTTTTGTGCCTCAGGTTTACTCCTGAGCAGATGTATAACGTGGTGGCCAACGTAGACCAGTACCAGGACTTTGTCCCCTGGTGCAAGAAGTCTCGGGTCATGAAGGGACGAAATGGCGTTTTGGCGGACCTGGAAATAGGTTTCCCTCCCATCGTGGAGCGCTACACCTCTGAGGTCACCGTTGTCCCAAACCACCAAGTCAGGGTAAGTCTTTGTACCTCCAGGTTACAACCACTAAAACACTCACTTCCTTTCTAAAACAACCTCATTTTCCAAGTGTATACCCATTGAATAAAAGGTGTTTTCCTATCAAACAGGCTGTGTGCACGGATGGATCCCTCTTCAGTCATCTTGAAACACTGTGGAGGTTTGCCCCTGGTGCCAAAACCCAACCTGGCTCCTGCAAAGTTGACTTCTATGTAAGTTTGAAAAATGAAATTGATATCAGAGTCGTAAGGGACAAATTTATTTGATTAAGCAAAATAATAAAAAAAATGAACAAAAGTACTGATCGCAAAAAGGATTTCAGAGATCAGATGGCATGCTTTAAGAGGGACTAATTTAAAGTCTCTTTTCTTGTAGCATTGTGAATGGATTACTGACTCAAAGGAAGTGTTGAGTAAAACCTCATTACGCTCTAAATTTAGTCCTGAGTACTACGTTGGTGTTCCAGGAGGCCTGAAATAGCTGCCAGGGCATGGAATAGTGTTAAGGAGGTGCTGACAAGTGGTTTGACCTCAATGTCGGCCCGGATTACCTCAGGGTCAGCCAGGAAGTGGTTAGATTTCAGTGGAACATGTTGAATAAGACTGATAATACGTTTTTTTGATGTGTCCTTCCCTCTCCTGCAGGTGTCATTTGAGTTCAGGTCTCTGCTGCACTCTCAGCTGGCCAGCGTGTTCTTCGACGAAGTGGTCAAACAGATGGTCAGCGCCTTCGAGTCTAGAGCAGCGGCGCTTTACCTGAACCCGCAGGAGGCGCCACTGAGGAGGCGGTCCACATGATTGGACCCCTTTCACCTCCCTGTACATCCACTTTAACCTGCCATCATCACTTGTCTTACACAGGAGGCTGGATCTTCTTTTTGCACTCGCTCATGATTAATACTTGAGTTGACTTGCACATCGAACATACCTAAAACTATTTATTTATAAGCCACAAGCTAATTTATGGACTTTGTTGTACATATTTATTTACGTTAGGCATAGGAATAAATACATTGTTTCAAATAAATTCTTTGTAAAATTGTGGGTTAGTGTACAGACAAGAGGCTCCTGGAAATTAAAAAGCTCTTATTTTGGTAAACCGTTGTCTATGAATCAATTATTGCTTCTTTTTTTTATGTATTTTTATTTATTTTTCTTATGATTTTGCAATGTAAAAAACAGTGTGGTGGATTCTGGACCTGTTAACTTCTTGTGGTGTTCGGTCAGGAGTATGAGGCTAAAAAAACCCGCCTCCAGGAAAAGTTGCACAAGCACAGTACCAATGACCTGAGGCTCCAGTCAACACTTCCCTCCCACTCAGCTGCTCATCTTTAAGGAACAACAAGCTTCACTCAGCGGGTGATGATCTGTTTTCATGTGACACATTCATAAAAGGATGTGTCATGATGATATTGCAAACAACTCATGATCAAAACAGCACAGAGCGCAAGCTAAAAGTTCACTCACTTTGGCTAAATCTGTGTCTCTCTCATTACATAACAGCCTGGTAAATAATAATGTCGGGAATCCTGGTGATACTGCCAATGCCAATATCTAAGTCTCGGTACGGTTGGTGCAGATTAATCAAAATGAGGTCTTGTCATACTGAGATATGGCACAAACAGAAAATAGGCCATGGCAAAAGGCTCAAGCAATTCAAATGTTTGACAGAAAATATATTTCATGATATATCCATGGCCATGAACTGACAGCAGTGTGGTTTACAGCATATTTGCATTTAAAGAACATGAACAGTGTAAGGAACCTCCGTGGTGGCTTTTGATTATTTTAACATGGCACGTGGCACATTTATTTGTTTTCTGTGGTTGATTTCACAGGAATTGATTTAGGGAGTGCTCCAAGTTAACTCGGCCTTGACTACCATCACATAGAATTTCCATTTTTTTTAAACCATGCTATAGGCTATGAGATGAAATACATGAAAAACAGCAATCATTAACTTATATTCTGTAAAAGGCTCAGTACGATTAATCAAGCCGATTGTAAAAATGTAAATGTTTAGCCAGAGTTTAGCCTGGTCTTTACGGAGCAATGCTATAAATTGCTGAGCGGTCTGTTTGAACCGAAAAGGTTCACTGAATAAATATTGATTAATGATGTGACTTTTACACATTTACTCAATGTTTTATGATTTTAGACTTGGAAAGCCCTTTGTAAATTTGCCTCACTCCAGGCTGTGCAGTAACACAGCATATCAGTATCATTAATCACCTTTTTCATGTTATTTCCCAACCTTCAATGAAGATGACAGGTTTTAGAAATGGGTGTGTCCTAAAACTGGTGTTTCCTGAGTTGCACAATGTCAGGCAGGGTATATAAGAGGGAGGCTTGACAGAGAGACTGCACAGAAGCAGAGATTTCTAAACCATAAGGATGAAGAAGATTGTGTTCTTGTTTGCAGCATTCAGCTGCTGTCTTTGTCAAGGGCAAGTGAATGAAAACATCGAGAAAGTCCGCCAGTGCTCCAGTTCCACCTGCAGCTGTGATTACTCCCTCACCTCCATATCTCAAAACCTGGGAGCTGTAGGAGAGAAAGTTACAAACATGGCGGAGAAAATAACACTCCTGGAGGCCAAACTGCAAAGCACAGAAAAAGAAGTCCTGGAGCTGCGAAGCATGGTTGGAGGTAACATGCTGTTTGTTTGTTTTTTTTGTTTGTTTTTTTAGGAAACAATATAATATTATTCTGCCATTAACCAGTTCTGACCTCTAATGTGTTTGTGTTAATTTGATGTCCCCAGCCACACCTCAGGTGGCCTTTTCGGCAGCTCTCAGGGATTCTGGCTCTGGAAACATTGGGCCTTTCACCACTGTGACTGCACTTAAGTATAAGAGGGTCTTCTCCAACACTGGCAATAGCTACAATCCTTCAACAGGTAGTGTATGTTAGAGAGAGATGAACAGAGAGAAATACAAAACTGAAGCCCTGAATTTAAACCAATTCTCACAAAATTCACAGGCATTTTCACAGCAATGGTCAAAGGAATGTACTTCTTTCGATTCTCAATGTTCAACAACCTCAGTCAAAGTCCAAACTCAGTCACCAGCCTTATGAAGAACAATGTGCGGCTAACATCCGTCTGGGACACGAGCGGGTCAGATGCCAACGACATGGGCAGCAATGCTGTGGTCATCCCCCTGGAAGTGGGAGACAATGTGTATGTGGAGCTCGGGGCAAACAGGATCGTCTACGATGACGGGATGAACTACAACACCTTCACTGGTTTCCTGCTCTTTGCCATGTAATCTGCATGTCACTTCATTCTTACAGCTACATGGAAGTCTGGGAAGTGCGGCCTGTGGCAAAAAAAAATCCACACAAAAGCCAAACTAATGCCAACGTTCAATGTTCAGGTATAAAACTGTTCATTTTAGCTTTGCATACCTCAACTGAAAGTATCCAATCTGTGGTCTTTCCTCTAAATTTAATCATTCAGTGATTATTTATCTGTACTTGTGGAGTGATTTTAATTTGCCTTTTTGTAATCTGTGAAGCACTTTGAATTGCCTTGTGTATGAAATGTGCTTTATAAATAAACTTGTCCTGCCTTGCCTAATGATGTGTTTTGTTTAGATTTAGCTCAGCAAACAGCAACCAGGAGGCGTAAATGCAACAAGACATACACAAAGACAAAATTTAATTATAATAACACTTTGTTGTTGAGCTACAAGGGAACTTACAGCATGGTTGTAAATGCCTGTGAGTTTTCTTTGCATGCATACATAACCATCAGACTAGTATTTCCACCTTGTATCTTGTGTGATAATTTCTGCCTTGAATATTATGTAGCTGGCAGTTGTATCATATTTAAACATGTAGGCTAAGTCAATCCATTCCCACAGATTCCTGTCAAATACTCACACAATATGTAGTTGGAAGCTGTGACTTCACGAGGTCAAAATCCCATATGAAACGGTTTGTTTTGTAACATCTTGCTACTTTAAGAGCTATTTATATTCTGTACCAAACAATCTAAGTATCTCATGAAACCTGTTGAAGAATTATATACAAAGCTTTGGAATTATTTGTGCCCGGATACACGGTAATATTTGTATTATTGGATGTGTGTAACCCATGGTGTAACTATGAACAATCTGTGTAGGTCAGGGGTGTCAAACTCAAATACAGACTGGGCCAAAATTTAAAACTGAACAAAGCCGCGGGCCAAGGTTGAAAAAAT
>JAOWBC010000458.1:7234424-7263052 GCA_028566105.1 Hypoplectrus providencianus
ATGAGTCGCTCCAGCTTCTCCGTCTTGGTGCCATCGTGTTTCATGATGGTGCGGATTCGGAATAGTGACACAAAGCCAGCCAGCAAGAAAGAGGTCCCAATGAAGAGGTAAATGAAGAGAGGGGCCAACACGAAGCCTCGCAGAGGATCCAGGCTGCTGAGACTGACGAAGCAGACCCCGCTGAGCACGTCGCCCTCGATCTGCCCAATGGCCAGGATGCTGATGGTCTTGACGGCCGGCACCGCCCAGGCTGCCAGGTGAAAGTACTGAGAGTTGGCCTCAATAGCCTCATGGCCCCACTTCATACCTGCAGCTAGGAACCAGGTGAGGGACAGGATGACCCACCAGATGGAGCTGGCCATGCTGAAGAAGTAGAGCATCATGAAGAGGATGGTGCAGCCCTCTTTTTTGGTACCTTGGACGATGGTTTTATAGCCTTCTGGGTTGAAGCTGTCATTGCAAACCACTTTGTCTCCCAGGAAGTAGCCAGCGATGTAGGCGATGGAGACCATCGTATAGCAGCCAGACAGGAAGATGATGGGTCGCTCAGGGTATCTGAAGCGTTGCATGTCTACTAAATAGGTGGTTACAGTGAATAATGTAGATGCACAACAAAGCACAGACCAGACCAGAATCCATATGCGGGAGAAGTGGATTTCTTTGTCAGTGAAAAACATGTACCCACCGCCCCTTGAGGGCTCACAGGGAGCTGCACAGTCCTGCACCTCTAAAAACTTGTAGTTCAAATATGGTGGGACTTTCAGAACCGTCGGGCAGCGAAAAGGCCTCTCATGGGTGGGGACCAGGGAGAGGTCCTGGGTCCCCGGGTCAGGGATTATGGGTGGGACGGTGGGGGCGGAGGAATCGTTTTGGCCCACACAGATCTGTCCGTCTCCCAGCACGGGGAAGTTCTCGCAGCGCAGTCGCTCCGGCCACTGGAAGCCAAACTTGTTCATGAGAGCCTCGCAGCCCTGTTTGGCTCTCTCGCAGATTGACCTGCAGGGAGGAATGGCCTTCTCCAGAACCGTGCACACGGGCGCGTACATGGAGCACAGGAAAAACTTCAACTCAGGCGAGCACTGTACCTTCACAAGAGGGTAAAATTGGTGCACCTCGAGCCCCGCGTCGTCCTGGTTGTAATGTCCCACTAAGTTAGGCATGATAGTTTGATTGTAGGCGATGTCCGTGCACAGAGGAATTGAAATCGGCTGACAAAATCCATGCTCCGGGACGACTATCCCGCTGTCCCCTTGATACTGGGCTGATATCAGTAGAGGCAGCAGGAGTACAACACAACAGGTCTTGCAAAAAGTCATCTTCCCAAAGTTAGACACAGCAACTTTAGCCCGATTAACTTGCTGTAAACTTCTCTGCGTGTATCATCAGTTTTGCGAGCAGTTTTTGATCGACAATAACTTACAAAAGTGAGAAACTCTGCTGGTGAAGCGCTGAACGCTGCTCTCCGGGTACTTGGTCTCAGCTTTGAACACAGTTGGCTGACTTTTTTCTTTTCCACAACTCTGAGTCCCTTAACACGATCAAGTATGCCACGATAAGAAACACCCCTTCCGGTAATACCTTTCAAAATAAAACCATAGGCGCCGACAATGACGTTTCTAAAATTTAAACCCTTGTACCAGCATACCACAAATACATTAAACGACTAAAAATCATTTATTTGATATTTGATTAACATTTTTATGAAGGCTATAAACTGCATTTGAACCCGAAAGTTATTTTAATGCTAATTACTACTTCTACTCTACCAATAGTAATAATGTATTTACATTGGAGATATTGCCATAAATAAATATATAAAGTATAGCACTCATTTACAACAATACATTTAAAGCTATGATTAGAATTATCCATGTTATATGAGTCTTTCACACATTGGGCTCACTTCTATATTGAATTTCATAATGATATAAACGATTCCCCATTTTCCCTAAAGCCATGGTTAACAATCACTGGCCAACACAAACACCGTGTCAAAATACATGCTTTTATTTTGAAGGTAGTGTCGCTTGTGCACTCGTCGTTTTTCTGTTATTAATCCAAATGTGGCTCCACAGCTGGATTGCGTGGCCCGACCAGACTTTCAAGTTAGTAATATGTCTATTGGAGGAGGAGATACATCTATCAACAGAACTTTAATGTCTATTTAATATTCATGTTCCACATCAAACTTTTAATATAAATAAATCTGTGGAGGATTTATCTGCAAAAAATACGATGTTGTATTTTTTTTTTCTTTTTCCTAAATCTGTTTCCCCCGTAAATCCAGGAAATAACTATCAAACTGGCTAACATAATGCAAAGTTTTGAAAAAAACGAACATGCAAAAGCAAAGTAATCATTTTGGGTACATATTATCAAAAAAAAGGTTATACATACAAAGAGAAAAATATGCTATTTGAGTTAAGTCTCCTTCAATTAAACTGACTTAAAAATATCCAAACTGAACTGAATAAAAGTGTACAAAATATTGCAATAATCATAATTCAATGGAAAGTTAAAAACAAACAAACAAACGAAACAAAACGGAATTTGAAATAAAGTACAATAGTAAAGACAATTAAACGGATAATAAAAATATGTACACATATTGTAATTTATTTGAAATAATGTAACTTTTATCTTATGGGACAACTCCCAGTGGGCGTCAATCGGGACCACAATGGTCTGGGTCTAAGGTATCATACGTATTTATATTGGGTTATAGTTGCTATGCGCTTGGAAGTCCTGCTTGATGATAATTGGTCAAAAAAAATGAAATTCGCCCGGCTCAGCCAATGTTCGCTCAGCTCGTGAAGGCAACATCGAACTTCTGCTGAACTCGCTGATGAGGTGGAGGCACGAGATCATTTGAGGATACTCATCAGTGAAGATAACTGTTGAACACGGAGAGTTGACGCAATTTTATATTCACGAAAGGTAAGTAATGTATTTTATTCAAATTAATTGGTTTGCTTGGCCGATGCAATCCAAATTTGACTTACAGCGAATTAGTCATTATATTAGCGAGAATTTGGCCAAAATTATCCGAGGCAGCATCGATAGCTTGCTAGCTTAATCGTCAGTTAACGGCAAAGTTAGCTAGTTGAATAGCAGTTGGCTATTAAAGTGCTGTGTCACCCGAAATTTCTCTGTCACATACGGTTCTATTAATTATTAACAATGAGTACTTTTTCCATTATCAGTTCTGCGATGGAGTAAAAAAATAATTTCAAGGAAGTTCAGAATGGCTTTTGACGGACATCAGACTACATTTGCAAGTTCACTCTTTCCAACATACCAACGTCAGGTAAGATGTAATTTAAAACTCTTAACTGTGTTACTTTTATACATCAAAGCATATTTTGTGTATCAGTAAAGTTATATCTTTGTAAGGAGTTTATTAAGGGCAGTTATTGGTGAAGTGCAGTCTCATGAACAAGGCCTAGTCATTCAGCTCTATTCCCCTTCTTTTTAATGGCATATAATCAGTTAACGTTACATTGATACATTTGTTGAAGCGAGGTTAATTGGTTAATCATAGTATATTACCTAACTTTACAGTAACAGTAGATAGCGTTTAGCATGCTCTCACTTTGTAAGCCAGGCATGAGTAAAAGCTACTGGGAGCTTCAGCAAAATGCACCCAAAAAAGGCCCACCTAAAACAGAAAAATGAACAGTTTTCATGTATGATGGAATTTTAACATATATATCACTTTACCTTACCTATCAGACAGCCCTGTTTATGCAGTCTAGGCAGGGAAGGGCATTTGTGTAAATCTTCTTTGTTTAGGGACAAATAGAGTCATAAATATTTCTTCAGGTGAGCTTTAGATTGATTAAGCTTTGCTTCTCTCTCAGGCCAGTGTAAATAAAGGTGGTGGAAACAATGGTAGCTTGGCAGTGCCCTTCGGTGTTGCACTGCAAGAGCATAACACGGCATCCTACATATCCTGGACTCACAATGCTCATGAAGATCCCTATGGCTTTATATGTGGAACCCAGAACAGCAATAAAAGCAGGTATTCAGTTTGAGCAATTTTCAGATTTAGTTTTTTCATGTGCAAGACAATCACTGCTATTCAGAGATAGTTAATAAATGTACTGGGGATTCAATCTTATTGTCGAAGGGAAACAAAGTTGTCATCAAAACTCTTAATTTAATGCTCTCAAGGAAAAGAAAAGTAATCACATTCCTCTTCCTTTTTCTCGCACAAATTCCACTGACAGCACTGACTGTGATGGGGAGACTGATCTACAGGGTCTAGTGTCAAATATTTTGGATGAGGCAGATACACAGGACGGCGACTACAGTGAAGGGTAAGTTAAAGATCAAAGTTTTCACATTATAGGGCTATGTATATATTAGAGCACACTTTCTATGATTTATGTGTATACCTATTATATATATGTAGTATTATATCTTTTTAATTATTATTTTTCATATCTGTTGTAGTAATTTTTATAAACACAAACATTAAAGGCAGTGCTTGAATCCTTTTAGGAGCCTACCTACATTCAATCCTGTTTGGTCTCCAAAGATACTATCAGAGGAACCGCTTCAGTATTTCAGATCAGAGGCAAAAAACGAGCATTATCAACAGTCCAATGGGCTTCCTACTAATCAACAATGGCTTTTCCATTTGCTTAATGGAGATAGGGACAGCAACAACATCTGTCCTCAGAAACTGCCACCAGGTCTCCCAGTGCCAAAAACAGGAAACACCTACTTATCACGGGTGCAACAAAGCATATATGACAACATGCAAGCAGTAAAAGACAGAGGGAACAGTCAACCTGTCAATAATTTGCCCGACCTCAGTAATGTCTTTAAGTCTCATAGTGAAATGAGCAGCTCATGCTTTCATCCTTGTTATGAAGACCAATACTCCCAGAGCAGCACAAAGCCTAACAGTAATGAGCAATATGGGCCACAGGAAATTAACCAACTGGTCAGCAGTTTTCAGTCGTTCATGGCTGGTGAGCATGATAGCTTATGTCATGGAGACTTTCCAAACACTCACAACCAGGCAGTGGGCATGCAGCATCAAGATAGCATGGTTGAACAATGGAAAATTACCAGTCCTGCAATGTCAACTCAAAGTACTCCTGCAATGCACACCCCAAAACAGCTGCTGGGAGAATATGGGGTTGTGCAGATGGAGAGAAATAGAGGAGTAAGTAAACAAACATTTAATCGCGATGCCTTCCAAGATCTACCTGGTTTCAGCTCACATAACATGGAGTACTTCCAGCCACGCAAGCAATTCTCTGCATCTTTAAACCTCCCAAACCAATACCAAAGCAACATGACCATGCACAGGGAGAACACTTCCCTCCCCATTAACACAAACCAGTATTCAAGGCATCATATCCAGCAGGGCCTGATGCAGAGCAAGCTCAGACCACAGCTGCAGAGAGAAAAGAAGAGGGTGCCTATGTCTGGTTTTCTAGGAGATGGTTTCACTACAAGACCCCTAGCTAACAGCAACATGAGAGGGGGAGATAAGAAACAAGCCCTCTCCCAAAATCCAAATTTTGACCACCAGGGGAGCATGCAGTCTCAGAGGTTTGATGTGGATAACTGCATGGTCAGTGTAGGGAATACACAGCAGTGCATGCCTTTCATATATCCTTCAAATGATCCCAGAAAGTACCCCAGTGTGCCCATCAACCCATCTAACTTCAGCTCCAGATCCATGCTGCCCTATGGAAGCGGTGTTCCTGGCATGGATGTGGTTGATATGATGTCAGCCAGTGAGCCTGCAGCTTTCAACTCCTATGTCAGTGACATGATAACCTGCAGAGGGGAGAACGCTTATCAAGGCATGGCTCCAGCCCTGACAGCTTCAATGGTGATGAATCAAGGAGGACCTGTGATCCAGCTTTACTTCTACCTGGAAGAGTGTTATGAGCAATGGAGGTGTTTGGAGAGGGAGAGAAAGAAGGTATGCTCTCTAAATCTGATTTATTGCAAAATATACAAACATTTTATCACTCCACTTATGTTGAGATTAGCTCTGCAAATTGTATTTTCCCTTTTGGTGGCAATGTATTGATGTTATGCAAGTGTTATGTTGTCATGTTCTCCCTTGTTTTTTTAATTTTTTATTTTAGACAGACCTTATCCTCATTAAGACGTTTCTTGGAAAAAGGACTGCAGTAGTGTCCAATACTAACCTACCCAAAACTCCACCAAATCCCACAAGACTCGACCACCTCATTGTTAATCAGATGAGGGAACAATCAAGGGTGAGACTTCTGAATTAATTGCTTCCATACTGCCATCTAGAGGGGAATTTTGTCCCAGCAGCCTTTTTATGATCCAAGGGTGATCTTTACAACTTTATTTTGCACATCTATCACTTCTATCAAGAAAACAACTTTCCTTTAATTCAGTTTCCATATAACACATATTGTACAACCAAGATCCCAAAATAGTGGTTAGTCTTTTAGAATTGCTTGTTTATCATTCATCTGTTTCAATGCCAGTATGATTGTGAGATGGCTTATTAATAAGCATTGTGTCCTTGTATGTAGTACTTCACAATGAAAAATTGTCTGAGGGGGGATATAAGGGTTGATTATTTCACGGTGTTGCAGGTGGCAAGCCTTCTGGACAGAATGGAGCGTCTGTGCAATACTCCACTCCATATAAGCATCCACACCGCACTCAGCACGCATCATATGGCTGTTTGCATCACCCAGGCGAGACGCACGGAGGAGATTGCCAGCATGTCCAAACACCAGCGGCAGAGAGCTCATTTCACAGAGGATAAAGGTAACTCATGTTGCAATGGTAGACATATGTTCCTCCATTTAAAATGCTGCCGGCCCTGACATGCTTCTGTTTCATAGACACCCTGTTGCTGGTCATTGCACTGAAGGACCTCACTGCTACCACAAGGAAGCTCAGAACGGCCCTGTGGTGTGCTCTCCAGGTGACACTTCCCAAACCTGTCAAGAGGCAAGATCACCTTGTGAATGAAGCGGTCATACACACAGAGAGGGATTCATCTCCATTTGAGGGATACTCTTTTAAGTTGTGATTTATTGGCACCAATTTTGAGTAAAAGGTCTTCATTAAGTTGTATCCATCCCAGAATGCAGTGATGATAAGGCAACAGGGTATTATGAACTAATGATACCTGCAAGTTTATAGTCATATTTTAACTGCAATACAGATCACTGCAGAATATGAGATGAGTAATTCAAGGCTTGATGATGGCTGGTCTCTTTTGACACCCAGAATCTTCAAAAAGTCTGACTTCTGTTTTGCAGGAATTGCATGAAATGTAATTTATCCTGCTGAATCTTAACTTTAACTTAATTAGTGTCGGTTCCAAATTTACGTGAATCTTGCTCCATCACAGTTGTATTTAAAGACACTATTTATGAGGAAGATTTCAGCGAATTCTTCAGTTTTACTTATTTATTGGAAGGTTATTGAACCTCAGTTCTGGGTTTTCCCAAACAACAATTGAATCATAAAGGCAGTAGTTTAAAACAAACATGCTAAATATTTAAAGGTTTTCTAATATGTTCAGTAGCTTGTTTTCTTATGTAACCTAAAGATTCTGTAATCAGAAAGAAAGTTGTATTTATCTGCAATTTAGTGAAGTTTGAACTTTCATATACTCAAGCTCCAGTAAAAAAGTTCAGCATTTTAATTTTAAACTCATTAATCACATCTAACAAACATCAGTGACAATGAACATGCTTATTTATAAAATGTTACTGAAATGTTCTAATTAGTTTCAGATAATTGTTTTGGTTTTCTCAGCATGAATCACAAAACTGTTTTATCTGCAATTTCGTCAAAGTTTGAATTGTAACAAAAGATATTGATACTTAAAAGGTTCCACATTTTTAATTTAAATGTATTAATCACACTTTCCATGTGATTATCTTCAGATAGCATTATCAATCAGTGTGACAGTTTGTCAGCCTGGGACCAAAGCTTGCATCAGTTACAAAGCTATCAAGCAACATTTCCCTAGCAGCATTAGATGTATTCCCTGACTGCTTGAGTTCCATGCCTGTAATTTTAATGTGCATGTGTTTTTTTTTTTCTTCTGTTACTTGTTCTTTAAAAGGAAATTTAAAAAATAAAATAAAGCAATCCAAATAGCTGAAAATGCCTTTTTTTAATCATTTTCAAAAGATGATCCTCATTTATTAACATTCAAATTATGGTACATGGCATATTTGAGGTATAATTTAGCAACCACTCCACTGTTGTTCATTCTCAATCAAAATGCATAGACAGGAATCAAGAGAAGGATCAAAATGAAAACTGTTTGACATGAACACTTGCCTTGAGTCACAAGTTGTGCAGAATGAAAGGCATATTGGCACTGCAGAAACTCTGAAGTTGCTTTTCAAGCATTCCTCCCCATTTACCATGATCAAACCAATTTTTGTTTCAAGTGAATACTTTGATCATTACAGGAGTAACTGTGTCAAAGCTTAGCCAATGCATGTTTCACACTTGGGGCAGCAAACCACATTGGCAGGGACTTAAAGGAATAGTGTACATGTTTTGAAGTTGTAGTGTGTGAGGTTCTTATCAAAAGTGTATTACCTACAGTAGATGGTGGACAGCACTGCCCCAGTTTGGAGAAGCATGCAGAAGGATGGACCAGACTCCATTGACAAAATTAGTGATTTAACCACACAGAACATGGAAGTTAAGTGTTCTAACACTGCATCAATCAGTAAGATGTGAAACTATTCTTAATAAAGTGTTCACTTAAATTTGCTGAATTTTTAAGGTCAGCCTTTTTAGATTCTCTCATCACCAGCAGAACATTTCTTAGCTGCCCTGCTGGTACTCCTGCCTGCGTCTCCAAACTGTGGATGTCCTGGCTTAAGGTAATACACCTCATAGTACCAACTTTCAAAAAGAATCTGAACTATCCTTTTAAATAAGCAATGTTTTTATTTTTTATTAATTATATAAAACGGACTGTTGACTGATGAAAAGCATTAAACATGGAGGGTCTGATGAAGACATGTTCATATGTTGAATGTGCCAATGAGGTTCAGCTGAAAAGAGTCACTGACTTTTTGTTTTTCGTTTTCACATACAGAGTGTCCTTTCTCTTGGTTTTATCTCCTGCGTTCACCTTTCTGTGTACGCTTCTTTTCCTTCTCTTTTCTGTCTTGTTTGGCCAGTTTGTCCTTTTCCCGCTGCATCTTGTCCCCTTCCTTCTTCTTCTGTGCGTCTTCACGGGCCTGGTCCCGCTTCTGCTTTTGTCTGTTCAGCACCTCTTCCACGTTGGTGTTCTTGAACAGGGCTGACACTCAGTAAAGGAAAGCAGGATGAAAATGAATACCTTTTGCTCATTTAGAATCACTTCATTTCACATTTTGCCTTAAAGCAGCAGCTTCTTCCATGATTTCCTGCCATGGACACCTTGCCTGTTGAATCTTTTTCAGATGGTAGACTCATGGACAGAGACTCAAATCTTGTATCATTGATTGAACTCCAGGTTTTAGGTGTAGCACAGTTTCTTTAAAGCACTAAGATGCATATCAGATAATATATTATGATAAATTAATAATAATTATTATTATTATTAAAACTAGGTAATTTCAAAACGTTCACACACTTTTTCCCGCCTCTGTTGTGCAACTAGCCATTCATATTGCAATTAGTAACAGTTATTCCCACATGGTACATCAATGATCAGCTTCAGGAAGGATACATTTATCATTTGAAACAGGGTTATTTCCGCTCGCTGGCTCCTCTTCTTCAGCTTCAGTGCTTTTGTCAAGGAAAAAAAATCCTAAGACATCTTGTGGACCATGAAGGTTAAAATGACACACATACTGGATTAGACCACTGAATCTGATAACATTCCAACATTGTCAAATAAAGGATATTCCTCCTCATCTGTGATATTAGCGTACTGAGCTAGGAGGGCTTCTTTCCTTTTCTTCGACTCCTCTGACACCTCCTTTTGTTTCACCACAATCTGAGCTTGTTTTTCTATCATACTTGCGATGGCCTGGACCTCAGCTGCAGGAAAAAGAAAGCACACAACACAGCCACACTGTAAATAAACCACAGTAACATTCAGTACCTTCACTTGCTTTTCACTGTCAACATTAAGGTACATGAACAGAAGGCCATCCATCTGAGCCTGCATACAGCGTACACATCCTTATGTCTTTGTACACAATAAACAAGCTCCTTCCAGTAATAACACTGACAAAGCAAACTGAGCCAAAATCACTTTTTCTGGCATAAACATTTCATCATGCCTTCAAACTTTCTGCAGTCTAAGGAACTGCTTTTGTTTACTTTTGTTAGGGAAATGTTGATCTCTCAGTGAGACTTAAGCGTCTTTGTGCACTGTGCTCCAAACTCAAAGCAAATGATTTTTAACTCAAAGAGCTAATCCCTCTGTAAGTTTAACTGGTATTGACGACAGACTCAGTAGCATGCTGTCTTTGCTGTGTTTAGTCAAGATTTAAATGAGATGATGAGCCTGCTGCTGGCTTTATTATGGACTTCTGAAGTGCTTATATGAATTCTTATATGGTTATATAACTTTAATTGCAAAGTTGGCCTGCATTGTTGTAAAAAATATTTTATGTTGTTCTTACTTTCATTGATTTATGGTTTCATTATAACTATACAGTGCTGTATGCAGATTTGTTGTTGCCAACTTTATAGCTTGTTCCCTGAACTTTTATTTCACACTGACAAGGTCATAAAGTATCTTACATTTTAATCAGACTGTGAATATGGATGAATCAAAGTCACATAAATACCGTCATCAGCATCACTTTTGGCTGCTGATCTGTTGCGACAATCTGTCCACTGTTTGATGATCTGTTTGCAGACATCTTCCACGGTGTCCTCGTCCTGCACAAGAAGGACAAATAACAGTTAAGTAGAAACAGAAACAGCTAATTCTGTTCACCCAGCAGCTGACTACCAAAGCAAAAGGGACATATTTATAAAGCATTTTAATATAAAAAGTTTACTCCTAGTGATGCAGTGTTAAGAAATGTTGTAGAAATATGAGTTTGTCTATGAATCTTAGCGTTAAGAATAGATCCTGGTAGAAATAAAAGTTATTCACAAAGCATCTCACAGAAAATGATTCAGGAGAAATAATCTTCAAATGCTGAATGATTATATCATGCAGAGTTAATTTTGTAGTTGTGCTCATGAGTGATGCAGTCATCTAGATGCACTAGATGACTGCATCACGCTATAAAATCAGAAATGCAAGTATTGAAAATGCTAAGACATCTGGCAACGGATAAAAATGCAACATCACAGCATCTAAGCAAATAAATAATATTGAATATATATTTTGTAAGCTTCAGCTCACAACCAGTTATGGGCTACTTTTAAATGTAAAGCTTACAATTTACTCAGATATTAATTACATAACAAAACGGTAATTACACCATGGCTCAATAAAAAACAAATTATAATATGATTAGACTTATCTATTTCACGATCCAAGCAACAAGGTCAATCATCCATTCATATAGTAAAAGTTGCTACCCTAACCCGAACAATTTTCTTAGATCCTTAGCTAATACCTCCGATTATCACATTAGATAAATTATAAATAAATTATTCTATTAATCTGTTTCCTCTGGGTACATGCCTGTAAAAACAGTCAGTGTGTGGCTGGAAATGTTGTTATTTTTCCGTAATTGTACCTTAACATGTTATGTTTATTTTTGTTATAAAGCGCCTCATTCAGTAAAAAGAATAATTCAAGTATTTTATTCACACAGTAGTAGATTAAAATAGGCTAGTAGAAGTCTGCCAAAGCTCCTTTACCCGCATAAACACATATAGGGTGATATTCTGCACTTTAACTATGAAGGTGTCAATATTTCACACAAACATCTAATATATATTTACTAAATGGTACTTTTTCTCAGCCGAATTTGAGAAAACACCTTACAGAGCTGTAGCCAATAAGTGACATGTAGCTGAACTGGATTAAACGTGTCAGGAGAAAAACAACAACAAATTACTGTCTGTTGTGTTCTGAGTTTGGTTGGAGAAACACTAGCTCGTCTAACGTCGCTTTTTGGCTCCGCAAATGCCAGCTGACATGATCCCGGCAGAGAAGACAGACAGCAACACATGAAGCAGCACACAGCGGCGGTGTCTGAGCGCGACATGCCGCCTCAGATATTCACCAGAAATGCGGATAAAATCCCCTGAAGCACTTCTTCTTTCTCCTCGTCGCTCTCCTCTTCCTGTAGGACGCCTAAAATGTAGGCTCCGTACACCTCCCGGTCCACTTCCAGCGAGTCCAGCCGATCATTTAACCAGCTTTCAAACTCCCCGGCGTCTGTCGCGGGCGCAGCCATCTTGGCCCTTTCGGGTCTTTCGGCGGCACACAGCTGTCCTTTCTCACTGCCTGACGAAAAAAGCTAGAAAAAAAAGGTATAAAAGAAAGAAGGCCACGTGTCTGACATTTGACATTTCAGCTTTTTATTTGCTTGCAAAACAACGAGGTAACCATGCAGCTAATTGAATCATGTTGGAAGATTTATTGTGTTAAGCATAAAAAACACCATGATGTGAGCAAAGTATTTGCAGCTGTCAACACAAAAAGCTGGAAGAAATGCTACAAACAAACAGTAAGTCATGATTTTAGCTAGCTAAATACATAATGTGATTCAGGAACTTGCAGATTTTAAAATACTACTGCTCTGTTAAATGTGGCTTCAGCAACTTTCAATGTCTGAGAAACAGTCATGTCTACCATCATTGCATCAGTTTAATATTTCTACAGAACTTGATTTACCCTGGAAATGTTACTTAAAACTGTTATATACTAAAATTGTATTTCAACTTCAATTCAATTGGTTACATGTTTAAATATAACTTTCTTTTAAGTTGTTGGATCATCATAGTGAGCTGCTGTCTAAATGTCCACATACTTGCCATTGGTGTATATTAAGAACTACCCTGATGCTTTTGTTAAGATAGCAATGAATTGTAATTTATCAATTCAATTGGTATGAGTTTTTAAATGTAACTTTTTACAGTTATTCTCTTATTCTCACAGCTAAATGGCAACCAAAATTAAAGCTGTACTTTATTAATATGCGAAAATGTCTAAACACTTCACTTTTACATAAGTGAAGAACTAGCCTATCCTGTGAAAAAAAAATGTTTATAATGCCTACTATGAATGCTCATATCTGACCACAGCATTTGTTATACCTCACATCTAATATTTGCCTTTAAAATACACAATAACATTGCCCTTCTGCACCCATTCCTTGTGTCTTTGTCTTCCTCTGTCTCCTTATTAAACCACCACACATACAGACATTTTCCTGTTTCCGTCCTCTGGTGTCTACCTGTTGCACATCAGTAACTCTTGGTATTTCTGCAGACTATACACACTACATCACAGCTTGCAGTCTACAAACATAGGTCTTGTCAACTGTCCATTTGAATGAAAATGTCTGTGGTTAACTTTTCCATGCTGCTAGCCTGGCTCGTAGAATTAATTCCAGCAGCCAAAATTTCAATCAGTGCTAAACGCTGAGTGTTGGCAGTCACATAAAGTGTCCTGGGAGACTGCCACAAATCCCAGTGTTCTCGATTGAAAATTAATGTTTCGATTGTCCCGCAGTAAACAAGAAGTACTTGTGCGCTCACTCGTAGGCTTTGGCCATGCCAGTGCTAGTCTAATTGAAATGCTGTTTTATTTCCTCAAAAATAATCAACTATTCTTTTTTAAATTCAGTAGGCAGCTGGCAATCAAGCAGCCTTTGGCAGAAAATAATCAGTACATGTCAAAAAGCTGAAAAAACTACTTGTTTCTCCCATTAAAGGAGAACATCTTTGAGGATTAATTTAATTTTAAACCTTTAAGAAATGAGTTGCAATGCATCATCTGAGTGAAGGGAATGGTTAGGATTGCATTTATGTTTACCATTCACCACTAAATGTTGTATTACTGGGGTCTTTGCCTTTGCAGATGACACATGAATCAACAATAAATCAGTGTGATCTGCTGTCGGCCACTGGGTGGAAGTAGAGGACACAGATTTGTTTCCTCCTCCCCTGTGATAGAGACAGAGGATAGCTGAGTCTTGGATTTAGTTTCCTGACAGTAGTTTGGAGCTTATTTAGTATGTGATTCATTGCAAATTGCTCCATGCATGTGCATCAGACTCCGTTTATTAAAGTATAGTTGTAAGCAGAGCTGTGGAGCAAGAAAATGCCCTGCCAGCTGTTTGTTCGTCCTCTTTCATTTGACACTGGGACAACAGACAACACCTCCCAGCTGTTTGAATACATTAAACAATGTTTCCATGTGAATGGCTTGATCCTGCTTCCAGAAAGCACTTTGAGCAAGGGGGTTATTATTTACCCCCGCCTCCACACAAACACACACACACACACACTGGCACATGCACCCCACATCCCCTAGTTATACCCCCCAAACACACACACTTGCACACTTGCACACGCTCCTCTTCCCACTGCTCCTACATAATGGCTTCACACGTCGCTGGCCTTGCAGTAATGAAGTGTGAAGCTTCTGTGACACCACGGGGAAGCTATCGTGTGGAACTGTACACTCTATTTTCGTGCACCACCTTCAATTCTTTACAGCCCAGATACATTGCTCACGTATTTAACACAGTTTGTACTTCGAGATCTTCCAACTAACTTTAGGCAAACACGCTTTAACTAAGGAATCTTACAGATAAATGGAGGTCCGTTATGTTGAAGACCTCGTCAGACAGGTTAACACATTGCTTATCGAGAAAAGCTCCTTGCTTGCCTCAACTTAATGCAAAAAGAGCAGTTTCAGCAGCAGCATAGTTATATGGTCAGAACACAATGAGTAGTTGCTAGATCCCAAATACCGAATATTGTGATGAATTTGTTTCCTACTATAGCAAAGGAATGACCCGCCCTTTACTGTATCTGATTGGCTTACCCTGAAATTCATGCCCTAACTCTAACCACTCTCAGTCCTCATACCTAAACCTTACCACCCCTCCATCCTTAAGTGACTAGTGATCTAGCATCTACTATTACGACCCAACTTCACAGCTTGGTGTGTCTGTTGGGGCTAGGTAATATGCTTTGTTCCTGGTTTGGTGCTATCACAGGACTTGTGTGATGATTAAATGGGTTTTCGCACTAAAAGACTAGCCAGTGCAGGGTTCAACGTGTGTAGTCAGACTTCCAGCTTCTGGTGTTTTCATTTTCCATTAACTTGCTTTGGCTTTTTGCTTGAAATTGATCTAACACCACCTGTAGACTGCCAGAATGAAGGTGGTTACCTCTTTCCACCTCATGTAAACCAAAATACATGTTTTAAATGTTTTATTTTGCCAACCCCTAATGTCAGTCTTGCTGTTTTAGCCAATGCCTGCATTGATAGGAAAGGAAAAGATGCCATATTGATGTAGCAGGGGCGCTTAACCGAAGGTACTTCATCTGTTTGTGATTTTTTTTTTATGAATAGTATTTTGCAGATGTTTCATATTGGATTAGAAACAGACACATTTTCTAGTGTTCTCTCTTTCTTAAAGTCACAATGTGTCCAAAAGTTGGACAATATGGCATCTTGAATACAAGCCACATTTGGTCCACAGTTGGCTCTGCGATTGAGTTTCCTTCATGTTACTTCCATGTTGTGGACAATTGAAATAATCAGCTTTGGCATGATTAGGCCAGTTAGATGTTCTGAATGTCTGTTTCAGTTAATTTTCGATTAATTGCCCAGCCCTAAAGTCTACCCATGGAATGACTACAGCATTAAAATCCTAGCAAAAAGTAGTTTCAGTGTGCTTTACTTGGTGTTTGGGATTCAGGTAGACATTTCCCACAATAAAAGTGAAGGGGCAGCTCAGTGCTTTGAGAAAGTTGTATAGAGTGTGTGTGTGAAAGTTCCAGTATGGGAAAAAAGATTTTCACTTGTTTCAAAGTATAAAAATAAAGAAAGAGAGTGCGCTTCCTAAGTTCCAGTTTCATTGATATCCGTTGGCGCTCACTTGCCTTGCATTATCGTAGCCAGTACAAGTGCATTAATTTCATGTACACTAACTGCCAAAATATTGCCCTGTTAACAGAGTGGTGTGCAAGTTTTAGGGAAACTGCCATTACAACAGGGTGGTGTATAGTCATATTTCAGACTGAGGGGCCCAGGGTCGATGCATAATGCCATTGCCTCTCTTAGTGCTGCATAGCTTTAGGACGCCTGTCCTATTTATATTGAGGGGCTGTGGATTGATGCGAAATGACGAGGGCCGCGAGGCTGCTGAGTGGGTGGGCATCCACATGCTCCGCTCCACAGGCAACCCTTTCCTTCTACACACACACACACACACACACACACACACACACACACACACACACACACACACTCTAACACACACAGATACACACTTGTCTTCATGTCCCCATGCCACCAGCCTTAGAACAGCCCTACAGTCTCAATGTGCAATGTCCTCTCTCTGTCAACATATCCTCTATCCCAACGTTAATGTGACAGAATATAACCAGAGCCCAGAACAAGCAGGCAGTGCAGAGGAATGTAAAACAGCATGTGTAACAGGCATGTTTCCTCATCTTGTCCAGCAGTTTGCTTCCTCATCACATGGTCGCTCTGAGTTTGAAACACTGAGAGTAATTCTATTGAACAAGCCTGTAAAAACAGTTCATTTCTGTCATGCAGTGTCAGGATTCACGTGTACGACCCCTGAGATTTCTACGAGTGAAATCAAATGAATGATCGTAGCAGCGCTGTATTATTTCATGAATAGAACTGATTAAAGTGGTTTATTTTCATAATTTCGGAGTTGATGACTCTTTGGTCCACCCTGTGAGACATGAGGAGTGGGAGGACACCAGGAGCAGACGCACCATGAACGGTGATTATGACAACTTTGCAACATAATACCTCTAATCATATATTAAGCTGCATTTGTTATTTTCCACTGTTCAGCCTTCTGTTATTCTATTTTTTACTCACTTCCAACTCTCTTTCTACCACACATATATACACACACACAGGCATACTGGACATACACACATTCAGGCTCTCACATACCTTTCTTTGCCCCCCCTCCCACATACACACTGACAGGCACACTTTCTGTGAGAAAAGAAAGTAGCTGGTTAAAGTCAGTGGTCTTGAAGTAATGTGTGACTCCTTCTGTCCATCCGTCAGTGTCAGATTTCCATTATTAAACATTGCTGATTGCTTATTGATTCTGCGAGACAACATTAAGGATGTCAAATCTCGGTTGCCAAGATTGTCTCAACGCATTTACTGTGTGAGGGGCTCACTGATTTCATGTTAGAAAAAGTTACTCAGCTCTTAAATTGGACTCATTTGACCTCTCTGGGGTCCTTAATACTCCGCTGAAGCTTAAAGCAACTGTTCAACATTTAGGCAAATGTTTTATTTCGCTCTCCTGTCTGTACATTAAGAATGAGGTGACAAGTAGCAGACGGTTATCTCTGTACAAGGACTGAGAAAAAGAAACTGTTGGCTTTGTTCTGTCCCATATGTAATCCACTTCTTTGTCATTCGTCCCAACGTGTGCTTGAAACAGTCAGTTTCAACAGAAATGGAAAACCTTTTACGGATTGCTCACAAGAGCCACAAATTGAAGCGTAATTGTTAGCATTCAGTTGGGGGAGAAATCCTCAGATCACTCAAAACACCCTTTTACTGTACAAGGTGTAAAGTACTGCTCTTAAAAACTATTGAGTGTGCTCAAATTCTTGGAAGTAAACGTACTTGTTCTGCATAACATTTCTCTATGTCTTATAAATATTTAAATATTATGATATTAGTTGGGCTGCAAGCAACAGTTATGTCAATATTGATTAATCTACAGGTTATGTTCTTTTTTTTAATCTTATAATACTTAGAATAGTTTACTTTACTATTGTAAAGCAGTGGATTCTTTTAAGACCTGTAGCAGTTTTTTTCTTTTTTCTTTTTAGATGAAACCATGCAAGACGTTTAGTGCAGAAATGTCTCCTTGGCCATCCTTCTGCAGCTCTCTTCTGTCTGTCCTAAATCCTTCCAGACTAGCTAGGAATATGCACACACTTCATTCATTTCAGTCATCCAGATTGGGATTCCTGTCCCAAAGCTGTTCATAAATTCTGAGTATTATCTTCCTGTCTACTTTGCAAATTTGATGGCGTGTAAGGCCCTTTGAGGTGACATAATGTCACTCCAGGTTCTAGCAGCACAAACAGAGACCTTAACTAGCAACAGCTGTTAGCTGTTCTTTTTGAATACAATTGAGTCTCTGTCTTTGCAGATAATGCCATGTTTTATTGTGCTAATCATCAGCCCAGATTCATTTTATTTGGGTGGTTTGCAGTAGTGGCGGTTGTTGCAAATGCTACGATAACGTTCTCTGCAGGATTTTCCACCGTTGAATCAGGCTTAGACCGTCTATGGGGGTGTACGCTTACATCTGCAATAGGAACACTTTCTGTTTAAAGTGACCTGTGAAAAGCAGAAAGTTTCTAGCCTGGAAGGCTTGTGCAGTTTTGTGCCAAACTCCCATGTAGACAGTTTTCGCATCCAGTGTGGCCCTCAATGGGTCAATTGTACCAGGCTTCAAAGTCTCCCTTTACGGTTTAGATTGTTTAAAGCCTGAAAATGGCGCCAAGAGGAGGTGCAGAAACATTATTTTTCCTCAGGACAGTTGAATTACAGTATGCTGAAAAGACCCCAAAACAATGTGCATACCTCTGCTTTATGTAAACTCTCTTCTATTGCGAAAAGTAACTAGTTAAGTAGTATAGCATAAGGGGAAAATACCTGAGTAATGTATAAGTACCTCAGAGTAACTGAGTATTAGTTTTGATTCAGAAATGATTCCAGTTAATTTTATAAGTTGAAGCAGAATTGAATTCGGTGTCTGACTGATGAGTCAGTGGTGCTGAAGCCAAATATAACTGGTCCTCTTGATTTCTTCTTGTGCAATCGGAAGCTTCCACATTTGTGACTCAAGTCTAACACCTCTGATGGATAAAGAGGAGTCATTAAATGAAAGATGTTTTGTTTGACTTGTTTAATGATCTGCACAGGGCTGCTTGGATGTCGGCTTCAGCGGCTGCATGGCGGTGATGCATGCTGGTTCATCAGTTTGCTGGAGCCCAGCGACCACGTGTGTCTTTGGAGGAGAAAAATTAACTTGAGCTGATAGCAGAGGGAATAATCTGGTTATGCGTAATGAGGGCTCTTATTAGTAGTTATGCCTCTATCCGGTTGAGTGTGCTGGTGGTGGACTTCCCACATCTTCCTCTCAGGAGACACGGCGCTTTCACTCCGCTCATCGAGCTTTTTAGTCTGAATTGTAGGCAATTAAAACTCTGCCATGTGAATGTGGAGGAAAGGTAATGAATATGGAACACTAACGGAGAGAAGTCCGCGGAGACAGCTCGTCGAGTTCTGAGGGTTCCTTTCTCCAAATCATCCGGAAGCACAAAGACCATTTGACAGGGTTTTTTTTTCCTCCTGTCCCCCGCTCGGCGTGCATATAACTCCCCAAATGGCGGCCCAGAGGTTTTAAAAATGCGAAGCCCATTCTTTCCAGGTTGTTGAACTTCCGTGACCTCTGGCAGCGAGTCGAAACTTTTTTGTCGTGGGTTTGGCGCCCTGCCTGGCTGACCGTGCCAGCTCTCGCCGCTTCTGTGCAGAACAGAGGAGTGATGGGAAGGGGGGTGGAGGGTGCTGAGTGGATGCGTCTAGACAGCCAAGTGGAGGAGGGCAAATATTTAGCCATGCCACTTGGGGAGGGGATCCAGGCCTCCTCCCTCCACCAAGGCATGCCTCTTAGCCACAGAATCAGGCCATGTCTCCTTCCTGCTCCCTGCGCCGCCTCGCGCTCTGTATTCAGGGTCACGGATCTCATTTCTTGGATAATATTTCAAGCTGGCCACAGATGGCGAATTAAATTGAAGACCTGGCTTGGATTGGGGCATAAAGGATGGATTTCGGGAGCTTGTGAGAGAGATGATATAAGGAAAGGAAATGGATACTGTAGATTTAGCTGTACTTAGGCTAGTTTTAAGGGCCTGTGTAAATAAATGCATGAAACGCTGACGGAGTTGTCTGCTTCCTGACAGCAGAACAACCCCCACAGCCATCACTTATTATCCACCGTGACACATCAGTCACCTCATTTTAAAATGAATTGTTATTTTGCTGTTGATAGCTGAATGCAATTTCCCCTCTTCTTCTGTACAAAACAGTGTCGGGGTGATGTGTGACAATATAGATGTTTACACGCAGGCTCCAATATATTCTGATATTCCCCCAAATGCACCACCAATCTAAGCAGAAGCACGAGGATTTTCTCCCCTGCCTTTGCCACATCTGAATAAGTCCGTAATCAGACGAATTGCTGTCAGATGACTGCCTAACAAGGCTACTCAAATCAGGGTAAATATTGACTCAAGCGAAGCAGCACATGACAGTTTACGGTGACACCATGTTGCCACGCTGACAACAATACACATCGTCCCATCACGCTTCCGGCAGGATGGTGACACAGAGGGGAAAGTAAAAGTTGGAGAGAGAAAGAGAGAGAGAGGGAGAGCAGTCCGGCGAGGCGTATGCTCAGTTGTTCACGCTGACTGTTGGTCGGCGCTGCAGACTGGCGCTGGTGTCGCGTCTGCTGATGGGCTGAGTCGACCCCGCTCTACTGGTAGCCGTCACTCACACACACATCAGACAGCGCGGCGCAGCCTCACGCCACCTGTGTCTGCACGACGATCCGTCTCTCCGGCCATCCATTCTTCATCTGGTCCCCCTGCTCAGAGCCAGAGAGGCTCTTTTCATGTGATGGTGATGGAGCCGAACACGCACTCGTGCATGTTGAAGAGCAAATCTGTCAAAAGCTCTTTTCTCTAAGCATCAGGAGCCATGGAGACAAGCAGCTGATTGATCAAGAGTTTGACTGGCAGAGAGGTGACGGGTTTGATTATAGATTAAACATTCAGGCTAATTATCACTTTCACTGTAATATCTTCAGTCATTTTGGACTGTTTTCAGTTGGGACTACTTTACTTTGATACTAAACACTCATGATTCATTGATTTAATGAAGTGAGTGGTCCCAGTGAGAGATTTTCACAACATTATAATCTGTTTATAATCAGTCAACTATTATCCATTGGAAACCTATTTGTGTTTTTGTCACAAAACTCAAACTAAATTGACCCAAATTACGATTTTCAGGAGGTAGAGAGAGTCAAACTGTACAAAAGTGTCAAAATATAATACTAAATGGACAGTGAAATGGCAACCAGAACGCAAATTTCCCAAGATTTAAGAGGCAGGTCATAATTCAACCATTTTTATACTTAAGTGTCAAATTCTCCCAATTTTTTTTTTTTTTTCACAGAATTTTCAGTCCAAGCACCACCAGCAATATTGCACAAATGTAATGAGAAAGAGGGCGATATGAGAGAATGGAGTGAAAAAGATTAATTGATAAAAAAAATATGACTGTATATACCAGCTGCTAATCTTAAATAGCAATTTTATTTTTGTTATTTGGTCTAAGAGAAAGCGCCACTTGGTAAATTTAAAATTATAAAAGAAAATGTCAACTGAGAAGAATTTTTAACTGACATTTACCTTTCAAAATAAAGCTTTAAATATACACTGAGCACTATAAATGTTACAAATTCGTCATTGGTGCCTGTTTCATCACATTTTTCTGTAATAGTCACAAAAAATCCCGTGGTGGGAGTGGATGAGGACATTAGTCCTCTCTTCTTGAGCACGTTTCTGTACGTTTTGTGGAAATCGTAGCCTGATCTCATAAACGATGCATATAAATATTCGGATCCCACCGATCGGAGTTAATGAAAGCGTTTGTGTCACTTTCATGTAAAGCCTTGTAGGGCTCACCCATCTGTCTGCATGTGCTGTTACAGTGTGTGTCACCAGTGTGCAACAGCAAATTACAGCTTATTAGTACCAATACCAGCAGTGACAACATTTATCAGGGAAAACATCTCCTACTCTCCCTAATTGTCCCCCTCAGGGCCCACTGTTATGTGGACCGGTATAGGCGGCCAGGCAGTCATTAGGACATCACACTTGAGCTGACGAGCGGAGAATTCAGGGGACATGTCCGCTCTGATTGGTTAATTTGATGTGAGTTGAGTGACACCGCGTCTGGAGCCGATGAGGTATTTATAGTGAAGATATCCAGACACCCCGCCTCAGTTTGTGTGCCGCTGTTTGTGAACCCCTGATAGAGGGCTGGTGGCGAGAGCGAGGCGGGCCGCGACGTGAATAGCAGGCAGGGGACAGGGTGCTGCAGGTGGAAAGGGCAGTGAAGTTTATGTGTCAGAGAACAAGAGCGGGAAGCTGATATTAAAGTCTATCTGTCAGCCTCTCCCCGGCCTGTGAGAGTGAGTGACAAAGGGCGCGAGTCGGCCCGGCCTGCACCGGCGTTTTCTTTTTTGTCTCCTCCACAATGGCTTCTTGTCTGATACAGATACGCCGCCTGTCTGTCACTTTACCTCGCTGATATTTTGTCACTTTTGTCCGTGCGGTCAATGCTGCGTGAGGCCGGCTCATGCACCTTCACATGAATGCCCCTGTGTGTGTGTGTGTGTGTGTGTGTGTGTGTTGTCAGATTGTGATCTCCAGTCAGGTAGAATTGTCCCCGCTGCTGCCCCTCGTTCATGGCGATACCTCCTTTCTGCCACCTTCCACTTCACGCTGCTAACATCCTCGGGGAGTGACAGATAGGAATCAGCGTCTAAGCCGATCTCTCAGTAGCTCAGCAGCCGCTCAGTGTCTGCTCCCAAATGCTGCCATTTCTAAAAGGGCTTTGCGTCTAAACGCCGAGACACCTGCGAGCCCACATGTCCTGTTCTCAGGACTATCTGCTGCTGTGGCAGTGCACGCTGAAACAGTCGCCTCAGGTGTGCACGGGCTCTTTCACCCTGGACCAGCAGCACACTCCCCATTATTTTTCCCACTGACGCCCATGCGAGTAATTCACGCTTTTATCCCAATTGTTCTGGTGATCAAGCCCAACTTTTCCCTTCCTGCCAATTAAAAGGCTTTGATGTCTATCTGTGCGGCGGGTGAGGCTAGAACAGCATCTCTCTTCTGCTGCCTCTTGGCTACCAAAGGCCAGACTTGTGCTGGCAGAAGATAATCAGCAGTTCTCACACAAACAAGATAAAAATAAAAAAAAAAGTGAGAAGGATTTACTCCCATCCTGCCTGTCAGGCAACCCACTGAAGACAGGGGAATTATTTTGGCAGCAACACTAATGTGGTGACGGTTGTTGTTTCCTAAACTGATTTCCTTAATCCTCCACTTGTTCCACGCTTTGTAAACATGGGGGCTTGATTTTGTAATCTGGGAGGTCCCATTGACGCACAGACACACATGCACACACGCACCGACATCTTGTCCCTCTAACCCCCTCCTCGTCAGCCGCTGCCCTAATTAGTCAGAATTAAGACGAATGCCTGGGCCTCCCACGATCAATTGGTATCGAGCGGACCTTCGCTCGCCCCTGCCTGGGGGCCTCTCTCGGCCGGCAGATCATTTATATCAATCGCTTTTGTTTTTCTTTCCTTCCCCCTTCCCATTCTTCCTTCCACCAAGTGCAAGGTCCGGTGTATTGGTTGGCGAGGAGAATGGACGGCAAAGTGGCAAAGCCTGGCACGTTAACTGCTACAGTCGTATTGATGTCACAGAGACACATTCTTCAAGAATACTCAGGGACACATGCGCCACCACAAGAATATGCGTGGTGTTAAATCCATTTGTGTGCGTTTGTGGGCGAGCGTTTGAGCGTGTGTCGGTGCTTTTTATGCCGTCTCCTTTCACTAACAAGCTCACCCTTTTGAAGCAGGACGCCCTCTCCCTGCCCTTTGCTCTCCTTGTTGCCCTTCTCTCAAACAGCTCTCTCTCGCTCTGCCTTTATTACTTGCAGTTCTGGGGGGTGAGGCGAGGCTAGAAGTGCTCCATGCTTTTATTGGTTTAGAGCGTTTGGATCAAGATAATAATCAGCACAAAAGGATGTCAGTCTCCCACCTGCTTATGTTACCTCCTCTGTCTTAACCTGCCCACATTCTGTCTTTGTGCCGTGAGGACGAGCAGGATGTGTAAAAGTGGTTTGTTGAGAAGACAGGAACACTTCACATATTTGATATATTTGTTATTAGATAAAACGCCAACACATCTTTATGAAGGATTTTCAGATAATTTCTTCCAAATACTTTTGCAGCTCGATTCGTTTAATATCCGATGCAATTATACATGTGACCAGCAGTCTTCACACGTCATTCCTGCTTTTGCATATTGGCTTCCTGTTGCTGTTTTAAACATGTTAAAAAATGAGTAAGGCTGAGGAAAAACTTCAGGAAGACTGTGTTGATCCATTCATCATCACTCATAGCTTCTTCATATAACGCTTCTTTGTCACCAGTCAAATTTGAATGGCATTCCCACTTTTAATTCCAAAATTTCACTGTCAATTCAGTATCAATGCACTCTTCCTGTACGTCTGATCAACCTCATAGATTTGTTTTTAAGTTGAAAGAACCTTCTCAACTTTAAGCTTGTTAGGTTTCGCTGCTTGACCTCCATTTCTGCGTGTGTCTGGATCCCATTTTCCTTCTTTTGTGTTGCAGAGATGTGGCTAGACACTCATGACCCACAATCAAACTAACAATCGTGTGAGACTCCAGTGACTTGCAGTTTTCAGGCACAATTGTCTATATTCAGGGTCAGGTTGATGGAAGATAGCATTTTTATTTTTAGCTAGATTTCCTAACCATTGTTTACTGGCAGGCATTATTTCTCTCTTTTTTTTTTTTTTTTTTCAATATCCTGCTTTTCTTTTCTGGTTTATTTCTTCTCCTCGCTGCCTAGAATGTGCTCCTGCAAGGGTTTCACACAATACCACAGGAGCTCTGGTGTTATTCCTGCATTATTCTTAGGTCTTCTCAGACACAGCACCTTAGGGGAATTTAATTTAAAGGACAAATTAAAAAGAGACCAGGAAAGGGTAGAAAAGCACACTTTTATTAGTTCCCTTTCTCCAAGGTTAATTGTACAGTAGTTAGCTGCCACTTCCAGCAGACATGGATCCAGTTTGTCCTCTGTGTGTGCGCGCCTTTACGGGTCACTGAGTGTGTATATACGTGAGTCGTACATGAGAGTGTTACATACTGACTGCTTCTAGCCCCAAGGCGAGCTCAAAGCTCTCAGGTCAGCTGCCTCTTCACGTTGCACGCTTTGTGTGCATGCCTGGAGTGTTTGTGATGTTGCAGAGACCAGCGATGGCACTACTGCACGTACGTGTTGCCAAGCTTGGATGGCACACCACAGCACTTTAGCCGTCCATGAGTTGGCAACTGGCTTCCTTGGTTAGTGGCATCCGTTCTGTGCACCAGTGTGTAGCGGCATGCCTTTGGTGTGATCAACTTGGAGCCCAGTCCAGAGGAGTAAGCCTTGGCTAACTGACTTAAGCTACGTGGCTAAGCTAAGGTGAACCTGCAGGCTGCAGCTCATGTGCACGAAATGTGATTTGGGCTCTCCATATCAGCCTGGCCGTTGTTTATTTTGTGTGTGCATGCATGTATTTTTTGGTAGGGGTGTGTTTTTATCAAGGCACCCAGAGTCCCCATCACCCCCCGACTCCTCCCCGATGCCCCAGCTGTCCTGGAAATAGACCCTCCGTCACTTTCCCACATACTCTGTTGTTCTCTCTGTTTCCTTGCCACCTGCTATTTTGAGACGAGGGCTGACAGTCTTCAACTCTGCCTTCTCATTTCCTTCAAATACTCCCCTCATCTGTACAAACACAAACCCTGCTCTGTGTTGCTACTTTGAACTCGGGGTCATTGGGGATAGAGAAGACAGAAAGAAAAACGCAGACTGGGAGGAGGGGAGTAGCTTTACAGCGTCTTCATGGATTAATGGGAGGAAAAGTGGAACTATTAATCCTCCTTTCTCTTACCCTGCGCTGCGGAGGATAGAAAATGATGGAGACAGAGTGCCATGTAAATATTAACCAGTGTATTCTTTAACAATTTTGTCCATTCACCTGCATTTTCTGCTTATTATCAGGTCTATAATGAGTCACAGAGGAGAAAAACACTCTACTGCTCTCCCTGTGTGTGTGTGCAAATACTTGATTGGGCGGGAAGGCTGGCAACCACTTCTGTATTTCTGCCTAATTTGCCATTGTGAATACTATTTAGTTAAGTGGCCGAAGTTTGTTTTGCTCCCCAGCTCCCTGCTGCGCTAGCATTACTGCTCAGGCTATAAGCAAACAAAAAGAGAGAGGGAAGCAGGGATTTAAAGGAACAGAGGCTGCAGTATCATGTTTTAAGTGAGGAGCGCACCAAGTGATGCTGATGAAGAAGGATGTGGTGAAGGGAGACGAATGCCCGGGCCCTGAAGTGTTGTACCAGTCTGAGAGATGGCTCCCCGCGGCGGAGCGTCAGCCGTGGCTCGCCTGAACTCCTGCCAAGCTCGCTGGCTGTTTGAGTTGTTGCAGACTGCTCAGACAGTAGCACTGATGTGGCAGGGTACACACTGTGGAAGGTGAGAGAAACCCATATACAGTCATATTCAGCCCTCATGTTCTCAATAAAGTTTTTTTCTAGAGGCTCTTCTGTTCACCAGCAAAATCATCCATGTGTGCTGGAGATTTAGGATTGATTTCGTTGCTTTA
This sequence comes from Hypoplectrus providencianus, assembly GCA_028566105.1. Classification (NCBI taxonomy): domain Eukaryota; kingdom Metazoa; phylum Chordata; class Actinopteri; order Perciformes; family Serranidae; genus Hypoplectrus; species Hypoplectrus providencianus. Next base: position 7,261,150 of record JAOWBC010000458.1, read on the forward strand.
TCTTCCTTCGGACAGCCCCTTCCTACGGGGAACTGAAGTGGTTACCTTCGCTGATTTTCTGGTCTATTGCTGCCTTGAGAACAATTAGTTTGGTTGTGATATTGTGCCACTTTGGTTATTTAAATGGTCAGTTAAGGTTAAACTAAAGCGAACATATCAAAGCTGCAGGAGACCAGAAATTCCTTTGCTCTGCAATGTTAAAAAAAAAAAAAAAAACTTTGCTGCAAAACTAAAATGAAAATGTTATAATAACTGAAAATGTCATCGGCAACCTGTATTGAATACAATTCGTTGTTTTTTTGATAAAATATTAGTGATTAAAAACAAAAATTAAATGTTTTTTTTATTTAAAATACATAGTCTGAATTTGATGGATTCGGTTTTGTTTCTGTTTTATTATACAGCATCCCAACTATTTGGGAAATTGGGTTGAACTTTTGGTTATTCAGTAACTATGATTTAGTACCTCATAGAAACCCTCTTAAAAATATCCAAACTTTATGCTGCGAATATTAACAGGACACATGCATTAAAAAGAAAGATAAAGCAGCTGAAAGAAAGGTTCCAGTTTATGATAACACACTCTGTTACTTTGGTGAATGACATTTAGATAAATATTGTGTAATAGTAATAGAATAAAATTATCTGCTCTTCCTGTTTGGAAAAGATAATTCAGAGCTGAAATAAAAAGTCCAAAAAAACATACACGACTCACTGACCACATAATGAGATTGTTACTTTTATTTTCTCATTTTTTTACATCATAGTTTGTTCTATAACTGAGCATTTAACCCATGATGTGTTAGAGACTTTGGTCACTTTTCGTCTGAACACTTTCTGATTTTACCTTAAAATGACATTGTTCCAGTGTTTGTTGGGCCTTTTTAAAGCGGTCTGAAGGTGGTGAATCAGCTGCAGCTCACTGTGTCTCACTGCTGTGGACCCAGCTGCAACAGTCAACAGTCTGGTTTCAGTCCTCCTACCTGATGAATCTGCTCAGCAACTCAAAGTGCAGCACATCCAGAGAGAGAGCAGCAGAAGACAGCCTGTTCCCCCCGCTTCATGATGTATGCACCACCGGAACATGTTGTTTTGAGATCCACATGACAGTTTCTTGTTAGCCTAGATCCTGAATAATCAGTTGTTGCCGAGGCTCCCGGCGGCAGACTGCAGGGCCACGGAGACATGCCCGGGGAACCTTTGGGGCCCTGGCTGGGGGGGACGAGGGTGCTGTTTGACTGCTGCGTCTGTCTATCAGGAGATTTGTGTGGAGGCTCGGGGCACGGAGTGGAGACAGTGTCAGGGCGATACCCTTGACGGTGATGTGATTGAGTAGACAGCGGCGACCAGCTCCTTTCTTTACCCGCCACCCATCTCTCTCCCCCTTCATCTCCACCCACTCCTCCTCACACAGCAGCTCGCCGGGAGTGAGCGATCACTTAAAACAGCTCTGGTTATTATACCTAAGCACATCCTAGTAATTTATGCATGATTGCCTGGCAATCTGAGGCAATTCATCATCCTCTTTCCTATCTTTCTTTTTTTAATCTGTTGGTGTCTTGTTCCTCTGGACTTTAATCTATAGGGCTATTAAGAATGCCTGTGTAATAATGGCTCAGCTCAGGTGACAGCATGACATTGTGGTCGTCATTGCCGTGCGGGTTTGGGATCCTGAAGGACTGCGGGCACTTAAAAAGGCCAGATCCGGCTTTTATAGCTGAGAACGTGTTTTGTTGGTGAGAGACCTCCGCTGCTTTCAGGCGGATGGGGAGAGCTTTGTCTATGTGAAGCCAAAACTCAGCAAAGCAGTTAACCTGCGTGTTTAATACAACGTGTCAAACTTCTCTTTCATTTATTCCAACATTGGGCCTCATTGGTTATTGCTTAATTGGGATTAGTCCTA
>JAOWBC010000458.1:7298837-7311825 GCA_028566105.1 Hypoplectrus providencianus
CAACAAATCCAGTACGGTCTGGATGAGCTTCAGCAGCTGATGGTGTCCATGTAGAGGAGGAGGAAAGGAGGCACACAACTTCAAGATCTAGTCCTCATTTTGGTATAATTTCCACATATTTGTCTCTCATTTGCTTTTGTATAAAGTTGTAAAGCTACTTTATATTAGTATATTGTCCTTGCCCTGGATGCCTATTGTTGTATACGTGCACTAGTTATCAGGTCAGTGACATGGATATCTCACATCACATACTGTAGATTGTCTGATATTCTCGAGGAAAGAATAATTTCTCATAGACCACAAACCATAATGTGTTTGTTCTTGGCCGGCTGTCAAAGCAAAGAGGGGTTATTGGCTGAGGAGGAACGTGTGCTTGTGTAAATCCCTCCTTACCCGCCACAGCCATTTCCACATATTAATTAAGCCAACTTACAAACCTGCTGCTTCTAGTGACTGTGCCAATCTGCCACTCTAACAACAAGAAGATAAGGCGTAGGAGAAATGTGCAGGATTTCTCTGTGTCTTATGAGGGAACTTCTTAATTGGTGAACTTAACATAAATGATACCATAAGGTGCCGCTTGGATCTGCAGGCAGATTCTGCAGATGCTGGGCCCGGTTCTGCCCTTTTCACTTGGAGGTGGATACACGTTTTACACTCTCACTAAACTCATTAGCCAAAGTCCTTCACACTTATGCATGAAGAAACTCTGCAGGAAAATGATTCGAGCTCTGTGTTGAAGTGTTTCCCACACTGGGCTCAGTTTACTCGCCATTTATTCCCTGTGAAACTAATACTTAGAAATAGATTCAGATCGTTATTTTTAAAAAAAAGGACAGGGCTTTATGGCACCATTGGTGGTTTTTAGATCCCTAAAAGGAATTTGATGTTCATTCCAGCATGTTAACAGTCCCACTCTGGAAAGGCAGCTCTTGCAAACGGCTCAGCGCTACATTACTGGGAAATGTTTGGGAGAGGGGCTTCTCCATGGGTCAGTGGGTAATGCCAAGAAAATGTTCAGAGTTTGACATTTATTCAGGGCATGTCTTCCATCTGCTCTAAGTAATCTCTATGCTGGGGAAGTTACGAGGCCACAAATGTCAGTATTTAAGAAATGTGATCCGCCACACGTATTAAAATTCATTTTCAGACAATGCCAGCATAATGAACTGGCCCCTTTAAGACTTAATAAATACATACCGTGGGTATTTTAAGACTAATTTTGTGAGGATGTGTGCAATGAGCCGACCGTGGCAGACATTAAGTGGTCTAACACTGTTGGATTTTCCAGGCTGAGTTATGAAATGTTTGCTAATTGACAGTGCAAAGGCCATGCTGTTCTTGGCTGGGAAATGCTTAAACACCTTGGGACAACTTAGCTTCCTGCTAATTCCATGTTTGTGCTAAATGAGAAATCCACCACTTTAGCCGTTGTTGTTTTTTTTCTTTGCTTCACTGCAGCACCATCAGAGCTGAGTATGAAGGGAACTGGACATTTTGTTAATGTTCAAGTGGAACATATACATTTTTTTTAAAGAGCTGCTTTGGATGCTATTGATAACAAATGGAAACAAATTGTTGTGTGCAAAAATAGCAAAAATGTTTTACATGTAGGGGGAAAAAAATAGAGCTTTATAAGAAATATAGAAAAATAATACAGTCCATATATAATCGAATTAAGTAACAGTGCTTAGGGTTAGTAGGGATAAATACAATATTTGTATCATGGAACTTATTTTTTTTTCTTCACATATCTTCTGCAAATAACATTTTTGAGTAACTTATTTTTTTATACCTAAATTCAGGGTTTTTTTTTTTGTTTTTTTTTTTTTACGTAACTTTCCAGTTCACGTCATCCTCCTATCTACTCTAGTAAAATATATTGATTTGCATTTGCAGCATTGCAGTGACAGAGCATGCTTTTACTGATTAAATCTACAACTATATAAACAACTACATAATAACTACATTTAAACAGCTATATAGTTGTTTATATAGAGCCAACAAAGTGTTGCGCTAATTTCTAATTATTGGACTTTGAAGACATCCGGCAGGTTCCACTCTTCATGCACCAAAAATCACACAGCAGGGACACAACTGTTTCTTCCCTTTGGCTGGATGTCCAGAAAAATTATTGTTGTGCAACTGTGAAGATCACTCCACCTCTTTCTATTCCTGTAGGTTCATTTTTTATTGATGGTGTACAGTATTTGTATGAGCGGCGGTTTAGATTTGACTATAACTCACTATGAGAGGCATGTTGGGTGTGGGGACATGTTGAAGTCATGAGAGCTGCAATATGCAAAGTATTATGATATACATATTTTAAAAACATGCATATTATTTGTATTTATGTCCTTCTTTGCTGCCTGATCCCCCCTTTTATCCTTAAATTGTCTGTGTGTTGGATGTTTGGAGCCCGAGCTCATCATGACCAATGTGTCCATGCGTGAAAATATTAGGTTGGTGTTCCTGATGTGATTGAAGGAAACCACATTAGGTCTGACTTCAAGATTAAAAAGCAATGACTTGTACAACAAGCTGAAGTAGACAAATGCAGCGTGTCCCCGAGGGGTTAAAAGTGTCCCTCGACTGTCTGTCTGTGCCTCAGCCTCCAGCCTTTCCTATCCTCGATCAACTCGCCTCCCTTCAAAGTGTCAAGTCAGTAAAAAGTTGCTTTCGACAGTTGAGAGTTTACTGAGTGAGTGCAGCTGTAGCCTAAGGAAGTTCTATTAAATGGTAGTTTTTATTGTCTTCAGAACTAGATGTGACAAACTGGAAAAAAAAAAAAATTGAGGATCAAAACAATGTTCACTGAGTAATATTTGCCTCTAGATAAATGACAAGTGATGAGGGAATTCTGTGATAAGGATAAACAACTTAAGAATACAACAGATGAAGAGATGATGTAGAAATAATCTTCACACGTTGAAGGATATCCCTTGAAAATACCGTACACCACTCCAGTCTTGCAGAAGCATTAAAGACATACTATGCAGGATTTCTTAAAATATAATGAATGGACTCGTACAAAAGAATATTCACTTATGATCCACTATATGTGTAGCTCTGTCTGTTTCTGCAGAGGCCATGCCATATGCAGCATTTACTCTTTTCTTTGTAGTTGTTGTTCGACAGCCCTTTTGTACACCAAGGCCAAAAGTGCCTCATTCCAAAATGTGTTACAAAGGCAAATTAATAGGCAAGTATATGGAAATTAATCCAAAATTAAGAGTAGATTTTGAAGGTTTAACGTCATTTAATCCTCTGAGGACACACAGCTAATCTGAATCTCATCAATTGCATTTTTAATCTTTTTAAACTGCAAAGAGACCTTAGGGACATGTTGTATCCTGTAAGCAATGAATGGCAGAACACTTTTTTTGGTTTGATAAAAGGAAATTGTGCTATGTTGTAATAATATCAGGTTATGAATGAATGAATGTCTTTTTAATATACTTTCATTAGTTTCTTACAGGGAAATGCACATTGATCAACATCACTGTAAAAGTATTCCATGATAATTCCCAAACCGTTACCCCTGAGCCCTATATTGTATTAGTAGAATACATTTTGAATTTGAATGAAAATGAACTTGAAAATTTTAATCCTGTAAACTTATTTGCTAAATAGTTACCAGCAGCATGAAAAGGCCCATCATTTAAACAAGTTCAGCTAAACCAAGAGACCCAAGGTCCTGTAACCCTTTCAACGTGGCCTCGTCTGAAACATCAATAGATGTAAGTACTTCGTAAGATCATCAACATCTATTCTACTGTGGAGTGTGTCCCTGTGCCTCTGTAGCAAAGTATTTGTCCTTCGCCCCGAGTGTGCAAGCATTTAGAAGAAAACTAAACAGCCTTGAACATTGATAATAGCAGTGATGAAACAGCTCGAGCAGCATGACATTCAGCTGTATGGACTTTGTCAGAACAGGTTAGATCTTTGTTTGCATGCATATTTTGCCTGTGAATGCATGTCCCGGATGTGATATTTATTAATGTATAGAAGCTGCATGAACACGACTGAGACAGTTTGGGGGGAATGATGGCCAGACAGCTGGCAGGATGTGTTGCAGCATGGAAACAATCTTATCTGATCCTGCCTCATCCTGATCAGCAGATTTTATGCAGCGGTTCCCTCTTAATTCTTCTCATGTTACACTCGGTTACATAAACGACTATCACACTGCAGAAACTGTGCTGTGCTGCTTATCAAAGAGTTCAAAGTCTAAAAGTGTTTATCATGGCAGGACATCGCTGTGTGTGGTTGACGGTGAGATTGGACTTTTGATTGTATAGCGGATAATGTAAATGAACCAACGGCCGATACAGCACTGAGCGTGTTTGTTGTTTTGCAAAAATGATGGAAGGAGAATTGAATTATCTAGAAGCAGACTGAGTTGTTGTTCTAGTATATCTCTGGGATCATTTGTTGTAGTAAAGAATTAAGAATCTGTGAATACTTGAAGAAATTCATTTCAGTCTGGGCTGCTAAATACACCTTTGTCGTAGTGATGTTTTACACCGACAAAGTCAGGACAGGAAGGTGAACAAGTGCTGCTGAATGAAGTCTATGATAACTGCTTTTCTATTTCCTGTTATGTTCAGATTCTGCAGTACACTGTGCATCCTCAAACGTATGTGACAAATGCATTTCCTTTCTTATAAAACACATTAAGTAGACCAATTATGCTTATTTTTTTAGATGTATACCTATATTCTGGGTTTTTGCTAGAACATGTTTACATGCTTTGAGGTTAAAAACACACTTTTCTTTGCTCATAATGCCCATTTGTCATCGTTTTTGAGGCTTCCGCATCTGTGCATCTCTGTATAATTCATCACTGCAACCAAGGAAAAATAAAACTTTCCACTGTGACATTTCACCAAGGAACGCTTTTAAACCAAACACTATACAATTAAACATGTTCCAGGAGGAATGTGACCCAAAACTGGGAACAAAATGATAAAATCAGTGTGAGAGTACAAAGAAAAACTGTTGATGAGTTGAAACTGAGTTTTTCATACATTTTCCACATTATATAAAACTTACTTAATAAAAAATATCTGGCATTGTAATGTTACATATATGACAGAAAACAAAGAAAAGCACACTAGGTCCCCTTTAATACTCACTTTTGGAAAATCATGAATACATTCTTCTGTCTGCTATCTTTGCTTCTCAGGTATATGAAACAGCAGTCCTGACATGGAGAAGCACAGAGTGACGTCCGAGCGAAGAGCAAGATAGCTGAAAGAAGCAAAAGATAAGGAGGGTGAGGGAAAGGGGGGAAGAGAGGGGGAGACATGCCGTAGGTAATGGGAAAGCCTTCAAGTGAGACAGTAATCTGGGTAATATGTCAGGCCGCTCTCAGCTGGGGAGCTTGACGTTTTCCCAATTAAGCTCGGGTGCAAAGGCAGCCTTTTCCCTAATTGTTTAACATGTAGTCGGACGGCCGAGTTGCATGACCCTTGCGCACGCTCCGTAGATCACAACGCTGTGATTGACACGGACGTCCCCCCCGGGCTGTCTGCAGCGTGAACTTCATCAGCCTCCTGTTCAGCACTTAGACATGTAAAGAAGAACCTGTGGCTCAGTTTAATACATGGAGCTGAGGACGGGAGAGGAGGAGGGATAATGAAGCTGTTATCAATACTGGAGGTTATCAGACATGAGTAGTTTTGAAGGAGTCCATTTATCTTCATTATGACTTTAAACGTGTCATTCATGGATCCGTTACGCCCCTGTTATTGACCATATGGACCAATTCAAATAGACAGTGAGGAACCTGCCTTATCTGAGTTCTTCATTCAGGGTAATGAAACACTTCTCTTCCTGTCTGCTGTGCCTCCTTCTTCCTTTCAGTCCTGCAGTGTGTTCAGCTGTTGTCACAGATGCTGCAGAGCTCAAAGAAAAAGAAAGGTCCACTTTTAGACAGTCTTCTGTCTTCGTCAGTCCTCCACTGGAGTGCCTGATCACCTCTGAGTTTTACTGTGTTTGGCCAGCTTAATGAAACCTTGATTTCCCCAACTCCCTTTCTGTATGTTTCTTCTCTCATCATTCTGCCCAAAGTCTCTGTGCCTCAGCCAGTGCCAGGAGCTGCCATTTGGTTTTGTTTGTAGAGTGCTCAGAGCCAACTGAACCAACAAGCTGACTGATTAAAATGAAAACGGGCCCTCACTCTTGGCCCTCTATTTCTGTCTCTTGTTTTCTCTCTGCTTGGCAGAGGGGGTCGTGCTACATACATTCTCCCTCTCATGAATACTGGCGATAAACCTCAATATCTACAGTGCAGCCACTTGAAATAAAAACTTAATAAAATAGAAGAATTGTGCCACTGTCTGAGAATGGAGGCTTCTGTGTTTGGGGAGTTGAGCTGCAGCACTTCAGCCAAGATTTGACAGCAGAAATGGGTATACAGTGCAGACTCAAACATGCAGAAATCCCTTCATCATCATCTGTACACTTGATTATGCAATTGCTCTGTGGTTTTTCCTCAAGTTAAGTGAATGATAGCATGTGATTAAGGAGGTGAAAACCGGTTCAAAGAAGCAGCTGACAGGGGCTCCACACATAACAGAGATAGAAAATGTGTGAATGTGTAATTATTCTCTCACAGTCAAAGATATAAACCACTATCTTCCTTGTGTAAATACATTTTTATAATAACACAGATGATTGTTTTCTGAAACATTGTCTTCAATCTGCAGGAAAATGGGTTGAAACAAGCTCACTAGTTTCATTTTCTGTAATCTTAGCATGACAGCTAGCTAGTTGGCTAGCTTGCTAATTTAACTCTGCTTTCATGCTGCACTGGTTTCACTACAGCCACTTTCTAGAGCTTTCCTACACTGTGACAGAGTGTAGTTAAAGCATTCAGCTGTTAAAGGGGCTGTACTTTACCAAACATCATTAATATCACAGTAGACAACTATTTACTGGTTAAAATTATAATGGAGTCATGGTGTCCTGACAAGAGAAGAAGTCTCAAGCATTTTTCTTTACTGATAATGCCTTTCCATTAGCATCATTAGCCGCTAGCCTCATTCTCAGCCACTTCCATATTGAGACGTATGCAAGCAAGCGATATCCGTAAATTCCATGTACAACCACTTTATATTTTAGTCTTCTAGCGGCTTCTCTGCTTTGTGCAATTCTGCATCTCCTTTGGTTGCTACTGCCAAACTTGCGTGAGTCAGCCCAGTACTTGTTGCAGGTCAGTTTAAGCAACTGTTAGTGGTGCATATTAAAATGGCTGTTACTCTGATCATCCTGTTTGATTTGAATAGGAATGTCCTTTTTCTAGAGAAAAACAGGTGTTGAGCCTCTGCAGAAACAGAAATCAGTAAGACTTTATACTTCAGATTTTAAGTCCTCATCTTAAAAAGATCAGATGTAGGTTGAAACCTGGTAAAAAGGCTCTTAAAGTCACATGAAAAATAAAAAAAACTTCCGCCTCAACAGAAGAGCTGAGTCATTACTTCAGTGACTCACTGAGATCCAGAGTCTGTAGCAGGATGAGTAATTTCATTCTTTTCTGTTAGATTGCTCTTGACTTTTGTGTGTCTAAACTTCACTTTGATGCCTGGACAAACACAACGGCGGCATGGCATCAGCTGCTGAGGCTTTTGTAATGACATTTGGCTAAGCCTGTTGGATTTAAAGGGGACTGCAATTGGCTCGACTCTGTATCACAATACAGATGCCTTGATGAACGATGTCAGTCTTTATCCACACCTGAGAACACACACGCCGGAGTCAGTTGAAGCATAATGGCTGCAAAACAAATGGTAATGTTTACATGTCATCTCTGATTAGACGTTTGCACATCAGTGATTTAAACTCACATGGCTGGGTCTAAATCAATTACTCTGTGGAGCACAGAACGGGGCAGAAGCACAGTTTAAAGATAGAAAAAAATCAGGTTTTATAATATTTAATAATAGAATTGAATTTTTATGTATAGTAATTGTCTCCATGTTCTATTTTTACTCAAGTGTTCCTCTCTAGCGAGGCTCTATTGGCTTATATCCACTCAGGTACATGCTCAGACAGTCACAATGAGCCTCTTCAACCCTTCGGGGTGCTGACCTTATAAAAGGACAGCAGCCGCCCACTATTCTTCAGTGACAGCAGACGATTCCATGGATAGCTTCATCAGACCACCCTGCAGAGCTCTGTGGTTCCTGCCACAGCCGACTGCACCGGCGACTGGCTGCTGTATGTGCAATGGTGCTGAGAACACCCCTGCTGGTGTCACACAACTTTCTCACTTCCAAAGTTTTGTCGCACCCAAAAATATGCCACAGCTTCACGTCAGAGGATATTTTTCTCTCTGCTCTATTCCCTGCTATTGTACACATCGTTTCTGGGCCAAGAAAGCTGTTACTTAGCACAGCAGCGGCCTTTCTTTGCACATACATGGCTAATAAAAAGCTAATCAGGCTAGATGGCTCATTTTGCATTGTATGCTCCTCAAGTTGCAAACTCTGATCAGAGGTTCAGTAGATTTTCCAATAGAAATGGTGACCCCTATTCATTACATTGTTCTATAGTCAATGATTACATTGGTATGTGAAAGAGAACATAATAATAATGATATGCATTGGAGCATGCTTATTACTGAAGATAAAGGAAAAAAAAGATTTTTAAGGGGTTTATCCATTTCAAGAGGTCATTAAAGATGCTTTTATATGAATGGTATATTAAGTATCTGCCCACTTTGTTCCTGCTTTCATTCAAGCCCCAAGGAGCATCGATATGATAGAGTATCTTGATTTACAAGTGCTCTTCTTCTAGCTCGTCTATCTTCTTTACATTTTTAGATAAATGGAAGTTTGATTGCTTGGTCATGTGACTACTGTCCATTCGGGGGGTTTATGTATCTATGTTTATTATCTATATAGCTATTTGTAGATGTTCTGTGACTGAAGTCTATTTGTTTAAGATTAATAAATTAAATCAGTTGTTTGAATTTGAAGGTTTGTAGAGTTAATCTGTGTAGTTTAAGTTGGTTTCTGAATTTGTGCCTCTGACCAGCTGCAAAGCGGGTAGACAGCAGGGCTGAATGAGACAATACAGATGCAAAAAACGTATGCTTTGCTGTTGAACCATCCAGTTTTATCCAGTACAATCTTTTTGTGTAGAATAAGAAACAACACCTAGAGAATTTCCTGTCTCCACATGTTCTGTACACCACCTAGCTTCCAGCACGACCTTTTATTTCTGAGGATGCAGAAATAAGTTCAGCTGTGCCACTTTTTGGTGTGACTGTGCAAAAACCCTCCTTTGCTTTTAATATTTCAGGGATTTTTCTCCATGTTAAACCTAACATATATCCTTCAGACAGACATGCTGTCAAACAATTAGTGCGCGGTGTTACTTGATTTCCAGTCTGTAAATTAGGCGTCTCTGTGGTAGAACTTTTCCTCACCCAGTAGGATCGCACACACACACTGTGAGCGTCTGCGCTCGACATGATCACACACCTTTGTGTGATATCACAGGGCACAATGGGTGACATCCTTAGTAATCAGCACCTGCTGCCTGTGACAACAGAGGTATATCGGTAGATGACATGTCATGTGGTCACGTACTGTGTCATGATGTGTGGGCTAGATAGGAGAGGGAATAAAGGTGTGAGTCTAGACACAAGGAGGAGGAGATCTCAGTGGGAGATGGAGAAGCAGTGGCTCACATGCAGAGCTGGTGGTTTGTGTGAATGGCTAATGACGAACAAAGTCGTCCGCAATTCTCATATGGGATAGGAAGTCATGGGCGTTAGCTAGCACCCTTCCAGGTGCACCAAAGCGTGAATGTCTCCTGTTGGCAAACTGGTACAACACCTCCCACTGTTTTTGTGCAGATTTGGCTTTCTCTGTGTGTCAGTGACTGTTTGTGTTATTAAGGAAGCTAAATAATATTGCCCACTCACAAGGGTTATAGATAATAGGAGTGCACATAGACCAAGTGTATTAATTATAAAAATAATGCTCTCTACTTCGATTTCAGCCCTCCGCTCTATCCGGCATTGTTTCCCATACTCCTTATCTACTTCCTCTCCTGTGCACAGGGGTTCAATTAAATCCTTCATTATCATTTTCTGCTTACCTCCGGGTTGTCAGATGCAAATTGATCCTCTCTCTTTCTACACTTTTTAATCAACATCAGCCTGAAGAAAAACAATGCCTCCCACAAGGTAACGCTGTTTGTCTTCGATACGTAGAAATCAATCTGTCCTGCATTACTGCAGTGTCCGTTTATGGTGGAGAAGCTGCAGTATCTGATAGCTTCAGAAGGCTTTGACCCTTTGTTATTGTATATCCCGGGGTGGGAATGAAGTAGTTTGCTCTGTTTGAGATCTGAAGGGATGCACACACACACACGCACGGACACACACACACTCTGTCCTTGAGCATTTAAGACAGCTTCTAGTGGAGACAAGGAAATTTCTTACTCTTCTGCATTTGTCAGAAGTTTTCAACAGAGACAGAAGGATATTTTTTTTTCCTGCATATGCTGTCCATTTAAATTGTTCTTTTTTCTGCACTGTTATTGTTTGAAATGTGTTAAGCCTTTTCTCAGTGTCTGAAAGGCTGCATCAAGCTGATGGCCAAATGTTCTCCATAAACAGATATCTGCATATGAATGCAGAATCTGTAGGCAGCAGGACACGGTTTGGGCTTTTCATCATTTTTTTTTGTGTGTGTGCATTTGTTATATGTATCATTAACATTTGAACAAGCTTTGGTTGCATGCAGGTAAACTATGCATTTGGAGAGCACAAAAGGAAGAATGCATTGCCTAATAAGCCATTCAAGAGCTCATTTGATATCATCTAATGACGATTAAGCTTGTTATAACCTTTTTTACTTATTTATCTGCTTTCGTATGCAGAGAAACAATTCGGTCATAGACGTCAATTCTTGTGTCTCAAGCTATTAATCACACTGTAAACTATGACCACAAGGAAGAGCAACCTGGAGCTCAATCATCCAGAGCCATACTCAAGGCCCTGAAAAATTTGCCCTTGCCCCCAGAGGTCCAATCATCATCAGGCCAATAGCCGATGGGTTCCAAGATTGATCGGCAACTCATTAGACTCCTGTTTGTCATGTAATAGAGGAGCCTGTGTGAATAACATCACAGCAATTGTGCTCAATGGACAGAGAAATGATCTGTAATAGAATATTACTGCAGCTAATGTTTGCTTTAAATACACAGCAGGACTTTTAAGTCATTCACCATTCAGTATGTTCACTTTATAGGGATTTTTCGTTACTAACTGTTAATTGTATTTGTTGGCAATATATTGCAATGTGTGTTGCATATAGACTGATACAGCAGACTGAGGGCAGTTTACTAAAGGCCTGTGTGCATGGATGCACTTTGCATTTTGGCTCACTAAGCTCTCTGCAATTCATAATACGTGTGCATACACTTTGTGTAAATTGTGCACTGACAAACAGATCTGAGCATCGCTTCCTTTTTCTTCCTTTTTTTTTTTTTGTTGCTAGGGCACAAACTCCAGCAAAAACCAGTATCCGACACCCAGGCCTGGGTTTGTGATATGATCATTAGGCATCTTGGTCTCTGACATTTGAGAAGTTAATGGTAGACTCCAGTGTTGGACAGCCCAAGGCAAGTGAGTGTTGAGAGATTCGGACTGTTAGGTTTTATTAAATCCAGAAAGTGACCTGCTATAGGACCATGAGTACTCTTGTTTTAACAAAATATGTCTATTTTATTTTGCAATGAATGGACACACAAATGTATTCAACAACAAAGAACGTGAGTCACTATGCAGAAGCACAAAGTGAGAATGCGGCATAATAACAATAGGCAGCAGGTGAAACTTGCCAAATACCGATTTCAAATGTAGTGAAGAGGAGTGAAGGTGGGCACATATTATCCGCGAGTAGAAGGAGTTTACATCCTCATAACATAACTCGCATTGACTCTGCATTGGGAATGAACAGGCTATTTACTGTGTGGGTTTCAATACTCATGAAGTGGTACAGTCGGTTAAAAAGAATGATGCATATCGCCAAATGCAAAATGCTCACTTATTTCTTCTCAAAACATTTTAAGTTATGTAATTCTTATCATCTGAAGAATGAAACTGATTCATATTTTAGTAACAGCCAATTGTTAACATGAAAATATTGTGCGGCAGTAAATAGACCGAGCACAGTGTAGTCTGTTTATTTAAATCAGGAACCACTACAAACGTTGTATCTATCTATTCTAGTCCATCCTTTAAATCTGCATAGGTGGAATTGGCTGCTTTGACTGGGATCCCCCAGGGCTCCAATTCATAGCTATTTTTTAAAAAAAGCATTAATTAAAACAGAAACAGAAAACACTGAAACAAACTCATTAGGAAGAATTTAATGGACACAGTCATGAATATTGGAGTGATATAATAGATCACCCTTGAGATTTGACAAAAAGCACATCTCTGGAGAAGGCAGTTTAACACAGATTGTATTATTTCAATTTCAGATCCTGATGTCAGTGACACTCCAGCAGGAAACGTGTATTGTGAAGTGCTTTTTTATCGTCTGCTGAGAGACTGAGACTGTGTGTGCATTGTCAGAACTGGTTTGTTTTTTTAGGGATTTTCCAGTACAACCCCCTGCCTTCATCGCAGTTAGTCAGATATTTAGTGCTGTGTTAGCACTGCAGTGTGTGCAGCTCCAACATGCACGACTCAACCCTCAACGCTGCTAATTCAAGTGAATAATTCTGCCGTGTCTGCCTATGAAAATGATCCTCGGAGCATAAGCAATCATTTTTTATATGTGATGTGGTCTCAGTTGTTTGACCATTATCGTGATGCACATAGTAAGAGATACAGCTGTCAAGAGGCCAAATCGAGAAGCGAAGTTCAGCACTAGGTCAACCCTGAAACAATTCATGGTAAAGTGACAGCGCCGTCGTCAATAGCGGCATTTCAGAGACACATTAGAGAGAATCATTAGGG
>JAOWBC010000458.1:7383670-7399404 GCA_028566105.1 Hypoplectrus providencianus
GTTTGCTAATCCCCTCTCTGCCCCCCCCCCCCCCCCACACATGACCCCACGTTTGAGAACCTTTACCTTTGAAGACCATTTTGATGACTGAAGGGATTAATCAGAATGTCCCATTCTCAAGGCTGATGAAATTGTAAGAGTTTATGCAGCGATAATATGATGTATAAAAAAAAAAGAAGGTATTTATATTCAGTGATTGGATCTAGCTTAAGTGATTGTCTGGAATTTTACATTTCTGCTTTTGAGAAACTGTACATGGCTCTACAGCATAAAATCCTGAGCAATGCTGCTGTGAAGAGTCAGTCTCAGCATGCAGGGATTCATCAGAATATCTCAAGTGGTCATCTTGTGTGTGTGTGTGTGTGTATAGGAAATAAGTATTCAGATAAATGAATTTCTCTTCTTCTGATCATTGTTACATGAAATGTCCAAATAGAAAAACTTACAATACACTTTATGTTCCAGTACAAAAATCATATCGTAGGACTGCTCATTTCAGACATAAGGCCTGTTTATATTGCACTTCTGCAAAAGTGCAGAAATAAGCTCATTCATACTGGATCTGCATAATATTAGCAATCCAGGATGCGGAACGAAGTGGGAGGAGCTGCTAGTGCCGTTAAACTGAGCAGCAGCAGTGTGTGTCCAGTGAGCGATGGCGTTTGAAAAAAAACATTTTGCTCTTTTCTGCAGTGGTGGAAAAAGTATTCAGATCCCTTACTTCAGTAAAAGCATAATACAGTACTGCACAATTACTCCACTACAAGTCAAACGCCTGTAATGAAAAGTTATTTAAGTAAAAGTGCAAAAGAACCAGCATCAAAATGCCTTTAAAGTATCAATACTTGTTATGCAGAATGGTTTATATATATTCTAAATATATTATGAGATTATTTATATAATCAGATACGTTCAGTTGGTTTAGTTATATAAACGTAGTGCTCAGTCAGACTACTTATGACAGTCTGATCACATAAAATCAATTGTTTTTGAACCTTGACAATAGCAATGGTGTCATTATATTAAATAGTCTTCATAAGAGATAACTTTTAACAAACATTTAACATTAATAAACATCTAATGTGTCATTATAGCTGCATTCATTAAATGTTTACATACTCATAAATGCTAAACAGGGGGAATGAAAGTAAAGTATATCATCTTTTACCTCAGATGAATATCTCTCTGTTGTCCCAGACAGTTAATCAGGTAAAACACATCTCAATTTCATGCTGATTAACCTGGCAAGGTTATTATTAATAATATAAACATTGCACAACATTACACATTACACTAATGATTATAATGAATGACCTCCTCAGATGTTTGAAACTAAAATATAATGTAGCTTCCTTGGATGAAACAAATACAAAGTGACTTGCCCTTTTCATCAGGTACTTCAGAAAGGTTCTTTTTAAACCTTTTGCATAATGTTAAAAATAATAATTTAAAATCAGTAAACAATATTCTGAATGTAGACCAGAACTGATGTTAAACAGTTTTGCATTTTTGTGTCTTCTCTTATGTACATCAAGATCTTTTTTTATTCATATTTCTATATTGGACACAACTTGGAGAAGATTTGTTTTCCGTACATTTTATATCCTGAATGAAAAAAAAAGTAGAAACTATAAAAGCACTGCAACAGAAAACAATTATGATCAGGTGTAAGAGCAGAAATAAAGAGATGAAGAGCGCGCTGTCATTAGAGGGAGAGATGTCACTAATGTTACACATCATTGCAGCTGCAAAGTGGTTGACTGTGTATTTGCAGAAAATGGCTTGAATGAGATGAAATATAAGTGTCTCCATAAATCATGAGATGTTTAACTAAAGCAACACTCACTCTTCAATTATTAAAACTTTAATGGAATGACTGGTCACTGTGTAAACCTTGAGCAAATCTTTGTCTCAAGACCATCAGAGAGCAGTAAAATGTGTAATGACCAGCAAGCTGCAGAACAAAGTCATATCAATCTAAAATCGCTCTCGCACATCTGCCTAAGCCTGCGCCAGAGGAGCATTTTACGATCATGGTTGTTTTCACATGTCCTAAGTGGCCAATTCTACACCCCAGAGCTCCATTATGTTGAAATCACATTTGGAAGTGAAAGAGTGTTTCTGGGAAAAGGTAGAAAAAAAAACAGCATTAAGAACTGGCAAAGCTTATCTGTGTGTCTGATAATGGACATAAGCTGTGGGGCATTCGTATGAAAAGCAGATGTACGTATTAGAAACTACATTAACACAAATGAAATAGTAAATGGTCACATCAGACGTCTTAATTATACTGCCTCTTATCAAGACTAAGCAGGGCACTCCTGTGGATTTTTTTTTGAATTCGTGTTTGTTTTATTGCTTGATAAGCTATATAAAAAAAATTAACTCTAATAAACGCCGCAGGGGCAAGTTGTAAGCATGTAAACTGAAAATTGAGGATGATAAAATAATTCAGTGAAACTGAGTTAATCTCCTGCTACGAATCAGCATGTGGGTGCAAATTATCACTTAAGGGTATTAAAATACTGAAGCTTTAAAACCCACCGTTTTTCAGTGGTATATTATAATATTTGACTCTCTGGTTTCATTAATGGAGGAGGCTGTCCTCCTCCTGGTTCTGTTACATCTCTTTCTTTGTGCTGTGAGTCAGTCAGGAAGATTTCTAACTATTGCATCTGATCCAAGGACAAATATCACAAACCAGATTAGAACGCCTGTGACGGTCTCATATTTCTGCACATATTATTGCATGATATCATGATAATATATGAGAGATTTACAGACATTGTCAAGGCAACAGGTGCTCCACCAAACCCGTTCCCTGCACCTTTTCCTCTGATTCATTCTTTTGTTTACGAGCACCTCCTGCTGTTTAAGGCATGCTATTTCACACCTGCACACCAGGTGTCCCCAGACTGTCACCTGACACATTACCTGCTTGCACACCTGCTTCTTATTTCTCACATACATAACAGTTCACGGGCTTTTTATTCATTATACCACTGACAATGTTTTCCCTCAGCCCTTAGAGGGATACGCCACCCCCAGGCCAAATTAAGTGTCTCCCCACATTCCCGAGACTTAAATAAGTGTGTGGAAGCGTTTTCCTGGTGACCCAGCCATTGTCCGAATCTGTCAGCACTGACCACTGATTGGCTCTGCGTAGTTCCAGGCAAACCTGCGTCGCCAAGTGAAAGATTTTGGCGATGCCGGTTTGCATGGAACTACGCAGAGCCAATCAGTTATTTAAGTCTCGGGAATGCGGGGAAACACTTTGGCCTGGGGGTGGCGTATCCCTTTAAATCTTATATTTTCAGTGTTATATTTCCTCAAAACAATTTTACCTCAAACCTAAGTTCCCCAAACTTTACATTCCCTTAACCCTGTATTTCCTCAACTCTCTGTTCCCCCAGCCCTGTGTTCTCTAAACCCTGTGTTTCCTTTGCTCTATGTTCCCTCAATCATGTCCCCTCAACTTTATGTTCCTCCAACCAATTCATCAAATAGCCCTTTGTCACCGAGCTTCCAGCAACTCCTATTTATTGTAGATAAGTGAATGTCGCTCTGTTTTACTCCTTGCCAGCTTGTTGTCTTCGTATTTCATCCTCTGTGTTGATGACCTTTGGTCCACCATTTGTCCCTCTGACTTCATACCTCTCAGCTTGTTGTCAACAGATTGTTACATATTGTATTAATCCCACATTGTGGCTATGAAGGCCATGAAAACACCATTATAAGGCAGTCAAGGTGTTGATTGTATGCAGTCTTTACTGTTGTGGACATGAACTTGCACTTCATTGCTCAGCTATTTTCAGTGCAGTAAAGCCTTCACTGGTGACAACATGCTGACACAGCATTTCACGTTACAGTTTAATCAAGCCTGAATAGGCACAAGAGTAAACAAGCAATATAATGGAAACAGAGTTTTTTCACTGATAATAATTAAATACAGCCTTTGCTCAGTTTTAATTTAGTTTAGAGGGAAACAGTGACAGTTACAACCTTACTACTAAAAAAGACAAACAAAATATAGTGTAAGTTTCAACAAATCATTAATTTAACACTTAGTCGTCTCATGTAAAAACACTGAGAGAAAAATGTCAGTAAAGGTGTCGAACAGGCTGAAAAAGCGTCATTTTTGACGTGCGGTTGATAATTAAATATGGCTTCCTCTTTAGCACGCATTTATCTTTGTCACCGTAACACTTTAAAGCCTTGAACCTACGAACAGAGATTACTGACATTCTGTCTTTTTGTCACCTTCTTAATTGCCTCTTACTAACCGTCCTCAGAAACCCAAAGATAACTCTCTGCCGTGATTAAACTTAACACACCTGCATAATAAAGGACCAAGGAGGGAGGAAATTTGAATCCATTCTGTTAAAAAAATCAATTCAGGATGGTTTTATGTGTGGCACTGAATAGTTGTAGCTGAGTGGTTGATGTGTTGCAAGATAGATGATGTCCACTTCTTTTTTTAAGGCATTTTCATGGTTTATTTTGATAGTGACAGAACTGGATTAGAAAATTGGAGGACTCAAAGAGGGCCTGCTGTGGTTAGGACAGTCCAGACTGGTCTCCACTTAAAAACATGAATATATGGTGTTTGGTCAAGTGGCAAAAAAACGACTCATATTTACTTTTTGACCGTCTTCCGCTGCTGACGTAGAAGCAGTGATTGATGGTGGTAAACTTGTTTTTTACTACGCCTAACAAGGGTGTTTTTTCTGTGATTTGTAGCCTAAATTCAAAGAAACTGCAGCCTTTTTTACAACCTCAAACCGTGACATGTGCTCTTTGTAGATTGCTGCATTTTTTTTTTCTATATGTTATTATGAGCGGTATTGACACACTGTTCTGTCCTTTAGGTTGGAGATCGTGTTGCTCAGTCTTCGTGTTGCACGCTCTGGTGTGAAGCTTAAACAAACCCAAAGAAATTTAAGAAAGAAATATAAAAAACTGTTTTAACTTGTTCATTATCATTTAAAAACCATTAAAGTGCTGTAAGAAGGATCCTATCAACGACTTAAGGTTATGAGTCCTGAAAATTAACAGTTAATTTAAGCATAAATATTAATTCTTTTCCATTGAACTTGCTCTATATAACTCTTGAAATGATGCACCAGCAGCTATGTGAATGCAGCTGTGCCCTTTTCACAGGACATAATGAAGGGCACACTCAAGATGTAATGTTTGTCAGAAATGCTGTGCCACGGTCACTGGCTAACCATCAGAAAGCAAACACTAACTAACAAAGTCTGTGTAGTGCAAATGTATTTTTTTTTGCAAATGCATGTTTGGTGCCATCTGGTGACTTCAAGCACTGGATTTGAAGGATTTAAATCAAGTTCCAGGCGCCTGATGTATGATATAGAACAGCTGCCATAATATTACTTAAATTGGCTGTTGGAATAATGAACACATCTCGAAAACACACCAAGTTTGCAAAACATACTTAATTGGGAAGACCCTCAGGCCCTATAATCTTATGGATAAATATAAATATGCAGTGTACCATGCTGTGTTACATAATACTTTGTTTTTGTAAGGCGCTCCTCCGTGGGAAAAGGGAGTGTCTCCTCGTCTACTCCACGCTCCAGTGGGAGCAGAGTCAACAGTATAAGAATTAGTGATTTAAGAGTCAGACAGTGTGTTGAAATGTGTGACTGATGGAGGGAGGTTCCCACAGGAATCTGTCGCTAGCTATCACCTGCAACAACAAGTAATCAGTTGAGCAACGCCTGGGGAGACGGGTTACGTTGTGAGCGAGTCAGAACATGAAATGTTCCGTTAGGATCCTTATCAAATAAATGTTCTGCACTGAACGGCAAAGGGTCCCGTAAGAGCAAAGAGGGGAGTCCATTGCAAAATGAAAAAATTAAATCAATTGAAGTAAAAAAAAAAAATTTAAAAAAAAGGAAGAAAATGTGTTTTATGCTACAGAGTAGATAATCAGTTCAGAAAGTTATGAATTACGTTACACTTTAGAGATGTAAAACACATTTTCTTTAAATCACCTTCTAAATAAAACATTATTATTATAACTGGTGGAATGTATTTAAGTAGATATACTCAAGTACTTAAGTACAGTTTGAGGTACTTGTACTTTGCTTAAGTATTTAAATTTTACTTAACTTTATATTTCTACTCCATTACATTTCTAAGCAAATATTGCACATTTTCCTCCATTGCAATGCCAGCTTTAGTTTATTTTTTAGGTCAAAATCAAACATAAAAAGCATGATTAATATAAGGTGGTTGGAAATTTTCTTAAATCAAACCTCATAAATGTATATTATGTGGTGAAATTAATAGATTACATTTAGATTATATAAAGCAATCTGAGAGGGATTATTCTCCATTACTCGTACTTTAACTTTTGATCCTTTAAGTCCATTTTGAAGCTTTAGTTTCATACTTTTACTTCAGAAAGGACATTTTCTTGTAGTGGAACAGTTTCACAATATAGTAGTATTACTTTTGCTTAAGCAAGGGATCAGAAGACTTTTTCCTTCACTGATTTTAACTTATTTGCATAGCACCTAAAACAGAACAAAGCAATAAGACAGAGAGAAGAGAGGCGAAATATGAGCTGGCAAACAAGTATTACAAGGGCAATGGTAAATATCAATGTTCACACATTTAGAAACAAACAAAAATTAGAATAAGTCCCTAATCCCTCAATAAACAAAGATGTCAATAGAAGCCAAGTCTGACCTGAAGGTAAAGATGCTGACATGCATATTTTCTAATTAAATCATGAGTTGGTTAACTGATTCACCTAATTAGCACATCCGTTAATGTTTCCTTTTTATTGTGATTATGGGATAAAAGCTGGCCCCAGAGCCTCTTTGTGAGACCGGTTTTCCATAAGGGATGGTGTGTTCTCAGTTGGCGGTGGACACGCCCGTGCTTGTGTTGGAACAGGCTCTGTGGAGGTGTAATCACACTGGGGAGGCTCTTTCCACCTCTCTGCAGGATCTGAGAAAAAGAAAGTTGACGCTGCTCCCTCGCACGACTCGCGTGTTGAACTGCAAAAGGTGAATATATTTACTCCTACTTATAGCAAGATTATAACTTAACTTTGATATATGTTCATAGGCTATGCTGTACTTTTAGAGTCCATAGCTTATGTACACACTTTTTAGATTTACATATAATATAAAAATTGTACCATTATATAGGAGGTGTTATTAAGAGGACGACAGGCAGCTTTGTTTGGCAGTAAAATGATTAATTTCCTTTTACAACATCAAAAATTCATATTTTCCTTTTCCATGCTATGAATTAGGACCTAGATATTTGTCACTGCAGCTTTCATTTTATTTGTACCCGCTGAATGTTGACCTCTTCGTGAATATAAACTGTTTCTGAGCTCTCGTCCTGTTCCTCTCGCAGCCAAGATGCCAGAAACTGCAGAAGCTGTGTCAGCCACTCTCACCACCAACAGAAACTGCACCATCGAAATATCCAATGTCAGCGCTAGCTACTGCCTCATCAACCCCAAGTAAGCCTCAGACTGTATTTACCAGTTTACGACACCCAGAAGTGATTATATGAAGGTAAATCTGACATTAGAGTGAATTGTAAAAATGTCAACTGAAAAAGTACAAATGAATGAATGACCTCATCCAGTTCAAGCAAATAATGTAATTGTAATTATGAAAAAAATGTCTACAAAACTGAATTTTCCTTTGTTTTTGCTTCTTAACGCATCTGTAAATGGGCGGTCCGTACAGTTTAACAGTTTATTCTTCACTACCATGACCCATGTGTGTACTCAAGTTTAATTGGTTCTGGGGGGAAGTATTTAAAAAAAAAAAAAAAAAAGGCTTTATGCATTGCTATGAAGTCGTTTGATATTTCTAATTACAGCTCCAAATAAGCAACTTGATACTGTCAATATTGCTTTCCTTTCAGAAACAGATCCACCAATTTTATTTCTCTATATAATAGAAAAAAAAGCATTGTTTTAAAGCAAGAAAGTGTAAAAATATAAACACTATACTTAATTTTAGCTCAATGGTGTTGCATGTGAGATGTCAGTGCACCACCCTTTTAAAACAATTATATTATTTGATTGAGTGGCCGCCAATTTAATGATAATAAAGTCGACAAAACAGCACAATTAGGTGTAAAATACCCACGTCTATTGACATTTCCACCATGCCACTACATTTATCTAGTCGTGGCAGGACAGCCCATGTCTTGGATGGGTGGTTTTCATGTGTGACATCACTTTGCTGAGAACATCCACCTATCCATCATGTAGTGACACACACTGCCTCATTGCACATTGCATGCAGGTACACTCGCTGTTGCTTAGAAGTCCGCAGCAGTACTTGCACAGTCACACTCCATCCATCAGCATAAGGTAGTTCAGAAACCCTGGAAAGCCCAACACTTAAAAAGTGCGCTGACAATCTCCAGAAAACTTACAAAACTCTTGTTGTTTCCTCCAAAGTCTGTGAAGTGTGACGGGAAAGTTACCTCCTGATTGGTAGTGACGGTGAGGATTTGTCTCGGACTTTGTTGTGCAGGGTGTTCATGTCGAGCGGCTTCTCCCACCACCCGCCGCAGCCCACGATCCGCACAAACTTGACTGAGGTGTGCTCCTTCATAAAGGACGACAACACTGCCACGGGCGCTGTGGGCCTGCTCACCTACGACCTGTTCCATATGCAGAGCCGGGTCTGCTCCGATCGCATCGCCATCATGTTCTCCGTGCCCTATGACCGCAACCTGTACAACAACCGGCTGGCCATAGGCGTGGTGGAGAAGTCCCTCGCCTGCAATAAACATCTGTACGACCAGCTGTATGATGGGAAAGACCTCAAAAATATTGCCCGCTCTGATAAACCCGGCAACGGGCTGGAACATGAAGCTACATATGTTGATCTGAGGGCAACAATGTCTTCCGTTGGCAAAGCCATTGTTAAAGTGGAGCTGTACGATAAAATGGGTCGTTAGTTTGTACTTTTGTACCCAACAGAATAAATAAACTTCATTTGATTTGACTACTGCTGCATGTTGACATCCAGAGACACATCCAGAGGAGAGGAAGACTGATTCTGCTGTCATCTGTATTTTGTGTTCACTGAAAGATATCAATATCTGACAGCCCAGCTCATTGATTCTCCATTAGCTTATTTCTTGGGCTTATGTATATTGTACACTCCCCTTTTTCTTTGATTATGGTAATAAAACATTGAGACCCAATGTGTGTGTTGTGTGGGATATGTTTTCACTCAGTATGCTTTCATTATTACTGATGAACAGTAATCATTTTTTAATCTCTTAGCTTGATCCATCCAATTCTAATGAGCAGCAACAGATGGAATATCTGCATAGATGTTTTTTTAATCGGCATGATAACAATACTGTTCTTCACTGGCTGTGACACTCTCCATCTTGCACTGAAGTGTGTGGTGTTAGGAATGCAAGAGATCCAACCACAGGAAGAATAAAGTAGCTCCAGGGACGACTGTCTCAACTTGTTCTGTTTGCATTTGTGTCTTTTGCACGATACCACAGCAATGAGACTCTCAACACTATCTGTAGCCACAATACTGAAGGAAAAAATGAGTACGCTGCATGATCCCGGCTTACCTAACAGAGCAGCAGCCAATAGGAAACTGTTGGCAAATATTCAACTCCGCCACAGGGTGTGGTAGTTTCATCCCACGGGGAAAACACAGAAGTATTTGTTCTCAGAGTCTTCTGCTTTGTGTGCATGATAAATGTGTGTTTGAAGAAGGCGTGTGTTGTGCAACTGGGGTAGTGGTGCAGGTGGGAGGGGTTCCTGGGTGATGGCATGCATCCTTGTTAAAACAAAAAAAGAAAAAAAGAAAAAAGTACAGGCACCTCCCTTGCAGGTAACTTTTCCCATTTCCAGACTTGTAAGCATTAACAGAGGTTCACGACAGGTAAGTCCCATTTTGCTTAAATTCTTTTAATAAAAGAAGTTAATAAGAGGCGGTAGAGTGAATGGCTCATTAGCTGAAGAAACAAGCCATTTGTAGGGAAGCCTGATGGGGCATTGCTTTGATTTGTATCTTATAAGTGTTGACAAAAAGCGGAGATCATTTTCTCTCGTGTTTTTACTCTAACTTCATTATTGCATGCTACTTAGTGCCGTAATTGAAGAAGTGCACTCTCTAATGAGGCAAAGGGAGTCTGCAGCTATTCTCTGATTGTTCACAACTGTTTTTGAAATCTCATTAGCCTCTTGAAATGCATCACTCACGCACGGTGCCAGCCCATGCACACTTTTGAAGGTCGGTGTATTGTTAATACAGCGAGCTAGCTGAGCAGAGGTCTGGAGGCTAGTTTGTATCGTAGCAAGTCTCAGGATTCCCAGTGTTCTTATGTCATGGAGGAGAGGGAGAGTCACAGCTGGGAAGTTGTTTGGTTCACGCAATTTGCAACTAAAATTACTTTTGCTTTACAGGCGGATCTCAAACTCTTTCCAACATGCCGGAGTCAGCTGAAGCGGTAGCAGCCGATGTGGATAGCAAGAGAAGCATCACCATTGAAATCATAAACGTCACCAACAGCTACTGCCTCATCAACCCCAGGTAAGCCTTAACAGTTATAGTCATTATAAAGACATGTTTGCTCAATAGATCCACATGAATAATAAAAGTTTCTTTTTGTGCACTTGTTAGGGTGTACCTTGACAATGGGGAGCTCTACAATCCACCTCAACCCACTGTGCGCCCTCAAAAGGCCGAGGTCTGCGCTTTTACTAAGTCCAGCGGCGAAGCAACCGGCAGCATCGGTGTGCTGACCTACGACCTTTTCGAGAGGTCAAGGAACAACGCCATTGATACTCTGGCCATCATGTTCTCCATCCCCTGGGACTACAACCTGTACAAAAACTGGTTTGCGGTGGGCATCTATAAAAGGGGGCGGGCCTGTGATGAGAGTTTGTTCAAAGAAATGTACTATGAGAAGAAACAGAAGGAGCATGGGTTTGTCAGGGAGGAAGCCAATGGATCAGGGATCAATTATGTGAGCCAAAACCTAGATATCAAGGCTACAATGGGTCCTCTGGCCAAGGCCGTCATGAAGGTGGAGGTGTGGGATAATCTCTTCACACCCATGGGCCAGCAGGCGTACTAGGGACCCCTCCGAATCGTTTTTTCTGTCACGAGTCTCAGACGTCAACAGGCATGATTTAACAGCTGTATTGTTGCTGACATGTGTCTGTATACCCGGGTATTAACCCTCGGTAAATCAGCTTAACATCAGAGTTTAGTTTGTGTATAAATCCCTCCTTTTTCATCGCCAAAGCCTCTGTCTGTTTCTATAGCATCCGGTTTTAAAATGGCATCTTTAGAAATGAAAATCAAAGGATGACTCACAGGAGGACGAGGGCACATAGCTTAATAAAACACACGGAGAGCTTGTCTGTATTTACCTTGACACTGTAGTCAGAGGAATAAAGTAAACCTTTCTGCTGAAGCTATTTGTGTATTTGCATGTGTGTGTGTTGATTGAGTTTAGAGACTGAAGTTTTTTAGTACAAAAGAATCTTATTTTGGACACGTGTGCAAGCCAAAGCATGTTGTGTGTGTTGCAACAGATGTAGGCGGATCCTTTTGAAGTAAGATCCAGATTTGAACATAAACAGTTTTTTTTTTCATAGGGGCTGTTTAAGAGCAGCAGGGACACACCCAGTCTCATGATGCCAAACATTAAATCCATCATAGGCAATAGTGTGTTTGCAGTGCACCAAACATCATGCAAAAATAAAACATTTTATACCAGTAGGTTTAAAATGCATAATATTTAAATTGTTTTTCAATGCAAAAAGTTTCAAACTTATTTATTCAAACATAATTAATATGATTGACTGTTGGCTTTTCAAGCTTTTATTTTTTCATTCATTGTGGCATTTCCGAGAAACACAAATATCATGTAAGCTCACACCAGTACAATGTACATGAATAAATACTAAAACAGGTTAGAAATATAAAATATCTCTATTTATTTCTGGGTTTAAATGTCCCTTTAAAGTATCCTGTAACTGATCTGGCTGATCTTTACAAATCAGTTTTAATATCAATGACAAGAAATATATCCTAAATCATGTCTCAAAAAAAAAAAAAAAAGTAAATCCTTGGCTAAATAAAACCTTGTGTCTTTAAACATCTGCTTTTAAGACACTCAGTAGAACAGTATTTGTCCCCAGATTTCTGAGATAAAGAGGATTTTAATTGCCTGCATGCTTTGCCATCCTGGCCGAACCATAGGGAACACTAAAGCATCTTCAGTTATGTGGTGATTGTTCAAAAACACTTTCCCCGGTTTATTTTTATGAACGAGCAAACTCAAGGAGAAAATGAATTGACGCATTTGCATTTTGCTGCAATTATGATCTTAGCT
Organism: Hypoplectrus providencianus; assembly: GCA_028566105.1. Classification (NCBI taxonomy): domain Eukaryota; kingdom Metazoa; phylum Chordata; class Actinopteri; order Perciformes; family Serranidae; genus Hypoplectrus; species Hypoplectrus providencianus. The sequence goes on from JAOWBC010000458.1 coordinate 7,396,061, forward strand.
GTGAGGAGCGAGTGAGACGGGAATGGATTTAGGTGAAGACGTTATTATTATGACTGCTCATTACACTTACTAAGAGCTTTATAATTTTTTTTTTTTAACTGGGAAGAAATGACTTGTTATCTTATCATCTAACAACTTATTTGGCCGTAAATAGAGCAGACAATTTGTGCAGATACAGCCATTAACCTCGGGAAAATATGAGGTTTTAAAGCAGGAGGGAGTATTAGCTCTTAATTTACATCGCAGGCAGTTATCAGTTCCCCCGTTTCTATTTACAATCTCTGCACCCTGTTAGATTCATGATGCTTTTGCTGCATTAATTGTTCCAGCCACAAAGAAGCCCAGATCAAAGGTTTTGCTCACTGTCACCACTGTATTTGCATAAAAGCCATACATAATATAGAGGCATAAACTAGGCCTGTTTAGGCTCAATCCCTCATGCATTGTTGAGTAGTGCACAGGAGAAACGACACACGGTCCTTATGAACACATGAGGGACACGAAGCACCAACTTTTTGTTTGTCGGAGCTTTCAAATTGTAATCATTTCCAACATATTCCTTTCATATTTTTTCTTTTCAGTCTTTCCTCCATGTTTACTATACCTGCACATAAGTCTTTCATGTTTTGTGTCACATTGCTCGCTGTGTGTGTGTTTGTGTTTACAGTAAATGTGTTTGCACGCTTTTGTGATGAGCATCTCTGAGCGAAGGCACACGTGCACCTGTGCATGCTATTTTGATATCTAATGCATTCTTTTGTGCATTATGTTCCGCAAGTCTGAAAAGATCTTTGAAGAACAGAGCTGGATTAGACTTCTTAAACAGGAAACAATAGATATGGGAAAACTGTATTTTCCTGTGTAGATAAACTTAAGAAGCTCAGCATTTGTGGATTGAAATTGATGCTATTTGCCGCTAAACAGGAGTGAATCTAGCTGTTTGTCACGGCAAAAGCTTCTGTTCAAATCCTTCCAGGATGTTAAAGAGGAGAGGGCGGGAGGTGGATGAGTGCAGGTGTGAGAGCGGTGATATGTCTGTTCATGAGATGAAAATCAGCTGATCACACTGAAACTCCAGCTAAAGCCACTGCAGGAAGATGAGCAGAGGTGAGGGCAGAACTGAAAACCTGGAAAACATGATTTCACACCAGCAGAGGAACCTGTTACAGCCTTTTTTTTTTTTTTTCAGATTTAGAGCTTTTTTTCTTTTCTTTTGACAACAAACCGATGGTGTAGTCTTCACGCTATGAATAGAAAAAGGCTGAGGAGAGGAGTAAACAGCAGCATGCATCTCCTCTCTCTTTGTACTTGAAGTCTCTATTTACTTCCCTGTTATCATCACCACCTGTTATCACTCCTGTACAGTTGCTGTGTGTCTCAGTGCATAAAAAAACATTTGTTAAAGTTAGTTTTTCAGGCTCTCAACAAAGCTGGGGCCAGTCAGCTCAAACACAGAGTATATTTACTGGGCGAGTCCTTTCATGCTTGATCTGCATTAAAGATTCCAGGTTAGATTGGATTTCAGTCATTGTATTTGCTCTGAAGCTTCCAGTGCATGAGAACTGCATTGTGTATTGACTCGGGCTGGGAGTGACCAAACAGATGCATGAAATTATTGGACTTTAACGGCCTGCGGTTTGGGTGTGAACTGCAGCCCTTTTAACAGCCTAAACCGCTGCACGCTTGACCAGAGATACAGTCAGCAGCATAATCCTGCTTCCTCTCATCAAAATGAATAAAGGTGTTCCTAAAAGGTTCCTGCAGACACTGAATCTGCTCTCAAAGGCTGCCATCTAGAGGACACCTCTGAGATTAAACGCTCTGAGCACTTTTTTTTTTTTTACATACAGTAAAATACAGAGGGGGAAAGTAACTGACTACATGTACTCAATTACTCAGGTATTTCCATTTAATGTTATTTTGAACTTATATTTCCTTACATCTTAGATTGATTGTCCACTTCTTTCATTTGATACCTTATTGACATTAGTATCCATATATATTTAATTAAAAATATGTATATATAATGCAACTACTAATCTACCCAATCGTACACAAATGATCTGAAATGAGCTTCACATTGACATTGACTATTACTATGTAACTTTACTAATATGTCCTAATATTTTGGATAATGACTCTTTTTAATTTTGACAGTGTAAGTCCCTTTGTATCCAAACTGAAAGTCTTTGGAAACTAAGGTAAAAAATAGAAAAAGAAAAAAGTGAGTGCTTCAGAGAGCAATAACTGAAGTACTGTACTAAAATACAAACTTCACATACTTGATCTTACTCGAGTATTTCCTGCTACTTTCTACTTTTATTTCCCTACATCTCAGAAGGAACTATTGTACCTTTTACCCCACTCCATAGCCCAGCCATAATTTGAAAACTTCCCATGATATAATGTATCAATTCAGAGTTTCTCGGTTCATTCTTAGCAGACAGAAGCGTGAATGTGACTCTCGCTCCTCTCTGCTATTCCTGGCCCCAAACAGGTCCTGACATCCAGCAGGGCCTGGCACTCTCACACAGCTCACTCAGTGTCTGCCCTGATGTATGTCAGGGTGGCAGCAGACGCCTGCAGCGCCGTCATCGGAGCTCAATTACAGGCCTCAGTCTCGCTCAGGTTCCCCTCCACCGAGTCCACACGGATAAAACAATAAAGTCAAATATTTTGAAGCCGAGCTGGAGCTGCATTGTTCTGCTTGTTTGTTTAGTTTCTGAAACATTCTGCGGGTCGTGTTTCGCAGGCTGTTGATAAATCCTATGGATTAGATGTGAGGGTCAGAGGTCATGTTGTTCCTAGCAGGCTTTGGAAATTGTCTCATCATGTTAGTTTACTTTGGAGCGTCTCATCATGCAGATGTATATCATGTAACAACACAGATAACCTGAGGGGGAAACTCAGTGTTCTTACAGTACGCTGTTACAAAAAAACTGACCTGTCTGAAGCCTCTTTATTAATGTTCCTCAGACTGTGAGGATGGTGAATCGTATAATAAATATTGTTTTAAAATTAAATGACAGAAGCATTATTTCATTTAAATTCTACTGACTGGTACTAAACAATCCAAATATCCAATAGTGGTTAATGTGACCACCAGGGCATTCACTGAATTAAAGTGCAGTACATGAGCAGTGAATAATTCATAATTCATGGAAACTGAGCTGTTTTCTATTGTTCTGTTTGGTTTTTGAAGATACAAGCTACTAGTGAAAGCACCCAAGCAAACTACCTACTTCCAGTGTCTATAATCAATATTTATATGTTAGTTATGAATCAGAAAATGCTGACAGTGAATCACCCACCTGTCAGGACCTGACTGCTGTACCTTCACTTTA
>JAOWBC010000458.1:7399504-7417477 GCA_028566105.1 Hypoplectrus providencianus
TATGTTAGTTATGAATCAGAAAATGCTGACAGTGAATCACCCACCTGTCAGGACCTGACTGCTGTACCTTCACTTTACAAAGAAACTTTTCAGGCATCGTTTTTGGTTGTTTTTAGCAAAAGCTAAGACAAACCAAGCAATGAACTAACTGTTGAATATAGTGGAGCATTAGAGATCTGTTCATGCATTATCCTCATTCTGAGGTTTCTCAGGTGTCTCTTCCATCAAAATGTCCAGCTTTCCTCCCAGGATCTTCATCTACCCAGCGCTGTTGACCTTCACAGGTTGGTTCCTCCTTTTCCATTCAAATCAAAGAATCCAACAATATTTCTGCCTCTTGTCACTCCGTTTTTCCATCTGGCAGCAGCACACGGTTGTTCATGCTCTGTATTTCTTTGACTTTATTCTGACTGATGGAGCAGCAGTTCTGATGTCAAACCTACTTGAATGTACAGTCATCTGCTGCCAGCACTGGTGTCATCCAGCTGTAGGGTCAGCTCTGACACAGCAGTGCCAGCTGCCTGGATCTCGCGCAACAAAGTAATTACTCATGTCACACTGGATAACTCGCATCAATGGACGCAATCTTTTAATTTTCATCAAGTCTGGCAGATCTCCAGTCTGCAAGTGCTCAAATAAACGACACGATGAGAAAAATGTCTAATGCAAACTGATTTTTATCTACAAAGACGTCTGTAAACCTCACGAGGTGTCGATAACTCATCAATAACTTGGCACAGAATCCGGGAAACTGGTTGTCTCCGGCCACCTGTGGAGGTTGACCAGCTGTCATTGCTGCTGCTCCCTCATATGAAACTGACTCTCAGCCACCTCAGCCAAAGTCTCCAGCTACACAACCAAGTCTGCCAAAGCAGCCAGCAGTGGATGGATGTACAGATGCCCTTACCCGCTGTCCTTCCAAGCGCTCTGCCAGATCTCTGGGACATGACAGTCATCGGCTCCCACAGTGAGAAGACCCAGAAGCCCCCCGACAGAGGCTCCGGTGCCAAAAACCTGCAACTGGAGACGCAGCTGCAGCTCTTGGGCGTGATCAGTACTGCAGGGAAAGTGAGGTCTTCGTATCTTCTGAAAACACAGTCAGTCCAGAAACATATGTATCCATGGGTGTGTCCTTATATTTTCTCACATCTAATCTCACTGTAGTTAACATAATGTGGATACTGTTGTCTGTTTTTCTCACCTCAGTTTAAATTTGTCTCACTCTAATTACCACCACTTACCACACAGGACTCCCTTATATGTAGCATCTTGCTCATTAATTAGTGTGAAAAAAAGAAAAAAAAAAGTGTAAAACATCCTAATTGTTCAGTCAAAACTAACTAACTACAGTCAGATTTTACATAACAGTGTACATCTGGAGGACTGCAGACTCCCTGTTCCATTTCAGAGAGAAACTCCGACCCCACAGCATTAAGTCATCCCACTTCACTGTCAGCACAAATCATTGAAACTGAGCCCCACTGGGTTTGTGTTCAAATCAGATGATTTATACACAAGTCGAGGCTTCTCAAAATGTTATGTAATTGTGCTGTGGCATTGCTGAGGGACTGGAGAATAACCTATTGGCCTCATGTGCTCCCTCGAAGGATCCTAAGTGATAGCATACTTCACAGAGAGGCCCAGATCTGCCAAAATACACTCAAGCTTTTGTAGTAGCAAGACATGTTTGTGCCATGAGTTTTAGCAGGAGTTTTAAACTTGGTTTTAAACAGCTGGTCAAAAGTTTGGATGCTCCTTCTCATTAGATAGTTTTTATTCTTTTTTGTTATTATTATTTTCAACATTGCAGAATAATAGTCATATATTTATTTTATTAAAAAGAAAGTTAATTCAAAATTACTTCTACGGTTGTCTTTTTGTCAAAATATAAATAAATATAGACAAATTGAATAAAAAAATTCAATGAAAGCCTTGAGCACAATACCTACAGTAGTCCATTACAGTATCACGTTCAGCCACGAGAGGGCAGGGTTTCCTGGCTAAACACTAACTAATTTAGGGTAACTTGACCATGGGCACTGAAAGCAGAACTCCTGAATTAAATGTGACTAATAAGGTTTGATTAATACTATTGTCACAATCACATCTTGCATAGTGGAGTCAAAACTTCTGGCCTGCTGCAACACAGAGTTGGATGAGATCAGAAGGGGGTGGGGACGAGGATGACCTGACTTCGAGAGAGGAAGAAGGTCACCGAACACACTTTCCCACCCAGCCCTGTCAGACACACACACACACACACACACACACTCACACACACACATAGGCCCACCCTGCAGTGTTGTGTTTGCCAGATGAGGGTGTGATACATGACTGCTGTCACTGCTTCCTTCACTACATCAGCACTCGCGCAGCATAGCAACTGCACCACAATACACTTCTCACTGGAGATACAGTGAAACACTACCTGAGGTGCAAAGCAATGCCATCTGCACTGCACTCAAGGGAAAGGGGTGTTTAATCAAATACTGACAAAGGTCAAAGGGGACTTTTGGCAGAATGATGCCGCAACTCTGTCAGTGTATCATTGCAAACATGAGCTGAAGTGAATACAGCCTCTTTTATATTATTATCAGAAAAATAAGCAACAGCCACCAATCCAATTGTAGATTTAATTGTATAAAACATAGAAAAAGAATATTTAAGTACATACAGTAAATGGTGTGAGAGTGGGCAGAGTGTGTTCTCTCAGTATGGTACAGTAGGTCTACTAAGTCCTGACATATAACAGTTTATAAATACACATTTTGTTCCGAATCTGAAAGCACATACAATGGCTTTATCGTCATTCAATACCGAACAATACATAATCACATTATGATGAATCAAGATAACACTTTTATCTTTTATTTCGTTGCTCAGTGCTTGTTGCTATACTGCGCAGACAGTTGTCCGTCTGTCCGTCTGTCTGTGTGTGTGTATGTTCGTCTGAACTGGACGGAGATGTTAGATAAACTTTGCTTTAATTAGCTCATCATGTGATCATGAGGATTGTCATTATGCTGACCAGGAAAAAAGTGCTAAAGGGTTTCAAAAATAGACAATACCAGGAAAGAAATGCTCCGTTCTGGGCGTACCCACTCATTGTGTCCCATCTGTAACCTCTGAACTCAAACCTTACACACGAAATGACTCACACGAAATGACTCACATTACCAGATCCACGCATCACATTTACTCAATTTCCTGTCTTTTCTTTCTGCATTCAGAGGACCCTTTTCATAGATCAAGCTTGGATGCAGAGATACATTTGTCTCTCCGCCCCCCTTAAAATGACCCAACATGTTGTAAAGCAGTTTAAAGTCCCCTCATATGTGGATTTGTTTTTGGGAGGCGCCCTCTAGTGGCTGTAGCAATTCTGATGTGAAAGCAAAGGTGGTAGTTGCTGAGTGTAAAGAAAGACAAAGTTCATTTATGCTGGGTGAGTCAAACACAACCCCAATTTTTTCTCGCAGTCAAACCAAAAAATCCAGTAGTTGTCTAATTTCTCCCTATCTATCTCTTCCCAAGCCTTACCATGTATTTTTCCCCAAAATTAGCAAGAAGTTGTGTTACCTAAACATCACCGAATTACTACTGTGTTACAGTTTGGAGGACTTGTTAGAATAGGAGAAAATTTCAGGAATTCATTAATAAAAATACAATCTCTCTCATCAACACAAGAGCCGTCAAAAATACATTTTACCTTTACTGTTGCAAGCTCAAGAGCTTTTGTCGTCATAACCCTGAACACTGGGTTCTCCAGTAAAAATCAAGCTCTATATACTGAATAGTGTGTGCAAATTGGATGTGACCAATAGATAAATGTTCAGTTATTGAGCAGGGTGGTTAAAATATTACTTTGTCACAGTTTAGTACAAGAATGAACAAAACATATATTTAGTCACAGTGTGTCTTTTTAGCATCAGGGAGGCTGTCACTGAGCAGACACGGTGATGCCACTGATGACGTTATAGCATGTCATCTTTGCAAAAGGTTTCCTGTGTGGTTGATGCACAAAATTCCTCCGAATTGGGAAGCGTGGAAAAATTCAGTCCTCCGCAGAGTCACTAGTGAGATGAAAGCACAGCTGCGGCGTATGAGTAAACAAGCTGTAGTCCTCTGGTTGGCAATGGAGCAGAGCGCTGGTCAAAAACAAGAGAGTCTTGGTGATTGTGAGCAAAGCTGAGATTCTTGGTTTTCAGGAGCTGCCATCCCCGTTCTTGGTCTTGAGCACAACGAGGCTAACCATGACAGGGATCAGGCAGATGGGAGTTATCACCAGGGCGAAGACGATAGCAGGTGGTGGGTCACTGAGCTCCTCTGTGGGACAATCCTTAAAGAACTTGGAGTGAATGTCCACGAAGACCTGTTCCACCAGCGGGTTGGGCCACGGGATCACTAGACAGTCAGATATCGCCTCTGTGCAGTTGCTTAGGTTACTATACAAACTGCAGTGACAGGAGGGTGTGCAGAAGATATCAGAGTTATCAGAATTTAGAGAAAAACATTTTTTGACAGATACAAACATGCTACTTACCCGCTCACCCTGCCCCAAGTGCACCAGTCGGTGCTGTTCATTGAAGACATTGTTTCGTCAAACTTGGTGAGACATTCATAGTTGAGCAGAGTGAAAAGGCAATCCATTGATGGCTTGCCAAAAAAGTCCTTACAGATATGACAATAATCCATACACTTGTGATGAGTATTCCCACAAGCTGCATGGATTAAAGAGTCAGAGAGAGAAAGAAAAGGCAATAAGAAATTCCATTAAATGATGTGTTCACAGAATCATCTATAGTAAGCAGATTGTTATAAAGTTATGTCACCTACCAAATGGCAAGGTGATGTCTTCATAAGTGGCATCTAAAACAGAGTAAAATCAGAGATTAACACTTCATCCAACAACAGCGTTAAATATTGGTAGTTTACATAAGTCTAATAAACAGTACAATACATTCTAAAACAGTACATAACATAATTCCCAAACAGATCTGAGACATTCAGAAAATCCCAGGAAATGTCATTGCAAAGATTTCTGCAGCTCATGAGTAACTCCATGAGAACTGAGGCAGGTATTTGCAGCTGTAGAAGGGAGACCACACACTCACCGCAGAGAAAGGAGAGGAATATCCCAATGAAACCAAGTGCTCCCTTCATGTCAGAAAAAATGAATAAAGGTGCGTTTTCCCCAACCGGTGACCATGTATCATAAACCTGAACTTCTTAGACTGAGTACAGCGAGGCATAACAGGAAGCCCGACAGGATGGAAGAGACGCAGTGTAACCTTCGGTTACCAGATGTCCAAACAGTGTTACCCGCAGTTACCAGATGTTCTTCGAAGATCTGTCTGACGGCCCTGCGCCTTGGCAGCAGCTCTTCCCCTCTCCAACACACGCTTCTTTAGGATTTTCTTCCTTTTTTTAAAGGGGTGGAGGCAACAAAGATTGTCCTCTCCATTCTCCCAAATAAAAGGGAGCACACCCAAGCTGGGCTGGACTCACATCTGAAAACCCTTTACTCTTTAACTCTTGTTCTGCTTTTTAGTCTCAGTTTCTCACAGTCGAAGGCCTGGCCAGCTCACAGCATGTGATTTATTTGCCTTTTGGGCTGCCTCTGCCAAATAGGAAACATAAGTAAACATTTAGGGCTTAGCGTTTTGGGGTGGATGTAATCATGACTCTGCAGGGTGTGCTGTGCAGACAGCCATTATTTCATATTTAGGTTAATTTCGACCAAACTTGGGAGAAGTAATTAGTCAGAGCTGACCAGCTGTTTAAAAGGCCAACTAAGTAACGGATATTTCCACAGACACTGTGGGAGACTTTTGTTTTTTATGTCATGAGGAGCTCATGACTGTGCTACATCTGTAAGGTAGTTTCTCACTGTCACCACTCACCACTTGAAAGAGCAGAGTGAAAGAGGTGCTTTCATTGATTGAATGAAAAATGGACTGTATGGTTCATGTTTTCTCACGACCAACTTGTTAATTTATGTCACTGGATCCACATGTTGGGCCTCTCACAACATCTGTTTGCCGAGCTGCATTTTGATTTAGTAATGACATCAGGAAATGTGTCTTTTCAGCAGAGGAGGAGCTCAGAGTTGGGGGGAGTTGGCAGGGGAAGGAGGGGGGACAGTCAGGGGAAGGAAAAAAAAAATAGAAAAGGGAAGGCACAGGAGGAGGAACAGTGAAAGGGGCGCTGCTCCAAAGTTCCAGTTGTTTCACAACCCTGGAGTTCATGCGTTGATCACAGACGTTGCATGGGGTGAATGACGAACAAATTCAGGAAGTTGAGCCAGGTGGGGTCTGCTTATAATGAGGTTTAAGTTAACCTTTAACCTCAAACCACTATGGGCCTTGTGTCTACTGCTGTTGACCCCACACTGGTAGAGACCTCCCGAGGAGTTTGTCTTGGATTCTCATGACAGTACACACAAGGGGATCTTGGCAGAAACCAGAATCTCTGTGCTCTGCTTTCTGTGTTTGTCAGTTCCAGGCCAAGCATATAAATGTAAGGAACTGATCCAAAACAATCCCCCGGTGGACACAAATACATAATCACCATTTTGTAACAGTAAAATATAGAACATGTAAATTGGACATGTGTATTTCTGCTGAATTATTTAAGTAAGAGAATCAAAACCTGACCATTAGCAGATTGATTGTGTTAGTGGGACACAGACATGCAATTACAGTCTACAGTACAGCGTAATAGAAAAAAGATGTAAACTTACTGGCAACCATCGACTCGGTTGACGGATAGCCTGTAGAGAAAGGAGGTCATGTTAGTCCAAGTATTTATACTTATGTTTGAGATTTTTCTCCTTTTTTCCTCCTTTGAAATACACAAACCTATTGTTGTGGTGGGTTGCACTGCTAGCTTTTCATTTACCAGACAAACCACTGTTGTGCATCCTGAAAGAAATGGAATATGAAGAACAGTGAATATTGGAATTCAAAGTCAAATTAAAATATGGTAGATTGTCTTGTATAAACAAATCTCATAAATTGTGAAAGTAGATGAGGTAAAGGAAATAATAAGGTGTGGGCAATGCATTCTTTATCTGCCACTCCTTCAGGGAAATCCTGATATTTTCCACATTTCAGCATTTTAACTGTCAACGCATCCAAGTCCCACAAGAGTAAAAAGTCTTATTTAAAAAAATAAAAGCATACAAAACTAAAACAGGGATCATATGTAGTTATCTGATGACAACATAATCAACAACCACTGACACAAAGAATCTATAAAAAACTGGGCTAGAATCACTTTATGACCCTTAAACCAAAGTGTTTAAGTATAAAACTCAATCATGAGACTCGCTAAGCTCCTTTCTAAAAGCCACTCAATCACTGAAAGCCCCTAAGCATTCCTTTTGAGAGGTGAGACAGAGGGCAAGTGAAGAAGTTATATCATAAGAAGTGAAGAAATGGACAGTATAAATCCTCTACTTACCCCAGATGAGAAGAGTCACCAAACACCCAGAAAACATAAGTGAGAAACTAGTGGCTGTCATTTTGCCTGACAATGCTCTGTCCGTCTTCCCTGGTGGGTAGGGATTACATATCTCAACCTTTTTGCAGGAAGGCTCTATAAAACAACAGGAAGCCCTCATTTCCTAGGATGGGCGGATTCACACAATGGGGCAGAGAGCCTCTGATAAGGTTAGAACTACTGTGGTCCACTGGTGCACCACCATCACTCTCTCTCTCTCTCTCTCTCCTTTTTTATCTATTTCTTTCTCTCATCCCACCCTCTGTTTTCAAACAGAAAGAGGGAAGTTAGGGAGAGCCCCACCCTCTTCTCCCCCCCCCCCTTTCCCTGTCCCTACTTTGGTCTTTGAATCATACTTTTTTTTAAATGCAAGCAAAATTAAGATGTCAATAAACGGTTCACACTCCAAGTGACTAATAGCATGAGAGCTGCCTTGGACGGAGAAGGGATTCACGCTGCTATTTGAATATCTGACAACTTCTCTAATGTTTTGCATGTTACGCTTGAAAATGTTATTTGGAACAACTTGGTAATTTTGTGGTGGGTCAATTTTTATCACCAGGAGCCTTGAAGCCAACTCACTGCACTAACAAGATGCATGGTTGTTAATCGCAACTACTAATCGTTAGTGCTTTTATGAGATTTTTTTTCTTTAAACCCAAAAGTTGCAGCTTACTTCATAGAATCTGTGATGAGAAAGGGTTTAACTGAAGAAAAAAAAAAAACTTGTTTGTTGGAATTGATGTAGTTTAGGTTGTGTTTTAGCCATTTGCTACACAAGCTCACTCTCAGAAACTCATAGACGTTACCTATTCAATTAAGCTGAATACATGATTTTGATCTTACAGTAAGCCTAACCCTAACACTTCCTGGGCAGGTGGGTGTTTAAAGGTTTAAGGTATTCTATGCATGCATCAAATCTTAGAAAGTTAACCTCTCCAACAACACCTATGATCTACCTGAAACATTTTCTCGTGTTTGGTTCTGCAGCGACCCTGTCAGTTGCCTGTGCTTCTCCTTTAATTTCTTTTGGCTGCTTTAAAGTTTACAAAACTACAAAAGTAGTGGACACTAAAAAATGTATAAATGCCAAGAGGACGTTCCTCCTTCCAAAACGAAAGGGAGTCTGGGGCTTACTTTCACTTTTGTTGAGTCAAGGAGGAGAGGCCACGTATGAATGTTGTGTAAACAAACTGCAGCTAAGCTGCATTTCCTGCATAGTGTGCCTTTAATGAACAAACAAACAAAATGTACAACTTTTTTTAAAGAAGTACTCCGTCAAAAATGATGCAGCACAAAAGATTGAACTTTTTTTTTTATTTCAAACTTTCTCATTTTGTGGAAACATGTTGCCTTATTACCCACAATGCAACTGCACAGTCTCAAGCAGCGCCTGATTGAGAACTTCACACGCCCAGATTTATAAACCTGTAATCTTCAGATCCAACAATCGCTGACTCACATGACATCACTTGAGGCAACATCAGATTTGGCACAGCCCCATCTGGAGCCACAAAATGTTGATAAGATGTTATTCACACAGGCTAAAGGACGACCACAGACCAGGAAACAGACTATAATGGGTTTTAGTTTTTGTTTGCATACAGCTTTTTTTTACCCTAACTGGGTTATGTGTCTCCAATAGGGCTTAGGGGTTATTTCAATGGTTAAAAAAAATGTGATTTTAATTTTCAAAGTCATTTTCAAGCTGGCCTAGAAATAGAAATGCAGTTTCAAAAAGTGTGAGCTTCCTATTTTGGAAGTTTATTCAAAATGAATGCAACCCCTTTGCTGTAGAGCTATGCTATACTCTTTATTACTGTTGTTGAGTGAATAATATTTGTGTTACACCATCAGGGCTGATGAGTAATACCCCCCCACACACACCAGCCCTGAATCTGACGTCACACTGATCCTTTGCGGTGAATGAGGCGGCAGGGATGTCCTCTCTGAAGCCGAGGCACTCGCTCACTCCACGTCACTGAAGGATGAGTGCTCTTTCTCAGCTGCTGGACTTGGGACGGAGCCAGGTAGCTCAGGGCTAAAATTGCTTCCACATTTCACTTCAGAAAAAAAAAAAGGAGGCCACACTTTTTGAGCTGACTTCCCACAAAGAGACACTTAAATACATCTGCCTTAAACTTTGAATGTGAAGTTAAAAAGCTGTATGGAAAAAGGAGCCTGACAAGTTTCACATGTTCTGTTAAGGGGAAAGTAGGTTAAAAGTTAACATTGCACGTCTGTTTCCTATGAATAAATGCTTCTTATGTACAGAACATGCATTCAGTATTTTAAATCAGTTGGGATAATTATTCCATCAGCTTCTTTGTGAAACTTTTTATCTCATAAAGCTGCACCATATTTGAAGATATGAGCCCAGCGGAGACAGGTGCCAAGACCAACACACACTGTGTACATTATAGACAATTAAAAACTTCCTGCAGATAACAGCCGTGCTCCCCACGCTTATCTTCCTGTGTGTGTTTGCTTTTGTTTGACAGGTCGGTATCAACATAGCACGAGCTACTTGAAATACCACCGTAGACATGCCAAACATGCTGTATCATCTGAGATAACTCTGCTCACTGAATGCATAATTACCAAGCAGGAATGCACAGCAAGCCTAAAGCAGAACCAGAGAGCAGAAAGGATTAACAGCAGCACGGTGATCAGGAAGAAGCACTGTGAGGCTCTCGTGCAGCATGATATCACACTAAACCATGTAAAGTCAGGCTTCTTTATCTGAATTAGATGTTTGTGTGGCATCCTGGGATGAAATGCGGCTGAACAGTGCCATCTTGTGTGACAGAAGAGCAGCACGTCTGTGGTTTCCTTTTATCCATATTATCAAGGGGTTTATTTTGAATTAATAAGCTAAAAGTTAAACTAAGGGCATCACTGAGAATCCCTGTGTTATGATCAGTGATATGATACATGGTTACTAAATGAATATATGATTTGTTGACTCGTATATCCACAACATTGAAACCAGCTTGTGTAAATAAACAAATAAAAAGGGCCATGGTTCTTTAATGAATAATTGAAGAATATAAGACTACAGAAAGAAAAAAGAGAGAAAAATAATTACATTTTTATTTATTATTTAAGTAATTAATTATTTAAATAACTACAAAAATAGGTTACAATTCCTTTGAGGAAGTGAAATGAAAAGGTTTTCTAAAAAAAAAAAAAAAAGCACGTAGGTTTCATAGGGTTAAATGGCAGCATTACCTCTTTTAAATATCCATGGTGACTTATTTATAACGTGCATCATTTAAGTTACGTGGAAATAGTTTGTGGAATGCATGTTGCTTCCTTAATATGAGTAAATAGGAATTTCCTGTTTTCGAAATGAAACTTTAAATAGACCTACTACGTTTAATGGATGTGGATTTGTTAAAGGATTGCTCAGTAAATTTTACCCTTATATTACAGGTCCCCTTCTGCTCATAGGGTCGACTCAACACAAACCAAAAACATGTTTTTGTCATGTTTTGGGCTGAAGTTGGATTTTACGTGGGGTACGTGATGGCATCAGTGGAGAACAAAATGCGCCGAGCTCTCCCTGGAGGTGAAATGCGGAACAGCAACTGAACTGTTTCCACCCGATAAAACTCCACTGTGGGAGTTTTCAACTATTGATAATTTTTATTCTCAACATTTTTGGATAGTGTATATTTCATCCGCACAATCTGCGCAATCCGGGTAATTAGCCCTTTTATCATAATGCTTTCTGTATTTTTGAATGGTGGATTTGTATTGCTATTTATTTTCTAAATAATCACTAAAATATTTCCATCTGATTTTTTAATTTAGTATTTCAATAGCTCATGAACATGCCGATTAAAACCCACAGGGCGTCACGCATTTAGATGGCGATCTAGCACTCTGGACAGTTGCATCAGTTCCTGTGTATGCGTGTAAATGGCTGTGCCGTGGCTGCTGCTCCACGCTACTTTTTATTCCCAGGACGCAGAATAGTAATAAATCCTCCTCTGCTAGGAAAGGCTGTGATCATAATAAAGACGTCACCCTCCTGCTCGGGTTGGCTCGACCAAAGCCAAGTGCGCAGCTATTTGTAAGCTACAACAACAACAACCTCCAGCACCATGCCCATGGATAACGTAGGGATTTCTCTGAGATCCCCTCGCCGTGCGGAGACGATATCTGCGTCAGATCCATAGCAAAGACAGCCTTTTAATTGCTCCGGATCATTCGACTGTTAAAAAAAAAAAAAAAATCAGACAGGGGACTCGATCGCGTTGCAGTCTCTTCGCAACAAATACGACGCAAGCCGTTGGATTTGAAGGTATTTAATAACTGCGACACTGGATGTGGAGGTAAACGTGCACACGCGTCCGCTGCTGGAATAACGTGCTGTCATTGTGGTGCTCGCTGCGCACGTCTTTAAAGTGTTAAACATTTAAATGGATACTGTGTGGCTCCGTCTCAACGGGGCTGCAGCTACAGGACGTAGCGCACTTCATAGCTGTGGCTGAAACGTGTGCACGACCCGTATAGTCCAGGGGTGGGAGAAAAACATGCACTGTAGCAGTTTCCCGAGCTCAGTTATGCCTTTGTACTTATTTTTGATTCTGTTTTAACCCAAACATGGAAGTTGATGTGCACTAAGATTATTATGAAACACAGAAAAACTGTACTACGCACTTTTCTGCTCCGCTTCATATTGCTTTTCTGGAGAGGCACGCCCACTCCTAAGCAATGTGGATGCCCCGTGCTGCTAAATTAATATTATTCTTTTATTTGTATGTGCACGATAGGTCTGCTCGCTTTTTTGGTCAGCCGCCATCCACGCTTAAAGCAAAGGAGCAGATCCTACACTGAGCAGTTTAAAGCACCAGTGTGTGGAAGGCATTTTTTCACATTAAATGTCAGTTTTGTTTTTCCAACAGCAGGGGGCGCTCTTTCAGATAGACTTCATGTGAAGGTGAATGGGGAAGTTTTATGTCTGAGAGGAAGAGGGAGGAAGTGTGTTGTACTTGGTAATAAATACATCATAATTTTCCATAAATTACATGAGGGACATGACTTCTTACATAAAGATCATACAAATGTATATTAGATGATTTTTTTGGGAATTATTATTAGAGGATAAATTCCCTTTATACTTATTGCTAAGTTTCATATACATGTTATAAAGCTTTGTAGGGTTGTTATTATAAGTAAGTAATTAGTTAGTAGTAATTAATAAGTAAGCAATTATTTTCTTAAAAGAAAAACATACATAATTGTCAAAAATGCAGTTTTTTACAGGTAGTTCCCCCTTTAAACACCTTTTGGGATATAAAGACCTATTTCCACAATAGAAATAATCATATTTACTGTGCATTTTTCTGGTTTGTTAAATGGTATCTGTATCTTGTTACAGAGTCATGGAGGAGACAGCTGCTGCAGCTCCAGCCCCTGGCCCCTGTGCTGCCCCTCCGACCCCAAGACCTCTGCCTTCCTCCTTCGTACCCTCCCGCAGCCTGCTGGAGTGGAGACGGAGGGTTAAGTCTGAGTATATGCGCCTTCGCCAATTAAAACGCCTTAAAAAAGTCGAGGAGGTCAAGGTGGGTGAACCCTGCTGTATGCATGAACTTGCAGCAGGTGTGCGTTTTAATATGCATCACTGTGTGTGTGTGTGTGTGTGTGTGTGTGTGTGTGTGTGTGTGTGTGTGTGTGTTTATGTGTCTCACAGTGTGTGTGACATGCTCTTTGTCTTCTGTTTGATTCCAGACCCTGTTCATGTCCAACAGGCAGAAGATTGAGGAGCAGACAAATCTCCTGAATGCAGAGTGGTCCAGGCTCAGGATTCAGTCCATCCCTCTGTCAACATCAGGTGGAGCTCTGGCCAACAAGAAGGTGTGTGTGCGCAAAAGGGTGTAAAATAATAGCCGTTGCAACACATCGCTTCACATTCCAGCCTGCCTGCACTGTCCAGCTCTGTCTCCATGCTCTCTGGCTCTCCCTGTTACCCAATGCAACCAAAACTGTATGAATGTAGAAAACTCCTTATCTCCATTATGTTGCGTCCTTGTGTTCTGCTCTGATTCCCACCTGGTTGCCAGGTGTTATTTAAATATGTCAGGACAAAGCTGTGTCCCAGAATTGGATCATGTGACGGCCTTAAAGTGGTCCCTCGCTCCGTGGAAGCTTATACCACAAACAGCCTGAGGGCATCACGGCATCTCTCTGTTCTCACATGCTGCCAGGGTCCACTTTATCATCTTTACTGGGTTAATTTACCCTCTGGAATATAGGGCAGCATGTGAATTAAATTATTTTGTTATATAAATGTCAGGACGCTTTTTCTATCATGGTGTCGGTCTCCTCTGGTTCTCTTTCAGATGTGTACAGTGGAGTTTGGATTCCCTGAATTCAAAGCTCAAGCCATCACTATGCGGCCGCTATCCACAGTGGCAGGAATCCCCTTCATGTACTCCTGGTCTCCTCTGCAGCACAACTTCATGGTATGACATGTTGTGGTTAACGCAGTGACAGTGTTATTACAAGTGCAGAGCACGCTTTGCATATCATTTTACTCTTTCACCTGATTCTAATTTACGTGTGTTCAATGGACATGATCCTCCATGCCATGAGTTGATTAAATGGATGGAACATTTAAACCAGTTGGAGAAACTTTAGAACACATGTCTTCAAGCTAAAAGTACAGTGTGTCCCAAAAAAAGTTTTATTTTGAAAATACAATATAGTTTTTACTGGCACTATGCTCACAGGACACAAACTGCTCTTGCAACATTATTTGATTTACATTTGCTATATTTCCAATGTGTGTACTATTGATTTTATTGGTTTTGAACTATTGATTTTTTGTTGGGATTTTTGTTGCTCAGGTGGAGGATGAGACATTCCTTCACAACATCCCGTACATGGGCGACGAGGTGCTGGAGCAGGACGAAGCTTTCCTGGAGGAACTCATCGACAACTATGATGGTGTCCATGGAGACAGAGGTATGTCTTTCATATTTAATAGCAATACATCTTTTACTTTGGATGTTGGTGAATCATCTGCTGATGATGCAGCTGATGTCATATCACTTATTAAATCCCGGCTTGTTAAATGTTTCTCAGAGGGGGGCTTCATCAGCGACGAGGTATTTAAAGAGCTGGTGGAGGCCTTGAGCCAGTACTCGGACCAGGAGGAGGAGGAAGAGGAGGAACCGGCCGTGATGACGCCAGCGCCATCGGTGGCGGCGGAGGTGACGGGAAAGAAGGAGGATGACAGGGTGATGAGGAGGAGCTCAGTGGAGGGTTCAGAAGAGACCAAACCTGGTGCTGTTGGGTTCATTAAGAGGAAGAGGAGGAGCACGACTGAGGGTGAGGAAGCCTTCAGCTGCTTTTGCGTGGTCAGACTTTGTCCCGCAGCGTGAACAAGGCCGCCACTGTTCCTCTCATTGTGCCGCACAGCTGCCACGAGGTCGCCCTGCCACAGCAATCCTTGCACTGGCATTGTTTACTTTAAAGCTGCCCCTGTGTCCCTGCATGGGCACAGTGTGTGAGGGAACCTGTTTGTCCATGACACTGATATGTCCCGGCTCTAATTACAGAGCTTAATGACCTCTCGTACAGAGCTTTGTGGGAAATGAGGCTGTGTGCACACTGCAGAAACTTAGTGATAGTGAAAGCACACCAAGCCTCTGCCACATAATCACATCCATGAATGATGGGTCCTTGAATAAAATATACTGAGGAAAGAAAACTGCACTGTTTGTATTGCTTTATGACTTTCTGTTTCTAGAACATGTAATTGCTAACTGGCATGCTGCATAATATTTAAAGAGCACATTGCATAAGCTTCATTTGTGAATGTGTATCAAAACCTGTTTTGTGGATAAAACTGTATAACCGGCTCTGTTTCTGTGTCCCAAAGTTAGGGACGTGTCCTGCAGCAAGAAGGTCCCAAACGATAAGATTTTTACAGCCATCGCCTCGATGTTCCCTTACAAGGGCACCACGGAGGAGCTGAAGGAAAAGTAAGAAAAGTGCAGTGAATCTGGGGATCTATGTGCACAATGCTGAACAGGCCGTTGCTTAGTTTTCACCATGGAGACGCAGGCTGTCAGGGAGGAAAGTAATAATGGTGGCTCCCTCTCAGGCTCTCTGATTTAAAGGAGCCGATTCATCAGCATCTGAAAGAGCTTTTTCTTAGCAAGAAACACCTACAGTGTCACCTAGCAGCAACTTAAATCGAGAACACTAATGCTGTGGTGAAAACACTCCCTGTCACCTCCACAGGTACAAGGACCTCCTGGAGCCACCCAGCCCAGTCAAGCTGCCCCCACACTGCACCCCCAACCTGGACGGGCCCTTTGCTAAGTCCGTACAGCGGGAACAGTCCTTACACTCCTTCCACACGCTCTTCTGCAGGCGTTGCTTCAAATACGACTGTTTCTTACACCGTAAGGCCTCGATTTAGGTCATTTCTCTTGTAGATTAATTTTACTTTGTATTCTATTGACTATTTAAAGATGTAGAGAGAAGACAGCTCCCATAAAGTGAAGCCAAACATATAGAAATGTCTAAGAAATCAGTTACAATTTTCTGTATTTGATGAATGCATGTCATTTTAATTTTTCTCAATGATGGTTTCTGTATTCAGATGCCAATTACATGCATACTGCATGACAGGGCAAGCTTTGAAAGGGCAGATGAAATATGTACGGTATGGAAAAGCATGCAGCTTGGAACACAGCAAAAGTCGTTTTTATTGGATAAACATCATAAAAACAGGGAGCTTTTGCAAGGCATCTGATGTGCTAAGTATGTTCTCAAATACTTAACACACACATAGACCTACTTACATGTTTGTACTGTTGGAGGAACTGGAGATGCATTGTCCATCTATATGTTCATTGTATAATTCATTCCCATTGAGACCAGATAATAACATTGTGATTATTCTACGGCTTCTCAGCTATTTTTGTTTTTTTGCCCTGAGGATATTTACAATAGTCTGATTTTGTGTTCTTCTTCTTACAAAGCTTTCCATGCTACACCCAGTGTTTACAAGAGGAAGACGAAGGAGATCCGCATCGAGACTGAACCATGTGGCGTCGACTGTTTCCTGTTACAAGTGCGCTTGTCTCATAATTATTCAGCCCATTCATGCATTTTGTACTGTAGTACGTGCATCTTGTTGTTTACTGATTCTCGTGTTTGCATGCCTCGTCCTCTTCTGAAGGAAGGGGCTAAAGAGTTTGTGGATCAGAATATGTTACGGTCACAGAGGTCTCGAAGGCGCCGAAAGCAGCAGCAACAGCAGCAACAGCAGCAACAGCAACAGCAGCAGCAACGCTCCACCTGCTCCACCTGTCCTGGCCCATCTGCGGCTGCCGAGGAAGGAAAAGAGGTCTACAGTGACCATGAAACCACCTCGTCCTCAGGTAGGATACTGAGCTTACAGCATAAGGTGAAGTCATGATACAGCATGTGTTATTTAGCAGATGTTATATAGCTTTCTACTACTTATTGCATGTTGTTATGAGAGCTCATAACAGCATGCAATAAGTAGCTACTCAGAATGAAATGAAATCAGATACAGCCTGGAAATGACTGCCTGCTCTGAGGCCTCCTACAGTATAGGCACGGCTATTTGAATGTGTTCTGAGTCACTGTATGACTGAGTGGATGCATCATTTACCATAACCTCCCCCAAATCCCTCCTATTCTGGCTTTTCTGTAAGGCTGTCTGCCCCGACTGACTGCAGCCCTTCAGAAAAGTGAAATTTGGCCCGAGATGACAGCCAACAAGTCATATCCTGCTCTCCCCTCTGTCTCCCTTCCATCTCCTCTCAATATCAGCTCTCTCATGCCAAGCAAAATAAACCAGGCATTAGTTTTGCATACTTCAGCCCCTACATAAACACTTTGTTCCTTCTTCTCCTCCTCCCACTGTGTATTTTTTTTTTCTGTTGACATCTTCATGTGGAGAGCAGCGGGAGGTAAAACAGAGCAATCTCCCCTGGCTTTTTATTGTCCCCTCCTCCCCTGGAGCTCTCAGGTTGTTGTTCATCACCGTCAGTGCCTCGCTGGAAGTCTGTTAGTTTTGGAAACAGCTCGTGCTCAGCCAGTGACTCAGCAGACTCTCCTGCACGTGTTGTGATAATGTGGAAAAAACAGATTGTTGAGCAGATTAATAAAGATACTCAGTGCTGGAGCGTGTGGCCACAGCAATGCTGCATTCAGCCTGTTGCCAAGCAACATTCGGCTCCCTGCCTCGAGCTGTGGGTGTTCGAGCATCAGTCTTGAATATCCAAAAAGCTAAATCAAAGCCGCGGTCCTGTGTGTGTGCGTGTGTGTGCATGCAGATACACAAAAACGGCACAGAGAAATAGCTAAGTGTGTCAGTGCAGGGTTAAATTAGCATGCCTGATGTGTGTGTGTGTGTGTGTGTGTGTGTGTGTGTGTGTGTGGGCAGATAAAAAAAGCTGTCAAAACTGCCTTTTCCAA
>JAOWBC010000458.1:7430405-7447772 GCA_028566105.1 Hypoplectrus providencianus
TAAGATATCTAAACTGAACAATAAATGTCCTGAGGTGCATTAGCCTGTATATTAATTTTGCTAGTTTTCTTTTATAATACTGGAGGCAATCTCACCAGACTTAGAGTAAACTTTGGGGACATGGAGGACGGTGATGGCTGTGACCTGAGTTCTGCTTGGTGTGTAATTGAGAGCATTATCTGATTTATACAATGCAACCAGGAGGAAGATCTCAGATAGGTGCAAGAGGTTTCAGAAGACTGGGGTGATGTGCTTTTAGCTTTTAGTCCCTTTTTAGATGCTGCTGTTTTGAATTAGCTGCAGTTAAGAATGGTTAAAGCTGAGCCCTGTTGTCTGAAAATTATATTTCCTCACAACAAAATGGAAATTTGGAGGAAAACATTTTTCATCGGATGTATTACTAAATCAGCTCTGGGACATTAAAGAGGTTGCTAATCGACAACTTTGGCCACCCAGGAGAGAAAATGAGGAAAAGTCTTGAGAGGCAGTTTAATGTTCTCAAGGTCCCAACTTATTTCGAAAAAGTGTTTCCATCTCTTGAACAACAATGAAAAAGTCTCTTTTCTCATGCAAATCTTCAAAATACACAGAGAAAACTATTTATGAAAACTTGACTTGACCATTTCCCTGGAAGCTTTAGCAGCTGCAACCAGAAATGGTTCAGTTGTTCAGAAGTACAAGCTTTAGCCTCACACATAAAGGTTTGGACTTGTCTTTTCTGAGTGCACTGTTAATGTCCCCCCTGTGTGTGCTTGGGCTTTCTGTCACAGTCCAAAGAAATGCAGGTCAGCCAGAGACATTAAATTGCCTGTAGGTGTGTGTTTGTCTGTCAGTCAATGTGCTTGCTGTTTAATGGACTGGCAAAATGTCCACACTGTCTCCCAGCCTTTGTACCAATGCATGCTGGGAAAGGCCTCAGCCCCTGAGGGTTCGTACCATCAATAAATGGACACTAGGACTGGATCGATGCGGGTTATGCTGTTGTAAAAGATATATGGCACCTAAAACAAAGCAGCAAAGCAGCCAAAATTGTGTGAAAGTGGTATAATAGGCCAGTATGTCTTTAAAATCCTTGTGACAGAATTAGTTTTGCTTTATCAGCTACATTTAAAACAAATGGCGTAATTTCTCAGTCATAACCGTTTTATCCCGAGCAATATTTCAGGCCAGAATGATGTCTGATAACCAGCAGGGACCATTGTGGGGAGGATTGAAAGGCACACCAATCTTTAACGACGAGCTGATGTCCTGCATTAGCATAATACCTCTGAATCTGAATGATCTATTAAACCGAAGCATCTATCAATGATGAACAGTAAGCCGGGGCCCATGCAGACTAAATATAGCTGATCCGGTAAAGGTCTCAGACAGGGATGGAGCAGAGAGTCTCTGTGCCGCAATTTAATCCTGAGACTGCAGCTCATCAGGGAGACCTGCTCTAATTTTCTCCGTCATCTGTAATACTGTGCTGCAAACCGCTCATCTGGTCTCAACTCTTTTCTTGTAATAAGGTGCAGAGTTGTCACGGGGGGATTAAATGGTGGAAGAAGTATATTAGATATTGATGTTTTTCTAGAAATCCATAGATATACAGTGAAAAACACATTTGTCATATGTCAGCCTCTCACTTTATCAGTCTGTCTCTCCTTGGGTCTTAATATCTTTCTCTTTGTTGCCTGTTGCTTTGTTGCCTATTTGCATTTGGGAAATTAGTCTAAATGCACTATTGAGATTATTATCCATTTCATAAACGATCTATTTCCAGATACTAATATACCAATTTAAGTATGCAATAGACATTTAAAAGTGACCGGTCATTTTGGATATTAGTTTACATATCTCTTGTAAAATGGAAGGTCTATTTTAGTTAAATTCATATACTCAAGTAGATTAAAAAGATAATCTGACTTTAACTGAATGGAATCCAATATAATCTCCATGTATGATGATATTAATGCATTAGAAATGTCTGGCTGTTCCAATAAGTATGGGTATCGGCCTTGTCCCAGATGTAATAAATTTGAGGCTGCATTCAGACGCTTGAATAAACACTCAAAAGCCCACATTGGAACCTGACAACCCTGCTCTAATTTAGGATTAGAGGATTTTAGGAAAAGAGGGAAAGATGACTTTAAACGTCTGATTTGTGTCATCTGTGAGAGGAGGAGGGAAATAGTAAGTGAATAAAAACAAGGGAGTGCAGGAGTGCTTCAAAATAAACTGCTAAATTTGACATCAATGGTTAGATTTATGAATGCAGCAGTTCAGAAACAAGGCTGATGTGTTCTCATTAAAGTATGTCAAGGATTAGAAAAAAATCTTACCTGTTATCCAAAACAGGCCTAGGTCATCATGGATGTAAATATACTCTGAAATAAAGAGGTGCACAAGTAAGTGTATGTACACCAAATGATATTCTGGTTTTGTATGAATGCTTTTTGGGAAATATAAACTGACCTATGGTGGTAAACCAGGGGTCTACCTCCCACGGTACATAACCGTAGATAGGAGGGAAGGCGCCACAGTTGGACTCAGATACGTAGCCTTGTGTTGTTACCGGAGGGTCGGTTTCATTTGGTCGGAAGAAGGCCTTCAGTGGGGCGTAGACGTTGTATCTCACCCCGGATATGCAGCCAATGAAGCCGGGAGCGTTATGCCTCTGGATCTCATAGTCAATGTCACCAACCTCTGAAAGAGCAGACGTAAGTAATAAGACATAAATAAAGTTATGAAATGATGAATGTGATAAAGTCTCTCTCCAAACACAAACATGTCTTTTTTTAATTTAGTTTCCTACATAATATGTTTAGAAGCGTCTTGATCTACTCTTTCTCTCTAATTGAAGAATTCCAGATCAGGCCCTGTCCAGACTGTAGCGTTTCTTCAGCTGTGTCTGCTCTGTCTGATATTGATTTACAAGATAAGGAGTCTCTTGTGTGAAGAAATCAGCAATATCAGACATATCTGAATGGTGAGCCTGAATGTTGTTAGCATCCTTTTCAGCTTGTATCTGGAAGAAGCTGAAACAGCATTAGTGGTTGTGAAACAAAATTAATATCTGTTTTCACATTCTGTACTGTACTGAGGTTTTGGATTTCCTCTACTGCTTTTTAATTTATTTTTGTAGTTCTGATATTCTTAATGCAGCTCAACCTGTTTGAACCTCAGACATCTCTCTACTTACAAACTGTGCTGTGACATGAAGACAAAAAATTCAGAGTGTAAGGGGAGTTTAATAACATATATAATATTTGACAAATTAGATATTTACCCATCACTCTTCCCATGAACATGGACTTTGGAGAGTCAAACCTGGCGTCTTCTACTAAGGTTATTTTTTCCACAATGGGCTCCATGTAATCCACCTGTTGGTAAGATAATATGAGGAATATTTTGTTGCTTTTAGAGTCAGGGTGGCTTTTTCCAGTCTTACAGTTAGAGACTTTCTTGACCTGGTAAATAATTCAATAGATAACAACGTGAAGCACAGATCAGAGTTTACACAGTGGCAGCATGAACCTGTGTTTTGATGGTTCTGTTATGTCTGGTAATGTTGACATAGTGGGGGTATCCATCTGCCAGGTTTCGGTGAGTCAGCTGGTACTTGTGGGTGACGAGCCCCAGCTTATACCTCAGATCTACACTCCCTGTAGAGAGAGAGCAAACAAAAGACATTAATACTGCATTACACCAACTTCTGCATTTGTTTTGTTTACTGTGAGTCATCAATGTGTGAATGCAATAAATTAGCTGTCCTACATTTGTATTTGTGCTTAACAAATTCTCAGTTGTTTCTGAGATTTTCATACCATCGTTCTTGAGTATGATCGCAATATAGTCTTGGACAAAGGAGCTGATGTAGAGTAACACAGCTGGCGTGTGAACAGTGCTGAAACTGAACTCGATGTCATCTGCAGTATCGTTGTATCCCAGGCTGAAGTTGTCGTAGTGTGGGTCGATCCAATTGGCCCACGCCGCCTCGTCTGATATAGGCTTTTTTCGTATGTTGTATTTTAACCACGAGCCAACTTCAAAATAGGCTCCGATATCTTAAAAAAAGATCATTTTTGAATTATATATCTGTTGCAATTTATTGAGATGCTATGTGAAAGGTTTCTCAGAAACATGACTCACCTTTATGGCAGTAGAAACCATCATAAGCTGTGTTGTTACAGTCACAAGTGTAGGAAGCGTAGCCCTCTATACACTGGCCGCTGTTTCGACATGGTATGGTAGCATTGAGGCACTGTCCGGTACAGTTCCTCCGTATGCCCTGTTCTTCATTTACTTTCCCTTCTAGATCCAGAGGAACGCCGTTCATTCGCAGACCTCGAAGACACCCCAAGAAAGGTCTGAGGGTGCGGTTGGCTGCACCTGATCCAAAAAAATACTGTTGTCAATAGTGATTTGTCTTCATTTTAAGGTCAGAGAGAATACACTAAGTGCATTGTTTGTCATGCCAGATTTTCACCTCAGGCAACCTACCTACTAGGACAGGATGCGTAAACTTCATGGTGACGAAAGTCTGACCTGGAAAACGTGTGACAGCCCAAGGCTGATAATCAACCTTGATCCGGGCGAGCTTCACATTGATCTCAGCCTGAACAAAGTGCCACTCATTGTCATTGAGTGGCACAGGGGAGCGTAGAGTCACATTAAGGATGCCGTCGCCAACCATGAAAATAAATACAAGGTTATGGGTGGCTGGAAGAGAAAAGACGACATAGAAATGATCATGAAGCAACAATTCTTAGATACATCTTTCAGTTTGTTAGAGGAGAATAGCTCCCTAGTAGCAGATGATTTGACTCACTATTCAGTTCTATCCGGATGAAATTTCGAAGTTGGTCATCAGAGTTCTCCACGAAGACTCCAGGAGCACGATAGGTTTTGAAGTGAAAGGAGATGTCAGCGCTGGAGCCTGGCTTAAATGTAGGGAAGGTGATGTAGGTGGGCTTGGTGAAGGCTATAGTGTTCCAGATATTTCCTGTGGACAACAATTAAATGTACGTTAGGCTAGAATGGCACTCAGAGAGTGCAAACCTGTGCAAACTCACTTTTCCCATTATTCTAATATTAAATGACACAGAACAAATGTTAGCAATAGTGAAAAACTATTTGAAAAAGTCAGATCTGCTCCAAAACTTCATCTTTGGCTTATGCTGCTGCTTCCACCAAATCTAAATTGGATTTAAATTGGGGCAGCAGTTTTCTTGTAATCCTGCCGAATCCAAAATTTTCAAGCTTACTGTCGCCATGGCAGCGGAGGGGCCCAACGGTGAATTGTGCTTCTGAGCCGGTCCTGTTGGTGTCTCCGACCACCACCTTCCTCACAGGCAGATGGTCTCTCCAGTCCAAATAGCCCTTATCTGAATACCTGGAAAGCGGCAGTTTAGACGTCATTGTCACTGTGACCGATGAAATGTAAACCTGCTCTCTATGTCCAACACTCACCACTGTCGATAATCAGCATCACAGTTGCATTGAAACTTGGGATCGGTGCAGGTTTGGTTGATAGCGCAGCCACACTTTTGGACCTCTCTGAATGTTCCACCCCAGTAATAGTGACTCTCATTGTTGCGCCCAATCCAGTAACCAAAAGGTCTTCCATCTATTTTGAAAGAGAAACTGTATTAGTTCACGTTTCTTCTCTTTTTTTTCAATCAGCACACCACCAAATGAATAAACTAGAGCCCAACAGATATATCAGTAGATTGATTTTATCAGACAATATTGGCCAATCAAAGGTCATCCGTATCTATGTATATGTGGTTATCCAAACTTTTTTAATACAGTATATGATGCAGAAAATGTTGCTTTGCTAGTTTTATTATGTTTGCTGTTAATTTTATCTATTTATTTAGCTAGATATTTTATTCCTATTCTTTATTCTCCTGTCACGATAATTACTATATTGTAGACTATAAACTACAATGTGTTATCTTGACAGGCCTAGTTATAAATACTGTTCGTATAATGTATGACAACGTTCAATATTATTTAATCAAAGTTAATGTCTGAAGAAGTAGCTCACCATTTTGCAAATGGTGAAAAGTCAGTTTACAATCTGTATAAAAGGTTTATTTTCATTTCAGCTAAAAATATTACTATATTAGCCAGTATGTCAGTTATTGATAAATTTTATAAATCAGTCTCTAAATTCCCATATCATTTGGGCTCTAGAATAAACCCAGTAGTCCTGCTCACTGGGGGTGTTGAGGAGACGGGACTTGTAGCAGGAATAGTCGATCCACTGTTCGCAGTACATAGACGTGTTGGCCAGAGCGGTGACTTCATCCCAGGAGGCATTCCAGTAGTTGACGTCTCCAATATACGGCCTGTCTATTGAACTCCCAGTCACCTTGGTGCCATCCACACGATCGTTCAGGATCACTGTCCAAGCTTTATATGCTGTGGAAAGGCAGGACATATATAGGTCACAGTGATTGAATGTTAAAGGAGAAAGATGGAGGGAATATTAATGTAAGAAAAATGAAAAGTATGAAGAGAAATTGACTTTAAAAAGAAGAGTTATAAAGAGAAAATGCGCTCTTTCCTTGACAGAGAGAGAGAGAGAGAGGGCTAGAAACAGCTGGACCTATCTAGCTTTACGAACTCTTAATTCCCCATGAAATTTCAGCACACATTCCTCATTAAAGGAATGTGATAACCTGACTCCAACTTTTCATTAACGACCCACTGAGGACCGTGCAAACACTGAACACAGTGCTGATGAAGCTGTATTGTGTTAGTGACAGTGATGACTTACACTTCATCTTGCAGTACACTTCAAATGGTTTTAGTGGCCCGCTGAGATCAGGATCGATGGTGTAGTTTCCAGACCAATACTTGCCACTGAGTCGGTAGGCCTCACATGACTCTTTATAAACCGCTGTTTTTGAAAAGCAAGATCAATTTGTTACTATTAGGAAGAAAAATGGTACAGGCCAAGCGTAATCAACTGCAAAGAAATACTTATCACAGTGAGGAAATTGCCGGCCAGCACTTACACATGTGACACACTTCTCCTTTATAGCCAGTGTTCTCACACAAACAGATGAAGTCATCCCAGGACTGGATGCATCTGCCCTCATGTTCACATGGATTTGGAGTACATCTGGAAACAAATGACATGCTTAGTCCTGGGGCAACACGCTGGTTAGCACTCTCGCCTCACAGCAAGAGAGTGGCTTTAAGTTGTCCGTAGGAGTCAATGAGAGCATGAATGTTTATTATCTCTTAAGGCCAGCCCTGCATTAGTCCTGTGACCTATCCAGTGTGTACCCAAACCCAGGTTTGGATAAGCAGTTAAAGATAATGGATTGATGGATGCTCAATCCTACTATTTGTGATGTTAGAAATTATGTTTTTTTTTCTTTCATTTCCAAGAAGAGCATTCAGATAAGGTGTTATGGAGTGAAATTTACTATGAGGGAAATGCAATCAGCTCTTAAAAAGTCATGTCTGCCTATCCAGTCAAAGAAATATTGAATTATATCACATTTGGCATCACCATGAAAGGGGATAGACAGTAAGAAAATATAGAAAAATCAATCCTTACAGGAATACATGTACTTTTTGGTGCAAAGGAGTTACATAATTATAAATTTAGATATCATGAGAATATAGTTTAACAATGTCCTTTTGCCATTTTTGTTCATATTTTTTACTATGGGGATATTTCCTACCTGTCAGTGATGCCACAGGTGCCCAACAACAGCTCAGCGTAGCGCCCCCACTGTCGTTGCAGAATAATGTCGATATCAAGTTGTTCATTGTCTATGAAGATATGCTGCATGCAGCCGTGGAAGCGGTTCAGCTTCGTCTCACACTTTCTTATTGTGTTATTGGTTTTTGGGCAACCTGAGTGCAAGAAAGGAGATGCATGAATTGGACCGTACATATTTGTAATTTGATTTAAGTACGATATTAGGTCTTCACCTCACCTCCAAAAAAGTAGCGATCTCCCGTCCGAATCGTGAAAGGGTTTGTGATCTTTAGTGGAGATCCCTCCTCCTCATCTATTGTGAGCGTCAGCAGGTTATCTCTGGCGGCCAAATCCACCGAATGCCAGTAACCATCATTGAGCCTGTATCCTAGAGATTGGAGAAATGCCCGTCATGCAAGGTTTCTACAATCAGATTAAATAGAGGGATCACATTTATAATGCACATCCATCATTCGTCCACAATTGACTGTTCACTAAGTCTCGATGCCAGATTGGAAAGTACACATTTGACATAAATCCCAATGCAAGCATCATCCCAAATCCTTATCCTGCTACTTTAAAACATCCTTTAGATCTTGCAGGTTCTGTGTGTACACTGAACCTACATGATGTCATGTATGGAGCCATTAACTGGATATTCAAGAGTCCTTTAACAGGGTTTTTTAAGCCATCTCATAGAATTTTAGCACAATTGTTTTCAAAAAGATTAGGATTTTAAGTGGTGAATTTTCCTCCTCTGTTACTATAAATTGTATATATGCATGCCGAAAAGGAAAGCCAGATAGGCATAGCATCACCAACTAAGGTGCAGTGCTTAATAAACTGTTAATTGCATAAAAGCATTGGGCATCACATGCTCCAAATTCTTGAAGTCTTTCTGTTGTAACTGATAAGACCAATACATCATGAGCCCACCTGCAGCAAACTGGAGTTTCTTCTTCCCAGGTTGAAATATTGTGACATTGATCTGTCCCTCGCTGAGACCCAGCTCAAGGGCGCCAAGGTCATCAGCAAATCGTGTGAACATTAGCAGTCCTGTGTAGTCCCATGAGCGGAACTTAAACTTCACAAACATTCGTGGCCTCCTGAAGAAGCCTGGCACCTGCAGGTAGTTGTTTGGCCCAGCAAAAGTCATCGGTTTGAGCAGAATGTCCCTGCAGGCGTAGTGCATTTTTTTCTGAGGGGAGGAAAGAGAAATCAGACCTCAGTTACTGAAAAAGCATTTCCGCTGATTGTACTGTGAAAGGAGCAGATGATCATGTAGTTGCAATTAACGATGATCATTAGAAATGTTGTCGAATGATTTGTGTAAATCCTTACCTTTCTTGGGATTCGAATTTCAGGGTCTTCTCTCTTAGCTTTGTCGATGATATTGATGCCATTAATGAAGACATTCTCCAGGCAGCCGCGGAAATTTGGTGTAGTGGGCAGGTGAGGCATATTTGGCTCTATGACACCTCCTACATATAACTGGGAAAAAAGATATTAAGAGGGAAATGATTGCACAAGTGCAGCAATGAATATTTAATTTAAAGAGTTTACAAGATGCCTTCAAGGTTTAAGTAAAATGAATTTGGAAATATTCTCCAAAGAAGCATTGATTCAGCTAATATTCATTGCCTCAAGTTGATATTTTACCCATTTCTGAAGTAGGTACCTGCTGATCCAGATCCAGGTATGTAAACTCTCCTTTACAGATGGCTGTGACTGTTTGACTGTCCACTGTGAAGTTCACCTGTCGACCAACACGCTTGATAGTGACATAGTGCCAGTGTAGGTTATCAAGAAGGCTGCCAGCGGTCAGTGTAGTTCGACCGTCAACTTTGTGTATTACACTGCTTCCTGGAAAAAAGAAGGCAAAGCAAAAGGGTTAACTTAAGATACTGCACAAATTGCCTCTGAGTAATGTACAACTGAGAGAAAATGCTGAATTGCATGGATCCAGTGAACAATATAACCAGCATATCTAGACCTCTCTCAGCTTTATTTCAGGACTGATAAAAGCCTGCTTCCTTCTGAGATGGATATCACTTTCACCAATATTTTTTCAGCCATTCTGTAAAACTACAAGATGTCTTGAATTGCACCTCTATGAGGCCGTCCCTGTGGGCATGTCTATATAATAATAATAATAATAATAATAATAATAATACCAACTTTATTTAACCAACAAACAGCTGTACCGAGGCTGATGTGCAGGTAAAGACGGCCTCTCTTCAGCTCCAAGGTGAAGAGGTCTCCTTGAATCCCCTCGCTGTGTAACAGCAGACCATCCTGCTCCAGAGTCTTGAAGTTTATGGCAATGAGGTCATTTTGTGTGCGAGACCTCATTTCCGGGTACATGTAGATCACAGAGTCGTCCCCGTTGTACTGCAGCACATAGGAATCTGCAGACCACATTTCAAAATGCATGCCATGAAACTCACTACACAGAAAGTGAAGTACATATTGGGTTCAAGTCGTATGTGAATGTTTTTTGAGGTTTGAAGGATTATCTGTGTAAATGCTACATGGCACATTTCCTGGAGCTCATCAGATGTGTTTGTGTTTTGCATGTGAATGTTTTTCCCGAATCAGGTGATACAGAGCTTAGTCATTTCTTAACTAGGAACATATTGTAGCGTATTTGGCACTAAGATTTCATGGCAAATTATCAAATATGATTAAGCTCTGGGATTGTAGAATGTCCCTGGATGTGAATCAGAGACAGTAAATCCCTGGGCAGCGTCCATTGGCCTTTTTTACCGTAAGAGCAGCCGTACAGCTCCAGCCTCACGCCGATCTTCCCTCCGTTCTCTGTGTTCCACGCCAGAGGCAGCAGACGAATGTGTTTAGCGGTAAAGGCGTAATGGAAGACATTCCTCTTCAGCTGATAATAATTCCAGTTTGCAGGCATCGTCTGCAAACAGATGAGTGGAGGAAATAGAGGGAGAGAGTTATTGAGTCACTGCAATGGCGTTAAGGCCTTATTAAGGGACGGGAGATGAACGGATGATGAGATTAGCTTTGTCAGCATTGAGAGAGATAATATGCTGCGCTGTCTTTGTTTCAGTGCCAGTGACAAAGAATTTAATAGAGCTCCCACTGACTGGAGATTCTGCTGTAAAGATTACATTTGACTAGTTAATCCTCGCCTCATCCCTGTTACGGCCGTCATCCCACAAACCAACCGCCCTGACTCAGAGACACCTACAGAGTTTCCTCCTTGCATGATGTACGGCGTCCAGGAGTCTGGTCGGTCTCCGTAGAGCAGGGTGTACTTGGTGATCCAGTCATATGAGTTGAAGGTCCCTTGGGTGGCAATGGCCACCAGTCGATACTTCCTGCCCAGGTCGACTTGCAGCCATGGCTGTCTGTCCCTGGGGGATGGGGACCAGCCACTGCTGCCTGAGGGGGAGATAGACGAGGAAATCTGGATATCATGCCCAAAGTAGTTGAAATATTTACTAAACGTGTAACTTATGGAAGCCATTTTAAACCTCTGAGTAGCTGGTTTAGCATCATATATTGCACTGTTTTGTTTGGGATTAGACCATAGACTTGAATAAATATAAATGCATTCTCTGTAACATCCAAGATTTCTGGCGTTCAGTGTGGGTGGCTCCAGCCGTTGCTGTCCTGGCAGCGCCTTACTGGTCTGAACTCGAGGCTGATACAAAAGAGGCGGAGCTGTGGTGGGCTGAACAAGCCTGGCTGCTGAGACATGCCACCTCTGAAAGCACCCACCTGTCACCTTAAGAAGCTAAGTCCCAAAGTAGGTACACTTTGAGTCATTATATAATTTAAAATCTGCGCGTTGCATAAAAAATCCACCCACATACAGGTGTCATGAATTTGTTTATTTCTGCTTTAAAGTTTTAAAGATATTTTAACATGGGGCTCAATGAGGGTGGGCTCATTTTTGGAGCCAGCCTCAAGTGGCCGTTAGAGGTACTGCAGTTTCTTCTCTCTTTAAGTTGGTTTCATTTCTCTACCCTGGAGGGTTGTCACTTGGATTGGACAAGCCTTTTTTATTTTGCAGATTGTCTAATATGATTCCAATATTTGTTGCTTATTATAACCAAAAGTTTTTCTGAGGTATTTTAGTAAACTAACCACTAACACTGCTAAATTCCCACATCACAATAATTGTCCTCCAGTTGCAACATTATATTAGCTGAAATCATTATTTTTGTGTCAAAGTATAGATGGCATAAAGTACAGATACTACAGTGTCTGTGAAAATAACTGAGTTGTAAAACAATCACTCTAACTACATTAATGTAGCTGCATACTGAGAGACCAGATTCAATATAAATGTTATTTCCACTTCAGCTTGGTCTGCAATTGAAAAACTGTAATTTTAATGGTATGAAATCATGAATTATCTGAGCTCTACTTACCATACAATTTTGCAAAATTGGCAGAGTAAAGAAAATTGTATCTGGAGGAGGCCAGGAAGGAGGAGGCATACAGCCCGGAGATGAGTGGATCAACACATTCATCTGGAGTGACAATCACAAAGACACCAAGGTCAGGAGTTATTAAACACTTCTCAGAATGCAGTATTCACACTTTTGCTTTCAGAATGGTACCGTGTTGGGCAACAAAGACTGGCACAGCTGCATGGCTGGATAAGGAAAGATAATGTGGTGTTTAATTAGAGAATAGTGCATGGTCCATCAGACAAAGAGTTTGTCCGGATCAATCCAATTAAATTCACACTGAGCACAAACACATTTAGTCTTTCTGCAGGTAAAGGAAAACAGAAAGTGAGGGCATGGAGGAAGAAAAACAGAGCCCCATAATAGCCTCCTTATGATGTGGTGGACCAGGACTCATAGATGTATTAAACTGGACATCTGAACTGAGAGTGGAACATCTTTGCATCATTGTTGCTTCACAGGAAGAGGGGGGGTGCAATATGAGACTGACAGCTACTGATTGTGCTAAACTATTGTGAATGTCTTGCTGTTACGCAACACCCCTTTCCTTTTTTCAGAGAGGTCGAGTCTTGTGTTGTTCTGTGTTGCAGAGGCAGAATAAAAAATGTTGCTGCGTCACACAAATGTCTTTGTGTGTGTATGCGCATGTGTGTGTGTGTGTGTGGCTCTCAGCGCCTGCACGCCTGTATACTGTGTGATTTCTTAAAAAAAGAGCATGCGGTTTCATGGGCAGGAAGGCAAACTGAGACGGTCGCTTTGTCACGTTGAGTTGCTATTCTGCATGTGGTTTTGAGACTGATAGGACCATCTCCCATCTGCTCAGACTCGCTCCCCAGCCCACGGCTATTAAAACTGACCATAATTCTACCTAATCTTGCCCGTGTCGCTGCTGAGGATAAATGCACGATGCCCTCACCTCGAGCTGCAAGAGAAACACTGTCTCGTTTTAAGTGCTAAAGTATGCTCTTTAACACTCCCAAAAGATTTAATATAGATATGCTAAAAAATATATATATATTGAGTTTTACATGAATATGAAGCCAGATACAAAGAATTTGTTTTAATCTGAGTGTGCACAAGGCCAACAACAATAGAAATATGCTAAATAAAAGCAGCTCTGGTCTGACCTTCATCAGTCTAATCCTCTTTAAGATTTTCAAGTTTTAAATAGTAAACAGGAATTCTGACATTATAATTGCTGTTGTAACAATCACAGAGGTCATGGAGCACAAGAGGAAAGGTGTTAGACAGTGACTAGAAACAGAAGACGTTAACAGAATTAGTATGCAGGCTGCAGATGGAGCAGGATGAGGAAAGATGCTGCATGGACTCAAACTCTAAATAACTTCGTCAGGGAGCAGAGCACTGACTGATCACAACAAATCCTGAATAATTGGGGAAGTAGAGGGCTTTCATCTACCTGCAATAACAAATGAAACAACTGTGATCATTTAAATACCGTTTTCTGCCTCGTCTTGAGTTAGTCACATGAGCCGTCACCTTTCATGCAAGGACACGCTGCACATTCAGGTGGAGCAAATGTGCTGAGCAAGTGAAATGTGACCTTGACTTCCTGTCTCACTGTGCCACCCTAAGAGGCTTTCACACCATCTCTACCATACAGAAATTCCTGCTATGCTGCGGCTGATCGATAGCAGATCTCTGCCGCATCATTCCATTACTGCACTGTACAAATAATCAACTTCAGATGGCTATTCAAGCAAAAATATTTAGAAGATTTGGGCTGCAGTTTCACCAGCAAAGCCCATTTGCTACTAATAGCTTTAAGGTATATTGATTTGTTTTAACTCCCCTCAATTAGTAGTAGAGGATAAGGATTTGACTTTAAATGGGCTCCATCCCAGACTGCAGCAGGTTAACCCAGGCCACTCAGCTCCTCAGCTCCTCCTCATGGCATGACTGTCACGCACTCTGCACCCCCACCTATTCAACATCATGCTTCCCTTCCATCACTGTGACTCCACTCTCTTTTTATCTCCAGCTCCCAAAATCAAAGCACTCTTTCTTGCTCTCACTGAGTCCCATTACCTCGTCCTCTCTGTCATCATCCAGGCTATTTTTTGTACTTCTCTCTGCCTCTCTCCTCCTCCCTAAGTGGGCGTTGTCATGATGCAGTCGCTTAAGTGTACCTGGAGCCTATGCAGAGCATCCAGTCACCAGGTTTTCACCCCTCTCCTTGTGATCCTGCCTCCCTCCGCCTCCCCTCCCTTCTCTGCACCACACAGTGTAGTCTCTTCCTCCATTTATCATTAAAGGGATGTGGGGAACGGTGTTGCTGCGTAGAGCTCTTGCACCACTCTTGCTGAATCATCAGTCTGCTGTAAGTGTAGGCTGCTCGGTCTGGACTGACACATCAATGCTGCTGGTTACATACAGTATGCAGAGAGGCGCCTCATCTGCTCGTCAAAAGCCTGTGGTGTGTGTGACAGCTGAGGGTAGAGACAGCAAAACCCTGCATGTGTGCAGATGTCAACTGAATACAAATACTAACCAAGAATATACCCAAAATACTGCAACACAACAGCACAAAGAGGTTAAGATATAGCATGCTCTGTGAAAGGGGGGTTGAATAAATCATTCATACCCAGGCAGGCATCACAGTGGGTGGTGTCTGAGATAAAGATACAGCACATCAGACTTCAATTCACATGGCAAATAGCTTCATTTTTGTAAAGGAACAAAAGTTTCCTCTCAGAGCAGCATACTCTTCTTCGCTGGTATCACTTCCCCTCACATGCACCAAACAGTCTGTCTCCTGCTGCCTGGGCAGCTACCCATGACACAATGCACAAGGCATAAACTTGAAATTTATGCATCCCAAATAAAACACACACACTTTACTGAGTGGACCTCGGCCCCACCCCAGGCTGGGCTGGGCCACTGTGCTGTGGGATCTTGGGCTCCATTTTAATCTGACAGAGCTCCACTGTGCATCAACGCAGAGCTGATATACAGTTGCAATAAAGTACTAGAAGGATCTACAGCAAGCCAAGCCCACAGCCCCCCCTCCACCACACACACACACAAACACACCTATTGGAGAGCTTTCAGGGATCTGATGACGTTCACTTAAACTTCCTAGTTTATTTTCAGACTTTCCTGTTCATTCCCTCTGATAGCAACATTCACAGAGGTTATATTACTCAGCATCATATGCAAACCATTTTCAGCAACTCTATTTCCCTGCACAAACTCACACCTCAGAAACATACATACAGTAAATGCAAAGTGAGACACCCAAAGCCAATCCTGTAAATCTGTATAAACTTGTGTTTCTATGAGGAGTCACGTGACAAAGCACTAATCTGCCACCATAATCTAAAACTAATGAGTCATGCAAGAAGCAGTTTAGGGTTAATTAACAGGCAAGACCCTGTGATGTCATACTGACACTGACATCACGCATAAAAGCTTATTTGTATGCATCCAAGCTGTGTGACAGAGGGGAGGATGCCACCTCTACCAATTTCAGCCCCCCAAAACACAGCCCCACCTCTGTCCAGCTAAACCCCACCACATGACTGCTCCACCGATCATACAGCAGGTAATCATTTCCCTGCCAGGTGAAGCCACGCTCGTCGTGTGCGGCATGCGGGGATTTATGGACAGGTGGTGGCAACACGGGCTTCCCAAAAAAAAAGTACTGCAGTGGGCTGGTCCCGGTCAGGACGCTGTGCCCTGCTCTCTCAACCGCACACTTTGACAATGTGTTCAGCTGGTTTTTAACCGATAACAACACACACGAACAAAGCGGTTTGGTGATTATTATCTGAGACACAACACAGGCTCTCGAGCAGCTTCGTGCTTAGCAAAGAAGTCGAGAGTTTGCAGCCGCACGGCGCAGAAACTTGCGTGCTGGATGAGAGAAAGCACTGCAATGCAGACAGTCCAGTGCGATGGGGATAACCATGCGCACCATCTGCAGGACCGACGCGGTGTGCTTTTGCACTTTTATGTGTGTGATCCCACAAAACAATGCTTTAAAATGACACCAGCCAAGACAAGCAGTGAAATTTAATCACCTGTGATTTTTAACGCTGTCTGATTTGGTCGCAACGTGCGTTGCCCTTCAACGATCACAACACCTATAGGCTAAATATTGCCCTTCAGTGATATTTTCCACTTATAATCAAATGTTATCTTGCAACTTTTACGCATATGATCAGACGCAATATGCAGTAAGCCATTTATATACACTTTGAAATATTTGAATAATATTCTAGCAGCCGATAATAGATGAATGTTTTCTTGCCACTTACGTGATGAGCAATGTTGAAAACCCAAAAATAAGAGGCATATGCTCAGTATTTTGCAAGTCATCCTTCACTTAGAACACGTTTCCCCGCATAGGCTACGTTAATTAGATGGTAGATTGTTCTGCAGCATCCTCTCACCCCCCTTTAGCCCAACTTTAACTCGCGCAGCTCCAACTCCTCTTCCCGGGATCTCGGGCAGCCTCTACCGGGGCGGGGACGCGCATCGGATGCTGGTGCTGATGCTGCGCTTCGCCGAGAGCGCGCACTTCGTCTTTTTTATATCCTTTATAAAGTGTTTAATTCACATGACCGTCATGTAATGTTGTGGCTGCTGCATGATGTCATTCAACACAGTTGTAGCCTAGCAGAGAGCTTGTATGGGCCAGCTGGGAGTGGGATTGTGTTGCGTCCCTTCCGCAGGGGTCTGGATGCAGAGGAGACTGGAGGAAGAAGGGGGGAAAACTTTTTCAGTCCGCTGCAGAGTGATCGTATATTTTCCCAGGAAACTTCATAATATTCTGAGGTTTTCTTCAGTCTTCAAGGAAGTGTTGTGGGACGGGTCAAAAATAGTAATTTTCCATCTAGGATATGGATTATATCCCATGCACTGAAGGTTTATTCCTCTTCTCTTCTGTCCTGGCATCTCATATCGTCCTTTGGCACACTTTTCATGGCTGCCAACTGAAGTGGACTGCGCATGC
The DNA here is from genome assembly GCA_028566105.1 of Hypoplectrus providencianus. Lineage (NCBI taxonomy): Eukaryota > Metazoa > Chordata > Actinopteri > Perciformes > Serranidae > Hypoplectrus > Hypoplectrus providencianus. The sequence goes on from JAOWBC010000458.1 coordinate 7,447,537, forward strand.
AAGTGAGGAGATGGTTAAGACGTCTTTCTCTCCAGGAACGAGGATCTGAGCTTGAACGCCAAATGGGATGGAAGTCCTTAATATCCTGTATCAGCAGTGGGACCGTATAGGATGAGTCACAGCACGTCAGCCGGCTGCACACTTCTGCAAGTTCTGTCCATGTACAGGTGCTCTGCTCACGATGGTGCGTTCACAAACATGCACAGAGCAGAACAGGTTACAGGATGATGATGATG
>JAOWBC010000458.1:7463399-7479239 GCA_028566105.1 Hypoplectrus providencianus
TTTTCTTCATTTTGTTTAACGCTGCAGATAGGACCCCCTTTGTGCCTTCGCGACAAAGCATGAAACCGCCTTGACATTCGCAGAATCCTGATTTCATCAGTAACCGCACAGAACGTCTGCACTTCTGCAGGGTCATGTACATAGTGTTTAGTTCTGTGTGGTGATATTTTTTAAAAAATCTTGGGTATTTCAAAATAGCAGGTTTGGGGCAGAAAGTCATTATTCTATTTGACTGTCTCTGACCAATGGCCAGCAGTGTTTTAATTTTAACTTATTTAAACCTCACAGTTGTCCTGGGCAGTGCTAAGCCCCACAATGATGCACCTGCAACGTAAATGCCAGAGATAGTGGAAGTGGAGGAAGAATGCTGTTGAAGTGACACAACTTATGGCATACTTATCCCTGACATCCAGTGAGTCAGACTGCTGGAAATGTGGCGTAACAGTAGGAGGACCAGCAGTGTCCAGATAGCAACATCTGTTGCTCAGGGATATCCAGAGAGGTGTTGGTGTGTAGCACTCTGCTTCTTGGCAAACATCCCTGTCTTGGTCGTAATGTACCATCTGCTTGGGCATTGAATCCAACTGTACTCCATATTTTATGATCAATACTAGATCATTAACATGTCCCAACAGGGATGCCTGATTGCCTTTTAAAGTGAGATGCAGGGATCTCTTTTTCTTGTGATTTTCCCGGATCCTTCATTAAAATGCAACCTTAGCTCCATCTGCAGAATTGTGCTCCTCTGGGTGAAATGTTGATTCATTAAATTGCTGAGGTGTCATCTGAGAAGAACGAGATGATGACCTTGATGGTGAGGTTGTGTTCTGCCTGGCATTTTGTCTCTCCCCGGTCACATATGGTGCTGCTGCATTTTAATCGGTTCAAACTTGTGAATTAATTACACAAGTCCTAAAACAAAGCTGCCTCTATTATTCTTGGTGTAAGCTTCTATCTAAGGCAGTAGAAAACATTCTCATGTGAAGCTTTTAAGACTCCTCTTTCTTTAGAGCTGCTCTGTCCTCTCATACATCACTGATTTAAGTCTTGGTTCTATTGATTTCCTGCTAGTTAATATTCATGAAATTGAATTGACTTAAAAAAGCCATGAAAAATTATTCTGCCAGTATTAATCGGAGTGATGTGTTTTCCTCTGTGGAACATTTGGTCTAAGTTTATCATGTGGTTAGGCCTCTTTAGTTTATCTAATTACTTAATGGGAGGAAGCAATTTTCTGACTGATAAAACTGACTTTGTTTTACCTAGTAACCAAAGTAAACAGCTATTTTGGAGTAAAAAAATGTTTTTGTTTGTTCAAGTCCACCCAGTTGGTGTGAAGTTATTGATTATTGATTCCCCCACACTTACAGACAATCAATCCACTTCCACAAACCCTGCTTCCTCTTGATCTGTGTCACTGGTTCACGCTGGGTATTATGACTCTGTGTCAATAGTTCACGCTGAGCCCATAATTAAAACCACAGCTGAACCACTCTAGGCAATATCATCAGCTGACCCACTCTTAAACAACGCAATTTGTTACACACCCCACAGCTTCCTCCTCTCACAATATACAGATCTAACGGATTCTGTTTGGCTTTCCATGGTGTCAGCAGAGGGGTTGGGACACAGGGGGGTTGGAAATGGTACACAATGAGTCCCAGGGAAGCCCCTTAGGGCTACGTTCCACCGTTTACCCGGAGAGCTTCGTTTTATCCTGAGCTTAAGAAGCCACATTTTCAGAGGGCATGTCAGACCTCCCGGGGTGTATGTGTGCGAGTGTCTCTGTTGGGCTTCGTAACACTGAAATACTCCATTTAGTAGGCCCTTGTCCAGCTCCTGCCAGGGATGACCACATTAACCCACAGGTCTGGTGGAGTCTCCCTCGCTCAAGACATCCAAACCCCTCACCACGGTCTCCTGCGTTGCCTCCAACACGCTGCCAGAGGATGCCATGATGTGTAGCATCCACAGCACCAAAACCATAGATGGCACACTGTTCAGACTCTTTCTCACTGAGGTTGGAATCGTGAGTCACCGCTGACGTTTCTGCAGGCTTGGCCCTTCAGAGCGCAGGGCAATGTCAGAGCCCTTTCCCTGCATGTTTACAGTCCTCATTCAAAGAAACTGCTCTCCAACAGCTGCCCAAACAGTCACACTGAGCTGAATGCCTCCAGTGTTGGGACAGCAAGGCACTAATTTTAGGACAGGACATCCGTCATTTTCTCTTCTTTCCATGCTTCGAAAACCGAAACTTTATTCAGTTTTTTATGCAACTTGAAGTTGACGTTTACCAATAAACTACGGAGTGTTTGGGCCTGCTGAGTTGTAAGTGTGGGCCAGAGTACCACAGTGCATCCTGCTGCTTGGAACAAATGGGCACAGTCCGGCCTCGGTGAGAGCGGGTCCCATTAACCGTCACTGCTGCCCTCTGTCTTCAGAGGTGTCACGGTACGCTGGTTTATATTTGGTTTCCGTTGCGTCTCTGCCTCACCACCTCCAGGCCACACATCTGGTCTTCAGGCCGACACTGGCTGAGCCCAAGCATTTCCTCCTGGTTACTCAGCCTCCCAGGAGAGCTGAAGGGAGAGAGAGCGAGAGAGAGGGAGAGTAGACAGGGGGGGAAAGCGAGAGCGGAAGTCAGCCACGGAACGAACACATCACGGCATCTTTCCCTCTTTCCCTCCGTGCTCTGCTCAAGTCTGGAGTGATTCATCCACTGCCCGTCCAAAGGGAAGACTTTTGCCAGGGCTCTGCATCGCACGCTATCCTTGTTCCTCATCCCACAGCCCATTAACTCTATTGGAAAGCTTTTTTTTTTTTTAAATTGTCACATTTTATGGAGAATTACTCAAAATGTTCTAACTTGAACTACCTGACCCATTAATTTATCGACCCCCTGATTAGTTTATATCATGGAATTACAGCTTTGCAGCCGTTGATGTGATTAGTATTGATTTGTCGTTTTCAGTCGTGGCTGTCTGTCTGAATTTTCTTCTCCGGGGCTATTGGCTTGGTTGGATCATTTATGGTTAACGGACAGGGTTAGGCAGTTACTGTACACACTCTGTTCCATTCACAAGCCACTTTCTAACACTGTCAGTTATTCTTGCCTGTCTGGTTTGACATTTACAGTACCTCACCCTGAGTTAAACATTAATCAAATCTCATTATCCAAACCCTCATCTTTCCCTCTTTTGCCAGAGTCCATCTGCCTTATGAATATAACACAGACACCATCCTGGCCTATAAATTTGCAGTTCATGTTTTCTTTGTTATTTTTGAGCCCTCCGTAAAGAAGCAGTAGACTTTTTTGTAGACCAAGGGCTATACTTAGGCTGGTTTGCCCAGTAGTAAAGTGTGGTGTGTGAACTGTGAGGGGCCCAGAGCTGACCTGGATAGAGTTTCAGGTAGGCCAACACCCCAGAGCTGGGCCGGGGCAGCCACAGGAGCTGGCTCAAGGCTGTGGCTCACAGAGACAACAAGTCAGGCCACGGGGACATACAGTGCTGCCCTGCACACCGGGGGAATCAGTCCAAACTGCACACAGGCAGGCTCTGATGTCTGATGGGGTTTTCCAAGGTCAAGTTGGGAATCCAGGGGGCCCTGAGTGCTGCGAAAGGAAACATCCTCTCCCATCTTCTGCTTAACAGGGGAGCTCTGGAATGAAAAGTTCATTGTTCCACCCATGAAATTTGATTTTACGTGTCTGCCAGTCACAGCCCCATTTGTAGTCAGCAGAGGCACCAACGCCAGTTTCCACACAAAACTGACGTCCAAGAAAGAGGGAATGCGATTTGATATGAGCAGCTGGCTTACAGTCGAGATAATCAACATTAGTGCGCCATCTTTTCACTTGTTTTTATACAGTCTCCCTCCAGAGGCTCTTTGTCTTTCCCACTTATTTTCATCAAGCTAACAGGCAACTTGTGACACGATAAACATGTGGATAGAAGAGATGAAGGCAGCGGTTCCTGTTATGGGGGCAATCTCAGGTTATTTTTAGGTTAACAACCATCCCAGAGAAGTGACTAATCTGAAAAAAAGCCTTTTGGGGTTTGCTGGTTGGGGTGCACGCAGCTATTACACAAATGATTCCTCTGTTCCCCACTCCTGTATTAAATGAGCCTGTTTTGCATGCCATATTTCTCCCCCACCAGCTCACCCCTTGCAAGTGAAAGCCAAGCATTACAGGAACAGAGCAGCTATGTGCCGAGGCTGCCAGGAACGGCTGCATGCTCTACTGTAACACGGCCACTGAAGGCAAACTATTGAGGGATCACTCCAACCTGTTGACTCGTTCTGGGGACAGACCGCTGTTTGTGTTGCATTATCATCTATTTACCCTATTCTCTCTCTTCTGTTGACAGAGCCCAGCTGAAGTGACTGTTTCTCAACCAACTCGCACAGCCAATGGAACAAACGGGTAAGGAAAGCCAGAAACAGATTTTTTTTTTTTTTTTACCTGAATTTTTAGGAAGTAATGGTTCCTTATTTTACTTCCTCTGAATGCCGGGGAGTTCTGCATCCCCTGCCGCCACATGTGCACGTACAGGCCAATCACTTGATTTTCACTTCATCTACAGTGCATGTTTTCTCATGGGGCTCCCATCATGTGCCTCGTCATGGCACATGTGCCTAACCTCAAGTCCGTGCACATGCTTGCATGTTTACACACACAAGCGGTAAGGACTCTCATGTTTATTGACAGATGGTCCCCGATGCCCTCAGATGACCTTCCCAGGCTGCAGTGGTACTTTGATTGCTTATAGATAACGCCACTGTCAGTGTGGCACGCCTGTTGTTTTGGGCCACATTGGTGCATAACATGCCTTAATGTTTGTGACCACTTGATCCAGCTTCCAGATTGACGAATCCAATCACTTAGTTTTACACTCAAACAGCTTTTACAAGGAACCACTATGCGTCTCACCAGTAATGAAATTCAACAGTCATGTGGCTGACAAGTGAATGCTAGTGCCAGTGAAAAGGAGTGATTCATGGAGGGCTGGATCCAGACTATTAGTGCAGGGCTGTGATCTCAGACAGTGATGTAGCCAGGCTCTGCTCCTCTCCGTCTCTGGCATCATGCCCTTATCACCCCCCCGGCCCTCCTCCCTCATCCACAATCTCTACTGTACATCTGCCGACTCACAGGCGATGAGTCACAAAGCTCGACTTGTAGGACTGTCATATACCACAAACGAATAGACGGGGGTCTGCAGTTATTCTCAGGAAGACAAGAACTGCATCAGGAAGTGTGTAAGATTTTGTTGCATTCAGACAGGATGTGCTGTCTCTTGTGTGAAAAGAAAGGCAAGAAGTAAGGAGAGAGGCCGGCTAACTGGACGGGGTGACTCAGTCCTACCTCAGCAACACTCCCAGAAGAGGTGTGGCTTGGATGTGTGTGCGTGCGTGCGTGCATGTGTGTGTGTCACTTCTACATTGTAGTGGAGGTGGCCCCAGGCCACATGGCATAATTAACTATTGGTTTTGAAGGGAGTGTGTTAAAAGCCTGGCTGTAATCATCACACTGAGTGCCGAGATTAGAGAGTGCAGCGCTTGGTCATTACCTGGCCGAGGACTGGACACGCCCAGAAGTTCAGCTGCACAGAGGGAAAGCCAAACCACGCTCTGATAAGTCACAGCATTGTGATGTAGTAAATGGTGCCATATCCTTTTATCTTCAGTCTCATGTAACAGGCAGGGCAGCTCTGCTTTTACTTTGAGCTTTTATCGAGCTGCTGAATTGAACTGTCCAGAAGGAGACATTAATCCGAACTATTAGTTTGAATAACGGCCCTGATGTGACGGTGATGAATTGGAGGGATTTATGTTTGTCCGACTAGACGGAGGTTAATATGGTAATGCTCAGATAATTCATCATGCTGCCAGCCTGATGTAGTTACAGAGGGAGATAGGCTGGAGAGGTGGGTACAGACTCATCTCAGTGTGGGCCTTTTAATGGTTCTCCCCCCTTAACTCAAATTTATATTATATATTGTATAAGTACTTAACATTAAATATATGTTCATAGTCATGCTTAAATACAATAATGTGTGTGTTTTATGCATTTTGAGTCTCCTAGCATGATTTATATTATACAGACGTAGCTGCAGGGTGCATGCACAGTGAACTCTATTCATTATTAGTATTTTGTCTCATATAGTAACACACACAAACACACATACATTATGATCATAACATCTTTCTATAACTCAAAAATGAAATATAGAATAAACTACTGCACATGTTCAGTAACAACACTGAAGGTTTTGTCACCAAATTCAGTTGACATAGTACATTTTCATGAACTTTAAAAATGATACAACTGAAAATAACAAAAAAGAAAAAAATACAAACTCTGCACAGTTTATCTCCTTTAAGTTAAGAGGCTGGACACAGAGCTTCCTAGTGATAATATTAGGTTGGTCTGTGTCGGGACTCCTGTTATAGATTTGTTGTGTGTTTGGGCTGACCTCTCACTCACTGAGGGTGTGTGTGATGGACGTATCTCTTCAGGCAGACAGCATGGGGTCTTCCCTGTCTGTCTCTCTGTCAGCACAAAGTGCCAAGCAGCTTGCCCCCTCCTGCTGTGCCCACACTTAAATCTGTCTTACATCATCACTATTTTTTTCATCCCCACTTTCCTGACTCTCAAGTTCCTTCTCGTAGCTGGGGCAGAGCACAAACTGTACCAGAAGTAAAGTGGACACTTGAGGATTTCTCCATCTCACTTTCTCACCATTTGTTTCGTCTGCTTTCTCATTAGCCCCCCCACACCCCTCCTTCTTTATGGCCTTTGATAGTCATTTTTTTTGGTGTTGGCTGCCAGGCTGCGATGGCTGAAAGAGACCAATGTTTCAGAATGCATTTCATGTGTGTGAATTTATGTGTGTGTGACAGGGTGTGTGTGTATGCATGCAACATGTGGGTGTTTGCGTGAAAAGCTTAGAAGCGGGCCTCTGGTAATTGCCTGTCTGAGTGTCTGTTGGCCTGTCTGTCAACCATCCAACCATCACAAGCTGGCCCTGTTTACACCATCAGCAAATATAGACAGTTTTAATTCACATCACCATCAGGGTGACTACGGTCAAACTCAGAAGTCACTTTCCCTCAATCATAAAAATTTCTTGCTGATCAACACTCACAAACTCCGACTTCCTGTCACACACGCCCCCCTCTTCCTCCTCCTTTCTCAAAACATGACTTTTTTCCTCTCCCCTCTGCCTAGTCCAGAGTTTCTTGGCAGTGGTCTTGAGTAAACAGCGTATTTTTAGCTGGGAGGTCATATAGGCCCAGTCTTAATCACCACATTCCCATTTTCCCACCAGCCCAGCTTCAGCCAGAGGCCCATGCAAGCCAGCCCGAGCAATGTGGGGGAGGGGGGAGAGGCTAAAGTGACTGGAATGGATTCCTGCAAAGAGAAACTGATAATTTAGTGTTAAAGTATGACCCACTTTATTTTAATGAATGTCATCTTAGATAGTGTTATTTGTCCTTGGTATTTGTTTTCTTTATATCTAATAAACTCTGTATTTGTCTGGTCATATGAGCCCGGACATCAACAAAAACGCAGCCGGTTTGAGGTCATTTATTTGCATGCCTTCCTCGACCCATCCAGACATTTCATCCATCACATAAATCTCCGAGCATTTCTGCGACACATCCACGCAAGGGTCATTTTTTGCAACCGTGCATGTTCTTGTGGTCACAAGGACCCGCTTTGTATGCTGGAACATGTCTCCGCTGTTTCCACTGCGGTCATCCAGGCCTGAGAGCAAGGACACTACTTTTCTAACTTTAATTAGCGTCTCGGCGTTTTGATTAGACCCCGGTCTGAAATCAATTACTCATTGCTCCAGCAGCCGCCACTAGACAGACACTCACAAACTAATCAACTCATTGTGCTGCGCATACTTGGTGGGTTGAAGTGTGTCACCATCATTGTCACCATGAAAGGGCTGCAGGCAATATGCTCGTCAGTTGGGATGACATCATTTCAATATGTACAGAATAAACGGTCCATATGCTACTGATTTGAGTCCGGCTGGAGCTTAAAGTCATAATCTTGAAGATTTACTTTAAATAAGTGTCCGTTAAGTCATTATATATCGTTATATGAGGTAATGCAATGGTGATTGAGCCTATGGCCAACCGATGAAAGAATTGCCCTTGTGTTTGCAGTATTAGGCCTGGGTGTCTGTAGCAATATTCCTGGAAGAAAATCAGGACACACCAGGAACTGTTTTTTTCAGTCGATGCTAGCTCTGCAAGTAAACAGCTACTATGAAAATGTAATCTAAGGGGAAACTATTGAAAACAAGCAGAGTTCATATGCATTCACACAATGTCGTAACATTAATAGCAACTGGAAAACCTACAAAGAAAATGTGGATATCTCCTTGATGATGATAAGCAATAATGCCTAATCAAAGAAATTACCTTTTGGTAAAAAAAAAAAAAAAAAAAGTAAATAAAAAAACAAACAAATTACTAGTTTGGTGAAATCTGTACTATAACCAGTAATATTGTTAGCCCTAGCTAAATTAGTTTTATGAGTGTTTATGTTTAACTTTATTTAGATGTAACTGCCGGCTATAAAGGCTTTGCAGGCACTTTGCCAGTGATTTGTTTACACCACTACAGCTGTTTTCCCCAAGTGGGAGATATTGTTGTTCATTGCTCGTTATTACAGTTTAAACAATTTGATTTGAACGCAGCATCCAGCGTGCAGAGCCACTGAGCCGAGACAGAACAGGGTCATGGCCAGCATGATGGATGGTGCAGAGCTCTGTGATAACTAAACTCCCAGCAGCCTTGAATATAGCAGCATTAACATGAACTAGTTTCATGGTGATAAAAACCTCACGGGTGCGTTCACCTGCTGTGGGCTGTTTGGGCGAGTACAGACGTACTTGACTGACATCTCCTTGATTCTCCTGTTAGTTTTGCCGCACCCAATGAGGCAGAACAACATACACCTTTATCAGTCTTTTATATACCTGGAATTTGGTGACCTCATGTCATTTTAGTAAATCAACAGTTGACGTAACCTGAACATTGTCAAAACCAGTAATTACGGCTGATTAATATGTCTTACAAAAATAAAGAAAAGCGGATTATTTGAATTGGATTTATAATCCTTATTATGAACAGAAATTTGGAATTGATTATGAATAGAGGGCGCACACAGACTATTAATGGTGATAATTAGAGACAGTCAGACGAGTATTGAACAGTGTAGCTCATCGTCTGCCACCTATCACACAGCGTCAGAGCTCAAACAGTCTCTCACTGCTGTAGGAAGTTTGAAGGACATTTACACTCACATCTGCACAGGATGTAAATATGAGCTTAATATTTATTAGGGAATCAGATTTACAGTATATGGTTTCTTCTTTTCAGCTTCTCTTTAAACAAATAAGGCTTCCCTTTCCTTTACTATGACCTGAAATGTGTGATCTGAGCTGCAAAGGTTTTTTTCTGTGTCCCACACTGCACCTTCTCCTTTTGAAGCAAAAGTACTAAAACAACCAACTGTTACGCAGTGTGATCTCAGGCAGAACCCCAAAACAGAGCAGAATAAAAACCTTGATTTGTGGCACATTGAAACGATGCTCCTCCTCTGCAGTAGCTGATGTTCAGTCCTTGAGGGGAGAGAGGGAGGTGGTGTCTGTAGATGTGCTCTGACTCTATTCTCTGTGCTGTCTAATCCCCATGTCAAATTGTTTCCTGCGCTCCACAGGAAGTTGCCCGCTAAAGGCCCCACCGTCACGGCCTTTGCTGGGGCTTCTGGGAATGTGGGGGTGGGTAGCACGGGGGGCTGATGGGGGTTGTGTGGAGCTGGAAGTTTTAGGGCTGCTGGACAGCTGTGGAGACCCAGAAGCCTCCACAACAACATTAGGCTGGGTTTCTTCCTCACAATGATCAATCTGACTCTGCTGAGATCGTTCAGATTGAAGGTCAGGCTGTTCTGTGCTGCTAAAGGTCAAAACCTGTGTTTTAGTCCCTCCTCCTTGTCTACATGGACTAAAAGAAGCACTGATGTTCACATGTGAGTATTTCAGGTTTAAGATGGGGAAGACCAGACTGGGGCAGAAAAACAGATTTCTGTCTGTTCTGGCAGTATGGCCCAGTGCCAACATTTCTTAGAAAACTGCACACATCCGAGCCAAGTTTTAACTCCAAGAATATTCCTGCAAGATGTGCGCCCATGGGTACCATAGAAGCTCCTCAATTAACTGCCACATTGAATATCAAAGCTTTAACTTCTGCAGTTCAAATCCAGCAGGTTGCATAAGCTGTTTACAGTTTTCAAAATGAGGAATTAGGGTTTTTAATTGGGGACTCTAAAAAGCACAAACCAAATCATGTCGGTACGACCAAGTATGGTTTCATGTTAATGTTGGCATCTATTACGATTTGTGTGCAGCACAAATGTGTTGTACCAGTCGGGTTCATGGATGCTAATACAGGCTTGCAAAGTCAGGAGAAACATTTCTAAAGAGACAATGTAGTCTGCTGCTGTTTTGTTCTGCTTGGAGAGAGAGAGCGTGGACAAATACAGGCATATAAAGTGAAGTAATCATTTGGCTCTCCAGCCTGTAGTAAAGCAAACAAGCTCTGAGACGGTTTGCAACCGACAGCAAACACAATAGGTCCATGCTGGTCCAAAAGGGGTTAATGTAAACACAACCCCACCCTACCCATCACAAACAAAAGCAATAAAAGCTATACTCTCCACTCGAGGCTTTCTTTAGATCTGATTCCTCCCTCATTTGTCCTGCATATAGACTATCTCTGCCTGTCTGCTCGCATGTCTCCGTTATGTAGCAGGGGTTATTAACAACCTCAAATAAGAGACGTCAACACATTTCTGTGTTTATTTTAATGCCTATAAGTGGGGTCTGAGGATGCAGGGGTCCCCGAAGGCTGCTGCCATAGCAGGCGAGCCAGCTTAGTGATACAGTCTGACTGAGTATAATGTGACAGGACCCTGACTGTCTCCTCTCACTTCTGCTCTCGTGATGCCCTGAACCAGTTCACTTTCACATACAGAATAACTGGCCCGCAATATAGAGTTTCACTGTGTCTGAGCACGAGCTTAAATTAGAGACTGATGCAAAACGGTTAGGATCTACAGCGGCAAATATATTTCAGAAATTGTATGCATTTAAGCATAATAAGTAGGTACTAAAGCGAGTGATGTCATAAAGGTCACCATGATAAGCCATAGTATACATAGGATCAGGTCAGCGCACACAAAAAGAAAGGAAATGGTTTCTGCAGCCGTGTAAGCTGAGTCAAAGCAGATAAGGCTATATTCGGACTCATTGATTCTTGCTGGCTTCCGTGAGGAGGAACCTTCCGGCATTATCAGATCAATATGGACGTAAATCAGCTGGCGAAGGAGTAGGTAACAAAAGGCCAAATATCCCGGGGAGGGAGGGCTCGATTCATTTCCTGTGCAATGATCCCAGCAGGAGGAAAACAGGAAGGAAGGAGGGGTTTGTCACTTGTACCTCGCATGCTAGTTATACCCAGGAAACAGAGAAAATAAACGAGTAATTAGATAAATAAATGAGGAGAGATAAAACCTCCAAACAATCTAATAGGCTGGAAATGGACCTTGGCCTGAGATAACAAAGTCTGAATTTGTCCACAGCGCTGCCTGGCCAGATGTTGGAGCATCACAGAGGTAGCTGCAAATGCGTTCTCGAGGCATTAAAGAGGGAGAGAAAGAACAGCGCTTCAGCAGATTTACAGATGTTTTTGATGTTTCTGGTTTTAACTATCCAAGGCTGTGACCTCTTGAACCCTCTGCCTCCCTCTGACCGGCGTGAGCTGGCTGGCTGGGAGTCAGGCCGGCGTCGCTCTGTCACGTTTATTTTCAGTCGCTCGCTCGGCGCGGCAGCCAAAGTGATAAAAGCGAGACGAGCTGTCCACAGTGGCGTGGTATGTATCAGTGTGTGTTTGTGTGCCTGCGTGCTGCTAGGGAGGGAAACCGGGAGAACACTGGGGGACAGATATTCGTGGCACTTCTTCTAGTCCCCCCTGTGTGACCCCCCACATAGGAGTATCAGAGAGGCTTCTAGTTGGCACATAGTCACATGGGGGGGGTTCACAGCCAACTGCGTGTCTCTGAGCCAATTAGCCGTCCAATGGGAGGGAGTAGTCAGGGGAAGACTTGAGTTGAGAGGGAAGCAAAGTTATTTACATCTTCCTGCTCCTGTACGCAGGCACACTGTCTCAGAGGCTCCTGACGAGATGAAGAGCCTGATCATCGAGAAGAATAAGATGGGCCTGGAGGACGACCCCGAACTGCTGGTCAAAGGTGAGTCACATGACACCAGCATTGTTCCTGTTTGCACCTAATCAATGCATCCAACTGCTTGAATGTTGGAGTTGTTTAAACACTTAGTCAATCAATACAAAAACAGTTTATTTCCTCAAACATCCACCATTAAGGCTGGTGTCACAAACTGTTAGTAACCAACAAAATATGGGTTTAACCCCCAGTTGTCTTGGAGACCAGTGTTCTGTCCCAATGATTTCAGGTCCAACCCTTTCCGCTTTCTTAACCTTACGAAAGTAACTGTTTCACAGCATTAGCAACATGTTTAGACCAGCAGTTGTGACACAGAGTATAACAGCAGTCATCATTTGTCATCATTGTTTTGTGGTCAGCAATGTGTTGAAGACAGCGCACGTCACATTTTGCCAAACGTTTACGCTGGAAATCATACGAGCCAGAACACATTGCACCGGTTCCAGTTTCATATCTGCATAAGGTTGTGGTTTCTATTAATGCCGGTTTAGTTTTTGCAAGTTAGGCTGTTAGTCAGGAAAAAAAAAACTATAATTGAAGACATCATCTTTGGCTCTTTGACATTGTCATGGGAATTTAGAGAGTCTGTGACTGCTGCAGGTTTCACTCGTCTTTACATTTTAAAGTGTAAATATTTAAAATGTGCACTTATTCCCTAGGTTAAGTATAGAACACAGTATATTTTATTATCCTTATTGTCTTTGTGAGTGCTGTCTCAGTAGCCAGCTGCCCCCCCTTGCTTTGTGTCTCTGTGTAAGGATAGCTACTGGCATCAGGAGCGCAGTCTTGGGTGTCTGATGCTTTTGAGGAATGATCTCATCGGATATTTCTGTATATTTCTTTCCTTTTTTTTCCTCCTTGGCCTGCTACTGAAAGGGAGAGAGAAAATGCCAGCACTTGGATAAGTTACGTCCTGTTTGGAATGGCGGCAGTCAGATTGACTAATTCTGACAGCAGTTACTATGCGCCCCTGGCCAGTGCCCCCCCCCCCCCCCACACACACACACACACACACCTTTTTTTTGTTGTTTTTTTTGAGGAGAACAGTTTCCCTCCAAAACAGAAGAGAGAGCTGCTTTCCTTTGGGCTATTGATTACATTGTCACTTGGGATTTCAGTTTTTGCACCACGCCCCCATCCTCCAACCGACCATGCCATTAAAGCCACCAAAACACCTCAGGGCGTTGGATAATCCCTCTCATTTATCTGTGTGTGTTGCACAAGGATGTTTTCAGCAGTTCCTCCATTAAGGCCTTGTTGAGTATGTTTTATTTTCTCAGCAGCAGGACGTCCTGAGGCCACACGGGGCTAATGTCGCCCCTGGATCTAAAATAGTCCATAAACACTAATGATGGGAGGATGAACTGTAAAAGCCACGCAGTGGTGACAGAAAGCGATGTTGAGACAACGGTTTATTGACATACCCATGTTGATTTACAGTTCAGATGAACTGCTGCTCACATGATGCAGAGCTTCTCATGCTCTGTTTGATCTAAAAGTGGAAACAAAGTTTACTTAAGAGGTCGCTGTACAAAAATGAGGTCAAGCTTGTAATTCAAAGGCAAATCTGTCTTACTTGTTTAGGGGCTTCTGTTTTATAAGTCCATTTGCATTGTTAAAATTCCACAATATGTTTCCAGGAGTAATTAACCTTTTGCAGTGTAAATGTCAAAAGTGTAGACTTGAATTGAGGGAAATAAATAACCTTAATGTAAATTTTTTGTGAGTGTTTTTATTACAAAACTTGACATGAAGCCAGTTACTGCTGTGTGTTCAGGACTCCCCCAAGAGTTTAGTTTTAAGGAGAAAAATATTTGCCTAAAGTGAAATAGTCCTTAAGTTTTATGTTCGTAAATTAGTTTTGCGTAAATGCCAGCATGAATAGGGCAGAAGCTTTGTGCATGACACAGTTTTTTTTAATTAAACTCTGAAATGAAATGTATTTCTATTTGCAATGCTTTTATTTCATTATAAAGTCATTACAGAATGAAGGAAACAAACATTCAGCGCTCAGAGAGTGACAGGAGGTTTGCAGTAAGGAGATGGAAATGCACAGAGAGAGACTGTTTGCACAATCTGTGTTTGAGGGGGCAGGGCACTGGGGGTCAGGGGTCACAAATGAAACAAATTAAGGGTGAGCCGTGGCCCCCAAGGGAGACATTAGCAGGCTACAGAGATGGGATCCAGATGGGAGACCATGGGAGGGATATACAGGAGACTGTGCTCCTCTTTCTCCCGTTTTCTGTCTCCCTCCTTTTTCTTATCGCACTGTTTAAAGTTACCAACTAGAGCAGCGTCTGTGGGATGTCCCGTGTCTGTGACCGAGGCGTCAAGGTAGCAGGCATGCCCTTCTCTCCATGTCTCTCACCCAGTCAGCTCGTCTGCCTCCCACTCTGTCAGCAAGCTCAGCCTGACTTACCTCATAGTTTTTATTTATCTGTTTCACGTCGGGTTTTGATGCTGCGCCCCTCTGATGTGGTGTTAAGTACCTCCAGGCTTTCTACTTTAGGCTATATTGGGTGGGTTTATGGTGGGTGCAAACCTTCCACTTATATCATATAGAAGCATTCTCAAACAGGAAACATGGCCTGAGAGGCTGAGCCTTTGCTCCCCCTTGCTCTCTCTTTTATTTTTATTTTGGAGTAGCAGTGAGGCAGCGGAGGCTTTGCACTGCCTGGGAAAACCACTTTGAGGCGAGGACTAAAACAGGGAGAGGAGAGGAATGGGGGAGATGAAAGTAAATAGGAAGTAAGGGAAAGCAGAGGGAAGAAAGACACGGGCCAAATCAGCGCTGTCTGACAGGTGGCACGCAGCTTGCTAACCACAGAGGAAGCCGTGATGCCGGCGTGGCGTCACTGCCGTTTTTTACAGGGTGGGAAGCTGAAGGTGCATTGCCTAATTGTTCCTTTAAAACAAATCTCAAATACACATGCACTGGTCATGTGAACACACACACACACACAGCCGCCACACAGGTGGCACGCTGCCAGTGTGTAAGCGCCCGGCCCCCGCAGATAGTCCCACCCTGCCCCGTGCTGGTCCAGGTGGCCTGCCACAGCCACCTACCAGCCCCCTGGATGAACTATGACCCCCTACCGGGACTCTTCAATCCTCCTCCGTCTGTTACTCTCCAGGCGGCATCTGGACGGAGCTCTGCCAAACTAGTTTATTTATCAACTCTGAGATTAAATATTTATTAGGAACGATTTGCACACATAGCTGAGGGGGGAGAAGTTCACTGCCGTGGAACAGTGGATCTGGGCTGTTGCAGCCTTCCAAACCCTCAGGATTTTGGGAACACAACAGTCTTGCAAAGTAAATCCAGGCCTGGCAAGACCAATGGGCATGCCTATGAGCTGGCTGAAGGCATGTCTGCTTTACACTCTTTGTCACACTGCTGCAGTACATCTCACTCTCTCTCTCTCTCTCTCTCTCTCTCTCTCTCTCTCTCTCTCTCTCTCTCTCTCTCTCTCTCTCTATCTGATTTTCTCACTCTGTCAAACACTAAA
>JAOWBC010000458.1:7504982-7518169 GCA_028566105.1 Hypoplectrus providencianus
TAATAATAATAATAATAATAATAATAATAATAATAATAATAATAATAATAATAATAATAATAATTAATACATTGAGTGGATTGATATCCTATTTTAACCGAAAAGAGTTTTTCATAACGACTTGGTCATTTGTGTGCTTCAAGGTAAACAAAAAGCAAAGACTCCTACTTCGCTTGAACGCATCATGACATAGGGGCCTCGCGGACTCTGATTGGGCGGCTGAGAGCTCTGAAAAACAGCTTACGCCATATTGTCAGCTTCCGAAACGAGAGCGCTACATTTCTGCAAAAATGACAAAATAGTACGTGTCATCTTATTTAAAAGTATTACAATGCTGTTTTTGATAACAAGCTTACTTGTAATTTAAATAGGTGTTTAGTGGCAGGCGCTTACACGATTATTCAGCTGTCGTGGGTAGCCGCTAGCTCAGAAACCCATTAGCACAGATCAGTTAGCCGATGTTGTGAGTTGAGCTGCTCCGTGGCGCCCCTCATGTACCTGTTTCCACTTTCATCTTACAGGCTCAATTTATCGACTGTATAGACGTGAAGATGGCGCACATTGGAGCAATGGAAGACGCACCCGTGGATGATTGCGCTGCCCAGCAGGGGTCTGGTGTCTGTCTGCGGAGTCGACCGTGCTCCAGCGAGAGAGACGGTCAGGTACGGGCTGTCAAATCTGCTCTTCAGTCCAGGTTGGGGCCTTACGAGCGCGTCCTGACCTACCTACAGTCCGTCCTAGTGTGGGAAAGACCCATACAGTGTGTGCTTCTCTACGTTGTGGTTAACGTTGTGTTTTGGTGAGTTTGCAGCCCAAACTTTTGCACATTTTGATGGCAAACTTTTTCTGTTTCTGTTTGTGCCAGTGTTATGACAACGTAGTTTCACACAATACAGAGACTGTTTGGTTGTTGGGCCAAAGCCAGTATGACCACAGGCAGATGGTGCTTTTACACAATGCAAATGTCTCACCTGTCAATTCAAGACAGGACAGATGGCCGGCTAGTGGCACTATTTATAGACATACTCTGCACACACTTCTACCTTAACTCTGATGTTGCTCCCGACAGAACTGCAGAACTTAATCTTCATAACAGCGTGATGCCATGGATTGTTTTTAAAGTGACACTTTAACTATGACTGCTTGATTGTGATCCTCTAAATTTTTATTATATTGCAATTCATGTATTAATGCGTTATCAGTGGAAAAGTTTCACAATTGTACAATCCACTGTACATGTCAAATTTAAGACTATAAAGTTCACATCATTCACATCAACCACAGCAAGCCACAACAATTTCCAACACTAAAGGAAACACAACAATTAAAAAAAAAATCACATAGATAGAATAGAAAATCACATTTGGGAATGAAGGTAGATAGATGTGAAAAAGATGTATATCTTTTTTTATTTACTCAATTTATATATATTTTTACAAATCATATTCAAGTATAAATCACAAATTGGTATAGTTGACAAAATAATCTCATGTGAAGTATTTTTCCAAAATAATGGGGTTATTCATCACCAAATCAGTTTTCCTGCCTTCGTGTTGAAAACCAAACTTAATATTTTCCTTTGTCAGAATCCAAATCCCAATTACTATTAATTTTTCCATGGTCAGTAACAGAAAATCCTTTTTTCTATGGTAAGCAAATCTATGAGGCATTGAGGGCATTTCACTGAATAGCAGTCTGTTTGTGTATGTCTCTGTTTTACCATGAATAATTATAATCACAGCCATGTAACAGCTGTAAACCCTGAACGGTACTCAAACAAGGAAATAAAGAAAGTATAGAAGAAATCAGTAGGAGAGAGTGTTGGCCTGGGACAAGTTTTGGCTAAGTAGGTGACCTTGATATGGTTGTATGGTAAGATTCACTGACCTGGGAAATAGAGGGGAGAAGCTGGGCTTGCCAGGCTGCTTGTAGAGCTTAGGCATTCAGCCTTTATTTGATTAGACCACTGGGCATGTCAGGCTGCCCTGTTCTGTCTCCTTTTTACTTGTGCTTCAGCAAACATTCAGTGGTGCAGGCTAGCAGATCATGCCCAAAGATGTGCACTCATGATCTAACCTCCTGTATCAAGCCTCTGACAATGGCAAGTCACATGGAGATGTTGAGGCAATACGGAAAATCTTTGTGACTGTAGGTCGACTGAGTTTGTCTTGTTTTTTCCTTTTAAAAGCACCAAAGAAAAAATTGTTATAAAATAATAAAATGATTCTTCTAAAGTACTTTTAAAGTACCCGTAAGCCCTTTGTTCAGAGTAATTTACTATGTTAATTTGAAGAGCATGTGTACACATTGTTGGAATGTTAAAGGGATAGTATTAATTACGTTTACATTTTCAACACACTGCAACTACTAATTGCACTGCTACCCCAAATACCAAAACACCTCGGCCTGCCAACAAACTCTTTGTTAGGTTAATCTCTAACTGCTGATTGGCAGAATCCTGTAACATTGTTGCAGTCAACAAATTTTCAGGTCTTGTGATCTGAAAGTGGAGCAGCACTTTGGTACTTTTAATTGCTGAGGCCCAGGAAAGTGAAATCAATTTATAACTACCTGAAACAGCACAATTTGTGTCTGGCTTTTTCATTGTTAGTGGACTGTAATTATTTATCAGCATTTCCTTGATTTGGCACCCAGATGAAAATCCTATGTTGGTATTATCTTTTCTGGTTATTTTATATGCAATAAGTAATGCGTGTAACCCACATAAGAGGGTGGGATAACTGCCCCTTTTTTTTTAGAGAGAGATCCTCACTCAAGGGTTGATGATTTCTGTCCTAAACTGATGAACCATATCACTTCTTATCCTCATGGGGTAACAGGCAATAGAAGTACTGTCTGTTCATATGTTTGCACTTTTTGTATTCCCCTCCAGGTTCTTTGCCCTGACCTCACTGCGCCTGCTGTTCCTGCTGGCTTCTGGTCTGGCTGTGATCGTCTGTGTTGATACCTGGAGAAATAGGATCTGGCCGGAGATTAGAGGTGCTACAAATTGCTCTCTATGGGGGCTCTTTATGTTTCTCTAACAGACTGACTTCTTTCTTGCAATAACTTTACCATAGATCGTTCCCCAGGCTGCTATGATTGCAACAAATGTACTTTGTCAGAATAGATATGCCTGCTCTGTGGACTTTGCAAGGGATTTGTATAACACACGTTTTTGAAATTATGTAAGATACAAAGTGTGCAAAGTCCAGAAGGGATCTAAGAGTGAAGAAATTATACTATATATATATATTGTATGCTCATTATGTTTTTAAAGGATGGATTCTCTCTCTCCACAGTAAGAAACCTGGACGAATCAGAAAATGAGAGGTTTGTTTCCATAATACAGCATTAAAACATTTTGCCAGTAATAACAATAACAATGATTAAAGTAAAATGCAGGTGGTGGTGTAAATAACTCACCCTGTTTGTTTAGCTGGGGTCTGGTGCAGCCTGGCATCCTCAGTGTGCCTGAACTGTGCCATCACATCGCTGAAGCCTGGGTCAGTTTAGCAGTTCTCACATCGAGTGTGTTGCAGTACAAACGACGTAACCCTGGCACGGTGAGGAACACACACACACACACACACAATCTGGACAAAAAAAATATAATTTCATATCAAATAATCTTAAATGATGTGTTCAATTTTATCCATCATAGATTTCATGATTATGCGAAATATTATAGAAATTATTACGTGGGAAATCTAAGTACCTTAATTTAACTAGGCCCCACATTTATAGTGATAAATAGCAAATGAATGCCAATATGTTTTCCATGTTGTAAGCACTAAATACATGCACCACAGTCAGCATGCATTGCAGGTGTTGAATTGATTTCTTGCGTGTTTTTGCTCTGTGTCAGTTCTGCATCATGACCTGTACACTGTTCACCTGCTTGGCTATGGTTGGACGCTACATTCCCGGAGTGGTGCTCTCCTACTCTGCCGGTAAGTCCCAGGAGTTTAATCAGTCCTAACTACAGATCCCGGTTTTCGTCACAGCAGGGAAACCCAGCCTGGCCGGTGCTATTAAAAATACATAGCTGGTGAAATGAGATCTGTGGGGCCCTGGTGGCAGGGACTCGTCTGTGAGGTGATTAAAGCCGGGATGAGGGACAGGACTGAGGGAGGGAGGGCCGAACGGGAGCCAGGTAGAAAGCTAAGGAGGTCAGACTGAGACCGGGCTAATCTCCTCACCTTCAGCCAGTGTCGGCAGGAGAGCTGGGGGAGGCATGAGCTGCCAAAGGCCCTCTGCTCTGACGTCTGAAACAATCCACGACAACCCCCTGCTGCTTCCTCTGCCTTGCCCTGTCTGTATTCCTGAAGCTAACACAGGCTTGTGCAAATTTGTGTAGCACATCAACAGTTCTTCCCACAAAATAAACTTCTGTCTGTCTTTCTAATACCTGGTATTCCTCTTCTCTACTCCAGTGTGGGCGACTCTCCTGGCTCCTCTGGGAGCCTATCACAGGGTTTTTCAGCATTTGTGCATGAAGCTGGATCCGGTCCTGCAGCGACTGGACTTCAGTGTTTGTGGATACATGATGTCAAAGCCTATCGATAATCAGTGTAAGTATGAGTGATTATCTGACCCTGCAAATTAAATGAAATAACAGTCAAAACCACAATTAAACCCTAAAACAAAGAAATGTTGGATAAAGATGAAGTGCATTTCTAATAGTGTTACTCTTTGATTCTATGTTTCTTCAAATAACAATACAATATGTGTTTCCTGCATCGATATAAACTATGTCAATGATACTACTCATCTACGCATCAATTTTGGCTAAATCGACATGTTGTTAATGTCTTACTGCCCTCTGGTTGCACCAAACAAAGATGATGGTCCTACTTGTTAAACAGATTACATGTACTGATTGTAAATGTAAATCTGATGAATATATTTTCTGTCTATTTGTCATTGATCTCTGCAGTCCTGCGTAGGCCTATCCATGGTGCAGCCTCAGGTAGAGACAGTGACAGTGAGGAGGAGGAGCTGGCTGCTTTCTGCCCAACAGTAAGTCTGTTTAACTCCCAAAGTCTTTTAATATTGTAAAATAGTCTGCTCCTAATTCTGTGGAAATTGATGTTGAATGGTGATGCTGAGTATCTTATTTCCTGTATGGCACACAACCATGAAAGTGGTGTTCTTCCCATTGTGCCCTTGCTCTGTTGTGACAGCATGCTGCTTTTTTACAGTCAGTTTCATAAGATAATGCACTGTTGAAATTACTCAAAGATAAAACATTCACTACATACCTATGTCTTTTTATGTACGCACATTATTAGTAACAGCAGCACATCTGAGCTGCTTCCTGTGGGGGTTAAGAACTTCACATGATGTGCTGAGTCTGTCATGTGCTTGGGTATTTCGGTCTTAATACGTGTGTTTGTGTGTGTGGTGGAGCCTGGGGAAGGTATGAAGGCATACAGAGACAATGTAACCACAAGAGCAAAGGAAGTTTTTCAAAGCTTAGTGAAAGTGTCAAAGTTTATAAAAGGACATCTAAAAAAAAACACACAGCCCAAACCTGGGGAAATATTGAACCTTTCCAATCTGCTGTCTCTCCTAGTTTGATGATGCTGTTGTCGCGAAGGAACTCGCACTGACGGATTCTGAGCACTCTGATGCTGAGGTGTCCTACACTGATAATGGAACATTTAACCTGTCCCGTGGCCAGACCCCGCTCACAGAGGGCTCTGAGGGTGAGTATGCATGTATTGCGGGTTTTCTTTTCCTCATTTCGTTGTTTTTTCTTATTTCTCACATTTCTGTCCCTGACTGTGCTTCATCAGATCTCGACAGACACAGTGACGCTGAGGAATCCTTTGCTCAAGACCTCCCAGACTTCCCTTCTATAAATCCTGATGCAACTCTGATGGATGATGATGATGACACAAGCATTGGTCTTCCTAGCCTGGCTACGTCTGGGCTAGCTAGCCACCGAGCTTCAGTTCTAGATGTAGATTCTCATCTGGACTCGGATCAGGAGGATCTGGATGCAGAACTTTCTCTCAGTGGCCTGCCACCTGCCTCTGATTTCGCAGGAGACCTGGCTGGAGTGATCGCCAGCAACATGATCCAGGCAGCGCTGGCTGGGGCGATGCAACCTCGGCCTCCTGTGCAACGCAGAGAAGGCCCTCCCAGGGCCGGAGCCCACCGAAGCTACCGAAAGCAGTCCAGTTCCGAGCTGGACACAGACTTGGATGGAGAGGACTTTGAAATGCTGGATCAGTCTGAGCTGAACCAGATGGATCCCCTTGGAGGAGGAGGGGGCTCTAGACGTGGAGAGAGCCAGGGCTCTAACTTCTTGTCTAGCCTGCTTGGTAAACCACAGTAAAGTGTGTGTACGGATGAGAGTGTATGTGTGAGTGCCTGTTTGGACGCCTGTGTGGACGAGTGTAACTTCATGGGCAGTGTGTGTGAGTGTGAGCAGCCCTGCTTTTGATTGGCATCACTGTGAAGAACTTTAATTTTTTCTATCTTTTCAAACTCTATTAACTTTTAAACCCTTATCATCCAGAGTATTTTTACTTTGTAGGCTGAGCAATAGGAAATGCAACAACAAACCCATTCAGACATTAAATAAACCAGCATTATTGAGCCTTGTTGCAGTCTTGTAAATATGTGCAAGCATAAGTTACAAGTGTTCGTCTATGAAAAAGAACAATAGTGCCCATAAAATCTTTTCTACCTGGAGGTGAAGACATACAGGGCTATTTAACATGGGACCAAATATGACATTCCTGTTGGTTGAGCTGAGCCATGTTACTTTGATAGAAACATTATGGAACAGCATTACACGTTAAAGTTTCTGGAGTCATTGAAGTAAATCAACCTTTCATTTTTGTTTTCCATCACCAGCAGTTCATGTTGCTGTTTATATTAGTGCTCTGCTCTCCTCTCAAGTAACATGGCTGTAATCTGTTATATTAATTATTTACTTTTACAAGTTTACAGATTTTAATTTAATTTCATCAGTTCTGGATTTAGACAGCAGATCTCTTCTGTAAGTCATTCATTCATTCATTCATCCATTACCCTTTAACCAGTCATGTAATAAGCATTTCTGCTGTCTAACAAGAACAATCTTCATGCGTTTTTTCTTATTTTTTTCACTAGAAAACACATTCAGTCTTAAGATATTTGACCTGGAGAGACACTTGATGTTATGTTTGTTGTTCATTGTATTTATGAACTTGTGCTCCAGGCTAAGGTCTGTTTCTTTTTTTTCTGTGTGAGTAATTTAGAAAAATATCTTCCATTTTCCTGCCCTTTAAATCAGCTCAATAACATATTATGTCCATGTTTAATACCTTGAATGAGCCCTCAGATGTGTGTGTTTTCCAACACTAATATTTAAACAGATTACTTTATCTTTTATCATCCTTGTATTTCATGTAGTTGACAGTCATGCTGAACTTTTTTAGAGAAAATCAAATATTCTTCAAGTCATAGACCTTTCACTATTTTAATGGGGAAACATGTTTACATGAAAATTTGGGTAAAGAAAGTTATCCTTGTAACGTTTTTTAAAAGTGTTAGTATGTAAAGGTTTAAAGCGGCTTTTGTTTGCTGGTCAGCCTGATTTCCCTTTAAATGGACAAACCATGTCAGTATATCAAAACTTAATTGTGGAAATGGCACTTAAAATTTATAAAACTAGATTAAGATTTATTAAAATGAAATGTATCAAAGACAAAAACATGCTGGGTTTATAAGAGAGAAAATCACATTGCTCTTGTTAACTGTGTTATTTTGAGAAGAAAATTATAGCTGCAAAAAACTGCTGGATCCATATTTATGGAGATGTAGAAACTGCTAGGAAATTGCTGGGATTTTTAGGCTGAAAAGAGAAGTTAGTCTAAGGTGTTTGACCTGGTTTTGCCACCTCAGTTATCCAGAATGTTGTTCATCGCTGCTCCATGAAGAGTCAGTTCCTCAGTATGAGTGATCTGTAGACAGTTTGATAATGTCATGTGCATAGTAGTGTATTTTCTTCTCTGTAACTGGTTTTGATATGTTTTGATGTGCAGATCGTATTGAATAAAATGTTTGCAATTAAGTCTGTATTTTTTTTTGTCATGAATCAGTAATCTCAAATGACAGATTAGGGTTGGACAATTGATAAAAATAAAAAGGCTGTAAATCTCAAACAACTTTCTGAAGGAAATCCTTCAGTACGAATGTAAAAAATATTATCACAATTACTATTTAGTGTGTATCATACATCGCATTTTCTGTATTTTATTCTTTTAGATAATAGCGTATTTTAAAAGGATTACTTATGATAATGTTTGCTGCTAACCATAGGTTGTGAAAAAAATAATTTACTGTCTGACAGAAAACCCAAAAGTACAGAGCACTCACTCTGCTCTTTTTTCCGGATACCAAACTATTAAAAGAAGAAAGCGATGAATAAAAATATAATAAAGTGGGACATAGCTAATGTTCCTGACCTGTCCCAGTAATTGTTTAGGGCAAATAAAGTAACTCCGTCATCGCTGCTGATACGTACAATTAAAATCATTTTCAGACAGTCAACGGAGAACTCATAAATGGGAATTGTACAGATACTTCAATTATAGTGACGCACCACAATGTATAAACGATCTTCTCCGTGACGCGTATTTCGCGCGAAACTCGGTTTGGAAAGCTAAAGCAAAGCGACAGAGGAAACGTTAGAAATGAGTAAAAAGGATAACGGTAAGGGTTATCTTTATGTATGGATGTTTCCCATTTGAATAAGCGAACTGTCGCGAATCTCGTGTCCCTTGTTTTATTTCACATATTCAAGTGAAGCTATATGCTAACGTTAGCTACATAACCGACTACCAACGTACGCTAGCACTGTAAACATTAGCCTTAAGTTAGCTAACTGTTCTATTTACGCCCACTTTTAAAACAGGATAAATTCATTTTAAACCACCATATGATACATAGAATTAAACTTCATTTTTCACCACTGATGAAAGTGTGTTCAACTTGCTGAGACTATTATTTTGAATTTAAGTGCAATTTAGTAGTGTTCATATCAGTCAATGATGTAATATAATTACACGTTATTTAGTATTTACATTTTATGCTATTTTCTACTTATTCTCATAATGTATTCTTCATAATGATTACTTTTACTTTTTGTATTTGAAGTGCAATTCAAAAGTTTTACTTGTAACTGCTACTACTTTCATACAAGTAAATTGTCTGAGTATATTTTCCATTTGCTGTCATCCACAGGTGCGACACTCATCCTTGCATATCTGAATGAGAAGAACCGACCCTACAGTGCTCAGGATGTCTTCTGTAATTTACAAAAGCAGCATGGACTGGGTAAAACGGTGAGAATAATATTTACCTTTTTAAAAGATACAGTTCTGTGTGTGTGGCTTGCAGTTAATGATTGGTCGATTGTTTTTGATAACCAAGGCAGTGGTCAAAGCCATGGAGCTGCTGGCTCTGGAGGGTAAGATAAAGGAGAAAACATACGGCAAGCAAAAGATCTATTTTGCTGATCAGGTTAGTCTTTCATTTAATATACAGTGTCACTGTGGAAAGTGGGCACAGAAAGTAATTTATGCTAAACCCTCCCTACAGACTCAGTTCAAAGATGTGAATGATGCAGACCTGAAGGCGATGGACAATCAGATCTCGGAGCTCAGTGCAGAGTTGCAGACCCTCACCCAGAGCTGCAGGCAGCTGGATGCAGGTGTAGGAAACTATAGTTAAAATAATGTAGAAAAACATGTTAAATGTGGGTGTTTTTGCACCTTTCAAAGCCACAGTAAAAGGTTTATGACACTTCCTGATGCTTATGGGGATGTTGTGTACAATTCTGTGAAATCTCCACCAACAGAGCTGAAGGAGCTCAACAGCTCCCTGACAACAGAGGAAATGATGTCAGAGATCAAAGAGCTGAAAGCCGAGAGCTCGGGGTACAGAGCCCGCCTCGACAAGATAAAGTCAGCCACAAATCACGTCACACCAGAAGAGAGAGAGAAGGTTGGGACTGCATTCATGATTTTAAATTCCAGTTAAACAAACAGAAACCTGTCATGATATCTTTTTGTGTTTGCTCTACATTATGGCAGTACAATTCTCAGGATATCTTTCATTTACAGGTTTACAAAGAGCGGAATGTGTATGTGAAAGAGTGGAAAAAGAGGAAGAGATTGGTAATGTATCAAGAGCTCTATTAATTGATTAGTTAACTGTTAGGAAACCATTGGCCAACTAATTTGATAATTGTTATATATATTTTTTTCATTGTAGCAAAAATTTTCCAGACTTTGAAATTAGATTTACTGTTTTCTTGACAAAAACATTATTTATTTGGATAAATTAAGCATGTTGACATCACTTTGTAAAGACTAAATGACTAATAGAGAAAATAATCTTTAGATTAAGTGATGATGAAGATTACTTTGAGATACTAAAAGAAGCTGTACATGAATGTTAAAACATTTTGAGGGTTACAAAATAACTTTTGTATTTTGCAAATGTAGCTCATTCTGCAGCATTTTTTTTTTAATTTAAGCGAGAACATTCATTATTCGTAAATTCACCATCAGTGTGCATATCAATTGATTATAAAGGAGATAAAATGATAGATTTTAAACATAAGATATTGCCATTTGTTTGTTTTTTCCCTTCAGGCTTCAGACATGATGAATGCAATCCTGGAAGGTTATCCTAAGAGCAAAAAGCAGTTCCTGGTAAGTGAAACAACATTTAAATTCTACTTCATGAGCTTTAAACTTTGCTCATCTGCCAGTGTTTTCGTTCACAGTTCCTATGAATAATATTAATGTAATCTTTCCCTCGCAGGAAGAAGTTGGAGTGGAGACTGATGAGGACTGTAAGGTGGTTGTTCCAAGCACTTGAAAGAACATTTGTTCCTCCATCTCATCCATCTAAGCCTGTGTGCTAAGTTAAGAGGAATATAGATCTTATATCAGAGCAGTGTTTATTTAAAGCCTTTCTTTTGAACAAACAAGTACATCTTTAATAAAACTTGAATGGAAAAACAACTCCCACTGTAATTACAAGTATAGTCATACAAAAATAGCCGTCATTGGCGAGGCACCAACACTATGTCACATCATCAAACAGCACTGAGAAATGCTAGTCACCTCATAGCCAAAACTGGTTAATTTTTCCCTTTTGAAAGCCATAAACCATCCTGAGCCTGCGATGAAACTGTCAACAAATGAGTTTTTATAGCTTTAAGAGCTGTACGTTATTTGTTCATGTATGTTCAAGTTTATATTGCTGTCATGATTTTGGAGAACTGTACATAAAAGAAATCTTCAGGTATTATGGAGGGTTGTCATGTTTTATATTCCCTCTATCCTATGTTAAAGGTTTTTGTATTTTTATTCAGTGTTATTAAATGTTGATGGTAACTTTCTTCAAATTATCTCTCTAGATATTTTTCAGCTGCAGTGATGGGTACAACTGTTTACCAATATGTTCTTCTTTTTCCTGCTGCATTTTACTCGAGCCAAATTAAACAGGTCACATTTCATGTCACTCGTTGGATGGCAATAAATTGTAATTAGCTTCTCTTTTTTTTTGCAATAACTACAACAAAGCAATACTTAAGTAAAGCAAAATGACAGGATCAAAAAATGACAATTCCCTGCGATTAAAACAACAGTAAACGCAATAGCCATGTGTATGACAGACATTACTGCAAATTATTTATCAAAGGAATCATGGAAATGTGCTTTATATCATGCTTGCCTTTCAGCCACCCATTACAGTTAAAGGAGCAGTGTGTAGGACTTAGTGCCATCTAGTGGTGAGGATGCAGATACCATCAACTGAACATCAAGGCCTTCCAACGGTTTTGGTGGCATTTAGGTGATGAAAAACACAAAAGTCTATCTTTAGCAAGAAGTGTTTTGTTTGTCTGCTAATATAGAAACATGGCAGTACAGTATGGCAGGCTCTGTGGAAGAACTCCCACTCCTGATTTACATATGCACGTCTCATTTTAACAAAAAATGAAGGTGATTAAAGACATAATTATGAATATTACATTCCATCTGTGCCAATAGATCTCTCTTAATCCTACACATTTTTTTTAGATCTTTTTATTATTAATTACAGCAACTGTAAATGGATTCAAAAAGGATCAGCCCTGAACATTTGGAACATTTTTCACCCAGTGGTGATGAAAATCCACAAATTTCCCCAAACTTTCAGCATGGTTCAAGCAACTGTTACTGATCATTAAAGCCACTGACAACCAAAGTAAATAGCATCATTCACGTTGGCATTAAAACCACCGTATAGTAAACTGCAATACAAAAGGTCCATCACAATCAACACTTAGTATTCAACATCAACTCAAACACAAAACATACAACAGCAACCGCCTGTATTTAAACAGCATCTCTTCACAATGTGCGGTGAAGCTCGATTATTGTCAAAAGTCAGTGTATATAAACAATGATTCATAAATCTTACTGCCTACATTGCACACCTGTCATCCATGAGATTTCAGCATCTTTGTCAGCTTGTCGCAGCTGCGTTAATAAAAACCCATCTTGTCACACTAAAAGGAATAAGTGTTTGCCTTTAAACCTCAGTAATAAAATGCTGAAGCGCCATGGAGCGTGTTTAGGATTGCACAGTTAAATGCAATGACAGTTACCCTGCAGAAATATAGTTGTAGAGTATTTAACATTGTCTGCTATGGTTCAGGAGTGGTATGGCTGACTCAGAATGTTTGTGCACTGAAGCTGAGAAGAGCCCTTTGGATCAACATTAGTTTGCAATTATATACTGGATCTTACAGAGGGGAGGGTGAGGGCTCATGAGGTTTTACATTTTTCATCCCCCTTCTCTCTATTAACATTAATTAGGCGGATATATTTCAAAAGCAACACGTTAAATAATCTGTAAGAGGAGTCTGAGCTTTGATTTATTTATATTAACTACAGTTACCTAAACTAGATGCACATTCTTTTCCAACAAATGCATTTTACATGCATTCGTTTGCTTGTGCTTCCTTGCATTTCTTAGCAGAACAGTAAGAAATCTGACCAGTCAGCCATCTGTATGTACTGTCCATACACTTACAATCAGAATGTGATCCTTCTTAAACATGCGACTGCTCAATCCAATGAAACTTCTCATCTCTGCCCAGAGCGCGAGGTTGAGGTAATCCAATTGCA
>JAOWBC010000458.1:7535109-7570759 GCA_028566105.1 Hypoplectrus providencianus
GCTCTAATTAATCATTTTTTAAGTATCCTGGCCTTTGATAACTTTTTTCTCCACACAAACTTCCCAGTTAGGTTCTGAATTGTCCGTTCCGAGTTACTTTAGGTTATTAAATCATTCTGTCCTCCAGCCATTTCAATGGCAGGATAACCTTTATATCAGGAGTCAGACTTTTCACTGTATGGTGAGGCTAATAACTCAATATGAAACTGAACTTTTTGGGCGATATGTCAACTCCTTTGAATCAACCTGCACCAAAGAGTTGTGAGCGGGTTCTTGATCTCTGCAAAAGTCATATACTGGAAACTGATAAAAGTTATATCTTGTTAGAACGTCTGCATCATTTCCCTTTTTAATTTATAGTTTAAATGGTTTAAAAACAGGAAAATAGATTTTACAATTAAAAAAAAAGAAAAAGAAAAAAGAAAATTAAATAGGAATGTAAATAAAATGGGAATTAATACTAAGGAAAATATATAAAGAAGCAAATCAAAATAGAAATATCAAGATATTTCCTTTATGATTTAATGTAATGGCCTTCTAATTTATTCATTTATTTATTTTTCCATTCTCCATACCTGGTAGCCTACTTAATGGCAACCATCACTATAAACATGTAAACACTGAGTCATGTATGCTTCCGGTAGGCAGTTAACGCCCTCCTGTTTTACCCAGAAAGTGCATTCGTGGTTTTGTTGATTTGAATATTGTTGCATAAGCAGGAAAGATCAAGAAACGACAACATTTAAATGTGCGCTTAAGGAATCTGGGGGAGTCAAGAAGAATTGCACAAGAGAAAGTGTGACAAATACTAAAATATGTTATATTGTTCTTCAAAATATGATTCATTTTTGTCACTTTCTTTCAATTAAAACAGCATCTGTCTTCTGTTCTCCTTTTCAGAGCTACATGAACTTGCCTCCAGACAAACTGAAGCTGTTGAGTCAGTATGACAATGACAAGAAGTGGGAATTAGTCTGTGATCAGGTAAGATTTTATTATTAATGATCAGGTTTCATTATTAATCCTTGACACAGACGACATCAAACGTGTCTTCACTTGGACAAAGTTGACTCAAAGTACATATATAACCAAAGTGGTTATGTGGCGGTAAAGAGCAGAGTGCAGCGTGAAAACCTTGCAGCTCAGTTTCTGTGGTGGCAACTGATGGCGTCGGCATGGAAACAGAGAGTGGTTTGTGTCTGTTGTGTTAACTCGCACAGGCAATAATAGCTTTTTAGCTGCTGTGTGCTGATCGTGTCTGCAGTCCAGTCGTCCGTCAGGGCTGTTAATAAAAATGGACTCAGTCTAATAGCTACATCTAACTCTGTGAATCCTTCTTCCCCTCAGGAGCGTTTCCAAGTGAAGAGCCCCCCCTCCACTTACCTGGCAAAGATCAAGAGCTTTTACCAGGATCAAGGAGGGGTGACCCGCAGGGTTAGTGTAAAACATTACTTTCCTTTTATATTTGACTTAGTTCTCTATCTGCACAATGATGTCTTGATTCTCACCTCTTCTGCTACTTCAGCTGAAGAAAAGGATTCAAGATGCTACTCAGGTCCTTAAAGATCTGGAGATATCCCTTCGCACCAATCACATTGGGTGAGCTTTAGTAAATAAAGTTGTCTATACATACAATATACAATCTTTCTAATGACCAGTAGGGGGCGGCTACAAGGGTTGCAAAAAAAAAAATCTGAATTTATGAGAAAATTAACCTAATTCTTTCTTGATCTATTACCTCTGTAAACATTTTTCTCACAACTGTAGCCTCAATTCTGACTTGGGGACTCAGGGACTTGGGTTTTCTTTAATGTATGCACTCATTTTGAATGTGATGCATTCTGTTAGTGTCAAAGTTTTACACAGTGGCTAGCTTGTAGCTGGAAGGTTATTACATGTCGAACAACAGCTTGTTCAGCATGTGGATGGACTGAAAGACATCCTAAAGACATTGGCTGTCCACTTGGAATTACAAAGGCAGTTTGCTAAGGAAGGTAGCTGCTGTAGGTAGTGCTAGCAACAGGTGATCATCGGCCAAAATGTCAAATATAAGGCTTCGACATTGTAGTCTACTAAACCAGTGGGTAACATAAGAAATTCAATAAATTTAAGACAAATGTTGAAAAAATTAAGCGCCCAACTTTTTTTTTGCCTTTATTATAATTAATTGCCAGTTTGAGTTCACTGACCTGAGCATCAGTCACTGGCTTAGTCATGTCAGATGTCACTATTTACAGTTTAGCTAGAATTATCCTCCATAAGCTGCTGGTCACATCAGACCAAGTAAGGTCAATTAGGCAAGATTGTGGTTTATGCTGTGAATGTCTTTTGCAACAGCAAGATGTGTTCTTTCTTCCTTGTCATGGTGCATACTTTAACTTAAAGTTCAGCCTGATCGCTGAGATATAAAATTAGAAGCGTTTAATCTCTCATTCTTTGTTCTGCTTTGGGTCTTTTTGTAGATGGGCGCAAGAGTTTCTCAACGAGCAGAACAAAGGTTTGGATGTCCTGGTGGAATACCTGTCCCATGCACAAAGCGACGCCTCGTGAGTTACAGCAGGCTCTAAAAAGATCTCAGAAGCTGACGATGCCATTACAATGGATGTTTATTCTATATGAACTCTGTAGGTATGATGTGGAGACTGTGGAAAACGGCGGCACACTGTCAGAAAGAGGAAAGCCAGCCGAGAGGTCAATGGAAGACTTGACCAAGAGCTCCAGCGGCTCACACTCACACGGGATGAGCAGAGCTGCTCGAGCATTGACTGTAAGGTGAGAAACTGAAGACAGATTTTGAGGCTGCTCCAGTTCCAAAGATGTCCTATTATATAGATATATAAAGTGCACTCTACATCACTATTAAAGAGGAACATGCAGCTTATAAAGTCACGCATATAGTCAGAAAATAGAATCATGCAGGGCAGAAGTGGTGGGATGGTGGCATATTGTAGCACCACAGATGTGACCAGATGCCATGTCTTTTTGATAAAGTGACGCCACAGCTGTTTCTTTTCGCGATCCAACTGTTACTCACATCCAAATCTTTGCACACAAAAAAATGTGCAGCAGCTGAATGTCTTAACTCAATCAGGAGTCTTTTATATTTTATTGTAAAGCATCCTGTTTTTGCTGCCCTTCTTATTCAATCTCATGGCCATCTATTTACAAACAGCAGTTCTTCATGCAAATGGAGACATTGCAACCATGACAAACACCTCAGTTTCTTGCAGCATCATTCAGTCATATCCTTTGCTCATTTGTCGAGTATTTTATTCTTTATTTTCCTACTTGATGCCTCATTTCAGCTTTCAGACAGACACAGCAGACGTCCAAAACAATGCTGGGAGTCTCGCTATAATTGGCCAACTGTGCATTTCTGGGCCTCGATTTTAAACCATTTGCACAAACAGTAGCTTCTCTTCTTTCCAAGAATGTATTCATGTGTCTGTACGCTTGTTATCTCTCTACAGAATAAGCTCCACTCTGGGGAGCAAGATGTATAAGAAGTCCCACTCATCAATTCAGAGAGATGATGTCCACGTGTGCATAATGTGTCTGCGGGCCATCATGAACTACCAGGTAGAGCCTTAGCATATTCATGCTTCTCTTACTTTGCAAAAACAGTTACTTATCTGTTATATTCTGTCACAAAAAAAGTGCTCTTAAAGTAAGTGGAGGTTTTCTTCTGCCAGTGCGGTGTTATAAATCTACTTTTCCCCACTGCTGTTTCAGTCGTCTGAGTGCTTTGCTCATTGAAAGTAAAACACAATTTTCGCTCCTTGATTTAAAGTTTTTTTTTTTTTTTTTACACAATGTATCTCCTCTCGAAACCAAACACAAACACTTTTCCTGCATGCTTTAAAACGCCAGCTCTCATGAGGGGGGGGGGCAGCTGTTTATACTTTCCCTTCTGCTTTCAGTCTGGATTTAACCTGGTGATGACTCACCCACGCTGTGTGAACGAGATCACCCTCAGCCTCAACAGCAGGAATCCCAGGTGAGTGCATCTGTGGATGTGTGAGAAACACGTGTGCTGTCTGTCTGTCTGCCTGTATCCGTATCTAACCCTCCTCCCATGCTGCGGCAGGACCAAAGCTCTGGTGCTGGAGCTGCTGGCTGCAGTGTGTCTCGTCAGGGGAGGACATGACATCATCCTGTCTGCTTTTGACAACTTCAAGGAGGTGAAATTAGCTCTTTATTCATCATTTTACTAAATTACTATAGTCTTATTTGACTTTGACAGTTGCTCATTTAGTCATACTGTTGTTCCAGACTTCCCCTCCCTGATTAGTCATCCGACAGTCACAATCTTAGTCTCACATGCACTGTGGTCACAGTTTAAGCACATGTAGAGCAGTCATGCATGTGTCTGTAACTGTAGACACAAGCACAGGGCAAGGGTAGGAAATATACCCTTATTTATGCAGCTGAGATTACATTTAATAAAGACGTATTTCATAATGATGCCCCTCCTTACGCCCCCATGTGGGCAACGATTACAATGCAAATTCAGATAAGTTTATTTTTCTCAGGTGAGCAAGGAGAGGAACCGCTTTGAGAAGCTGATGGAGTATTTCATCAATGACGACAGCAACATCGACTTCATGGTACAAATGTATTACCTCCACTCAATGTTTAACGGATAAAGGGAGTTTAAATAGTTCTAAATGTCCTTGAGATTTAACCATCATTGTGTCTGTCTCTAGGTTGCTTGTATGCAGTTCATAAACATTGTGGTCCATTCAGTGGAGAACATGAACTTCCGTGTTCATCTACAGTTTGAGTTCACTCACCTCGGTTTGGACAAGTATCTTGGGGTGAGTATGAATAAGAAACTTAGAATTCAGCAGCAATTAAAGACAAATATTATCCTCAGGGGACAAAAAACAGAGCTGAAATAGTGTTGACCAAAACCATAACTTCAAATATATATCAATACTGATCATTTCAGTGATGGAAAACCTATTTCTATCCCATAATGAATTCCCTACATTTACACTAGTCAAATGTTAGCTTTGAGAAAATGCCTGAACATATTTAATGCAGCAATTCTCCATGCATAAAACATTTCATAGAATTGTATGGAAAGAGAGGACAATGAATCAATAAGTCCTCCAACATAAAAAATCATTAGCAACTATTTTAATTATTATTATTATACATCGCTGTTTGTTCATGTGTGGTAGAATCTGAAGCACACAGAGAGTGAGAAGCTGCAGGTTCAGATCCAGGCCTACCTGGACAATGTGTTGGATGTCGGAGCTCTGCTGGAGGATGCTGAGAACAGAGGAGGGGTGCTGGAGCATGTGGATGATCTGCAGCATCACAACATACAGGTGAGCCGAAAATCGAAAGAAAAACAGGAATCTGAGAGAACAAAAAGAGGCTTTGATGCTGTGATGTTAAAGCGATGTGTCGTGCGTGCTGCAGCTGAACGCCCGGCTCCAGGAGATTGAGGCTCAGACTGCAGAGAGGATATCTGAACTTGAGACTCAGCTCATGCAGGCAACCAAGGAGACCGAGCTGCTCAAAGTAAGTGCTGCTCCATGACATGTACAATGTTTAATAAGATTCATTAGCCCGCCAAGGTGTGCCATTCTCATAGTGATTAGCTATAATGAGGTCAAAAGAGTGGCAGATCACTTTATTTTAATAATCTCAATATGAAAGTTAAACCTTATTATCTTTAATATAAAAAAAAAGAGATGAGAGTATTTGCACTCGACAAATAAATGACCTTGCATTTTAGCGATGTTAGCAGCATTAGTTCTGTCGTTCTGTTGGTCCAGACTGAAATATCACTTCTTTATAGTTATAACTGTAAAGATCAGATTCAGAATAACTTTTCATAATTTTATTTACTCAAACCAATTTCTGGAAAAATTTATGCTAAACCTCTTGTGTGTTTTTTGTAGTTAATTCCAACTCTTTAAACACTACTTCCTATCAATGTTAGCATTGCTATTGTGAGCATGCTAACATTGAGCTCTTGTACATGCAGCCTCACAGAGTTGTGAGCATGGCTGTAGTTGTGATTTATTAAAATAAATATATATCCCATAGAGTGGATACATTTGTGCATTTGTAGAGATTAACTATGTCTCTATATTTGTTTTGTGTCCAACAGGAAAGCCTGCGAGAGTCCTGCTCCCAGGTCAGTGGATTGCAGCAGAGAGAACGGGAGCGAGAGCTGGACAGGGAAAGGGAGAAGGACAGGGAGCGTCTCACCACCTCCACCCCTCAGACAACTTCTGAGCTGGAGCAGAAGATCCAGGAGCTGCAGGACAAGGGGCTGATCCGACTGGGACGCAGTGCCTCAGGGGGGCTGGACATCCAGGTTGTGCCCGTCACTGTGGTGGAATATGTCCAAGCCCCGGCCCCGGACGCCCCAACCAGGGCTCCGCCCTCTGCTTCTGATTCTTCTTCCCCTGCCCCTTCGCCACCTCCACCTCCTCCTCCTCCTCCTCCTGGTGGTCCAGGAGGTGCTGTCTCTCCTCCTCCACCACCACCTCTACCAGGAGTCTGTCCTGTGCCCATACCTCCTCCTCCACCTCCTCCTGGAGGAGGTCCACCACCTCCTCCTCCCCCACCTGGTCCTGGAATTCCACCTCCGCCTCCCCCACCTGGTTCTGGACCCCCTCCTCCACCTCCTCCGCCTGGTAGTGGACCCCCTCCTCCACCTCCTCCGCCTGGTAGCGGACCCCCTCCTCCACCTCCTCCGCCTGGTAGTGGACCGCCTCCCCCGCCTGGTGCTGGACCTCCTCCTCCTCCTCCTGGTACTCAACCTGGTAGGAATCTGAAAAGTACTGAAAACTAGTAGAAATAGGACAATAAATCTGATTTCTTTGTTCATTCATCTTTTCTTTTTTTCCTCAGGGGTCAAGAGCAAGAAGCCCATTAAGACCAAGTTCAGGATGCCATTGTTGAACTGGCAAGCTTTAAAATCAAACCAGGTGACAGGCACCGTGTTCACCGAGCTGGATGACGAGCAGGTCTTAGGGGTAAGAACGTGCAGCCTCCAAAATGTATCCTGTCAGGAAACAGCAGTGTGAAAACACTTTTCTCAGCTGCCTCTCTCTGCCTCTCATTGTGCTCACGTCAGGAGTTGAACATGGAAATATTTGAGGAACAGTTTAAGACGAGGGCCCAGGGTGGTCCAACAGAACTGCCCAATATCAAGAAGAAGGCGGCAACCAAGGCCCCAAGCAAGACGTCCCTGATTGACGCCAACAAGGCAAAGAATCTGGCCATCACTCTACGCAAGGGTGGGATGAACCCCACTGCTATCTGCACCGCCATAGAGACGTATGTGCCTCATGACAAATCTGGTGCATTACTAATTTTTATAATTCTCTCTCTTAAATACCGATTGGTGTAACTTCCACTACTCTTTTGTACAGGTACGACCAGCAGTCTTTGAACATAGACTTCCTGGAATGCCTCGTGCCCTTCATACCGTCAGATTACGAGCTGAAGCTGCTGGTTAACTATGAGAAGGACGGACGTCCGCTGGAGGAGCTGACCAACGAGGATCAATTCATTCTACGCTTTGGGAAGATTCCTCGTCTGAACCAGCGAATAAGCACGCTCACGTTCATGGGCAACTTCCCGGACACTGTCAAACGCCTGCAGCCGGTGAGTTTATCAAAATGTGTTTGAACTTGGGCTGAAAGAGATTCAAGCTCTTAAACACATTTTTTTAAATTTTCCCTTCATCCACAGCAACTGAACTCCATCATTGCTGCGTCCATGTCCATCAAGTCCTCAACGAAACTGAAAAAAATCTTGGAAGTGAGTTAAAGAGACGAAAACATGCTGATGTAGCTTCCATATGTGTGGTTCTGCATAAGTCATGTCATGTGTTCCTCCTCAGATTGTTCTCGCCTTTGGCAACTATATGAACAGCAGTAAGAGAGGAGCGGCGTACGGCTTTCGGCTGCAGAGTCTGGACCTTGTAAGTTACCTTTGTACATTTACTTTTCACTTTAAAATATGTCTGTAATATTTAAAGGACGAAATCACATAATTGTCCTTTTAGAAGTCTGAAGTTGAATCCATAAGCAAGAAAATTTACTCAAGATTACGGGCTTGCTTGATTAAGTATGACTTGCAGCAAAATGGAAGTTACTGTTAGTGAACTTCCGATAGATACTGCTGTGTTATGGACAGTGCTGAATCAGTTTGGTCACTGTATGACGAGCCGTTATTTGTGCAACTGTTACACAACTTTAACCTTGAACCAACTCAACTCACAGTATTTATATTGCATGTTTCATAGGAACATGCAGCCCAAAAGCACTTCAAAGAGCAAAACTGGAAGAACAGAGGATATATTAAAATGAAATTAAAAAACAATTTTGCATGACTAAAATTAACAACAATAAAATGTTAAAATTGATAAAAAAAAAAAAAAACAGAAAAAGAAATCCCAGGGGTATAAATATTATAAAACCCTATCATTAAAATTAAACTAAAAACTATAATATTGCCCTTAATTAAAAGCATGGAATGAAAATCTAGGTAAAAAAATATTCACCTTCACCTTTCCAGTTGCAAAGCAAAAACTTCAATATCCAATTCAAGTTTAAATGTTTCCCTTTTTAGCTGTTGGAGACCAAGTCGACTGACCGCTCACAGACGCTGCTTCACTTCATCACCAACATCATCCAGGAAAAATACCCGGACTTGGCCAACTTTCACACCGAGCTGCACTTTGTGGACAAGGCAGCGCTCGGTACGTTCACACAAACAGCCAAGCCGTCCACTAATGTAGCTTATAATTTAAATTTGGAGGGATACTCAACATATTTCATGTTTCTTTGCCAGTATCACTGGACGGTATTCTTCAGGATATCCGCTCATTGGAACGAGGAATGGAAATGACCAAAAAGGAATTCCTGGTGCAGGACGACAGCACTGTGCTGAAGGAGTTCATCAAAGCCAACAGTGAGCAGCTGGAAACTTTGACCAAAGATGGCAAGACAGCGCAGGTTAGCCAGCAATTCATATCAAATGCTAACATAGCTCACACCTTATTACATACTTTTAATATACGTTGTCTGACTTTTCAGGAGGCATACGCTTCTGTGGTGGAGTACTTCGGAGAGAACCCCAAAACCACTCAGCCTTCCATGTTCTTCCCGCTGTTTGGACGCTTGATAAAGGCCTATAAGGTCAGAATGTGTGAAAGGTTTATGAAATTCA
The DNA here is from genome assembly GCA_028566105.1 of Hypoplectrus providencianus. NCBI lineage: Eukaryota > Metazoa > Chordata > Actinopteri > Perciformes > Serranidae > Hypoplectrus > Hypoplectrus providencianus. The sequence goes on from JAOWBC010000458.1 coordinate 7,544,314, forward strand.
TCCACACAGTTGTTACATTGCATGTTAATCCATTTACCTGTGATTGGAAACAGGCAGCCCAGCAGGACATTGAGCAAAAAAAGAAAATGGAGAGTGAGAGCAGTGAGGAAAAAGTGTCGTCATCACCGACCAAGGCCGGGGCTCAAAAGGTAAGTTAATAAACACTTCAGAAATTACATACCAGAGATTTGCATGAATAAGATCATTTCTTTTAATTCCTCTACCAGGGGCCCATGATGCCTAAGATGCCCCAGATGGACCTGATAGCAGAGCTGAAGAAGAGGCAGGTGAAGCCGCAGGTGCGCGAGGGGAAGGACGGCGCCCTGGAGGACATCATCACAGGTACAATGCTTCCCAGAGGATCCACATGGTCATGTTTAAGCCACGTCTGCTGCATCTGTAATGTTTAATCTCTCCCGTCTTTGCTCTGCTGCAGATTTGAGAAACACACCATTCAGGCGGGCAGATGGTCGGCGGCCAGCCCAGCGCCAGGACACTTGAGCCACTTCTGCTCCTCTGCCTTTTATAGATCACACTCATGCATACAGATGGAAGAACACACTTTAAAATGTTCTGTATATACAATATATCAGAAATATATCATTAGTCATATGGCAGTGTGTATTTTTGCCAACATTTAAGTGTGAATTTGCTGTGTAAATAGAATTTGAAGTTTGAAATATTTCTTATTTTTAATGCAACAGTCCATTTAATTTGATTATGACTTGCTAAAAAACAATAACTATCACCGTGGTGCCTCACATGCTCTAAATTTGTCATGTTGCTACTAATTGAGTAATAAAAAAATGATGACTTCATTTTAAAATAGACCTGCTGTGTTTGTATGATCTGCTGCTGAATTTAATGGGCTTCATGCAGAAACAGTCTCTCAAATATCTTATTTCAGAAAAAGAAAAAGAAAACTCCAGATGCACCAAACGCAGGTGTTTTAATATGTGCAAATACACCAATTTGGAATTGGAGAAATGACAAAATAAACAGCTTTATTAAAACCTTCAGTGGGAGGGGAATCAATGTCACGTTAAGTTCATGTGTCTGTACAGGAATTCTAGGAAAATCTATCTAAATTCAGTATTCTAAATTTTATTAATGTAATATTGTATTTATTTGTGTGTTTCGTGCCTTGGCAAGTATTTTACTTTTTACTCCACTGCATTTAGCTGGCAGCTTTAGTAACTTTTCAGGTCCAGATATAACATAAAAACAAAGTGAGTAGACTTTATTTAACCCCAAAGTAAGAAGTTCCAATGAGATGAGTACACAGGTCATTATAATTAAAGATCAGACACTGCCACTGTACAAGAGAGCTGCACTTTATTGGACACACAATCACAGCAAATTATGTACAAAAGAAGGCAGGTTCAACTGCCGACTGTCTTCTCACAGGAAAAACACACACATTTCTCACAGAATATCATGGCATCCACACTGATAAATTAGTATCTCCAGTATCAGTAGGCTTTTAAATTTATATATCATTATATTATAGATCTATTTTCTGTATTATTTTTGTTCTTATATCACACTACTCTACAAATGGGAGAATCACTCTGTGGAAAGAGTACGCCATCGCTGGCGACGTCTCTTGTTGGGGTGCGTTCAAGCATTCTGAATCTTTCCGAAAACATCCGACACTCTGCCGTCTTCATCGTCACAAAACATCACAGTAAGACTGAACATGCCTGTGTCACAGATACCAAAATAACGTCTCATTCTTCATGTTCGTAAACCTCTAACACAGAACCGCTTTCTCTCTCATTCTCATTTTTTAGAGAAAACACGTAGACAACATTTTTTTTTTCGACTGCACCGTGCGATTGCTTGAGACTATACATGCATTGTTTTTGTATATACCTTTTTGTACCCATCGTTATTAATAAAACATCTTCTTTTGGACATAACAATTTGTTGAACTCGCTAGGAATGACTCGGCCTATTTACAAGTCAATTTTGTTTTTCTACTTTTGATGCCAAGATTTTTGAACATCCACACATTCATGTAAAAATCTCATATACATACTATAGAATGTAGGTTCGTTATAAAAAAAGATACCATGGCAAAGGAAGGGATAAAATTTTTAATTCACACAACTCCACATAATTCCCTTATTGATCCATCTTGGTGGTTTTAACGACTCCTGTGGTTTAGCGTCACTGCTACTTAAAGCCACTCAGTGCAACAACTGGAACTGAACAAGCAACAAAAAGTACTTCCACTTGTCGTAATGATTAAGAGCCTGTCGTCTTTCAATGCTTTTGCACCAACATTCACAATGCTACCACTCCTTTTCACATGCAAACATGACACAGAGGGAAATTAAAGCCGTGTAACTTACTTTTGTCAAAGCAGCAAGGCTCTGTAGGAAGCCTTTGGGCCCATAAACTGACCTTTCACAGTAGTTACCACAATATCTGTGTTTCTGACCAACACACTAATACCAGCTGAATCACAAATACAGGATGGGGTGAAATTTAAAAAAAGGAAAAACCCACAGGTACAGAAAACAACCCCCTAAAACAAAAAATAGTAGCAAAATAAGCCCCTAAGCACAGGCACTGGTCCAGCTTCTCACACCTCAATAGTGACCCTTCACATAAGGAGGCAAAGGTGCGGACGAGCTGGACGAGCTTTTTCAGGGACAAGCTTTTCAAGAAAAATCAAAATTCGTAGAAAGAAAACCCTGGAATTTAAAAATGAACTTCAGCGTATATTACAGAGGCTAACTGTTATCTATACAGATATTTTTAAACAAATATAAAAATGTTCTGCGTATGAATAAATAATCTCAGTGTGAAATGTAATATCTCTCTCAATGAATTAAAAAAGAAAAATCTGTACAAAATGGTCACTAATATATAAAACTGAAGAGATGATGACATTTTACAGTATATAATTTAATCTAGGCCTATATATATCACACTTTTCTTCACAATTATAATATCATACACAAACATCTCACTTAGATATATTTATATATGTATATTTCTTCTATGTTTGATTTCAAGTTTGCATGAGTTTTTTCTGATTGCCGGGGGCGTCCACTGTGAGTGTCGGCGACATGGCCTCGAAGCCTCCGGCCATGTTGAAATCTCAGCCCACTAACACTTGTCTTGAAAAAAAAAATCATTCCAGAGAGCACTCACGCAATTCTGGGAGGTTTCATCTCAGACTTTACTTGGGGAAAGAAGCCAAGCGTGAATGCTTCCTCCCCAACACTCACCAGACGCAAATGCAGCAAATTTAACTCGGAGAGTTACGGATTTGAGTGTGGAACAGCATGAGTAAGTGAATTTCTTTCATTTGACTTCACTCAATATGAAACCCAGGGCTTGAACCTGCCTGGCAGAGCTACAGAGCACCCAGGGTGAGTGAGGCTTAATTCGCTGTGCTGCGAGCTTGCAGTTCTGCACATTGTTAGAGCTCGGGGAGTGTTTAGTCAAATGCCACCGCTGCAACCTCACACACTCTGCATTTCAAGTGCTGTTTTCTTCCTTTATTTTCCTGCAGAAAAAAATAGGAACAAGCCAATTCTCGCAGCCTCTTCTTTGGGGGAAAAAAAAAAAGTGTTATTGTGTCACTGCTGCTGATCTAATACTGTAATACAAGATCAACTGGGGATTTCTGGCAAGAACAAAGTCTTAGAGGCACTGGGAAAAACATGGTAACAGGTCCTTGCAGACGAACAGGCAGGAGTTTCACAAAGGCAAAGAGCACTGCCTTGGCAATAGAGTGCTAATTACATATCGCACACACTGTTATTGTTCATTTTGAGGCCGATCAAACCTTGTCCTACGATAACCCCGACAGAGTGGTTTTTATTTCACACGAAAGACAAAGCAAAGTGAGAGAGGCAGGGAAAATGGCTCTCTGACTGTCACACCCTTCCTCTCATCTCTTTGGGTCTTTTATATCACAAGCTCTCTTGATGGAGACAAGGCGAGTCAGAGCTGGCCTTATTAAAGAAGCCTTCAAACACATGTCCCCTAAACTAATCCCCTCTCCTCGAGCTGCCTCCTCTTTGACACGATCCCCCTTTTGCACGTTTTTATCTCAATGCCACAAAGAATCGATTTCACACGGTCATTCTGGTGAACCACTGAAAAAATCACTTTGTCTATGACTGTCCGTTCAACCTCATCACCTCCCCAGTGGGCAGCCTTAAGGCAATAACACAAGACGGGGAGCTTCAAAAATGGTTCCTTGTGCAGGGTTTACACTTAGGGAATCACTGACAGGCCTTTGATGTGCTATAAATAGTGAGAACTTCAACTACCCTCGCTGAGGCCTCCTCACATTCATAAATGTTTCAACATGCAGGTAATAAAACCAAATGAGGCAACAGCTATATTGGCAATCTAAGGATCTGTAATATGCAGGGGTGTTTTTGTCTTTCTCTGTAGCTTCGTGCTCTTCATATTTAACAGATACACAAGGTCAAAGGAAGAAGAAAAGGCTCTGAGGGGAAACTGTGCTCGCGTTATATTTCTATATTCTCATCTGGAGCCGTTCTGGGGTCAAGCTGTTGCTGTCATGTCTAAATATGTGCTGATTGACTTCCTTTATCTTTCAAATGCCGCTCTAAGAGTTGTCATAGACGATCAATTGACTGCAGCGAAAGACACATTTTGTTCCTGTTCAAAGACGGTGCTATGTTTTACCAGAAGACCTGCAAATCGCCGGAAACTTTGGAAGCTGCTTCCCATCAGAATAACTTTGAAGTTCAAAAAGAGACAAGTGTCCCCAAAAAAGCACTTGATCCGTCGCTTTGTAGATCAGATTCCTTAAAGGGTGAAATTGTGTTCTGGTCGATGTGGCATATTTTACCAGAGTGCTCTATATCAGTGGTGCAACAGATGTGACTTCAAAAATGAATCATCACACGAGATTTGCTGAAAAACTCTGTGCTTCTGCAAAACAGCTTGGCTTTACAAGTGCAGAACGTGTGACAGATTGCGTTGTATTGTTCATCACTGCGTGTGCTTGAGTCTTTGGGAAGGTTTGTGATGTCAGGTGCTAAAATGCCAGAGCAACCCGCCTGTAAGATGCTGCTACGGAAACATCCTGATTGTCATAATTAATACACATATACAGAAAGTCAACATGTCTGTACAATTCTCGTCCTTGCCTCCTGTTTGTGTCACTGCACCTCCGGGTTCTGTTCTTAATAGAAATGTGCTGTAATAAGACCGCTCCCTACAATGTGCTTTTGTGAGTCATTTTCTTTTCAATTTCCCAAAATTGTTCCAAATATTTCTATGCAAGGATCTCATTCTGTAGGGATGCATAATAAATATTCAAACAGAACACAAAGTCAGACAGTGGAATGTGCACTTGCAACAAAGCGCGGGTCAAAGGTCGGGGAAGTGAGGACGATCATGTAAACTCTTTACACAGTGTGTACAAACAGAGGGGAAAATATAGCACCAGTTCAGAGTTTAAAACACAGGTGATGCGAGAAAAGCCACAAATGCCCAAAACAGTTTGAAACCACAATCATCACCTTGATCTACTTCTGTTTTTTCTTATTTTTTTTCTGAGGACATTCTGCCAGGTGATGCAGGTAAGTGAGAGCAATATTATCCTGAACACACACAACTACTGGACTCACTTGGTGATTATTGCAGCTCTATTTTCTATGATAAAAGTCACAGTCTAGAAATGATGTCTACTCCACTAACAACCCTGTTGAGTGAGGGTACATATGAGACTGCTACTGTCAGTAAATCCATCCAGGCCACACCAGCGTGCAGCAGGCAGCCGGTGGGAGGGGAGGTCCGTTTGTGCGCTCTCTATCTGGCGAACTGGCAGTAGGACTGCGTGGGGGAACTGCAGAGGAACCAGATCAGAGTAGGAAACTTATTCAAGATTGTGACTCCATTTACAGTAGTTCTTGCCGTGGAAAGATGAAGACTGCATACTGGAGCGGAGAGGAAAAACAAGAGGAAGAAAAAGTCCTGAAAAAATATGACACTAAAAAAAGATTTTTCCATAATGTAGCTTTTTTTCTCTTTATGGTTCATGGTGTGATGGTGCTTGAATCCTCCCGTGTCCTCCTCCTTTTCATCAAACAGAGTTGCCAGGGGCGAGGTCCTTATTCACATGCTCGCTGCCACCCTCCCTGCAGCTGTTGAGGCTGGGGCTACACCCACTGGGCTTGGGAGCCGCAGAGGAGGGGGTGAGGGAATTTAAAGGTGTGGGAGAGGAAGGGGACAGGGAGGGAGTAGGGGTGGTGGGGGAAGAGGAAGAGGACGGGGAGGTGGCGATGGGAGTGGAAGGGGTGGACCGGCTGCTGGGGAGAGGCAAGGAGGAGGCCCGCTGCTCCCGGAGAAGGCGGCGATGGCGGAGGGTGGAGGAGAGGAGCAGGGCCTCGGCGCTCAGGCCGGAGGCAGACAGGCTCGCCAGCAGGGCCTTCGCTTGGCTGGGGGAGGCTGTCAGGGAGGGCATTGCTCCGTCCTGGGGGTACTTCCTCAGGCCAGGAGGGAACGCTGCTGCAGGAGAGGGCACTCGGCCTGAGAAAATCCCCGTTTTGATACCAGAGAGGTATGGCTCAATACTGCCACTGGTGCTGTTGGTCCCCAAGGCCTTCAGGTAGAGCGGGGACACAGAAGCGGGGGAAAGGGGGGATGGAGGTTTTCAAGGATCAAAGGGAAAATCATGAGAAATTAAAGTCTTAAAATTGGCTGGGCACTGTCCCCTGCAGCACCTTCCCTTACCATTACAGTCAAACATGCCCGTGCATGCATGCTTGCACACACACACACACACACACACACACACATACATACATACATACACGCGCACTCACACATATCCACAAATGCACACAGATTGGATTTTGGATTAAACGCTGGAGATGTGAAAGTAAATGGGGGGTTGTGTGTAGCTCTCTAGTCGGGTGAACAGGAGGAGAAGGAGGCTGAAGAGGCTGGACACGGACAGGTCGCTCACTGCTGCAGGGTCACGGGTACAGTAGGTGGGGGTGCAGGCGGCACGGGTTCACACAGGGTGGCGGGGCGGGTGAGGTTGGCCGCAGGAGCAAGTGTCAGAGGAGACATGGTGTGGAGCGGAAAGGGTGAGGGGAGGGTGAGAACAAAACACAGGAGATCGTTATTCAGGTTGATATCAGCATGTGTGGTGCCAGCCATGAGAGCGGCTGCTGTCTACGCATGATGACCAAACCACTGATTAACACAGCTTTAGTCACAGGGTGCAACACTGAGTGAAAATGTTAAATACACTGGTGTTGAGCACCTTTATTTTGCCACGTTTTAATGACTTTTACTCATTAAAAAAGGCAAAATGTGCTGATGGACAGACAGCTTCACATGTGTAATGCTGGGATGGGTCAGTAGATGGCACTGTTCCAACAGTCTGCAGGTAGCACATTTGTCACAACATGTTTTTGTCTCTCTCTTGCAGTTGGAACTGAAAGCAGCTGACAGAAAACATTTATTTGCAGGGGTTGACGACAGCGTTGAGATAAAAGGAAGAGAAAAAATATAAGGAAGAGAAAAAAAACTTTGCTTTTCATTCGAAACTATTTTACATTTTCAGGAAGTTTTATTTACACATTTCATTAGAAGCAACAGGAAGAGAGTTTTTCAGCGGCTCTAAAAGTTTTAAAAGGTGTTTGTTTAGGGATTATGTGGATTAGTTCTGTGTGGAAGGAGAGCAGGTGTGCTAGTCTCTGCCGCGCTGCTGGGAGGCTTTCACCTGCTCTGTTGCAGTTCCAGAGCCTGTGCTGCCAACCGTCCCCAGAGAGCGGGGCTGTTCCTTCTGCTCGAGGAACTCCTCTCAAGCCTGGCCGACACATTTATTCTGGTCTGTGAGTGCAGCAGAGAAGACGCCCTTCATCTCACGCACACCGGCGCCGCCTGCCAAACGGCAGCTTCCCAGTGTAGGCCTTCGCAAACCCCCCACCTCATGCCCAGCACCTTTAACTAGCCTGTTTTACCGCCAGAAGTAATAAGAGGCCAAATGGGAAATGGAAATAGGGTTTTGCGGCGTGAAAGTGATTCACATTGTCATGCCCTCCTTGATCTGTGCCAAAGCAAACGGGGAGAAATTGTGGCTTTGAACTGTCTGTTCTTATCCAGCACATTGATTCGATGGATCCTCACGCCTGAAATGCTCTAATACCTCTGAGTAAAGCGAGCAGGCAGCCTGAGCACAGCGGCACAGAGCACCATCAGAAAGGCTCTGTTAATTTTAACACCCGCAATTAGCACACAGAGATAGCATCAGAGCCGGAGCTGACAGACGAGCCTGATGCTCTGCAAAAACATGAGCATTTATGATATTTTTTTTTCGCTCCAATGAAAATGGATATGATGTTGAAGCCCATTTCCACCAAGATGATGAAAAAGTGATTATCATGAAATGCTTACTTTAAATGACGATTTATTACTGCACAGTAATGAGTATTTCAGTATTTAAAAAGTATGACCTAGCATTGCAGAAAAATAGAAACATTTTCAAATAATGACCTACTTTTATCAAAAATAATGACACTGTCAAAATAATGACTTAGTATCCAAAAATAATGAAATTTTTTCAAAATAATGATGTAATATTTTGAAATAACGACTAAGTATCACAAAATAATGATGCATGTCTCAACATTTTTAATAACATGATTTAATATATCTTAATAATGATAAAGCATCTCAAAACAGGGACCCAATATCCCAAAAATAATGATTTCCTGTCTCAGAATAATGACTAAGTTCTCAAGATAATGCAAAAATTATCACTTAATAATTTAAAATTATGATTAAGAATCACAAAACAAACACAAGTTTACTTATCTTAAAATAATTGTTTAATAATTTAATAATTTAATGTCTCAAAACAATGAAACTTTCTCAAAATATTGACAAAATATCTTGAAACAATGAAGAAGTATCACAAAACAATGACTTAGTATCTCATAATAAATCTCTCTAATATAATGACACTGTCTGGAGAAAGTTATTTATTCATTATTTTGTAAGTCCTCATTTTGAGAAAGTTTCCCATCACAATCACTTGGAGGATTTTATTGATTTAACCAAAACAAAAAGTTTTCACCAGTTTTTTTCTGTTTCAGGTGGAAATGGGCTTCCATAATATCCGGACATTGTTTGCAGGGTCATGCTAGGGAGGAAAGTCCAGGGGTAGCAGGCAATAACTACTGCAATCTGATAACCTAAAACTTTTTTTTATATGAATCTATACGTTTTAATTATCAAGCAATATATGAGGGAGAAGGGGCGGGGATTAAAACCCTTGCACATCTTCATACTTTGCATGTGTAAACTGATTCATTCACAGTTTGATGATTTCTGTATTAAGCTTCTCATAGTTTGAAATTGTTACTTTTTCTTTCTTTTCTGCTTGACTGCATGATCTTCTTTTCCTTTTACTATTCAAAACTAAATTCCAAATACCACCCCTGTCGCACAAGCTAAAACTGCTATCTCATTATCATTAGCTGAATGGCACAATGTTCATTCAGTCGTCATATTTTATCATGATGAGGGAAAAAAAAAAAACAAAACCACACAGGACTGACATAAAAATCAAAAAGTGTTGCCAGTGCATCTTGTTTCAGCTGACTGCAGATGGTACACAGTGATGTCTTAAAATGTTTAACTGTCCCTCCAGCTGGCTTTCATGACATGTTAATGTGCACCAGCTGCCTTTTATCTGAACTGGAGGGAAATGTCACCGTCGTCGTGCCGAAAATGCCACTGGAGCTCAAAAGGTATTTATACATTTAGATCTATTCACGTGTTAGTTGTGGGTGGGGGGTGGAGGGGTGGGGGGGAACCACTGAGACGCTCTGAAGAGGTGTGCTCATTCCTTGAGTTCATCTGCCCCAGAAATGTCAGTAATCATTAGGCCGGAGGAAACAAAAGAGAACACACCGATGGGAACTGGAAGTAGGGTAAAAGTTTGGGGTCACATTTAGGGAATTTTAGTCCAGGAAAAGGTTTAAAAGAAGAGACACCTTTACCTTCATGTGTGGGTAGAGAAGAGAGGTCACCCATGGAGGGCATGTCTGATTGTCAGAACAACAATATCAGTCAACAGTGTGTTCAGCAGGAGTGAGTGTCAGAGAAATTAGGGTGAAGAGGACAGAAATATGCAGAATATGGAGCTCATAAAAAAGGCATAAATATGTGGATTCTGGAGGACAGATTGCTATGATTGTTTTGACACATTCTGCAAAAATATACTCAAAAAAATAACCTCTTTAGTTGTGAAAAAGTGGCAGAATTCTCAAAAGTTATTTCTAAGCTGCCATAATTAGGATTTCTCTTCAGATCATAAGCACGATGTCAGCGGAGGGTTAAGAAAACACCAGGTGAAGTGAACATAAGAGTCGGCAAAAGTTCTTAATTAGCTCTTAAAGGCGGTATGCAAATGAGCCAGCCGGGTTGATAATTTGATGAGATGAGCTGCAGATAATCAGTGCGTTTTCTCCAGCGTAGTCCCCGCTCAGCCGTTTTATTATACGCAATCTTAAATGATTTAGAAGAAGAGTTTGCTCCATCCATCTGTAAGCTGAATTGTCAGGATCTGTGCTGTTTTCTTGCTTCGACATTAAAGACATCGGGAATCTGCCCGAGAAGCAGCGATTTCAAAAGCAACAGCTTGTGGAAAGCAATAACACGACGCTAGATTCTCAGCACCGGGCTTCATTACGGTTTGAATAGGGTGCTTAAATATTAGTGCTGGCATTTTCCAACACTGCGCGGTTCAAAGAGTCCACACTTTAAGTTTATGGAACCCCAAAGAGCTCACTAATAAATAACTGAAGGCATTATAAAATAATCATGTATGTAAAATATATAAATAAATCACAAAATTATTAAATAAGTCAAGGAATAATGAAGAACTCAACTCATTATTACGTGATAGTATTTCATCATTTTCAGAATATCAGCATTATATTATCATTTTTTTTCTTCAGTGTGCTTTTTCAAGAGTCATCTTTTATTTAATTTTTATCCAATTATCCAAATGATTCAGAATAATTATGTCTAATCTCTAGAGTATGAGAAACATACCAGGATTTTAGGCTTTTAAGGTTGGGGAATATGATGTTGTTTTATTTATATATGTTTTATGTTATGTAAATCATTCATTTACTAAATTACCAATATCAGAATAAAAGATGTCAACAAAACACTCCGCCCTACCAGGATGTCCAGCTGCATCAGGTCACAATCTGCAGCATGCAAGCCACTAACTGTTTCTCTGCACAGCACATGTAGGCAAGAGAGTCAAAGTTTAAAGTGTCTGCATACTGCATGCAACTCTGCATGCTTTCTCAGGGCAGCTGCAGTGTCACAAACAGTTAAAGTTTGATTTGCAACGCTGCAGCTAATTAGCTACAACTAAGACACTTTCAATCTGTATTTTTACAATAATGTGCAACCTGCTTGAAGCTATGTTTTCTCTCATCTGGCGGTGTGGCAGAGCTTGTACCCAATCAGCAGTGACATTATTATAAACCCCTGTACACTAAGGTACAACAGGGTGTTCAACGTGTCGCCGTTTCTCTCCAAACAAATATTTTGTTGAGGCTGAACGCACCCCAAGTAACAGTTTTTGATCTGGCTTAATTAAGAAGCAGGCAACATGTGATGAGAGTGAGAGCTGAGAGTTCAGAAAGTGGTAACAACAACAAAAATGCCTAAAAAGGGCATTTGAAATAAAATGTCTTTAATATTTTTATTTTATGTATTTCTTTTTTAATCATTCTTTATCTAATTTTAGCTATATGTTTATTTTCACATGACTTTACACTATTATTTCACATGATTATTTATTATTGTTTACACTTAGGAGCTCCAAACTAATTTAGATTGTTCATGTTTAAGCAGATACTCGTGCTGAGGCGAGAAGGACCACACGGGTTGGCAGCAGTACATTCAGAGTGCTCTGCTCTCCTAACAAACGGCCTGTGCTTGTTTTCATACAGCCACTCCAAACATCTACCTACTGCCGCACTAATCGACTGCTTGACCTTTCAACTACTCGCTGCACCTCGTACTTCAAAATGCCACCAAATGCACTTACTGGCTCTTGTGCAAGCTCCAACAGCTGACAGTTTACTCTCTGGATTTAAGTCAGCTGGTTCTTTGTTTTTCTTTTTGTTATTCGTCATGCGGTTGCGGTATGTTGCCGCCCTAAACGGCTTGGCACCGACTTCCCACGCTGACAATTAGCTTTGAGTGCGCACTGTCCCTCTGAGGATGGCGCTTTCACACAAATACGGCTTCTTTCCACAATGGCTGTTTGTGGACAAAGAGTGTGCAGTGTGCGAGTGTCATAATGAAATAATGGGACTAATTTTGCTTTCATTAGACAAGCATAGGAATCCACTCTGCTCCCAAATCACAGGGAGCGATGGAGACCGATGGGGGAAGAGTGAGAACAGGGCAGAGAATTTAAATTGCAGAGTACGGAAATCGGAAGAAGGAAAGAGACATAAAGAAGAGGAACCGTTAAAGACTTGATGGTGGGGAAAGAGAGCTGTCCTCTTCATATTGAATAATCTGTGATTGCCAGTGACTCAAGGGGCGATTATTGCAAGGCGCTGCAGAGATTCCTTCCAATCTTCTCAGTCTGAGGCGACCAAAGCCTCATTACGTCCCCATCTCCCCAATCTCTGCCTCTCTGCCTAACACATGCATTTCCCCGCAATCTTCAGGACCGAAATTTGTGTCTGACTGCTCTGTGAAATTCAGTGGCGTATGGAGGTTTAGGTTCACTTCACTGCTCCTGTTATTTTTCAAATTACAATGACATTAAGCTTTTTTTCCCCTGTGCACAGGAGTGGGGCCAAAATCTCCTCTTGGCTTTACTGGACTGACATGCTTCAACAGTTTAATTTCCTCGCCTCCAGAGGACATCAAGCATCCTTATGACCAGTCCTTTAGCCTATTTTTATAATGCTGAAATGTTGGCAAATTAATACTATGAATAATATAAAAATATGCTGAGCCAGCTATCAGGGAAACATATAGGAACCTACGTATAGAAAGAGGCTTTTTAATGCCCGTCAAAAGTAAATACAGGCTCAGGTGTGACCAGAACAGGCAGAGTTTTAAATTGTCTGTCTATTATTGTAAAACATAATGCAAAGTAAAGGTGATTTCTAACTTTTTAATTGGTTTAGATTCTATGATCAGAGTTGCTGAAGACTTTCAGACACAAAACACAGTTTCAAAAATTGAAAAGCTAACCCCCCTCCCCTGTCCGTCACCTGTCTGAGACACGTGTCTCTGCGGGACAAAAAGCCTGCAAAAGATACTTTGATGGATTTTGACAAACTTGCGATAATGAGACCGTCACAACAATGTGACTTTGCCATGAAGGAATTTTCAATCATTAGCTAAACCGGATTTAAATTCACTTAATCATGGCCATAGACTTTGAAAAACCAAACAGTGAAACACAACTTTAATATTTCACATTGTGTGATGTGAAAGCTGCGGGGTGGAGTGCGGTGGGTGTGTGTGAGGAGGACTGAGTGGATGTGAAGAGTGATATTAAAGGCAAATCATCACTTGATCTGATGTGCAAAATACAGAAGGGCTGCATGGCAAATCTGGAGACTCTGTCAGCTTGCTTCAGTGTGCAAAGGTGCCACCACCATTATAACAAATCATGTTTCTATATCAAGAACAAGGTCATCAAATTTGCCTGTATATATGAAAAAAACATGAAAAACTCGGGACCATCTTTCTTGATTTATTGCCTGCCTCTCTGTGCCCCAGTTTCAGAGAGAGGGTGAGGTAAAACACAATGTCTTTTGTTTTATATATAATGATCATCTTCATTTTTATGTTTCTCATACAACTCTTTTTTGCAGGTCTTTTTTTTTTTTTTTTTAAACCTTGTGCTTCAGTAAGGACATTTCTGGGTTGTGTTAATACACAAGGCATGTATTTCTGTAATTCTGTATTTCTGAAGTATACCAAAAATAAAATAAAAAAAATAATTGATAATTGATTTTTTTCAGAAAAAGTAACAATTAGATAACTTTTAAAAATAATTCATATTTGGTGTAATGATCAGGAGTTATACTTAGTTCAAAAAGCACAAAAAAGCATTATTATTAAATATTATTTGATTCCAGTCTTTTAAGGTAATAAATGGAGTTCAAATTAATGTGTTTTTCATAATAATTAGCATATTGGAAAAAAATAAATTTTCTGCTTTTGTCATATCAATAGTGGCAATTCATTAATAAACCCACACTTAAATAGTGAAAATGAAATTTAGTAGTGATCAAGACTGACGTTAATAGATTTAACATTCTTTCAAGGAGAAAAATAATATCAATAAGCCTTTTGTAGCCGTTTTAACACAGACATACTTTTCCCCAGAGGACATCAGAGCAACTTTTTTAAAGTGAAGCACAAGGGCTAAATTCCTGAAAAATGGTTTTGGCCTTGGCTGACACTGCCACAAAAGGCAGCCAACTCTGAGAGAGTCTGGAAAATGCTGCAGAGTCCATCTGCACAGGCGCCACCAGATCAAGCGTGCATCGGCCCTGACAGAGCTAAATATAAAGATAATACCTGGTGCTGGCCCTGGATCTTCAGGAACTCTTCTCTTCTGCCACTTTTAGTCTTGTCTGTGCTGTTCTGCTGCAGGTGCTTCAGTTTGGAGGCAGCCGAGGAGTGGAGGGCCTTACCGACGCTTGAACTATTCCCTCCCTGAAAGGAGAAAGGAGAGACGTGTGAATCAGACCTCGTACATGGTCATATACATTTCATTTCTCCTCTTCAGTGCTTTTAGTTTACGCATGGCGCACACATCAGAGACACATCAAGCCCGGACGGAGTTTGATTCCGACAAGCGAGCCCGTCTCCTGAGACCAATGAGGTTTTTAAGATCAGAGCTTGTAGCTGATCTAACTGAACAATCCACTTCACAGGGTTTCACCATCTATCAGTAGAAAATGACAAAGATGAGGATATAGAAATGCAGCATCAAAACTGACGTAGCGTAGCCTCACCGCAGGCTCCACGAGGCAGTGTGCTTAATGATCTTTCCCGCTGAGTTACTCTGCCGACTTTCTAATACGCACAAAAACAAATACACATTGAGGCAAATTTCCACCCAACTGTGCCTCCTCTGCACACAGAGACATTAGCTGAAAGGAAAACTAATAAAAGATTAACTGTCGTAGCGTCACATAACCAATCTCTTTCTGCTACGGTGAGAAACCTGCCCGTCGTCCTTCAGAGCCCATTCTTCTCCGGATGTGCTGCTGAATTTTAAAACGCTGACATAAAATATACAGTAGATTTAATGCTTTATTTAATGTGCTAATTAAAAACTCAACTGTAATGGGGCTTGAAAGGAGTCGGCTTGTCAGTGCGAATTGGGTGAGTACGCGAGCAAACGTTGGACAAGAGTAGGAAGAAGGGGTCATGTTGAAATGATGAACATGGTTGAAGTTGGAGTGATGAAATAACGTGTGAAGACACTGTAATCCTCAGTCGAGCCTACGGGAATGCACCCTGGCTCCACATCAGAGGGCTGAAATTCACCATGACAGTGCGACTGTCAATTACCGCCGCCCTGCCCTGAGTGGGAGGCTGCGTTCGGAGCAACAGGGAATACGATACGCAAGCTGTCAAGACACCTCGCTCAAGTGGCAGCTGACACGGGAGCACAGCAAGTCTTTTGATTCGAACTAATCTTTTGTTGTGTTACGGTCAACCGGAGGTGAGTTGTAAGAACGCTACTGGCAATGTCTGGTAATGCAGTTCAACATGTGGTCATTAGATATTAACGAGACGTGTATTAGAAGTGATGTTTGGTAGTCAGATAGATTCCTGTCCTGAGTGAATAGTACGCCTGACAATTCACAACTTCTTTACTCTTTTTATAGCTCAACTATTTTTTATTACAGTCGCCAAGGAGGTTATGTTTTTATGTCAGTTTGTCAGCAGTATTAGGGAACAACTAATAGCCTGATTTTCATAAAACGTAATGGAGAAGTACACTGTGGGCCAAGGAAGGACCCATTCAATTTTGGAGATGATCCCAATAACGGTGCAGCAACACAAATCGGAGTCGGACTAAGTCGGACAAAGTCGGACTTATCCAAAAAATGAGTCCCTTTTTTTTTTTTCTGTTATCTGGAAATAGTTTGGCTTAGAAACTTTTGCTGCATTCAACGATAATGTCATAAAGTTCATGAATATGCCTTTAAATTAATATTTTGGGTTAACTGTTGCGGGTTTGTATGAGCTATTATTCCATAGTTTTATGCTATATTTAGAATATTTTCAATGTCAGATGATTTGTGCATCTATATTTTCTTTAAAGCCACCAGACTTCTTTGTCAAGAACAGTATTTTTTTACCATGACCTCAATCATTTAATTCAGTCTATGATATGGTATGATTTCCGTGAATCCAACTGCATCTTCAAAATACAAAATTCACACAATAACACATTGGAAACCTCACAGAAAGAGGCAGTAGTAGACCAACAACTGCAAGGTAAAATGCTGTGTTTGTCAATGGAGTCTGGTGGTTTTGAAGATAGTTAGTGGCTTTGGTTCTCCTTCTGTAAACCTAGAGGAATGTTTGGCAGTGAGCTAAATAGTTGGAGATATTATCAATATTACCTTGATGATTCCAATCATTATTTCATTATTTTGAGGCAAAGAAAGTTAATATAACACAGAACAAAGATGAGAAGAGTAAAGAGGAGAGAAAAGAAAAGGAAATTTAAGATATTTTTAATCTATGCATTTGTTTTTGTTGCCAGTTTGGTGTAACAAAAGGGGAAATTGGCGAAACAGAAATCAGATCCCAGGACAGATCGATAAAGAAACAATTAACAAGTCTATTCTCAGCAGGAAAGCAGCTCCAGCACGAATCACAGAACTGACTAGTAACGAGGAAGTCTGTTGTCTGTCCCCTATTACATATTTTTCGATTTCAAATACAATTAAATGCCGATTTAGTCAGGGAGCAGACATCAGAAGCTTGAAAGTGAAGTTCCAACCGTCACCCAGAGGGAAGCAATGAAGAGAGAAAACAGAGCATGCTGCTTCAGAGCAGGAATCTGCACAGCAGGTGCAAGCAATGAACCTGGATCGATGCTGGGTTGAAAGCGGACGGCTTGGGTGGGACCGGTGGCTTCCTCGTCTCTGAGGTCGGACTGTTTGTCTTCTCTGTGGGTGTGTAGAGCTGCTCTGCAGTCGGATGGCCACTGATCTCTATCAAGGTGTTCTCCAGCTCACGAATCGTCTCCTCCAAGCTGTCCAGTCTCCTGTAGGTGCTGCGTCGGATATCTTCCCCTGTTTTCCTCTGGTTCTGGTTGGACGGCCCGTCCACAGAGGTCACTGGGATGTTTACTGATTCCTGATTTACCTCAAGAATCTTAGTTTCAGTTCTGTGCTCAAGTGTCAGCACTTTATCTCCTGTTTCTATCCCTCTCCTGAGAGCCTCCACCAGAGAGCTCCCCTGGCCCGAGTACTGGTAGGATCTCATTCTGGGTTTGGGCACCGGCTTTGAAGACTCCAAAAGGGACAGCAGAAGCCCGTAGGCACCCCTGACTGTTGTTTCTTCTCTGAGGAGCACCAGAAGGGGCCGGTCACTCAGCTGGACCTCAGGGGCTTCATTAGTTTGTTGTGGGATGGTGAGAGTGTGCAGGGTGTCTCCTACAGTCCTGCTGAGCTCCTGGGCCTCAGTGGGAGACACCACCCTCACCTCCAGCTCTGTCAACAGCAGGAAAGCTACCTGTTTTAACTCCTTCAAACAAGCTAGCTCTCGCTCTCTCTGAGGAGGGCTCCCCAATGAATGCCTTTGTTTTGAAAATTCAGCTCTGAAGGCGGTTTCATGACCAGTCCAATCACGTGACCGAGTCTCCTCGACAGGGTCATTTGCTGAATCTCTGACAGGATCCTCTGAGGCTGCGGGCGAAGCTGGTAAACAGTCTGTCAACACGATGAGGGGGACCGGAGACAAGCGCCTTCCCTATAAATGAGGAAAGCACTTGAGATTTCAATTTACAAACACAGTGAACTAGTCTTCAAAATCACTGCACGCGCAGACAAGCAAAGATAGGGAGGGGAGAGATTTCAGTAACCTGTCATTCATGTATAAATACCTTCAGATAAACTGATGCATTGTTAGTAACTAACACTGTTTTTTTTTTTTGTGCAAAGTTAAAATTGCAATGATCAGCACTCCCAATTTTGACATTGAACCAGATAAGGAAATAAGTAATAAAAAAGATGCCAAAAGCATAGACAGTTACCAGCGAACAACCACAGCCACAACAAGTGATTAACAATTAACAAACAACAGACAAAATAACTAATTACAACCCCTACTCCAAAAGCTTTCTTAAATAGGAATGAAAAAGAATACAGACATTGCTGATTCTTTGCGACATAGTGCACAAGGACTTTATATTTAAGCTAAAATCATAAACTTTTGTTTTTACAGTTCTGCATAAGTTGTGCATTGTGTGATAAGTTGTGCACCTAACACAGGAAAACAAGTTTCCCAAGCCCAATTAAATAAAGAATTTTTTAAGAACTCTTCAGGCCAACTTAAATCCCCCATGGAATAGTTAGAAACATGGCTCAAGGTTCATTCCTGTTGCAACACTGAGGAGTTTTATAATTGTGACTGTCACATTTTCTAAAATCATCTGGCGCGTCCATCATGACGCAGCTACATGACCTCTTTATGTCCATTTTCAAAAGATCTTCCGTTCTGGCCTCAATTTCCCAAACTTTCAGGGATTTCAGTCCATATTTAGTCCCAAATGCTTCTCTCCTGGATTATGGTAAATGAAACCAGAGCAAATATTAATCTTACAATAATCAGCTGGCGAGAAACATAAATGAATGTCGCTTCTGTCTGCTGGATGTGTAAATATGAAAAAGTCTGCTCACATAACAACTTTATAATCCGGTGATATGGTGATTTATGTGTGTCAGCTGGTTTTAATGTTTTTCCGCCCCCAATTGGCCAAAAGGGATTAATGTAACTTTAACTTGTGTATCAAGTAATTGCATTTGGTACATGGTGGTTATACATGGTTATTCAGTGTCCACACCAGTTTAAAATAACATAATGCAATTACAAAACTGAAAAAAATTTATTACCAACAGGGATGTGGGGCTATAAGTGTGAATTCTGCATAATTTTGGTTGGGATTCTTTTAACACAGCATGCGCTCACATTAATAATTGGTGTGCAACAACATTATCAGCTGAAGGGAGACTTTGCGTTCGTTTCAGCTTGAAGAGATAAGAGGAGTGGATGTGGCTGCAGGCTGAGCAGCAGCGAGTGTTTTCTGTGTGTGTTGGAGGGGTGGAGAGGGAAAAGAAAAGGTTGAAGAGGGCAGCAATGCACAGCACTCAGGGTCAGCCAGTGTTACCTCAGCACCTGGGGCCTCCGAGGGCCACAGGTCCAGTCTGCAGGGGGGTGCACTGTTCCTGCTGCGAGGGCTAACTGGCAGGGAAAGGTTGGGGGGGCGGGTGAGCCTGAGTGGGACTCTTTCAAACAGCTGGGGAGGGGAGAAGGGAGGTTCAAAAGCTGTCAGGATTAAAAACACAAAAGCCCATAAATAAACCGAAATCAGCTTTTGTTGATGTTTTGCTCCATCAAATTTCAGGCAGGCCATCCCAAACACAGTCCAAGCAGGCATCGGGGTCCATCTGTCTGACTGTGATCTGTGAGCCCAGGGTGATGATGTGTGTGACTGAGCAGTATGTGATCTTTGGGCTCTCCCGGTGCCAGGGGGCAGGGGGACATATGGCACCTGCTGCTTGAACATGTGGTAATGATGGTGAGCTTGTCTGCTCGCGTGCATGCGAAGAGACCAGCAGCAGATTGCGGACGTAACATAAATAATAAAAAGAGAGCAGTTTTCCAAGTCGTTGAACATCAGCCTATTGAGGATATCATCGTCATAATAACACAACTCCTGTTTTTGTTTACCTCCAACTCGGCGGCAATTTTCTCCTCCTCTCCTTCCTCCTTGTCCCCGGAGGCGAGTGTGGGAGGTGTGGACGCAGGACGGGGGTTTTCAGACACGGTCCTCCTCAGTTTTACATGTGGCTTCTGGCTTTCAGACTCTTCAGATTCAGTTTTCTGCAAACACAAACACATGGAAGGATTTTAACACATCTGAGGCCAGTGTGTGAAGCTTCTGGCATCAAGATTTGATATTGAAGGAAAAAAAGGACATTCTTTGTTTCAATGGCACAACCCTTACTTTACATGGTGCACTTCCATAACAAGACTTTACCTTTATACTTTTCCCAGGAATGAGGGGCTCTCCACTGCGGCTGGTTACTCCTGGAGATGAGGGGAAACTGCGTCTAGGTGGTGGAGGAGGAGGAGACTTGGAGGGTTTTTCTGTGCGATATCGTGGCACTGTGAGCTCATCTGGAAAAGGAAGTAAATCAGAAATTTTGAGGAAGGGCGCGTACCGTTAAAATGGTGTTACAGTAAGTTTAGAGACAGGCTGAAGGCATTTGTAGGGCACTATTTTATCTGTAGTGGGCAAAAACTAAACGACTTAGTGCATTAATAAAAATAACTTTCTTCAAATTCGTACTGTATCTGCAGTTTTAATGTTTTTCATGTTTAATTTCAGTTAAGGGACCACATGTTCTTGAGAAAATCTAATGACCTCCGGGGCTTGTAAGAGTATTTTAAAACTAATTGGATTAATTTTAAAATGCATGATGGTTACCCTGAAAAAAAGCTGTTTTTTCTTAGCTCTTGAAATACTGACAGTTTAAAGAGGCAAGGTTTTCACTTCCCAATGATGCATAATAATGATGCTGACTGATGAGATAAACTCTCCGTCTCACCAGAGCCCCGCCTGGACCCTCCCTCTTTCCCGGAAAGCTTGTGCTGGGGCTTGCTGACACGGTGCTCTGGGGTTCCTGCCCCACTTTGGGGGTTCTGGGAGGATGGCGTGTTGGAGGACGGCTTGATCTGCTTGGCAGCAAAGTCCAAGTCTGGAATAGCCTTCATTAATTCAGCCTGGGTCTCTTCCAGCAACCGGTTGATGTCTTGGGCGCTGTACTGGGTCAGACTGGCCCGCTTCTCCTCCCAGTCTCGCTCTGCTGCCTGTGAGGTCCAGA
Source organism: Hypoplectrus providencianus (assembly GCA_028566105.1). NCBI lineage: Eukaryota > Metazoa > Chordata > Actinopteri > Perciformes > Serranidae > Hypoplectrus > Hypoplectrus providencianus. The sequence goes on from JAOWBC010000458.1 coordinate 7,565,475, forward strand.
GACTGATTTTAACTCTTTATTAACACACTGTAAAATGCGGCAAGGCAGTTCAGGGATAACTCTTCTTGTGATATGATTTGTGAGAAAGGAAAAAAAGAGGAAAAACAAGCAGCCTTACCAGCCGGACCTCCACGGACAAAGCTTTGTCAGCTAAAGCACGGCGTTCCAGCTCCTCCAGGGCTTTGCCTTTGTGGGGGACTGGAGGATGATTGTCCTTGTGGGAGCCAGACAGGTTCCCGTGGCCGCGGCTGAGGCTTGTGTGAGGGCTCCAGTTGGACAGGCTGTTGCCTCCCCCAAGGTCATTAATAGTGAGCGGAGGACTTGTCGGGATGTCAAAGTCTGAAAACTTCCGCAAGTCGTCGTTGTGCTTCGATGAAGGATTTGAGAAGTCCTCCTGCTTCTTCCACACCCCCTCATTCGCTTGTCTGAAGAGACATGAAAGATGAATTAATTCAGCAACATGTTCAAACGGAACAAAAACAGGAATAATCCAGGACTTGAAGTGAAAACAATTGCTGCCTGAATGCCAAAAAATCATACGAAGGGTGCAAACCTCTCTCTCTCTCTTTTACACACAAAGACGAGAGAAAACATTAATTTGATAAGCTCTTTCGATCTGTGAGGTTAATTAAACCAGAAAGTGAGGAGCTTTTCGGACACATGGCTGATATGGAGATAAACGACAAAATGCTGGAGGGCACATTTTTAGAAGTCCAAGTCCACACTCGCTATAAAATTAAAAAGTATTTATTCATGAAGCTGAAAAGAGCCTTCATTAGGATTTTACACATAAAGCCAAGTGGTCACATTAATACCAGCCACTTGAATGAACCCTTCAGGACACTTTTTTTCCCTGTACATTATGGTTTTAAATCTTTTCTCTATCTCTGCTAGTTTTAAGAGCTTCAACCCAAAACAATTAATGTTTAATGGTGGAAATCTGATCTGAATTAACAACAATATCTAATCAATTTGCTTTGGTTCAAGGCCTGTCTGTCCACCATGTTTTATGAAAATCCATAATACTCTGCTGACACACAAACAAAGAGGCAGGAAAACATAATCTCTTTGGCAGAGGTACAAATGGAAAAGCCTTCCTGGAATTGATTATGGGTACATTTTCGTGTCAGCTAATGTCCGACATATTTCACGGCGTGTCACTGTGAAGGAACTTATTGCACAAAGGCACTTCCAGTAAAGGATGACTTTAAACTTTTCCATCTCAATGTAAAGCGAGTTAATTCACATTTTAAAAACAATTCAGCTACTTTGATTTCTTAATTAATTTAAGTCTCCATCCAGACGTATTTTAAAGCATGCAAAAAGGACTGATAATATCCAAGAAATTCAGTTTGATGTGTCTCAGCCAAAGTCGGACTTAAACTCGGATGAGAAAAATCAGCTCTGCACAAAAATGACGACTTGCTGATGCATAAAGATGAGCAGTTAGGATCTTTAATTTCTCTATTTTGTTTGTTCATTGTTACTTGTTGCTGGCAGAGACTGACACAATGATAGTGTGAAATATTTAATGATATCTGCTGTGATGTTGCAGTGTGTTCCCACTGTAATGAACCCACTGGAGTCACTACAAAGGGTTTAGTCTTGTTATGAAGAAAAAAAAAGAAACTTAGCTTGTTAATTGCCATTACAAAGCTACACCTACACCTTCTAAAGCACCGCCCTGAAAGTTGACTTTGTTAAATATAGATGTTTTTGATGACTGCTAATTTTCCTATTTTATTATTTATATGTCAATGACGTTAAAAAGGAGATTTTCTTAAATATACTGTACAGCATAGTGGTACTGATGTGCTGCTCTTACTTGCGCATGGTGGCGAGGGTGTCAGTTATAGTCTTGCAGCGTTTTAACAGGGCATCCAGCCTGTGCGGTTCTTCTTTCAGGAATTTGACAGCCTCCACCTCCACCCTGAGCACCACCCGCATCTTACTCTGCAGCCCCGGGAACTGATCTGCAGGAGAAAGACGAGACAGGAAACTAAACAAGCAGCCAAATCAATTCCACTTGTCAGAAAAGCTTTTTGTGGTTATCAAAGACAACATTTTTAAACTCCTGTAAACGGTCAGGGAGTTTATTAAGACAATGAGCAATCTGAGACTGATTAAATGTTTGACAGACTGGCTGTGGGTGACTAAAGGATAATCAGTGCCTTGGTGAGTAATTAGTGCATTATAAACTGTCTGCCTGTTTTCTGTTTTGTGGCTGTGCACAGAATGTGAAATTCGCCAGCATGACTCACTTTTCAGTTCTGTCAGCGTTTCTCCCAGCTTTCTCAGAACAGTGGCCTTCTCCTCCAGCTCCTGCACTGTCACCAGCTTGTGGTTGACAGACGACTCCTTCTGGATCTCCTCCACTGACTTCTCCAGGTCGCTGAGATGGAACAGACAGAAGGCTGAGCATCAGGGATGCCTCTGCTCTCCTTGATTTTTTTTTACTGAATATCTTTCTCAGAGTGATGCTTTTGGAGTCTCAGTAAAACCTCTGCCAATAAACTGTCTCTCAATCAACTGGCAGCAAGATCAACAGTCCCGGACAGCTGAACTAGAGGAGTGTGGCTGGGATTTAAAAAGTTTTAAAACAACTGTGGTGAAAATGTGGGAAAAAATGTGAGTTCAGTCCGCTCTAGAGCAGAACGTTTCTTGTCGGGTCAGACTTATGTAATATAGATCTGCCTTAAGTTATGTAATGGATGAAAGCTCTCTGTATAATTGACCAAAATAAATTGGCCATTAGCCAGCCTGAACAACCGACATTGATTAGCGGAGATCATCTAACAGTTCAACCAATTAGTCTGCAATCAGAATGTCGCTCAGAGTGAGATTTAGGAACTCGTCTGCCTCTCACAGAGAGATCCAGGACTTATTACCGCAGAACGTTTCCACATACGAGACAGAAGCAAGTTATCTGGTTATTAAATCTCAAGGTAGCTCTCTGCTCTGCTTTTGCAGTCACTTCAATTAGTTGCTGGACGTCTCATACCTCAGATCTTAATAAGCATCTTGCTCTATGCCTGGCTTAATTACAGTTACAATTTCATCCCATCACTGCGTCACCCTGTGAGTCATCTTATTATAAAACAGATACAAACTTTGTCATGTTTAAAGCAATTACGAAATATGTGATAAGACTTGCCTGAAACAAGATAACTGTCAGCTTATATATTCAATACGCTGACCAGTAATCCTTCATTGGTGCTGCAGAGGCATGCGTGTATTTTTTTTTTTCCTGTGAACTAATGTTTGGATTATTATAGATATAATTGCTCTGTGTGAAGTCTTATCCTGTCACTGACTGGAGCTGCTGGATGATGAGCTCCTCCTCGTTGAGGTACTTGAGTCTCTCCTCCTCCACCAGGAGGCGCTGTCTCTGCAGAGGATCCTCCTGCTTCCTCAAGGCGTCGGCCACACGCACGTTCAGCTCCGCCTCTGTCCGCTTCAAGAGAGTTCGCACCGAATCCTGGTTCTCCATCTGCACACACACAAACCCATTCACACACAGCGTTTCAGATAACATACATTGCTCTTCCTTCTGCGGGGCATGCTGCACACTCAGCGACTATTTGGAAATGAATTGTATCAATGTTAGCCTTGCTAGCCTCATGAGAATACTCTATTGAAATCTGCTATGACTGAATAACAACAGGACAACAAGGAGGAGAACTGCAGTCGCCCAGGGCTTTTAAAAACAGACCTCAGTGATTTAAAGAAACTACATTTTCTTTTTCTTTGAGAGGGGCCTCATGTTTAACTGTACGACCTTCTGTGCCTTGTAATGCCAAAAGAACATTTTCCTCTATCCTTGATGCCTTTTCCAACCATTGCTTTCAAGTCTTTACCCTTAAAAGCACTGATGGATGTGACCCTTTTCGTTGTGTGCATCTGCAAATACAGGTAACCTTTCACCTTTCAAAGAAAGCAGGGCTGCCCCGAGGAGAACTGAGCTCTGACTGCGAACCCGACTCCCTCTCAAGTGTTATGAATGGAATATTCTACGGGACTACTGCATGTAATACAACTCCCTGAGACGAAAACACCTGGTAAGCAAGAAAAATTAATAATTGATCTGCCTTATGTTCCAGGAAGTGAAGCAAGACAACAATATCGCTAACAAATCACCCAGTATCCTGTATTATACCAACAATAATGATGCTGTGAGTCAATCACATGGAATGAACATTTAAAAAAAAAATATTATACATACAGAAAATAAATTTTCTATTTATTCTATTTACTTTCTCTTTCATCTCCAGCACTGTGCTTCCTGTCTCCCTGCTGCCTGGCTCTCCTGCACACTCCCTGTGCATAATTCATGAGGCACATGTTAAATTTAAGCCGCTGGCCACTGCCATGGGCAACAATATGGGTCCAGGCGCAGAGGTCACACTTGGGCGCACATACAGGTAAACAGCAAAACTGTCCTCTCCGGGTACACCGCAGCCTCGGTTGTTTTTGCTCTCCGTCTCGCTGCTTAGCCCTTGTGACTGCTTCCAGGGAGCAAATAACAGCTCTGCACGCCCGTCATCTGTCACTCCCATTACTCCCTCTTTCTCTTTTTCTCCCCACCCCTGCACGAGGCTTGAATCCTCTCCTGCGTCGCTGAAGGCATTTAACTCATCATCACTTCCTGCGGTAACCATGGCATCGCCAGCATCAGAGATAAATGGAATAAACGAGGGAGTCGTCTCCACATTTCTGTTAACCCCTTCTTTGTGCCATTTCATCCGATTCTGCATCCATCGTGACATTCTGTATCTCTGCCACGTGAACCGAGCCTTTATCTTCCCATCATTTCACTTCATTATTAATCCTCAAAAGGTACACTGCCCTGAATGTGTCATGCAGTGCAGCTATGTGAACCTGCAGGTGTTATTTACTGTAGGTATTGTATTGAAGTGGTGATCAAATAAACATCAAAGCTGCTGCTCCCACATACAGAACGCATTTGGAGATTGCATACACTTCACATGTTAAATATCAGCTTAAATATTGATCTATAGAACAGAAAACCACATAAAGAGTGCAAAATGAGCTCTTATATTGTGTATGTCTTGCATGTTAAGTGTTAAATGTCAGGCCTGAAGGACTCTGCTGACCTGCTCTTTGTCATTCAGACTAGTAAAATGATGCGACTTGATTCACTGAAAATGAATTATCACAACCTACTGTGACAGAAGCGCCAGCTGCTAACATTAAATTATATCAAACAGAGGTTCAATAAATCAAACAGCAGAGAAAAGGAGACAAATTATTTACTACAATATCAT
>JAOWBC010000458.1:7572894-7597319 GCA_028566105.1 Hypoplectrus providencianus
TCAGTGTGAGAGAAAAATCAGTGAGAAATCAGTGAGAGAGAATCAGTGAAAGAGAAAAATCAGTGGATAAATCTAGACACCGCCAGCTACCCACCAACACCACACACCCATACAGAGAGCAAAGAGGCATGAGCGATGTCAGAGAGGAGAAATTAAAAGGGCGATAGAGTAGGAGATGGCAACTACCTTTCTTCTTCAGCCGTCCAGCTGGAATATAGAGAGAGTGAGCCAGTTACCGAGAAATTAATGAGAGGGCGACAGACACACATAGAGGGAGAGGTCTTTTAAGTCTTAAAAGTTCATATTTACAGAGTGATGATCCTGGAGAGAATTTTTATTGACTTTGCAGTGAAAATGACTCCGGTGACGGCTTAGTCTTTTGGCGGTGCGTCAATTTGTGAGGAAGCTTCAAAGACTACTTTGTCCTTGAACCGGCCCTGGCCACCAAAAAAAGGTTTGTTTGTGCCAAAACTGCACAACTAAATTATAGACAGAAACAGTAATGAGACAAATAACAAAAAGCAGGAAGATGAAAGGGTTTGATTCATAAATGCTGCTGTATGTACAGGTTACAGTAAACTTGTTGGAAAATGATTCATACCAGTGTTTACATTTTCTTGCTGAAATATCTTGTAAATCTGATAGAGTGAGAAATTCACTAACATTCAATTCCCATGCAGCAGAGATAGTAAATAAGTGAAAAAAAAGAAACCCTCCAATACTTCAAAGCTGTCTGTCTCATTGCCTCACCAAGGAGGTTATGTTGACAGTCTTGTATGTTTGTTTGTTTGTTTAACACCTTTCAGAAGCTCAAAAGCTGTTAGAAGGTATATATTTTCATTTTTTGTCAGCTAGCATTTCCCCTCCTGCTTCCTGTATTTGTGCTTAGTATGGATAAAAATTCTCCATCCCGGACAAATTCATGACATTTTCTCAGTGTCATTCCCAAGAATTGGACTGTTTCTTCAAAGTCTCATGATAACCTCTAACTTTAAAAGTACTAGTTCTTAACTGCATGTTCTGAAATTATCATGAGTCCTTCAATAACTCCAGTAGACGAAGAAAGACAAAGATTGTGAAAGAGAAACAGAAAAAGAGAAAGTGGGATGAATGAGGAAGAAATCTCAACTGATTTGGATCGGTAAAAGCAAACTCTGGTGCATTTACCAGTTTAGTTTGCTTAATTTGAACTATGGAACCTGTCAATCGAACACTGGCGCAAGGTGTGCAGGTGTGAACTACAGACTGTAAAAATAAGCGGTGTGAACACGATAACCACACTCAGCCTATGAACCCAAACATCTGCACTGAAAGCCTTTGAGGAGTTGTTCTTGTCTTGTTTCAAATTAACTCTGGAGCGGTTTATTTGTGGTGGGAACGTAATCCAAAGTATCGACCCCAAGATTGAGCTAAATGGCTCCTGTTTCTAGCTTGCTGTTGCAGCTTGTGTAATAAGTACTAGAACACATTATATGTGATGATTGAAATTTTTCTGTCATTGAAACTGCTTCCTATATTTACTGTCCTGATCCTGTCACATATGCAACCAAATGTTCTCTCCATCTCTGTAGAGATGCATTTTGGTTCGCTTAGACTTTTTTCTGTGGAAAGAAACTGCATCAAAGGGAAAAGGAACAATTTATCAAAGAGCAAAGAAACTATGGAAGTGGAAACCCCCCTGAGACAATAGATAAAGGGCGTCTTGGCTTGCTTCTGAGCAAACTCTGATGTGGTTTGTTTGTGGTTTGAAAGCAAATGAAAGTATTTTGGAAGGTATTTTTATGATGTTAGCATGACTTCAAAGGGAACCAGCAGAGTTGGATTCCTCTACTCCATTACAGTTGCCAAAACTATCCAATTAGTAGTTACTTGTGTCTGCGTAAGTACAAGTTTACAGCTTTTGGTTTGTTGGTATAAAGTTAGTAGCGGTTAACAAGTGAAAATTTGAACTGTGCATTAAGCAAAGTAGAGACTTTTCCTTGAATTGACTTAGAGCAAATAAACAAAGATGCATTAACATAATTGCATCAGAAGATGGCAGTGTGATCTTATCTGCCAGTAAACAGTTGATAAGGTAGATTGCACAAGAAAGAAAAAACAACAACAAAAAAGAGGATAACTTTGGCCACCCATGAGAGAAAATGGAGAACAGTCTTTAGAAGTCCCCATCACTGGTCCATTATCCTCTTGAAAGTTCCAGTGCATTTTTTTTTTTTTTTTTTTTTTTTTTCAGAAAATCCAACCATGAAATAATTTCTAAACAGATCATTAGAGCAGCATCGTAATTAAGGAAGGCAGGTTTTGGGTCACATGGGTCACATTCACACTCCTGTACTCACTTCCAGTGGCGGAGCCGTCACTGTTGGTTTCGGTCTTCTCGCTGGAAGAGAAAGGTAATGGCCGTGAGAACTCCGTCCCTTGGTCCGGAGGGCAGCCCGCCATCATGCAGAGACGCAGCAGGCCGCATCTGAGGATCAACGGCCACAGGGCAAGGCAATTACAGTGCTAACGCTAACAGCACTACTGCTGGACACTATCAGACTGATTACATTAACAAGTTATCTTCTTGTTAATGAGCCCCTGTTGTGTCGATGATAAAAATGTTCTATGTAAATGAACTCAAAATCTACTGAAAGGCTATCTTACACATCTTTATGTTTTAACGCCTAAATCAATACCTCTGTGCTCTGTACCTAATGTTTAGTGCTGTGTACTTGTTCTGTGCTCACACAAAGTAATGTACCACTTCACTGCTATGGAGCTGATAATGGCTGTGATTATAGCCTGCCTCTGCTCCTGTCGATAGTGCTGCCGATGTGTCTGACCTGAAGCTGCATCTGTGAGTTTTGGAGGGTTAATGGGGTATAATGGAGAGTCTTACGTGCTGTCACTGTCTGGAGCTCTGGTCAGCACACTCTGGACCAGGCCGGTGAGGCTGGCTATCTGCTTCTCCATCGCCTCCATACGCTCCAGACGATGATCCCTGCAAAAAGAAAAGCCGCACATGCATCACCACACATTCATTATAATGCCATAGAGTAAGCAATAAACTAAATGGTCACAGTTGCCAACTATTTTGAGAAATTGGCAAACAAAACTCATTAAAAAATAAGAACCCTGTGCAGCAAAAAGCTGTACCACAAAATAAACACATTTTTAGTATTTGCTGCATTAGCGATAATTTAAAAGTTTTTCTTTTACAGTTAGAATTGGGATCAGCTTCACACAGACATCTGTTCAAGTAAATTGAGTTCTTTGAATATTTCTACTAACATAGAAAAATATATGCTGATTCAACTCACAAAAAAATCCAAAACCTGAATAAAAAATAAAAAGGAAATATATGAAAATATATTTCACAGCATGTACAACAAACCCTCAATATGTGACAAATCGAGGTTAATACTTCATGGAAGCACACTGCAATACCTATTGTGATGATACTTTGATTCTTTTACATCACATTTAATATCAAATCAAAAGCAAATGCCTGGTTTTAGTCAGTTGCTAAAAATGTAGCAGGTTGTGTTAAATCAGGATATTATATTGTCTCATATCAATTTGAGCAAATCAATGAACCAGCTATTTACACCTCTACTTAATAATACTTTTAAAGTACCCCAAACCTAGTTTTAAGTATCTGCTTGTAAACAAATAGGTCACAATCTCAGTTAAGGAGAACAAAAATAGAAAAATTCTAATGAAGACATTTAAATTCTGCTGATGCTCCTAATTAGGAAAGTGCGAGTGTAATTTAAAACAAGAACAAAACAGAGAAAACACAATTACAGAAACGTTTAATGCAAAATAACCAGCATTAACCAGCAATTTCTTCCCATTTGTGTTTGTACAGTCATAACTCCGATGCCAAATAAGTAAAAGAATGTTTTCTGGATGTGCTTTGAACAATACAAAATAACTTGATGAAATTCAGTGAGCAGGCTCGTACTGACCTGCTGCTGTCAGGGTCCTGTCCAGACAGCGAGGTACCAAAGCCAGGCGTGGCCCTGCCGCCTTCCCCGGGCCCGGCTGTCAGACACAGAGGCTCTGAACTGGAGCTGGGCCTCGACTTTGGGCTCTCCACAAACACAGAGGAGGAGGCCGAGTCTTTGCGGAAGGTCTGCCTGACAGGTGAGGCTCTGCTGGGCGAGCTGGAGTACGAGTCCCTGTCTCTTAACTGCATGTCGGGGATTTTCTGCGGGGATGAAGGCGGCATGCGGAAACCCATGCCCAGCGTGGCGGAGGAGTAAGTGTCAGAGTAGAGTGAACCCCCAGGCTTGTACAGAGAGTCCTCTAGGTCCCCTTGAAGAGCAGCAGCTGAGTAGGTGCTGAGGGAGCGCACGGAGCCACGGCGGTACAGGCCACTGGACACGGGGAAGCTGAAGGGGTCGCCGATGGCAGCTAACGACTGGGTGGAGGCGATGCTGAGGCGGCCTTCATGCATCAGGCTGTACGGATCCGCGTACAGCCCCTCGCTCTTCATCAGCGCCATATTTTTTGCAGAAACCTCTTCATCAGGCTTGACGTCGCGGCGCTCCAGGATGGCACTGGGCGAGGGAGACAGGCCCGCGTTGGCAGCGTGGCCGGCCGAGGGATGGTGGGGGTGTCGGGGCTGTTCATGCTGGGAGTGGGACCCAGTGAAGGATGGAGGACGGCCGCCACTGTAGGAGAGGCGAGAGCGGGACGGAGACGCCGAGGCTGTAGAGGAGGGCAGGGTGTTGAGGCGGCGAGTTGGGGAGGAGTCGCGGGAGGAGTAAACCATCTCCCTCTGAGAAGAGCAGGCAGGGATAAAGGTTAACATGGATACCTACATTAGATTAGAGTTTCAGTGGTGAAATGTAACTAAGAACCTTTACTCAAGTTCTGTACTTCAGTATAACATTTTAGGGGCAAATAATGTAATTTTACTCAACCACAAATAGCTGTCTTTAGTTAATTTCAAGTCTTTAGTGTTCAAGTTGAGATTAAACATGAAAAAATAATATTAATTTAGTCTTTGATCAATTAGCAATGAGTCTTAAAAACAAAACGCATGAAGGTTTTTTTAAGTAGCTAAAATGAACCATAACGCAACACCAGTACAATGCATCAATAACATTTTAGTATGTTTGAAATATAAATAATCATCTGTGTGGGGTTGTTCTGAATGGTCGTTCTGTAGTATTGAATGCAGGACTTGTAATGGCGTAATTTCACAATGTGGTATTTGTACTTCAGTGCTTCTTCCATCAATCTTCATTCTCTTATTGCTTGTTTATTGTAATTTTTTATTACTAGGCCCGTGACAGAAGAACAGACAAAGACCTGCTGGGAGGTGACACATTCTTATATTAAACCGTAAGCAAGAAAAGATGATTGAGCCTGAAAAGTTGTCCTGTATGAAACACTTACAATATATTAAATTAAGTATTAAATCAATTCAAATCTGTTCTATGCTTTAAATCAGACTTCGTGCCTGTAAACCATAAGGGCTGCATTGTTGTTTTATGTTTAAGAAGAAAAGAAACAGAACGCCTACTTTATTTACCCACCAGGCAAATTCAATTTTTCCACTCTGCTGTTACAGATATTCACACAGACACAGGCCCAAAATTGGCTTTTTATTAAATTACGACAAGCGGGTGATGAGTCCAATCTAAAATCCAAACATACCGGTATGTATATTTATTCAATTAAGTAGAGTGATGAAAAGTAGCAGCAGAAAAAGCGACTTATTTGGACCAAACAAGTGACAACTGAATATATCTCTGTCTGAGCAGCTATTACTTTCCTCCACCTGCTTTCCTTTGTAGAGCATCGTAACATTGTTAAACACGCCTCAGTGATTTTTTTAAACCCACCTCTGCTTCTGTTTTCCTCCTGTTGTGATTTTTCTTATATTTGCAGCTTTAAAAAAGCCCAAATACTCTGTTTTCCCTTGTCACATAACTGCTTTTGCAGCTCTACTCATCCCTGTTTTTCCTTTTTTTTCCATGTATTGCTCAGCATCCCAGCTCACCTTGTCATGCAGCACAGAGCAAATCCAGGAGCGTGACGAAGGAATTTGTGCTGCTGAGCTCTTATGCCCACAGACAAATATACATAGTGTATATTTACCTAACTACAAGAGGTGTCCTGGTTGCACAAACTGTGTGGACACAACTTAAACAAGCAGATAGATAAAGAAACAAGTTGCTCCACATGACAGCACCACATGCAGCAAGCACAGGGGCAAATTAATGACATGCTTGTTAGGATGCAGTCTGCGTTTAGTCTCCAGCACTTGAAAAGGAGAGATGAAGTGTGGCTGTGCATGTGCAACACTTAGTGTGAAATCTGATGGGTTACTTTGATGGTTCTTGGTTTTGCCCAATTAAATGTGTTGCTTAAAATCATGCTTTTTAGATTTCCTGGTTTCAAACTCAGTTCTAAATGAAGTCGTGCTTCGGCAGTGTATGAAGGCTGCTCAGCTCTCTTTTCAGCTTTATTCTCCTTTGCCATTTCTATTTATACACAGGAGGGGTGGAACGGTTCGATTTAAAAACCCTGACCCGTTCACAGTCACAGTTTGGGGCATGTTTGTGTCGTACAGTTCATTTTAGCCTCACAGATTTCAGTCAAAACAACATGTTAAAAATGAAGAACTGCTTTTTTTCCTTGTGTAAGCTTGAATTTAGTTAAATACATATAAATACGTGAATAGAAACCATATTGAAATCTGCAATACTTCCTCTCTGAACAAAAACTAAACTGAAACAAAAATCATAACCTCTAAACTATGATATGAACTGAACCATGAACTGTTCCATCCCTCAAACACCAGCCCAAACAAGCATGCATTCATGCAGAGATGCATAAAACACACAGCTCAGCACATGCACACACAATATGCACAGGCATAATCGTTTCTCACTGCCTGTTTGCATGGTTAATAGCAGTTGTATTCTCAGTATTGTGTGAATAATGCAGATGGTAAGCACGGTTTTGTATGAAATAATTAAAAAAAGGTTTCCCTCAGGCTTCCTTGATCTTCACTGAAGCGGAAATAGCTTTGGATGTTAAAATATGCTCATTTCACAGAGGAACATTGTTCTCTGGTGTCTGCACAGCAACAGATGGCCTACTTGAAGATAAGAAAATGCATTTCCAGGAGGAATACCTGTTAAATTACTAACCCACATACACCACAACAGCCTGTCAAAGTTACCATTGAAATATAAAATACACTATTACCTCGCCAGGAAACACACTGCTGCTCTTTATGTAGAGTAGCAGTTCTCACTGACAGCGCAGTTGTCAAACATCCGTCTAGCAGGAGATCAGACAGCATTCTTTCCCGTGAATAACCCCTTCACCTCCCCACTCTCTCCCTGCTCCTCACCCTTAGGTCTCCGTTAGCCAGGTGTGCAGCAGCAGGGTAGGAGGCGTAGATGGGCTCTTTGCGGTAAATCTTGATGATGCTGCGGTCCTGGATGTCCCGGACGTCCTCCAGCTCGTAGAAGACGTTGCGCGCCTCGTCCTTGATCAGGATGGCCGTGTTGGGGGACTTCAGCATACCTGCTGTCAACTTCTGAGGGAACATGTGCACGATGAGAGCGTGCAGCGTGTCCAGGCTGCTCAGCTCGTGGGTGATGTGAACCCGACGTGTCTCATCTCCGTACTGCAGGAACAGCACGCCTAAAACAGAGCGATAAGGGAGAGGTGGTTGAGTCAGAAGGCGATGGTGTTCGTGGATGGAGAGTAAAGCTAAAAAAGCAATTCTGTCGAATTTTGGAGCTGAAAAATAGTGTGCCAAGTGTTTTGCTGCACTTTTATTATCAGATGTCAGCATATTTATTAAGAGTAAACTTTATTTCTGAATGTGAGACCAGGGCTGTGATAGCTGTGTGAGAATTCACAGCTAAGGTGCAAAAATGTCCATTTGAGGCAAGTGAAAATTTGTACTACTTTTCTTCATATGCCACTTTTACTTCCTGTGAATATTCAAAATGCGATAATCCATAATAAATTACCCCAAGATGCTGCAACCCTTGATTTTAAAAGTTAAGATGAGTCTGACGCCTGACTAACCTGAAAATTCATCTTCACACACCCAGGGGGACAAACAAAAAGAACAAACAAAGCAAAGAAAAGACCAGTGATTAAAAGTCAAGCAAAGGTAGTGAGATACTGCAGACGAGTTGGGGAGAGAAGAAAACAAAGTGGTTAGTAGGAAGACATGGAGAGGAGAGATCGGTCTGTCCTCATTCAAAACTCCTCATTCAAAATGACCTTCTGTAGTCATTGCCACTTAAGTTTTACAGCCTCTTTTTTTATTTAAACTCTCTCTGTACCTGATGTAACACCCCTCCTTGGTCTTTATGACTCTCCACCAGCCTCTGTGTAATCCTATCTAAACTCCCAAGGTCCTTTTATAGTAAACCTGGCCTTAAAAAATGCTGTTTACTCTTCTGGTTGAAGAAAAATATCCCTATTCCCATATAATTAACAGTGGGCATGCAGTAATACAGTCACCAAAATCACTACCTACCTAGACAAAATAGCATGCTTTTATGACTCTGCAGTAAATGTCATAAACTACACTTTGTTCACCTGCACAAAACATTCAGCATGAATATATTGGGAATATATTGCATGCACTGAAAAAAGGCAAACTTTTTTTCAACTTTTTCCGTGTTATCTGAGTTAAACTACACCGAAAACAGTTACAGTAATGAGGTAGGAGACAGGATAAAACTTTCTCCCGTTCTCCCATTTCTTCCAATCACCAGCTACAGGAGGTTAAAACACAGCCGTAAATCTGGCGGGCGTGTTGTGACAGAGCCTGCCAGCAGAGCCTCGGATCTTAACCTGGAGATCGTAGCTTATTCTGGCTGGCAGAGCGGGACAGCGGCAGGCTCTGGCGAAATCGGTTCATCCGGTTGAACCCGATTGGGATGTCGGCCTCCGACATGGTCTCCAGGGATTCGGCCGAGGCAAAGGAGAGCTTGGCGGCCTGGTCGGCAAGCCCAGACTGGGTAGACTGGGAATGCCGGGGACTGCGGCTCTGCAGGAAGGAGAGGACACACAATCATTTAGTGAGAGGTGAAATGGAGGCGGAGAGAATGGATTGGACAGGGCCGATGGAGTAAGACCAGGCGGAAAAGAGACAGTGAGCACACAATGAGACACCACACAATCAACCACATAACAAGATTAACGAGACCTTGACAATGGTTTAGCTACCAGCCATTCACTCAGAATTACCAGCGTCACAGTATCTGACATCAGTTGAATGCTGCGGCAGAAAAGCACAATATAGTTGTTCTCAAATGGCACAGCACTCCAGGGCACCAGCCTTCATGAATCACCTACGGTGGTTAGGAGCAGAATTAAGCCGGAAACTGTGCTCCGGCTCACCATAAGTTATGTCATGTTTGCTCCACTTTGCACACCTCCCGCACGCCCGCATCCAAACTCTCGTCCCCGTGTGGCAAGAACTTTAAATGAGTGCTTGTGGGATGGGAGGGGAAGCTCATGCAAATCCAGGGCTGTCACTGTTGGTTTATCCTGCTGGCCTATGCCCAGGCGTCTCCCACTGAAAGACTGTTAGTGCAGCTGGGGCTGAGCTCACTGAACTGGCTCCCTGATCCCCCACCGCTGTAGCGTCTCCTCCAGCTCAGAGGCTGCTGTAATGAGCTCCCAGAATGCTGTCTGCTGGTTGTTTGGATGGCAGAGGCAGACACATCCTTAGCTACAGTACAGTAGCTGTGCTGCTCCCCTCCTTGCATCATGAACACAACTGTTTCCCTCTTTCCAAGGATTTCGGTCTCTATTCTCTGCTTGAGTCAAAACCGCAGCATGGATCTTCTGTGGCTTTCATTAAAATGAGAGTCTGACAGAAGATACACAGGGGGCCACGGCTCTCAGGAGAACTTACAAGAGCGCATACATTAATTAATGATACTGTTAGTACATACGAGTGTTAAAAAAAACAAAACAAAACAAACAAAAAAAACAGTACACGATCCCTGTTTCAATACCACAGCAAAAATAAAAACGTCCTTGACACATAAAATTGACTCTTCTTTTCTTTGGCTAATTAGTAACCTGCAACAATGTTGATGCAGATCATCTGTGCAGCCTTGGGATGAAAATCCTATTGTAAATCTATTTTTTAATAACTTCAGTACAGTTGATGCAATCAAGTATCTAATAACGAGGATTATATCGTTATAAACCTGTGGCATAAAAAAGTATTGCTTTTTTCACCTTTATGAGAGGCCACACTGTGCAGTAAACTAGAGATAACCCTCATACATTTTTTAAAGAATAATTAATTTTTTTGAATGCATGAAATATATATAAAAAAGATTAAAAAAAAAATAGTTGGCAATGCCAGTCTGTCATAAGTCCAGACTGAAATATCTCACAGCTAGCACATAGAGCGCCGTGAAATTTTGACAGTCATGGTTTAATTTGTCTAATACATCAGTTCATGAGAAAAAACCTGCAAAGCTAATAACATTCCCATCAGCTTCATTTGTACTCTGTGTTTGCTGCTAATTATCCAAATTTATTACATAATCTTAATTTATATTGTCAATGTTTGCCATTAAAGCCTTTTTATCTTATTATACCTTTCACTTTTTTAATGTCCAGTTGATATGTTCTCTAATTTAATATATTTAATTACAACACTGACCCCCTTTGTTAACCAACATATGACAAATGTGCCTTCATAGGGCCTCATAGAGTAAGTAGCATGATTTTTGTCTCCTGCTGCTTGATGAATCGATAGCAATTACTCATGTAACTAATTTATCAGAGTTAAATGACTTAGATCAATCGATTGATCAACATATTTTTGCTGCACTACAGTAACTTAAACTAAATGAGCCGCAGCATAATGCAACGAGGACTATCACTGGTAATTTGCTCTTTAAATTAACTGCTATGCTTTCATGTGTGTTTACGAAGCAAGTAACAAACCACCATCATGACTGGGAAGCTTAATAATCCTTTTTACAAAGCACGCTCCCTTCTGTCACTATCATACATAATTCAGTCACACACACAAACACACACAGAAGGATAGCAGTGGTGTCCAGTGATAGTGGTGGCAGACAGTGTCTGAGCACGCAGAGGGACGGTGATGCTGACAGATAACCCCCACCGCGTTTTCTAATAGGGTCATTTATCTAAACTGTGACCACACTGAACAACAAGTCAGCCAGAAGCAGCACAGAGGAGCGGTACTCACTGTGCTGTGTCATATTTTGGCCAGCTACAGTGGGATATGAAAGGCATTAGGGGGTTAGATACAGTACAGCTCAGGGTGAGATTAGGTTTTTGTCCCGTCTTAGATGTCAGATCAACTAATTTCCCTTCTTTAAATTCTGCCTAAGTTTCACCAGTTTTAGAAAACAAAAGTTAGTTATATAGTTTGTAAACATCTATTGATTTCTGTCTGCTTATGCAGGACCGGGTCGCAGGGGCAGCATGCTAATCCACAATGTCCAGCTCCTCCTGAGGGACTGCGAAGTGTCCCCAAGTCAGGAACACCTCTAACAGGAGGCATTCATTTCAGCCTCTTGAATCCATGATATCATTCTTTCAGTCACTACCAAAAGTTCATAACCACAGGTGAGGGTTGGAACATAGATGGGCCAGTATATCGCAAGCTTTGCCTACTGGCTCAGCTCCTTCTTCACCACAACGCCTGCATCAGTGCTGACACACTTTCTGGCAGAGAACCATGGCTTCAGACTTGGATGTGCTGAATCTCATCCCAACTGCTTCACACTCGGCTGCAAACCCACTCAATGCATGCTCAAAGTCCCCACCTGATCATGCAAAAAGAGCCACATCATCTACAAAAAAGCAGAGATGCAATTCTAAGGTCACCAAACCAAAACGTTTCCTCTTGCCAGCTGCGTATGGGAATCCTGTCCATGAGTACCACATACAGAACTGGAGACAAGGACAACCCTGATGGAGGCCAACACCAACAAGTCAATGAAAAGTTTGGCAAATGTATTCATATAGAGGTATATTATTAATACATTTTTCCAAACTATCAAGTGCATGGCCGAGTCAACACTGTAAACGTTGATGAATGATTTGGGGATCGTTTCAAAGTGATTCAACAAAAATCCATTTACGTTCCATCAGCTCAGTTCAACATTCAACACGGCCCCCTTTCTCTCTCTGTCTGTGTAGCACAGCTGTGCTTACTTTTCAACTGTTTCCTATGCTTAATATTCATAGTCTTATTAATAAATATAATGATAAATAAGAGCCATATCAAATACTTTGTAAATTATGCATCTGCTATTTCTGACCACCTCTTTGATGTAAGTTAATTGATGGCATTTAACCGATAATGTTGCAGTCGAGGGACATGTGGGGCTTTGGCACAGCTGGAGCAGAAGCGCCACTGCTTACAGAAGGTTACCGCTCATTAGTGAGGCTGCTCACAATGTTATTATTACAGCGGTTGTTTATGGTGTGGATGGCCCATTGGAAGGCAAAATGAATACGACTCACACTAGTTATGAAGCTACAGGGAGCGGCTGGTTAACTGAGCTTGGCACAAAGACTGGAAGCATGGGGACACAGCTAGCATGACTATGAATAAAAAACAGGCTATTTTTGGGCTCTCATTGTTAAGGAAGTTACTTGTCCCAACCAAAAAAACAGTTAGACACACAACCCACCATAAAAACAGCTAATTGCCATTTTCCCCACTTTTTCAAAGGGTTATAAATACTTTTCATGTTAATTGACGCTAACTTTGCACAGGGCCAGCATTCATCCACTTCAAAACATTTTTCATCTGTAATCATTAGCTCTATGGCTGCTCTGTTGGTCTGCCCAAAGTTTACTCCCTAGGAGGCTGAAATTAGCCTTGAAGGTTGAGAGTTTCTGAGGAAATGTGTGCGAATCAGTAGTGGAAGAAGTATTCATTTGCCTTATTTAAGTAAAAAGTACTAATATCAAACTGCAGATTTACTCCATTACAAATAAAACTACTACATTCACAATGTAAAAAAAAGTATCAGCATAATGTAAATGTATGGTAAGTATGGACCAACTCAGATTGTTGTGTATATTCACAATTATATAATGGCATTATTGTTTGAAGTGAAAATAAGCATGAAGTCACATATCTGGATTTACTCAAGAACAACTACCCTAAAATGTTATTTAAGTAAAGTACTTGAGTAAATGTACTTGGTAACATTGCACCACTGGTGTGAATGCATGAACGTACGTATTCATGCATGTTTGTTGTGAAAGCTATTGCATATTCACATTTGTTTTTTTAGATCCATGCAGTCAGGAGACAGTCTGACTCCATCACTATCTTAATGTCAACACTAAAAAAGGTAGGTGATAAAATATTTATTAGGAATTTGTTGGAAACAACAAATTGCAGGTATTTATCCAAATTGAGACTGGATCTGTGGTGGGACCAGCTGTCTGAGCCCAACACTGTTACTCAGGAGAAATAACACTCAGGGATATTTTTGGCATACAAATACAATAACAGCTTTCAGCATGAATGGGAATGATTGAAAAGACCACCGTGTGTAAGACATGTCAAAGGAGATTTCTTCTGTGAGTATCTGCTCTTTTTTCCCCCTGCATGGCTGAGAGGGAAACAGACAGCAGCTCTGTTTCAAAATCTTGAGTCATTCTACTTGTGCATTTGAGAATTTCATTTCAAGGCTAAAAAAAAAAACGAGTTTGAGCTTTCTAAGAAAAGGAGAAGGGGAATTGAGAATACAGTGCTGCATGACTGAGCGTGTACCTCACAATGTTTGCAGACTCAAATTTTAATTTTATGAACCAGCTGAAAAAAAAATTTGTGAAGGGGAAGCGAATGAGTAATGTCTCTTCAACTACTACGAACAGAACAATGAAACCATGATGCATGAATGTGTGTAAGCCCGCCGCAGCTGTTGTTATACATGCTTTCAGTCAGTTTGTCTTGTTACAACAGGCTACAAACACTGAAATCCATACTGGTGGTTTATGTGATATGAAAACTGAATATATCCCTCTGCAGTGATTTTGCATTGTAAATATTCCATGCGAATACACCATCTGGTCATGCATCTGGTCCTGCGAGACATGCCAGTGTTACACATGATGGTGTTCACAGCCTCCTTTGAGGGAAACTGGTTCTGCCTCCTTCTTATTTTCCTCCACGATCCTCCCTCTGCACCTCCCCTCCTGTGCTGCTTCCACCCCAACCTTTTCTTTAAGAGCGATCTAGACTTTTTTCAACAGCACTCAATTACTGTCGAGAACTCTACGCTGTTATAAGGGCACGGCGGAAGAGAGGAACGAGTAGGGAACAGGATGATCTTACACAAAACAGAAGCGAATGGAGTGGAAAGCAGGACAAGGCAGCCTGACAACAGACCTAAGGCTACAAACTGCATTAAACTCAATGCAACCACCCACCATGTTGCTTCCTGCTTCACATGCACACACACACACACACACACAGACTGGAAAATTCAGTTTTAAGGTCAAGTGATGGTATATGGATTTTTATGTTTGGGAGAGCACATCTCGGCCAATTCTATCTGACACTTCAATGTTGTCTAACTGAAGTCTGCAAACCTCTTAACCTTGTGCAACAGAGATTCTGTTTTTAGCTTCCTTGTAAGTCAACTTTAAATTGATTTGCAGTTTCATCCACAGAATGTTTATCTAAAAGATGCAAAGGAAAAAGAGGACAGCCAAACAGTGTGGGTGCTTCCAGGTCAGTTTGGGTACATTTATCTGGAAACCATTAAGAAAAAATAATATGGTGCCTTTTAAGAACCTGGCCAGCACTGTACAGATTAAGCAAGGTTTAAATAACTCATTTAAGATAAGAGGTTAGGCTGTTGCTTTTGAATTTGTCAGGCAAAGAATCCAAAATTATTATCATTTTCAGCATACTGTAATTCAAGTTGTTTAGAGAGAAAACTGGATATCCGCACCTGCTCTTTGCTTTAGAAAATCTACCCTGTGGAAGGCTACTTTGGCCAATTATATGTCATGAGAGTGTGCCGAGTTCACATACACATGCACGTCCTTTCACATCGCGAAAGCCTTATTTAGTGGAGGAAAGCTCTGCAAAAATAAGTTGCCTTTCCAGCAAATGCCTGCACCACAAAGCAACCCAGTCAGTACAGCATGAGCACAAATGTTTCAGGCTGTGCAGAAAAGCAGATATGTAGGTTAACACAAAGTAAGACAAAGATATAATAGGAGACACTGAGGGTGAATTGGGCAAAATGTAGAAATAGTTATGAACATGAAATTTCCCATGGCATCATTTAAAAAACACAATATCAGCACCCTAAAAATGAAATCAATACCAAGACAGCACTTCATTTTCTGCCTTTTTTCTACTTCATTTCATACCCATCATCTGAACTGAGGCATTCAGTTATGCAAAATGCCACCACCACTCCCGTCCATATAAATTTTACACGAATACATTACACGCTAAACTGCTAACTCCATTGAATAATCACGCTAGACTTCACCAAACCACCGACTGAATTGGTTGTAGCTGCTGCAGTCGTGGGCCAGTGATAGATTGCATTCAAATGAAGAACGCTTGTAGTGATTGGCTGCAAACAATAAGAATCAAAAGAAAAATCTGAGTATAAAAAGGATCAAATGCAGCTTTCTTTTGATTGCAAAAGTTACTTTGTATTGGGTTATGCAGCGCTAAAATAAGGCATAGCATAATTTTGACGAATTCAGGAGAAATCTACAGAAGAAAATAGACAGAATATCAAATAAAACATTTAGTTAGAAAGTGTTAGTGCACGTCGTGTCTCGCCTTAAAAGAAATTCACAGTGCCTGCACCCAGCTCACATTAAAGCACAATGGAGCTGTGAAATGTGACATTCTTGCACTTAAGTATAAGCAGAGGAGCAAATATAGATAAAACGTCGTCAGAGTACATTAGCAACTGTCTCGGCAGGTGTTTGGTAAGTGGCTCTAAATATGAAGGTTAAATCCTGAATCCAGGGGTAAGCTGACCACACAGCTGCTGATCTTTTCCCTGAATGTAGTAATTTCCCTTTGAAGTGATGTGACATTCTGACGGACTCAAGCGACTGAGATAGAGAGACAGAAATGTCAGAGACAGACTTGATGTGTGTGAAATGACAATGAAGTGTTCCAGGCTCCTGGGTATTACTTGAGAGACAGGTGTTAAATGGTTAATATCACAATCTTCAAGCCTTAACACCTTAACACCTTCTTTTATTTTTTCCTCCAGCTTTATTTTGTGTGTTTCTCCTTCTAATGATATCTTTCTCTTCCTCAAAAGCTCGCCTCAAGCCGTCTGTCTTTCTTGGCTTCCTTATCCCCCGTCACTCATTTGTCCACTCCCAAAGCTCACTTCTGATTCTTGCTGAGCTGCTTTACGTCAACAGATCTGCCTCCACCTCAGTCTCCAGTGACAGAGGGCGAAGCCGTATCCAGGTCTGATGAATGCGCTGCTGCTGTCTGCATTTGAACGTTCTGAGTCTGTAGTTTCTGCCTCTAACTACACCCCGGCTCTTTTTCCCCCACAAAAGAAGTTTACAGGTCTCATTTTGAGAAAATCGAGAGAGAAAACAGCTCCCTAAAATCAATCCGTCTCTCACATTTGTCTCTCCTCTTCTTCTCTTCCACCATTTCATTATTTCTCTCTCGATCTTTTCCGGCTTTCAGGCCAATCTTCTGCCTGGACAAACAACTCCCAACCTCCAACACCTCCGGATCCAGTGTCTTTACAATACCTGAAGTCATCAATGCTCGGAACAAACTGCTGAGGCAAATTGCTGTGAATTGTGTGTCGATGTAAATCGTTTTGCTCTGAGGGAGAGAGAGATGAATGGCATTTTCTTGGAGCTGATGGCTGAGATTGCTGGATGTGATTCTCCTTTCCGATAGAAAACAGAGAAACAGTAGCTGCAAAACATGGTGGGAATAGAAATGTTCAAGACATTTCCTCTTTAGATACATATTTAAGTGTGTCTTATTCCACATCCAAAACCTCTAACTGTGGGGTTAATCATATATGTAATATTGTGCCGTCTGTATCAGAAAAGAAAAAGGATTTACTGCTGTGTAGGTTTACCTTTACAAAGAAATGTAGTAAAGAAGATAAATATTGAATAGAACAATTACAAATGTTATGATGATGATAAAAAAAAATGCACTATTATCGACAATATATCTGATGTAGAATTAAAAAGTATATGTTTTATTGTGCAAGATGTGCAAAAATATTGATAAGTGGATGTGGAAAAGCTCACAGTGGGGAGGGAATGTGCAATGCAGTTGGATAAAAGTCCAAGAAGTGTGTTAATGTAAAGAGACAGACGTCTCTGAGGGGGGCTCCTGGGCCTTGTTGACAAGGCGAGCTACATTCGATAACATCCTTCAAATACATAATTTTTTCCATGGGTAGAAGATGAGTCGTGCAATCCTAATAGTAGTTTCATTTAGTGTTTATTTTCAGCAGGCTGGTGAATCTGGGAGTGAGCCGCGCTTACATTAGAGCCGGTGGGATGAGGGAGTAGGACGGGGCTTTTCAGAAGCTTTACTGCGAAATGAAGCGAATGAGGTGTCAACATAAAAGGTGTCAACAGCAGTGTTGTGTTTGAAAGCAAATAGCTTAGGATATGCGACCATATGGACCAAGTGGTTGTTTCATTCTACGTTTTATTACCTCTGCAGCACCATGAGGAGCCAATAAATAGATTCTAACTCCCACTGTTTCGTAATTAAAGTACCTCACATGCACTTTGGATTCTGCAAAGCAACATGAAGACACCAACAGAACAACAAGTGAGTTCACTAAGAAATGCAAGGCAACAGTACAAAGAACAGCAACAACTGAATAATTTATCAGCAGAAATGTTTTTGGCAGCTTTGTTTTGGCAGTCTTGGAACCAACTGGCTATCAGTCTTATGACAATTTACCTTTTGGTAACAGCCAACATTTCAGGGGGTTCCAGTGTAGTCAGCTTATATCTGGGAGCCAAAACTTCCTCTGCCACGCACCAGGAATTGTTTATTGCCGATTAGAAACTTGAGACGTGAGACTCGAGTTGGATTTGAGAGACGATTAACTGTTATTCAAGCAGCAAATTTTTATATGCATATGAACCCATCAATTAATTCAAAAGAAGCCAAAAAAAAAAGTAATATATGTTCTGAGGCTTCATTTCAGCCAATGCTTTCTTCATGTTTTCGGTGTATTTTACATTAAATGGACCAAACGATTGATAAATACAATGATATGCAGAATAATTGGCTAGGTAGCAGCCCTGCTATTTTTAAGCTGTGTTATTGGTTCATCATTGCTTCAGGCCCATTCAGATCCATTTCCTTTGCTATCAACCCTCATTTTTTGCTCAGCGGTTGCATAAAGCTGAACTTTTACACCAACATACACACAAAGGTTTCTGCAAACCACCTGAAACTCCTGCAAGGTTCAAATCATTTGGTTGTGTAACAGATTTATTTGATCGACGGGGCTCTAAATTCTATTTCATATCACTCTTGTTTGAGGTTAAAGTACTCGTGGGAGTGAGGGATAAATTGCTTAGCCTTCCCTGTGGGTCAGGGCATAAGGCTATTGATATTCAGTGACATTTCCAACCTGTCCAAATGATATTGTAAGAAGGGATTCAGGGAAGACTACACAGCAGATAAGCCCTGGGCTCTTCCTTTTCACACACACACACATAGACATCAATACATTCTTTAACTTGCTCTGTTTGGATAGCACGCCTCCTCCTGCCTCTGTGAGGTGTAATGCCACCACAAAGTGATACTCATTACAACGCACGCAGCTAACAAATAGGCCCAAGTGTTTAAATTCAGTATATGTGATAAACACTTTCAATGCATCTTGATGCCGGCCTTCTCCAGTATATGCAGCGCATATTTCCTCGCTGCAACCTGTGGATAAAACGCATTCAGCAGCCGCGCCATGACTCAAGCCTCTGTGCTAATGTCAAAGTATTATTTCAGTAATGCCTCAGCGGTGCGTCTGAAATGTCTTCTTAATGTCTCAGTCAGTCTGAGTAATACTTCAGCAAGGTCACATGGCTTCCAGCCATTAATGCCAGCTGCCTGAGGTATCATAAATCCCGAGAGAATCGTCTTCTGCAGATTAAATGGAGCTGGAGAAGTTTAAGCTGTCGCCACCCTTGACACCTCTGCCACCGCAACCCTACACACATCACAAACACACACACACACAAACTGCCTGATGAGCACAGAGATGCCAAGTGAGCTGGGTGTTGCAGAAGCCAGAGGACCGGGGAGATAGGCTGGCTGGTGATGCCCGAGGAGCCTGACGTAATCCCAGAGCACAGAGCACTCGCACACACACAGACACATTCTCTCTCACACACACACACACACACACACACACACACACACACACACACACACACACACACACACACACACACACACACAATGGAGAGGAAAATGACAAACGCACAGAGACACTTAGACACGCGGCACTGACCTTAAAGCTCCAGTAGTTGGGCTGTTGCTGTGGAGTTCGTGAAGGGCAAAAGAAGGATGAAAGGGAGACAAAAGAGAAAAGTTAGATATTTCGTTCGACAATAATGGTTGAAACTCACAGACACACCTTAAAAAAGAAATGGTGCACTGGAGAGGACTTGCAGGCCTTTGGCATAAAAATCCAATGCATCCTCCACAAGAAGCATAATTAGTTGCATTTCCTGAATCATTTTCTTGTATTGTGTTTCTTTTCTGACAGGCGATATATGAAACTCATTAATATTGTTGACAGCTTCATCTAATCTAAACGACAATCATTAAATTTGATTGGTGTTAATGCACGGGGTGGCTGTGTTTTGCAGGCGTCGGGTTACAGCTCACCTGAAAACAAGATTGCGCTGTTGGCTGTAACTGGCAAAGGAGAGGAAATGAAAAGAGTGAAATCGAATCAAACAGCAGCCCACTCTGTTGTTCCTATGTTGGCTTCTCTCCCAGACTTCTCCACCAAAGGCGAGCCACCACTCTGTCTCCTTCTCGCTCTCTGCTGCCTCTTTCCCTCTGAATCCACCTGCCACACTCTTTTCATCTAAACATCGGAAAACGGCACCTGCTTTTTTCTTTCAAACAGAATCTGCCGTGTGTCCGTTTGCCTTCCTGTTGCTCTGCCATGTATGAAAACGGTGCTCGGAGGAAGTGAGCTTTCCATTAAAACATAATTACCCCACAGTAAAAAAACCAGGCCAAGCCACTGATGGTCCAGAAATACCTCAAAATGACATAGAAAATTAAAAAAAGATTGGGTAGAGTTCATGAATTTTAATTCTAATCCAAACTCTTATTCTAGTTCTTATTCTTATCTGCAGGCAATTTTCAGTCCATTCAGCCTCCCCTCTGCAGGAGCCACATTACTCTCCTGGCGCACGGATGAAAAAAAGTGACAGGCAAGTTTTGATTTATGATAGTTGGTGGTTTTTCATCATCAGTCTTCCATTTTAATAACGTCTCTACAAAAGCCTGGATTATTTCAGTAAACATGAGCATCAGAGGGAGCGTTTTCCACCCATTATTACTTTATTGTAATCTAATCTTTCACTTAATGGGCCCTCATTTGGACTTAATGCCAGTCTTTGACAGTCTTTTTCACTTTATGCTCTTCTGTCGCCCTCTATTTCTTTCTCTCTCTTAATGTACTTTGGTGTGACTGCTTGCTTAGTTTCATACAGTATTGAGAATTATAATAACACTAACCCAATAAGGTCATGTTTTCTTACCAAGAAGACACTAAACTATGATAAACAAATACAAAGTCTTATGTACTGGAACTATTTATACATTTAAAACGGGTTACAACTGTGTCCCAATTCCACACTACACACTCATAGTGCTGTATGTTGGTGTAAATCACAAAATTGATCATTTAAACGATTATAATAAACTACTATACTCAATATGAAGTGGGAATTTCAGGATTAAAGCATATCTTGAAGATTACATGAGTGATAAAAAAGTTGAAAATTGATATTTCCTTATATCCCTTCTACGTGCTAAAATTTGTTTTGAACTGTGACTCTGGAATGACACTTCCTATCAAACTGAACAAAGAAGAAATATATCCAGACATGTAGTAGTTTCTGGTTGTTTTTCCAGAATTGTTTATGTGGCTGTTTTTTTTACCATCTTCTACAAATAAGCAGATCCTCCTTTACTTACTCCGTTACTTACTATGCATTGCATCATGGGAGAATAGTGTGAAGTGCATTAACAACTTTTTGTTACTGATGGTTTGAGTCTATATTTTTGTTCCTTTTGCAGCGTCAACACACCACATCCAGACGGAGCGTGTCTCTGAATAAATGTAACGTAAATATAATAGCCCGCTCAAATATCAAGCAGATTTAGTATGAATGCTGGCATTTTTGAGCAAACTTCTATCACCGTTCCCATATGAATGCAATAATAACTCAAAAACCTGCTTAGAATTGATAGCTGCAGTATTAGTATGGAAATGAAACACAACATAATTTTGGGATAATAAAAAATAATAATAGGGGTTGGACTGCAACATAATGAAACACATTACAATTCTACAAGGACATAGAAACAGACTTGAACCGAAAAGTGAATAAACTGAAATTATAACCTTCATATTGAAAGGTAAGCTGTTCCAAGCATTTCGTGTGTATTATTCTGTCCTGTGTCGCTGTGCTGTTTATCATTTTAAATGTTAAAAGACAGTGTATATGACTCACTGGCAGTGAGACAAGTGGGACACTCTAAATGTTATGGAGCATAATCTCCTCCCACGCTTCTTTCCCCCATAGCATATACATTTCTACCAACATGTGTCTAAGCAGTTTTTATTAAAGACAACTCTTTGATGTGAGGCTAAGGAGAATTTATGTCTCCTAGCTGGTGGTTGTGAATTTTTTTTATTTAAATATTAACATACATTGTCGCTGCCTGGGAGGATTAAAGGATTAAATTCACTAAAGGTTAATATCAGAATAATAATGATCCAGCCTTTACAAAAGGATGGTTTATCTTTATTAAAATCATTATAACATACCTTTTAACAAACAAAAAGTTTCATGAATAAAACATGCGCACTTCCCGTGAAGTGGTCTGAAAGCTAATTCTCAGTAGGGGTGAGAGGTCATGGGTAAAGTGGGTCAGTTTCAGGGATGAGATAATATCGAGGGGAGGTTGGACTTGTGTTGGCCTTGACTACCTGATCATGTGTCAGTTATTTATTCAGTGCAAAGCTTTCGTCCTTGACAATCTGTTGAACTGACAGCAGCTCAGGGGCACTGGCATCGGTGCGTCATAAATAATTGCTGTTCACTTGTTCAGACAACGTTAATGATTTTATTTTTCCCACAAAGCCAAATGACTCTGAGGGCTGCATGGCTTTAATGGTGCAGAAGTGATTTGTGGTCTTGTGTGTGTGTGTGTGTGTGTGTGTGTTTCTGCCAGTGTTTCTCTGTTTGTTGCTTTAATGAGGCTTATTCACAGTTCTCAGGTAAAGTAAACACATTCATTCTCCGCCACCTCGTGCTGTTTTAACCGTTGCTCTGCTGCAGATAAACTGACATGGACTTTGAGTTGTAAACGCTCCACGGAGGTTGCAAACTCCTGAGGGACTATTTTATGGTGTTATTACCCCTTAAACAATCCACCATCCTGGAAATCATCACTACAATCTATTCTTCTGTGCAGAATCGACACTGGAGACATTGTTTTTTCGCTGTCAGTCGTTATCACACTACCTCATCCAGCCATAATCCCACATTATAGACAAAACTCATGACTGACACTCTACCACTTAGCTGAAGCACATCTTGTCATTTCTACACTCCTGTGGACTTAAACATGCCCCAAAGAGAAATTAAAAATGTGTGTTTGAGATTTAACTTGGGGCTGAGGGGCTAAATGTAAGCAGAGACACTGATGTACACACACGGCGTGCATGTGCCCTCAGAGTTGAGCTCCAGCAGAAGGACGTAGCCTCGCAGAGTGTATCGCTGCATTACCTGACCAGCATGTAAAGCAGCCTGCACTCACGCCACCCCTCCTCCACCCCCGTCTTTTCCTCATGTCGTCATCCTCTCTGCACCCCCGCCCCCCATTTCAACCATTCTTACTCTTTCCCCCTCAGTCCTCCTCCGGTGTCTCAACGCTACCGCATCCCTTCTCTCTCTCTCTCTCTCTCTCTCTCTCTCTCTCTGATTTAAAAACACCTACACTTACTTGTCTGCACAGCAAATTAACGCAGCGCAAAAAGGCTCTGTGCACAGTTTACAGTAGCGTCCACTCAGCCTTCGTCTAGCCTCCTGAGCATATGCACACCGTCACCACAACAACCACAATAAACACAATAAACACAACAGGCGTGGAATCCAATCCCAGCTGGCACATCCTCACCACACACACACACACCTCTCTACTCCAGCTTCCAGTTCCAAGCTTCCAGTCCCGTCTCACCTGCAGTGCACCTGTGCCTGTCCACCACTCCAGTCATCCCAGGCTGTCCGTCAGGTGCAGCGTATCCTCATCGCGTTTTAGCCCGTCTCTCCCTCCCTCTGCTTCTCTAACCCTCCCTCCCTCTCCCTCGCTCAGCCGACCTCTCTCTCTCTTTCTCTCTCTCTGTCTTGCTCTCCAGTAGCACATGCGGCGGAAACTCTTTATTTAATTCATTACAACACCAGCCGATTAACTCCTTCGCAGATGGGTGGCTGGCTCCTGCTGGTGCTGGCTAATTGAGCAGCGGGCTGCTTGACTGGCTGCTGCGCTCCTCTCCAGCTCCTCCTACCCAGCCTCCCTCCCTCCCTTCTCCTTCCCCCTTCGCTGTCCATGCTCTGCACATCCACGAGATGACAAGAAAGCCTGGGCTCTGCTGCTTCCTCCCCCGTGCAGTGAAAATGCCCTGTCACTTCAGGATCTGTCCACTCTCTGGCTTAATTTTTTTTTTTTTTTTTTTTTTAACGGTCTGCCTCATTATTCCCCCCTCTCCCTTTCTGTCTTCATTATGGTACGATTCCTGCTTTTCTACACAACCTGACCTTTGCAATGCGATATCTGTACCTGCCATTTATGGGAGAGGTTGCCACAGCAACTGTGGACTCCACCTGCCTTTCACCCGCCCTCCCTCGCTCGCTCGCTCGCTCACTCCCTCTTCCTTTCATTCTCTCCCTCTCCCCTGATGTGTTTTTCTGTCACGTCATTACACTGAATTCACCCCTTTTTTTTCCAGTAGTGGTGCTTACACAAAGAGGGAGTGTACGTGTGTGTATATGTATGTGTGTGTGTGTGACAGAGCGCTCTTGAGGCTGTGAAACTGGTCAAAGTATGCACTACATTTAGAGGCGGAATTGATAAAAACACAAAGAGCAAAGGAGAAACGTTATCCCCCGAC
>JAOWBC010000458.1:7603593-7618490 GCA_028566105.1 Hypoplectrus providencianus
CTGTTAGGTTAACCAGCTCATGTGCTGCTGTTGACTTTATGATGTTGTGCCTCAATGGCTTTCCCTGCTACATAATTGGTAAACCTGGACTGGCAAGTGGCTCCCGCCTTGTTGACTGTCACACGGACCTTGAAAGTTACTCGGCAAATAGTTGACATCTGCAATTCAATGAATCTCCAGCTAAAAAAGCAACGTTGGTTTTTTCAAAAAAGGGAACATTTATTCCCATCTCTCTTGGGCTTGCTCCTGAGGCTTGCTCCAAATGTGCACGCCACTTTTTTCTCTCCATTAAGGTAATCTCTGAGAGCTTCGAGGCACTGCTGTGTCAGGAAAGGAGAGTTAAAAGGGGTGAAATTGACAGCTGGACAGCGAGGGTAAGGCATCAGAGGAAGGTTAAAGCCTGCATGTCTGTGCTGCAGGACGTAGTAAGAGGCTGGGGCGGTCAGAAGGCTCCGGGCTCCCTCGCGTTAAAACTGACAACTGCAATCTGTTGCTCCGTGCAGGCTGAAGGGAACGCCCTCTCCATCATTAAAACATATACAATAAGAAGTGACAAACTCATGTTTTCACCTATTGCTCTCTGCTGTCTATCCATCATCGGCCTCTCCTCCTCCCACCTCTAAGTTTGGTTTCCCTAGGCAACGCAGGGAAATACTGTGGAGGCAGCCAAGTTAAAATTACAGCAGTAATGTGGATCCAGCAAAGCACCTGTTAATACACAAAGGCACGCACTCAGACAAATCGAGCATGCCACAGCTCCACCGCAGCATCTCTGGGGCCGTCTGGAGCTGAAATGTGTGTATTCAACTGGAGGATAAATGCAAGAGATGATATAGAAATGTGACGGGAGAGAGGGTGTTGGCGGGTGGAGGTGGCAGGCATAATGCACTTCTTTGTTTTACTTGTCGTGCTGTTTAAAAACAGGCTGTCTTTTTCTGGAGTCCGGCAGCAGGTGAGAGAGCCTCTTAATTACAGCCTGTTGTTGAACCAGGTCAGTCAGCAAACTACTGCCACTGGGTGTGAAGAAGACACTCCAGACACCCCTCATTACATCTGTGCTGCTCAGTTTACCTCACAGGGGAGGGGAATGCTACCTTCAATGAGGTGCTAGATGGAGACAGGCAGAGGTAATCGGGTTTAAGAGATGGGAGATGGAAAAATAAGATGTTTGGAGAGCATCGAGACTTCATGCCCGCCTGCATAGGAGCTGCTTCAAACAGTTGCGCCTCCTGTGACAGCGCTGCCTAGACCTCTGATCTCCACACATGTCTGTCTGGAAGCCACAGGTGGCAGATGCCTCAGTCAAAGACCTGCACCACATGGAGAGTGATGCAATGCAGCATATCAACTGTCAAAAATGATATTCTTACTTCAGTGCAACATACCATTGTTGTTCCATGAATAGAATTAAAAGAAATGTATATATATATATATATATATATATATACACTTAAAAGTTACTTGGTCAGTTGTATTGTTTGATTTGAGGCATGCACTACATTATCTTGCAAACAAACTCTCAATTTTGACAAAATAATAGCAGACATATTTTCCTTATGATGGATTGTAGAACAGAAGTGGGATGTTGTCTAAAATGTAAATAAAACAGAATGCAGAAATGTTCTAATCTTTTCTGACACTAAGCAAATATTATGTGTGGGGCATAAACCATTATATTTAAAATTTTTTGACAAGGGCCAATTAAAAGTAAAGGGCGGGCAGCAGTTGGCCCCTGGGCCATAGTTTGGGCAGCCCTGCTCTAACCAATTTCTCATTCAGTCTCCCTGTTCTAACCAAATGTCGATGACATTATAACATATAAGCCTCAGTTACACACACAGAAGCAGCGGACTACAGGCCTGACTCATCATAACATCACAACAAGGCCTTTGCTGACAATACAAACACTTACAGGGCGCTGTAATAACTTTGGTCCACTGCCACGCGAACGTAAACATGGAGCACGTACAGAGCTCGCCACAGACCGGAAGGCTGTGCAGAAATATGCAGACTGGTCAAATATTCACTGCACGTGTACATGCTAAATGGCCATCCTGTCTTGTTATTGTTAACCTGATCCCTTATTGATCATATTGCTGGGAATGTCTCTTCCGGTCTGACGGTCCACATGGAGATCTGAGTACAGTGTCAGTTACAGAGCAGCCTCTCTACTGGTAAGCTGTTAAACATCTGCAGTGCAGATTCATGCTTAAATCCAGGTGCTCTTATTTATTCTGTTGTCTGCAGCATTGCCGTCCCCACAGCAGACCCCCCTGTGTGCACAGTGAAATGTAGCAAGGCTGAAGAGACAGCAACGGGAGGGCAACATACCCCCCACAAATATTCACAACATTGCACACGAAAACAGCCATATTTAAAAAGCAAACATCTATGCAAATATCTCTCTGTACATTGTAAATTCCTCCTGCAGCTGTCAGAGATGGAGGTACAACATCAAGTGCCCAGTGTGCTTTCAAGCCATTCTCAATAGATTCAGCAGAGCAGCACGACGCTGCACACTGCTGGGCTGCCGAGCCAAGTGATGAAAGCAGCAACGAAACAAAGCACAAAAGACTGATTTGGCAGTTGGGGAACACCGACACCTGTGCTACCATCCAACAGTTTTTCTTGTCCTCACAAAATGAACGCACTGAACTATGACAACAATTGACTTTATAAAGAGACAGTTGTCTTGTTTTGAAACTATTTTGTCATTTTCATGCTGTATTTTCAATTATATTTCCATTTATAAAAGGAGCCTCCATACCGTAGACCAAGAAATCACACAATGAATAGTATTCAGAAGAGCTCAGCAGTCCTATTCTCAGGTACAAATTAGTATTCTGACCAAACAGAACACAAAAGGGAACAACAAGCAGCTGATGATTGTAAAGCAGCTACAATTAACTTTCATTTCACACTGAACCAGTGGACAAAACCAAATGTTTCCATGAGCTCAAGGGTCAGCAGTCTGCCCAGCCCAGTCCTGATTCTGAATTTTTCCATGTCTCCTTTTTCTCATGTGGGTCCAGCAAAAACAGCACTGGCCACCAGCAGCGTGGCGTCAGTGTTGGCTCCCAGGAACGCACTGAGGAGTCCAGCTCTGAAGCTGCTGGTGTGCAAAGCTGGATTTGGGTCTGCAGATGACTGGCTGGTCACTAGAGGCCCTGCTGGAGTCTGGAGAACCTCCATGACTTTGTTTGATTTGGCCAGAATCCGACCTGATGGTATCATGGCTGGCATTAAGAATAACTCTGCAGAAACAGCCAATATTCTCGCTGATGGTCTTGTTTGCTTATGTAGGTCATATATAGAAACATCAATATTAAACTAGACTTTTAAGAATTAGACTGTTTCATAACCAGTTCAAAGTTCCTTATTGTCGCTTCAATGAAACAATAACTCAAGTTCTGCAAAGTTAGAGGGGACACCTCACCCCAAAATCCAAAGTATATATTTTTCCTCTTACATGTACTTCTCTTTATCTTTGGTGAGTTATCAAGCGTGTTCTCTTGAACAAAAAGTGAACTAGATGGCACATCTTGTGCTCAAAGCACCAAAAAAATACATTGTAAAAACTCAACAGCTATGTCTTTCCACAAACCATGACCCACTTACTGAAGAAAATCCTTATTGTCAGCGTTATTTTTGATTTAGGGGTGAACTGTCCCTTTAAGTTCTTTCTTCACAGAGAGAAAGAGACTTAAGGAGAGATAGGGGGGACAGAGAGAGACGAAGGAATGGAAAAGCCAGACTTTCCTGAGGGGCTGACCGTGACTACTTATCATGCAAACAGGCCAACTCTGCTGGAGACAGGTGGATGAAAACCCTCGTCCAATCAGAATGTGCCAGCTGTTCTTTTATCTCGCTCACACATCGCCACATATCTCCCTCAAACACGATGAAACACATGAGAGAACTGCAACTTGAAAAGAAAGGTGCACACAGTAAAGGCCTTCTGAGAGACAAGTGAAGCCGTGGTTGATAAAAATTAGAAAGCGGGCAGAAAAACGCTCAGGTGGAGGTCACCTGTAATAGACATACCCCTGTGACGGCTGCCAAGGACTCCATACTAAATCACTCAGGTCTAATAGGTCATTATCTGTCCCATAGGAGCTAAACTATTAACACACACACACACACACATACACACACACAGCCATGCAGATAGCCAGATGCATGTTGGTGCATAAAATGCTGCAGAGCACCCACTCACTGAAATATGAGTGATGGGGTGAAATTTGGTGGAGTAGCTTAAGCAGCAGAGAAAATCTTAGGACATAAATGGAAGATTTAAGAAGCCTTCTCTATCTGAGCTGATACACAGAGCGCCTGCATATTCATGAGATGAGCAGGGTTATTAAGAAGGAGGGGGCAACGCCAGAGGAAGGAGGCGGCAAGGGAGTTATAAATCTTTTCACATTTTTTTGGGTTTCGGCTTTTTCTGTGCAGTAGGCGTGTGTCCCAGTGTGTGTTGCCTGAAATACAGACAATGGTGTAAAAAGTAATTAAAATTCATCCTTAAAGCTGCACTATTCTAAATGTTTTTTATATGAAAGATGAATCAAATAAATATATGTAATGTGAAAGGGGTGATGAACCCATTGAGAGTTATTACCCGTTCCTGCAGCTCTGCACAGCTTCTCAGGCAGTTATACTTCTTTTAGCGCCTAAAAATTATTTACTGTTATGGTTCAGTCCCAACATTAGCATCATTTCAAACATGTTCCAAACAAATGGTAATAATTCTCCTTGTCGCCTACGTGTGAAATTTGTATGATTACAAATTTCCATTAAGACTCCATAAAAGCTACACCAGGAGTGGGTTTCTGTTAGCTTGTTGTTCTTCTGCCCCCAAGAGGCCAGTACAAAAACATCTACAGGTGCAAGGTTCCCCTAGCAGCAGCATGGAGCAGTGCTTTTATCTGTAGCTTCCCTGTTTTGTTTGTCTTGTGCATGCATTATTTTTCTTCTGATCTTCAGTGTAGGTGGAAGTAAAGCTGAAAGATCAAGAAAGGGCTTCACTGTCAAATGTCAACCTGCCCTGTATAATTAAGGTCAAAGAAATAAAATAAATAAGTTTCAGAATGTCATGACATGAAAGAAAAGGTAGATACAAACGGAAATGTGTGAGCAACATGAGCCTCTTTAAGGACAGCATTTCTTGTTACTGTACATTGCAGACTGCAGGTTCATTAAGCTAGCTCTGGAGAGGTCAGATCCTTTTACTGTTTCTCATCTCCAGAGGCCAAACACACTGACAGCATCAGGCTGATTATGCCACAGCCTTCTGC
The DNA here is from genome assembly GCA_028566105.1 of Hypoplectrus providencianus. Lineage (NCBI taxonomy): Eukaryota > Metazoa > Chordata > Actinopteri > Perciformes > Serranidae > Hypoplectrus > Hypoplectrus providencianus. Next base: position 7,608,888 of record JAOWBC010000458.1, read on the forward strand.
AGGCCCGTTGCCAAGACTGTCGGTGGGAAACTAGAGGTGTCAAAACTTCCAAGCTGCAAGAGAGTGAGAGATAGGATGGCTTTTTAACGATACTGCAGGAACCAACTTTCTAGTTCTAAATCTCTTAGAGTGCTCCCTTGAGGCAAAACCATCAGGTACATAATGAGGAGAGGAAGGAAATAAAAGAGATGCAGCATTAAAAAAAAAAAAAAAAAATTAAAGTTTTGTGTACAGGATAGAAGTGCTCTTTTTAGTGGTTGAGCAGAAGAAAATTCTTATTTTGCTGCAAAAATCAGACAGGGTGATTAAAGGATAGATTAAATAAATCACCACACTATCAAAAGCTTTTGAAATATTACAACAAAATATATATAAAAAAAAATAACTCAATCAAAGTTCAGCATGGCACGGTCAAAACAACAAATAAAATTCCCTCTCTAATAAAAACTCAAGTGTGAGCTTGTCAGATGGGACAATAACAATAATCTAATATTTAGAGGCTCACTGCCAACGCTAAATTGTTGGCTATTATGTATTTATTAATTTAACCAATATTGAATTAACCCCATTAATTGGCAGGTTCCACTAACAGACAAACACGGCACTGCGGTAAAAATGTAAAGTAATTGCAAATGGCATCTAATGGTTTTTGTTGTTCTTGTGTCTAATTAAACACTTAAGCACCAAAACAAGATTATTATTATTCTAATATAATTTCAGTGGAGTGAAAGCCAAAACCTGATTTGTGTTGCTAAGACTGGGAGCCTAAGGTTTCCTAATGATCGTGTAATGATGTGTAATTTGCAGTAAATCTTGTCATCGCTGCTGGTTAAATAAGGGAATCTCAGCTGCCGTCGGAGCAGCGCAGTTAAGGTTACTTCTTTTACGGGGTTGGATGACTGAGCTGGCTCTGACATGTAGTTTGTTGCCTCCACTCCCGCCAGACCCATCTGCCAAGCCTCTTGTAGTATTAGCACGCTGCCATTCTCATTCCAGACAGAGCCAACGGGCTAACCTAACAAGCGCTCTCCCACAGGAACACATCTGTTGTCAGATTAGTTAGAGCTCCGGCCATGGGTTATCAATCAAAGTGGTGAATTACATTACAAACTGAAATTCATTCATCACTTACATCAGCTGATTAAATGATTTACCAGAACAGATGTAGGTTAGGGCGATGGAGGGGGCACCGAAAAACAAGGGGAATGTTAAAAAGAGGACGTATTGGGCTCCACCAGCCAAACAGAAGCGATTGTGGGCAGCAAAACTGAGAAAAATTAGTTTCGAGTTCATTGTCGTCTGTGACAAAAAGCATAGCTGGCATGCAATTTGGCTGCATTTCGCTCAGCAGCGTTTTCATTTAATGGTGTTATAACATCCATAAGTGTCACTATGCTTGATATGTCATTATGTCCGAGCACCATAGCCTTGATATTTGACTTCTGAAATGTGTAGCAGCAGATGATGACAGCCTCTGTGGCAGACCAATAGGCCTACAAAGACTTTTGGCGTCTTGTTGGTTGGTGACAGGTGTGCAGAGGCTGCTGGGTGCAATTAGCACTCAAAACTACGCAGCACCAGCTGAGGCCCTGCAGACAAGGCCAACCATGAGGACCCCAGAGACAGTGAAAAAGTTAAACTGAAGAGCGCAGATCTGGATCATACTCGGAGACAATGATTGACCTCAAAGAGCTGATTCTTTGTGAATTCTCTACAAGGTTTTTGAAATGGAAATACTCACTCAGCTTCAGCACAAAGCAGTAATGTAAGTTACCACTGTTAGCTGTTGACCTTGGCGCTAGCTGAGTCATTGTTAGCTGTGCTAAGTTTGGAAATCAAGGCACAGAATTAACTGCTGTGCAACATCTTCTGCCAGGTAGAATTGCTTTTTCTTCAGTTTTCCATTCTGACAGGCTGTCTGACGGCTGGTTAAGGGATGAAATTATTCCTCATATTAGGTACCCTTAAAGTAATATCAAAATTTTTGGTAGCTAAAAATTCATGTTGCTGCACCCCACAGCTGTATATATTTATATATATTATATCTCCAAAGCCAGACACGCTCAACAAAACAGTAATTTCACATTGCAGAACAACATTAGCTATTGGTCCACAGATGCCTCTATTTTTTAGTTTCTTTGTGTTATTGTGTGACTTTCAGTCTTGGATCCAAATGATTATGGCATCCATACACACTGGCTATGGATAAAAATATACATGTAGCAACATCACAATCCAGAAACATACAACAGGTCACTTGTGTAAACAGCTTTTAGAAGAGCTTTGGAAAGAAGCTTGTTTGGATTTAAAGACATAAACAAAAAGGAAGCTACAAAATTATATAAGAAATCCAAATTATAAAATCATGGACCCGCCCTTTAAAAGCCTCAGAACAAGCGGGAACGCTAAAAAGCAAAACACAGTTTTTGTTTTTAAGCACAGTAGTCCTCATAATTAAGGGTTTTCTTACCCTTGGAATATAGGGTGGGTTCATCCAGTCCCTCTCTTCTGCTACCTGGAGAGGGAAACACTCACAGTCACACAAGTGCCGATTCTCTTTAAATAATGACAATAACACGAGCAATTTGCCTCTTCATTTAATTGTAATGCTAACTTTTCTTTTAATTAAAAGAGCAGGAGGCAAAATAAAATTACCTCCAAGAAACTGTAAAAAAGAAGGGATCAATAAAAGCAGCCAGACATTCGCTGAGCCGAGCATGACAGCGGCTGCCACTGCAGATAGGTCGCCTTGGCAACGGGTCAGCTGTTCCACAAAGCTGTTTGCAGCCCCAACGCACACACAGACACCCACAGACACACACACACAAACACACAAGCGTGCATATTTGTCTGACGAGCATACAGTGTAGCGTTGCACAAGCATGATGGCGAGGAGACACAGCCAGTGACAGATGTGGCACAAGCAGGGCGCCGAGTTTACAAGTTGTCGAGTCAACATGGCACGGATCTGTGTTATGATGGTGATAGTCATGTGTCACAGAACAAACTGCTTTCTGTCAACTGGCATCAGCGACAAACGTAGAATCCGAGGATAGGAGGGAGGAGCTGGATTTTCCTAAGGCTACCTTGCAGGAAATGGCTTTCAGACCACTGTGAAGAATCAAAATTAAAACTCCTGTTTTATCATCAAATAATCTTTTTCCGAAACAATTTTCTCTCAGTTAACACTGAACCTCTGATCTAAGTGCACAGACACTGCAGATCACAAAACACACATGTTGAAACACTGTCACAAAGACGCCATCTCTATTTGAAGTAAGATGAAAACTGTGACAGATAAGAGATGAAATCCCATACCAGCCTGTTTTGGGAGGGTTTTTGTCACGCCTCTTTATGATCCCAGAACGAGTGGGGAGATGAGCGGCACACAGCAGTCCCTAGTGGGGTGTCAGAGTAATTGCTTGTTTCACCAGTCCCCAGGGGGATATCACAAAGTGGGCTGCAGAGGAGCACGGTAAAAACCTGCAAAACAGCAGCCTCACCTTCTGCCTCACATCTCCCGTCATCCTCTGCTGCCTGCCTGTTTGTCCCTGCTGCAGAGGAGAAGGTGAGACAATACTGCTGCCTGTAAGACAAGTGTCTTTCTACTTCAGTGTGTGGGCCTGTTTAGTGCTGGAATGCTCGCCGCTGAGCATAGAAATTCAGTTACACATTGTATTATGGAAGAATTTTGTGGTTTAAAAGAATCCAGTGATGCATTTTGTCATTAATGCCAGTATTTGCACCTTAAAGGAACAATCTCCACAACCTTATGCCAGTCTTAACGTTTATTTAAACAGGGGGCGGGATTGATTCATTACTTTATTACCACTGCAATACACCTGTAATATAGATTGTTTATATGCATACATTGACAGCAGTAAATTGTGTATGTGTGATTTGAATGCGTATGGTTTGGATGTATTAATTTTTGGCACTTTTTCAGGCTGTGCACCTTTATGACATTGTACGCCTCATTCAGTGACAAAAAAGGAATCTTAGATTTTGAATCTAAATGTAAAATTCATCATTTTGAGTATAGAAAGATATTTAACCTTTTAAAACTTACCCTTTTGGGATTTTTCAGCTTTTTCAGGGATACGTATGGAAATTATTAAAAAAATATATAATTTTAAGGCCAAAATCCAACATGTATTTTGGTTCTTGTAACTTGAATAACAAAACATAGATAATGCTTGATTCAAGAATCAAATTTTCCACATATCTTTAACATCTGATCAACCACACCTGTGTAAAAGTACAGACATCTAAGTCTAGCTTTATTAGAGCCTGGAAATGAATAGTTTGTTGTGTGGTGTCAAAGTAAATTCATCACATTTGTATATGTGACGTTCTTCAGAGGTTGACTTTGACATTCTGCAAAGTCTTTTTCAGAAAACACAAAGTTTTGTGATCCCCATGGACATTTCATTTCCATTTCTTTCACACCTACACACTTTTCTCAAGAAGCCAAAAAACAACAGCAAAAGCCTTTTACTCCATTTCAACTGAAGTATTTCAGGACTGAAGTGTTTTGTTGCTGCAAGTAGCTTGTTTGGAGGGCATCTGAAATACATTTCCCCCGGATAAATAATTACATTTTTCAGTAGCTTGTATTGCTTTTATGCAGTTTCACTTACAGTATGCTGCGATAATGGCACGCCGCCTTTTGTGCATTCTGCACCAGTAATACATGTCCTTGTGCTTTTGAAACGTCTTATGCGCGGAATGATTAATGTATAATCTTGACTCAAAGAAATAAATTCCATTTGTACACCGTGCTCATTCTATCTTCCCAGCTTCTTGTGTGCGTTATTGGCTGTCCTTCCTCACGCCACGCTGTCCAGACACTAATGGCCCTTGCAGTAATGTATGCTACATCATGTGCGTGTCTGCGTTTGGATGCAGGTTTGTCCCATTTACATTGATCTTTGCACACATGCATCATGGGTATCAGCTTATTCTGCCTCCTCCTCCTCCTTCTTCTGCCTGTCATGCCTCTTTCCCTCTCTTTTCTTGTCTCCATCAGCCCTGCATGTGTTTTCCTGCGTCTCATTTGGGCTGGTGCTCAGGGGGGAGATGAAGGGGCGGGGCGGGCGTACAGATGGATGTGTGGGTTTCTGTGGTGATGTCGTGTAGGTGAGCGGGGGGGAAGCAGCCAGTTGGCACGAAAGAGGAGGAGGAGATGACGAGTTCGACGTTAACAAGCTGTCACTGCTAACACAACACTGCGCCCACTGCAACACACAAAAGCTGCAAAGACAACCGCCTGACGAGCCTGGTGTTACAAACAACAGCCGAACAGGCGTGCGCTCCCTTCCACCCACAGTGAGGTGCAGGCTGCAGGTCAGGCTTGGACAGGTTATGGAAATAAATGTGTTTACATAGGTATGGGTGATTCTATTGTTTAAACAGAGAAGATCAAATTATTGGGGCAATATTGTGGAGTTGAACACTGGTGGTAATTTATAGGTTGCAGAACCCTATTTGGTAACCCCATGTCTTTAAGTGAGGCAGGAGAAACACATGGATTTCTCCCAGCACATCAGCAAAGAATAGGCTATGCCACAGAAAGTGACTATGTGACATCTAACCAGTCTATTGATAATAATAATATAATTATCATAATTTTATTTACCTTGACTTAAAATGCAATATTGAGTTTGAGAAAGTAAAAAAAAAGTGAAGAAATATCCTCAAATAACACTCAGGTTGAAATTTGGAATAATGGCTAGTCATGAATAGTCATCATGAAGAAGAAGTGGAAAACAGAAGCCTGCACACTTTAGTTCAATCCTCCAGCCAAAGAGCAAAAAACAAAGCCAACGCACTGTAGGGCAAACAACATGCGCTTTGAACTGCTTTCAGAAATGGCTTATTCTCAAAAATATACTTGGACATTCAGCCGCTGAGAAAACCGAGCTGCCAGATTGCGGGAATTGCTGAGTAACAAAACTTTACTCTCTGACCAAGCTGTGTACTCATTGTACATGATGCCCCCAAAGAAACTGTCAACAGACTCTTACCTCAACAACCGCAGGATAAAAGGAAATGTCCTTTAGAAAAGTGTTGATCTGACTCACACAAAGTGAACACATCATCCTATCCGAATAGAAAAATAATATAAATATATTGCCTTGCCCTAAATAGAGTGAAATAGAACCTTTACGTGTGTAAAAGACAAGGTGAATCTGTAAATTGCAGATTTTCTTGTTGGAAGTTAGAAAAACATCACATTTCTGTCACCTTCCACACGAACCTCAATGTCTCAGCTCACTCCCAAACAGCTTACCACAGCAGGACAGGGATTAGTGACTGTTGCTACCACAACTTTTCCTCCACCGCTGCAGTCAAAATCGATCAAACCAAAAAGAGAGACGGAGAAGTCCAAATATTTGCTGGATGCTTTGTATTATTTTCAGCTTAAGTGATGTTGTCAGGGAATAATAAAAACACTTTTCCCTTGATTCATTTATCCATAAAAAGCTTTAAACCTCAAGTACTGCTTTTCAAAAAGCACTTTTGGTTCCATAATTAATGCATCACTTTTAATCTGTACATGCTCTGATCACAAACCTCAACCACAATGTTCCTGCTTGTATATTTTTAGTTACATGCTTGTATCGTCTGCTGGGATCAGTCGCTGCAGGGCTTTGCTGCAGCCATGCAAACATTTCCTGGTCGGAGCACCAAGTAACATTTAGCCGAGTTGAAATGGCATTTGTGATGAGTCTCAGGGGCGATCTGATTGGATGTTTTCCTTCAGGCCTCATGCTGCCAATCACATTTCTAGAAATAGCCTGGCTATGACGCCTTTGGAGCTAACGCAGGACTCCTGTGGGGGCCTATAACTCCTTAACAAGTGAGAATACAGCACCATTTAATATAAATAGAGACATCAAGAAATGTCTCCATTAGTGATTGTTCCTCCCCTTTCTTCTTGCCACCTGCTGGCTGAATGAAACTAAAATCTGACAATTGTTAAGTGTTCTGCCCCAGAGCCCCAGAGCACTTGGCAGAGCCGCCCATGGCTAATCCAGTAAGCACTAGCACTGACTCACAACTAGCTAAGAGACAGAGCGAGATGTAGATTGACAGAGAGGGAGACTGAGAGACAAAGGCAGCGAGTGACAGAGAGAGAGAGAGAGAGAGAGAGAGAGAGAGAGAGAGAGAGAGAGAGAGAGGCTAAGAATAGAGGTGGATGGCACTTAGAGAGACGGAAATGGGGAATACAGGGGGCTGGCAGAAAGAGGTTGCTGAAGAGGAGACAAATTGGCGGTCTAAGGTGTGCGTTAGAAAACATGAAAGCTGAAGGAAGAGCGGGAAGATGTGGGGCAGGAGGATGTTTGGACACAGGAGAATGAAAAAACTTAAGTAAGAAGAGGGCTTTGGGACCAGATGAGCGACGGGAGGAGAGGAAGCCGGGTGTGCAAGGTGTCCTCCAAATCCATTTGTCACCCAGAGACTCATTAGTGATTGTGAGAGGGCGTCTGGTTATAAATAGGCTTTGGAGCGTGTGTTTGACAGGAGGGAGTCTCGGATTTGATGGTAGGACATTAATCTCACCAGAGAACTCCCGGAAGACAGAAGGATCGACAAACAGACGGATCCCCCCAAAAATAAGCACAATATTTATCAGCCTTCAACACCCATCTCCTGTCTTTCTCACTGTTTGACTCCGTCCCGACTTTTCTGTTTGTCCCCCTCATACCGAAAGTAACCTTTAGCTATTGTTGGAAAAACATGTCTGCTTTCATCTTTTCAAAGGCAAAATTTCTACCCTTCTATCTTACCATCCCGGCTTCTTTTTGGCCGTCTTTTCACTCTCTCCGGATTCTGACTGTGGAGCTCTTCATGCTTCGCTAGAGGCTTTTGAGATATTTCCAGTTCTTGCTTAAAAGCTTGTCAGTCACTCACGGCATGTTCTTCAACTTCTTTGTCTCTCTCTCTCTGAGGCTCGCTCTGCTCTTATTTACATCCCTTCCTTGCAGCCTATAAAATCGCGACACTCACACTGCCTTTAATTAGAGAGAAAAAACGAAGCATTCTGGTCTCCAGCTGACATCTGGTTATTTTCTGTTTCTGACCTGCTGCTCTCCCTCCGGCCAGTTGGAGCAGATGTGTACAAATGCTCAGTTCTCTCCATCTGTAGATGGCGCCTCTAGCGATGGCTTTTGCCCTTATGTCATCACTACCTCCTGCCACACACAAACTATTTCAAGCTCCACAAATCCAGTCTCCCTCAGCATCAGCAAGGATTCTCTAAAATCTGTCGCCCAGGTGCCCCCCTGCTGACCTCAGCGTGGCCCTCTGGCCATGCTGTGTATCATCAGGACATAAAGCTGTCGCTGAGCCCCGGGAATGAATGGAGGAGGCTGAGAGCCACGGTTTAATCATGACCTGAAGCCATCGGCCAATAGCGAACCCTAAGCTGCTTTAAATTGACGGATCATTACTAATGACTAGTTTAATGACTCTGTCTGGTCCCCTCACGCCCTCAGCCACCTATCCAGTGACATCTGATTTTCCCTGGCAAGTGACAAAATCCATTTAAACAAACATTTACAATTTTTCCAAATATCAAACCACCACTGTAATTATTCAAAGGCCCTGAGAGCACAGCCACACGATTCAGATCTACTCCAAAACTGAATAGGCACTTCTTTGGTCCATTCTTCACCCTTTCCTGAAAAATTAAGTTGGATAACAAATTGGATAAAAAATTTATTCTGTTGATTTAATGCTAAATTACTCATTTGCAACACTTGAGCACATTTCTGGTAATTATATCTATAGTGGTGTTTTTGCATGATTTTTTGTGGAGAAACTCAGTTGTACAGATATATTTTTATTTAACTTGATTGGTCAACAGAAAGGTATTATTTTAGGACCTGGTTTAAGCTCTGAAAACGGTTTTTGAAACACTCTTGGACCAAAAGTTTAACGCTCCTAAGGTTGGATGTGGACAATTCTGCTGACTGACAGCGAGTCATGACGCACACTTTACTGCACTTAACGTTTCATGCATTCTCTCTGATCGTCACAAAGAGCTCACTGTTAAATCATTTACAACTACAACTAGTTCTCTCATTTCATGAATAATGACAAATAGGGCCAAAAGCCATGATTAAGTTTGCAAAACAGATTGGTTCCCTTGAAATTAAACAAATTACCAATTAACATGTCAAAATATTGTGTTGTTGAGTTGAATGTTTTGATTTGAAAGCGTTTTGGGGGTTTATGTGTTTTTCTGTAACTTTGAGCACGGAAGTCCTGCTTGATTTGAGGGTATAATAATGGATTTATTTCAGAAATGGATTTAGCAAATTCCCATAATTCCCCGTTTAAAAAGGCTGATTCTGCTTTGAGGTGTTTCAGACACTCAAGATTGAGACTTAAGCCTTCATCTTTTTTATGTCCAGCAGCTTATAGGAGAAGAATCCTTGTGTGGGTTCATGGACACAAGTTGTGCTGGACAGAAGAGTGAAAACGCATTTGAAGGCCTGTCCTTCCTGATGTGATTTCGTGTGAGGCGCATGCATAAATAAAACAGCATGTGTGTGCGTGTGTGTGTGTGTGTGTGTGTGTGTGTGTGTGTGTGTG
>JAOWBC010000458.1:7618658-7631258 GCA_028566105.1 Hypoplectrus providencianus
TGTGAGGCGCATGCATAAATAAAACAGCATGTGTGTGCGTGTGTGTGTGTGTGTGTGTGTGTGTGTGTGTGTGTGTGGTGCGCAAAGAAAAACAATTTTTCAAGAAAATTGCCATCGCTGATAGATTCAAAATATAGCTCGAACACTCATGGTGAGAGCACATTCCCACAGAGAGCTAATGCCAGAGGTCGACTGTTCGTGTCGTGGCAATGTGACTGCACAGGAAATAGAAAATATATCAAAGGGAAACATCACTTTGAGGGTAAGATGGAGCTCTCAGAAATACTGCCACAGCCCTTCATCATCTCCTCTCTCCTCTCTCTTCACGACCAATTTCACCCTCACATCTCGCTTCTCTCCTCCACCGTAGTGACAAACAGTGCATATCCCGAGCTTCAAGTTCAACCCATGCCTGGAGGAAAATGAGGCTAAGCAAAGATGCATCTCTTAAAGTAAATGCTTGCTTGTATCTACGCAAATAGCAACGCAAACTTTGGTTTAGTGCACATCATCATGTTGGCACTCGTGTCCTGAATGTGATGGTATTTCTGCAGTGTGTGTTAGAAGTTATCTCAACTGCTGCTGCTGCAATTATTCAGCTGATAATCATTTAATATGATTATTAATTATTTCAACCTCTACCCTTCTCTGTTTAATGTAATAAAGGGCAAATCTCTATGTATTTTTGAAGTGTTGGTCCAATAAATCAGGCAATCTGACATCAGACATCACAACATAGCTAATAATTAGGGTGTTTTATTTCTGAATAAATGTCCAATATGTGCTAAAATGGTAATGTATTTTGTTTTATTTTATACAATAAAATGTAGATAGAGATGCTTGGCTTTATTGTATATCAGATGTTATATTAATACTTTGATTTTATACTTCATATTAGGGCGGGTTTTTTTAAACACATTCTATTTGTTTGAAAACTACATTAGCCAAGATACAAAGTCTGCTGCAGGACAACTTCTATTCACTTCGATCTAGAGGCAGAAGTTGATATGATTCAATATCAAAGGCAGATTTAACCCAACCTCTTACTGTAACATTATTTCAGAGCTCTTATAGATATTTAAATTTAAAAAAACGGATTGTTCACTTATGAATCATAATACATCAATCTGTATTGATGTCTCGTTACAATTATACTCCATATTATCTGTTTTGGCATTAGCCGCTATATCCAGTGTAGATTTGGCTCTAGTATCGACTGAAATAGCCCAAAACTGAGTAGTGTTGAAATCACTCCAATCCAACGACACCTGCATTCAATTCTTATACCCAGATCTGGAAAAAAGGGTTATTCCAGCTACAGAACAAAATGCTACGAAAGAAGTCTTCTGGTATCAGTTTCACTTTAAGGACAGTAGTATTAGTACTCGTATCATCATTTTAAAACAATATCCACACCTACTAATAATGAAAATAATCATAAGCTACAGAGCTGCAGTCAGTGTTTACTGAGGGATGAAAGTAGGTTAGGAGGTAGTAGTACAGCGAGATAGTAAGAGAGCTTCCTCCGTCACACACTGACACCTACATATCGTCTATGATCCATCATAGAGAATCTACTCCAAACAAATCCCAGCACAAACACGAGTGTCAGCTGCTCGCTTTTCATCTCCCACTGCGTATTCTCTCGCCGTCTTAAACCCTTTAAAGTCATTTCATGAAGACAACAGAGTGTAGGTGTGTTAAGAAGAAGACGTGGATGAAGAAAGTGGTTTTAAGCAGGGGAGAGTTTGCCCCGTTTTAATCTCTAAAGCTGCTGCTTTGTTAAAAGTGTACACCTCTGAGTGCATGTGTGTGTTTTAGATGCCCTGACTCTGTGAACCCTGCATCCCCCTGGTATTGATCCTAAATGCACACACGAGCACGCACACGCACACATTAACTCCCTATTCAGTGATGAGATCGAACTGAGGGCATGATGAATAAATAATGGTTTAAGCTCTGGAGGTTCGCTTGACTAATTAACGGGGGGAAAGGATTCTTCTAGAGAAGCAACAATACAAGAGAGCGAGACAAGGCCGAACGGCAAATCAAGGATCACTGCACAGGCTTCATACACACAGGAAATATAGATACACACTCAGATGCACACATATACACACACACATCCTAATTTGCGATTCAGCGCCGTGAAGGGAAAGACAAGAGAGGGGAAGGAGAGGTGTTGGCCTCTGTTGACTCAAAACCCTGTGGGCTAATGAGAACTCCAACACACAGGCACTCTCACACACACAAAAAGCACCCGTACACACACACATTACTGTCAAATCGCTGTGTCGGAGTGTGAAGGCGGGGTGTTAGCATCTCACCACAGCCCTCTTCATCCGAGGTTATCACGAAGGAATATCTAGCGAGAGAAATCCCAGTCGCTTGTCAGCGTCCTTGTCGCTTCTGTGCGCCTTGTGGTCACCCGACAACAAACACACACACACACACACACACACACATGCTGTCAGTGAGGTCATTAGAGTGGTATAATTATGAAGAATAACCAGTCTAGCTGGCCCAGCTGTCCTGCTAACATCATCCAACTAGTTTCCCCGGATCATACACTGTCAGGAAATATGAGCCGACAGCAGAGGGACAGGGAGATGAAAATGAGGCATGGTTGGGGAAGGGAGTGGTAACACTGACTGACTGAGGGCTTTTTTTTGTCATACTGACATCTCCTCAGAAGCAGACGTGTTCAGGATGCTACATATAGCAACGAAGCTAAACAGCAAATCCAAATAAGCTTCAACCGCATCAAAAATGTTTTCCGCTCTTGCAAACATGCAAATATGAATCAGCGTGGCAGCAGGAGAAGCAACAATAGAAATCAAATCAACTAAAAGTGACTGGCTACAAATGGTTTAAAAAGTCCCAAAGGGTGCACGGGAAGCCATGGCAGAGTTTGTGAAGAAACCTGTCACGAATGAGGCAGCAGCAGCAGAGGCAGCAGCTTGAGTCCTGGAGGAGCCGCGGAGCTCCACAGCCTTTGAACATACAGGAGGCAAGCAGAAGCAGACAGCAGAGCTACGTGACTCTAATGACAACAACCACAATCACACAAATACACAAACACACCGTCACTCACATCCACAGTCCCTCTGTGTTGCAGGTTATCAAGATTAAATACCACAACTAAAAGGATGCTTTAAAAAAGGGAAGTGAGAGGGGAAAAAGGAGACAGAAAATAGAATAAGAGAAAAAAAAACATAAATCCAGCAGAAGTGGGATGTACAAAAGAGGGAAGGGAGGGGACCAACACTCTAAGCGCCCACCTGAGGGTTTCCCAGCATTCTCCATCCGAGCTCCTTTCACCTCAATCCCTCACTCTCTTCTATCGTCTAGGTCAGTCCATCCCTCCACCCATCTCCTCATTCATCCCCAGTTGTCGCCACCTCTCTGGGACACTGGCTTAGGCGGAATATTGTGTGTATGTATATATATAAAAAAAAAAAAATCAAAGAGAGGGAAGGCAGGGAGGGACAAAAGGATTTTGAAAGAGGTAGGAGAGAGGAGGAGTATGGGAAGAAAGCGAGTGAGGGAGAGACACCAGAGAGTGAGAGAGAGAGAAGTACGGCTGCCAGTTCCGAGCGCCGTCTCTTTTCTTTCGTTCTGATTGTGTGTCACTGGCTGTCTGTCTCACTCGCCTCTCTCTCTCCATTTCCCTCACTATGTCCATCTGAGCGGTCGTGCCAAGCTAGCAGGGAACGAGAGGAAACATGCCTCGCCGTGGCCTTAAAACACCTTGCAGACTGGCCACCTTCTGCCGTCCACTGACTGCAGACCTGAGTACGCTGGTTGTGTGTGCTGCAGGCCAAGGATTGAGCAGGAGTGTGTTTGTGTATGACTGTCCTGTCAGGCAGCCAGAGCAGCAGATTACTGACGCTTCGCTGGCACGTCCCACTTCATCCCTCTCTCCTGTCACCCCGGCAACACCTCCGCTCCCCTGCCTGTTTCCCCCGTCCTCAGCTCATCACCCACCCCTTCCTCCTCCATCTGCCTTCACCTCTCTCTCTCTCTCTCTCTCTCAGCGTAACCTGAGAAAGTGTCTTTAAATTTAATTTCATCCATCAGCGAAATCCATACCAGCAGAGCTTACTCCGTGTTGCCCACAGGAATAGTAAAGATTGTCAATCTCTGCATCTCGATTCGCTCTAATAAAAAGAGCCGCATCAAAGCGGTGTATATATACACGCGCAGCCCCCTGGGTGCTTCTTTCCTCAGATGAAGATAGCCAATCAGGGGCTAGGGAGGTAAGAGGAGCGGTGTGGTAATTAACACCAGTGGGCCTGGGCTTAAGTCCATGTCAACACTCAGCAAATCTCAGGAACCACACTGACCAACAACCCATTTAAATTCAGAGAGGTGGGAACGCTACACTTTCTGCTCATCGAAGATAGCGATGATGTTTCATTAGCATGTTAGATTCGCCTTAAATCTGCACCCGAGAGGCCTTCAAAGAGCAGAGAGAGGTCAAGGCAGCCAGTAAGGTGAAGACCAAGTACAGACAGTGTCTCAGGAAACAATTTTCTGCAGTAAAATAATCTGTTTTGAGGAAGCAGGTAAGTGTGTGTCACTCAGTGTTCAACCGTGACCTTTTGCTACTGGCTGAGTGTTTTTGTGGGGCATGCTTGTGATTAATTAGCCAGTTGTTAAAACTCAGGCTGATGTTTGCATATGTTCTTATTTGATGTGTTTTATTAACATTTTTGGTCTGGATTAAGCTATTACCCTTTCACCCACTGGAGATAAGTAAACTTAACTTTAATTAGATAGTAACAATTTACTAAGTAAATTCTGGAAAAAAGATCAGATGGATACAATAATATAATAATTAATAAAATAATTTTCTCCAATTTCCAAAAATATCAGCTTTCCAATTCATTTGCAAAGCTGACATTTGACATATTTTGGGCATTGCCCTGCCTGCATGCGTGCTTTACAAACCAAACAGAGACCCAGTCATTGCTCTGCAGCACTCCTAATGGCTGCCTGCTGCAAGTTCATGAAAAAAAATGTTTAAAGAGAATCACTCCAAACTTGTAGGAACTCTCTGTGCCTTCGCCAAAAAACAATCTTTTCACTGTCATCAAAACACGTCCGTCATTATCCTGTACAAGTGTGCTTGTGAGACAGCAACCCACCCACCACTGTCACTGTGAAGTCGACTGAGGAGCAGAGGATGACACCCACAGACATCTTGCCCTATGCAGAGCTGCACCTGCTGAGCAGTGCAAGGTTAACAATGGCCACATAGGGCTGTACAACTGCTGAACAAGCAGAATTACTCCCCACAGAGCTCACACACACGCAGAAACACACACGTACTCTTTTGAACTCCATGCACATGCGTGTGCTGTGTGGGAAACGTATGTTGGTGTGCAAACAGCCTGTGTTTGTGCGGATAAGTGACACAGAAAGCATGTTGTTAAGCTAACAGACTAAGCTAATGCCTCACAAGGACAAGTAAACAACAAGCAAACAAAACAGCATATCCCCTACCTTTGAAAAACAACCCTCTACCCACCAAGCAATTTAGCACCTACAAATACATACAGATGAGATATTAATGGCTTACTACGTCCTCTTTGACCTTATAATTATTCTGATTTGTGTACAGAGCAAGCGTGCTGTAATTGCATTAGCATCTCTGCAGGTCTACTTAATGTTCCAGTGGAGGGGGGATTGCGATTCAGTAAGCAGATAGGGAAACACTCCTTTCTTTTTGTGTACACTAAATGATCCACCGTGAGTGTGTGTGGCTGTTTGCGTGCGTTGCAGTAAATCATCTGAGATTTATTAGCTCAGTTACCACTAGTCAAACCCTCTGACGTGCAATTATGCTCTATCAGCAAATAAATGATTTGGCCATTACAGGCCATAATTGGTTATGGAACAAAGGGTGCAATATATTGTCCGTCTCTTTGCAGCTGTTTAACACCCTGTCCCTCTCTGTGCAGCTTGTATTACGGGAGAAGCCTACTTGCCCCCTGTTTGCCCCCTCTTCCTATTCCCCACTTCCTCCTCTCCTTCCTCTGAGCATTTCCCAGGAGAGGACCACTGCTCCTTCTTTCCCTTTATCTTCAGAGTGAGGCATCTGGTAAACAGGCTCTGTCTCCGCCTCTCTCCATCACATTCAATCATCCCGATGTTTATTCAGCTCTCCGCCCTTTTCCAACATTCCGCCACCTCCCTTTCTCCCTCCCTCTGTCCCACCCGCCCTCCTCTCCATGTCTCAGCTCCAAACCACAGCATCGCTTATCACAGTCCTGCATCTTTCCATTTCTATCTATCTCCCTGCAATTGTTTTCCTCCCCACCATCTTGCCTCTGCTTGAAGCCTTTTCCTTTTACATTTCCTCACTGCCTCAAAGTGTTTTTGTCCTGGAAGATGTTGTACCAGTTGTATTGTAGGAGGATGGAGGGTGCCTAGGCAAACTCTTACGCTATGTGGACACGTTTCTGCAGTAGGTGTACAGTAGGTGGTGCAGAATACACAAAAACAAGAGGAAAGAAACTGCTCAATGGCTAACTTTGAATCATTTAATGCACAAACCAGTGGAATATTTTGGCGGTGGAAAACAATGCACACACTTTCTTGACATACAAAGGCCTTATTTTCACTTGCATTAATGGAGTCTTGTCTCTAGCCTTCATTGGTATCTTGACCATATTTAGAGAAAAAAGTGCTCTCCATCAATCAACGAAAAAACAGCCAAAGTTTTTAAACCAAATCACAGCATGGATTTTTCTGTGTTGTTCCAAAGGTCGTGGTGTATTGATGTAATATCCTCAAGGGGTATTTGACCTTTTTATCCCTCCATGATATTTTTTTTTTTAAATGGCCTAATTCCGTACCATATGTCTGTGCTATCAAACCCAAAAAGTGCTGCAACGACTAATGGGACATAGTTGAACATAGAAATAGACCTCAAAAGAAAAAACTTTAATGTTGATTGAAGCTTTATACTCCTAATAATTTAAGTTATTAATTAACTGATCAAGTGATGTTTTGAAGATTCACGCCTAGAACTTGACACACATTGCGGATCTTCATCTCAGTGTTACATAACTTTCACATGATGTCAATCACTTCTGTGTTCTTTATTGTTGACCTGCTATCTCCCCATAAACATCCACTGCCCACAGCCCCCAAAATCAAGGAAGGAGAGGTAGATACTTATGGGATTAAATATATTCAATACACAACATTGAGACTAAGCTGTCTGTGTGAAAGGGTCTGAAATCCAGATATTGTGGACAAAGTGAAGCAGGCTGATTGAAGGAGTGAAGAGGAGATGAAATACCCATCAGTAGTGGGTGAGGGTAAATGGTGTCTTGCTATGGGCTAAGTAGGTGGAGATCAGCCTGCTGCCTAGAATTGCTCCCACACTGCAGCTAATTAACGCTGCCTCGTTCCAGTTCAACAACCTCGGCGCAACTGACTTCAACTGGGGCATCCTGAGATGAGAAAGACAGGGAGCGAGAGAGAGAGCGAGAGAGAGAGAGGCTGTAATGACAGCACAGCAAAAACAAGTTTGACCTTTCGGGCCAGATCTTATTTTGACACTTCAGGAACACAGTCTGTCCCTCTCAGAGAGATAGAGTTGGCGGAAGAGGGATAAGGCGAGTATCTCTGTGTGAGAAGGTGGCTGAGGAAGGAAGAAGCACCTGTCTCATTATACCCTGGCCTGGCCACCCAGGACAATTCTCCACCCCGCAGGGCCGAGCTACGCCGCAGATAAGAGGAAGCCCGAAGAAAAGCCGATAAGAACTGGCCTAAGAAAACGCAGACACTGACAAAATGGAAGAAAAGCTTGACAGGAGTGAAAGGGGAAAGAGAGTTAAGAGAGCCAAGAAAGAGAGGATGGATGGATTTGCTGAGTAAATGGCTGCGAGCTAATCATGACGCTAACAGTAATGGATAGGCAGGGCTGTCCAGATTGCCTCATTTAAGGACACTTGAGTATCGTTTAGGTAATCTCTCTGACGCGCTCACAAAGGATGAGAGTCGAGGAGACAGAGCGGTCTGAACTGAGACAAAGGAAAATTGTTTTTCCGACTTTCCTGCACAATGTAGAGTCACAAAACAAAAAAACTTCCACCTTTTGTGTTGCTTTCTCTACAATAGCAGTCAAAATACTTGACCTTAGGTCTGCACTCGGGTAGTTGAGGATGTGACCAGTGTAGAAATCCTGAGCTGACACGGAGAGAAGGCAGCGCACAAAATCAGAGGAAACTCAAATTGTGTTTCCCGAGTTTTACCCTCCTTTGATCCTCAGCTGGAGGCAGACCATGAGAATGAACATCAGCGACCCTGAACAACCTTCACTTAGACTTTCCACACATACACCCAACCATCCACACTTCGGAGCATCATTATTTTACTTTGGGTGTGGCCCCTCACTCTCAGGAGATTCTTTCATGTCAGCACTTCATTTGTTTCTGGTATCCTGTTCCCTCTGTGACTTTGTCCCTATTCTTTATTTTAAGTTAATCTGTTTTTTATCTCTTCCCTGACAACATCTAGGTTTTGTCTCCACCCTCCCCTTCCCTCAGCAGCTCTCAAAGTCTCCCTCAAAGGTGTTGTTGACTGTACAGTGGCCCACACTGCAGTAATCCAACGTTATTGGGGGGTGCTATAACTCAGTTTAATGTGATCAGGAGCCCCACAGCCCCGACTGCTGCACCCTGTGACAAACAACCAAACGTGGCATCAATGAGTCAGCCGCGCTGAGAGGCTGTGATGAGACCAACTTTTTAAGCCCTTTGTGTTTCTGCTTCTTCCAGGCTGGCTGTCTGAGTGTGCGTCAGTCAGCGTTTGTGGCTGTGAGTGGGTGAGTTTCTCCATCACTGAGGAGTTGGCGCTGCAGACTAGCATTAACATTAAATGTGATCAGTCCACCAGGAATCCAAAACAGACAGCAGAGCCATGTTGGGACGTTAGCCTTTTAAAATGCAACAATGTAAGAACGAAAGTGAATCACAGTGCTGTCTGTTTATTCTTCTCTCACAGTGGGAAATTCCCGGCAGCTTTTCCTCTCACTTAACTGAGGGGCTTCTGCACCAAAGCAAACGAAGGAAGGCGTTCGTACAGCGCTTGTCATTGCTCGCTCTTGTACTAAGCCAAGAGTAAGAGGCCCTGGTTTCTGTTCATTAGCATATCCTAGCCTCATGAACTGCTCTGTAAGAGTCAAGCAAACAGCAGCTGTTTGAAGATTTGGATAAATGCAGTACTAATACCATTCATAAAGAGCTGAAGCACATTATTTGATCCTAGATGCGTCATTGAGAGAATCCATCTGTACGTGGATAGATTGCAGACTAAGAACCCAGACATTCAATTTTTTTTAACCAATTTTTAAAAAATAGAGAAGAACAATTCAATTCATTTATTCATATAGCGCCAATTCTTTTCTTCTTTATTATTTGTAACACACCAGGGGTTCAGTCACCTTTTTGGTTTGAAAAGAGGGTTTGGTTGAGACACTTCAGACTTCAGCATTGCTATAATCCTACACAACACCAGGAACAGAATCTGTATCCTGCATATTATACTTTATTTAATTAAGTTTAATTGATTCTTATCAACTTACCAGCAAAGACTTTTTCAAATGAGCATATCTTAAACACTTTTTCCTGTCTCTGCACAACCCAAATCTGTTCCTCTGTTTCCCATTGCAAGAGGACTCGCCACCACCGCCAAAATATTCCACTAATGGAGAGAAAAAAGGGTAGAAAATACAAATGAGCTGCTGATTATGCACCAGAGTCCTTCTAAGTTAGTGAAAAACAAACTGTTAAACTAAAGAGTGTTTGCACTGCAAATGGTATTTTTAAAATACAATTTTCAGAGTTTTGTATGATGAATTTCTTTATACAGCGTCTGCTGGTTTTTAAACTGTAGAAAATAAACACTTATGAGCTCCTTGATGTTATTTTTGTACCAATTAATGCTGCAGAAAGAAAAAGTAACCCTTTATACACCAGAAAAGTCCACCATTGTTACATAGGCTTCCAAATATAGACAGGGCTTTTCATTAATCATGTTGCTGTACTACGTCAGCAGTTCTGTGAAGCTGCCCTTTCAAGGTCTATCCATCAATCCTGCGTCCCAGATGACCGCCCGGTTCTAGGATGGCGACGAGGGCAGCCTTCATTCTTCAAAAAAACCACTAAATGCATGAAAGGAGGATGGTCGCCCAGATAGAGTCGTCATTGTGTTTTTCTAGTTATAGAGCATGGATGAGAGAAAGCTTCTCTTTGCAGTGTACTGAGAGACTTAAATTACACATATTTGTCACAAATCCTGCACAAAACCCTAAAGATGCATTAAAGTTTATTAATTATCTAGATTGTGTTGCACAAAAGACTAAAAACACTCACATCCAAGTTAGCATCAATGAGGTTCGGAGCAAGGAAAAATGGAGCGCATCGTCCTGTGTCGTCCTAAGCAGCTGTTTAAAGACTGTTAGATGGTGTGCATATGGGCCCCTGGCA
The DNA here is from genome assembly GCA_028566105.1 of Hypoplectrus providencianus. Lineage (NCBI taxonomy): Eukaryota > Metazoa > Chordata > Actinopteri > Perciformes > Serranidae > Hypoplectrus > Hypoplectrus providencianus. The sequence continues at coordinate 7,629,164 of JAOWBC010000458.1, forward strand.
CAGTGGACGAATTAGTATTCAGCACTGGGTAACACAGAGACTCAGTGAGGTCTGAAGGAGATCCAAAGGGAGTAGGCCAGCTCTGTCATCGGGAAGCCGGACAGGACTGTGTGACATATCGATCGGCTATTGGCTACGCAGGACTGCACTGTGGGCTCCATCACCGTCACGCTACACTCTGTCACTCCCACTTTTCAGCTGTTAATTTGTGGTAGTCTCAATCTTAACATGCTGCTCTACGTGCTGGCGGCCATCACATTCAGGAGAGGACCACTACATCAAACCTCTGCCATGACGGCAGGAATTTTAACTACACAGGAGGAGGGGAGGGACAGCGCAGCTCAAATACGCACTCATGCCTTTGTGCATGAATGTTGGCTCAAATGTGTCCTTACGCGTTACCCTCAGTCCACCTCTCCTGCTCTGATATAATGTCATACTTAAACACATTCATCACTGCTTTAGCCGCCACCCTCATATTGATGTGCTGCATTCTTGCATTAATATTTCCAGAGTGGCAAATTATGAGCGCTTCCTATTTAAGAGGCTTTGCGGCTTCAGCAAGCAGCTTTTTAACTGTTCTACTCAACCTTATCAGTGCATATCCAGACGTCCTTGTGAGAAAAAAGCAAGGTTCTGCTGACAATAAGGCACCAGAGGAGAGTTTCACACGTTGTAAAAGTGACGTTTCTGTTCAGCCTTTGTCCACGCAGATGTTGACTCGGATAATCTTGGTGCGGAGAAAGACACTGTATAGCTAATGAAGTCACTAATTGGCTATTTAATTGGCTGCAGTTTGAGACATCTGTATCAAACAGCAAGTTTAAATATCAGCAGTAATGAGCTGTCCTATCTGTAAAGATGTAGAATACCATATGAGAGAGGATCAAGGTTATCGCAGGAGGGCAAGGCGAGGGAGAGGACGAGCTAATAAAGGGGAAAAGTGTCTAATGGTGGTGAAGGCAGCAAAAAAAGACGGAGGAGCATAAAGCTAAACCACCGCTGTTGTAGTTTATATCAAAACATTTCTCATCCCACACTGTCTTCGAGGGCAGAAGTGTGTGTTTTATGAAGGGTATTGGAAGGTTTATGTCCTGCTCTGCCTGTCCAACAGGGCCGCCCCGGGCCTACTGGGGGCCCTTGATGAAATTTAATTTTGTCTCTTCATTCCTGGCTCCCTGTCAACGATCAAAACACCCACTGCAGTAACTACAAAGCATGAGTCAGGTTCACTTAAAAGTGTTGGCTATCAAGCAACAGGCTATAAAAACAAGGTCGTTATTGTTCAAATGTGTCTGATTTGGCCAGTGTTAAATGAAATGTTAAGCTGGGAATTAAACAAATTTAATTTTGTACGCCTAATTTGTTATCTAATCAACACAGCATGATTAAATTAGCTGTAAAACATTAAGCTCTTTATCATATTTCTTAATCAATGGCTTAATAATAACTGTCAAAACTGGCACTGTGTTTAATATTTACAATAACAGTTACTTTCACAACAAGCTAAATCTTGTTGACTTCAGGTGACCTCGACTAGCAGCAATTAACATTTTACTCATCACAATTCTTCAATTTGCCTCACAACCACACCAGCTGGAAAAAGCTTGTTATCAGTGGTATTGACAAATCTATTCTGTCGTTCGATCTTGTCCTACCCACCTACTTCCAGACCACACTTTTCTTTGAAATGGATCTTCATTTGCCCTGAACTATGGATCTTGAATGGTTTTTAAACTTTTATGTTGATAAAATCTGGCACACACTGACTCCAAAAGAACCAACAATAGGGGTGTAAAAATCAGAAAATGCTCCCTTTCCTAAAAACAAGGACACATTTTATCACACCATTTGAAAAAGATCCTTCAAATACCAGAAAATGCAGACGAAATAAATATTTAGACTGTGAGAAATTAGATTCAGCAACTACATGCAGCCACACGCTCAGAGAGTAGCCACAGCTTCGAAAAACAGCATCAACACCATTAATACAGCATCTCTGACTGATACATGGAAAGTGAATGCATGTGTGTGTGTGTGTGTGTGTGTGTGTGTGTGTGTGTGTGTGTGTGTGTGTGTGTGTGTGTGTGTGTGT